>CM070782.1:2808853-3436353 GCA_036346955.1 Dipus sagitta
AACCACTGGGCCATCTCTCCAGGCTCTTTTTTTTTTTTTTTCCTCAGTGAAATCTGGGTGGCTGTTTGATGAACTGGTCGGTTTACAGAAATGGCCCACTGAAGTTCTACTTGCTTACATTTCTAAAAATTGAGCTCATATTTGGAATACTTGAATTAAAATCTCAGAAAGGGCAATTTTCCATATTTCTGTTTATAAAATCACCAAGGAGAGTAATGTTTCTTACCATCACTACTGACCTTGGAGGGAAAAATACAGAAAATTAATCTTAAAATTGCAATCATTTAAAATGTCTAAGCAAACCCTAGCTAGTTTCTTCCACGAGCTTGAAACTAGAGGTATTTATTCAAATTTAGTTTTTCACTTCTTCACTTTCCAGTTTTTTTTTCCCCCCAAAAACAAGGCTTCACTACGTAGCCCAGCTGGCCTAGAACTCACAGTGGTCCTCTTGGGTGCCTCGGTCTCCTGGGAGCTGGAATAACAATCGTAACTCACCACACTTGGCTCTTTTTTAATGTTTTAAAATTATACTGTAAAGATTTTGAGAATGCAAAAATATATCAAATACAAAGTAAGTAACCCAACCCAGCCACTCCCTAGGAAATGCCATCTGTTTCCTGCTCTTCCTGCCACCCCCACTCTCAGGGTGACCCTGGATAAAAGAGTATGTGTTTTCCTAGCCTATTTCTAGGCATATCAACATTTGTCTAGATAGACTGTCTTCGATGAAATGTCATGTATTTTGGGAGAAAGGGTTGTTATTTTTTTCAGTGCAACAGTTTTGCCACTTGATCTCAGATATTCCAACTATAATCCAAATATTTTTCTTTTAAAAATATTTTCATTTATTTATTTGAGAGAGAGAAGAGTATGGATACACCAGGGCCTCTTGCCACTGCAAAGGAAATCCAAACGCATGTGTCACTTGGTGCATCAGGTTTTACATTGGTACTGGGGCATTTCCCAGGCCACAAATATGTTTCTTTTTTAATGTTTATTTTTATTTATTTATTTGAGAAAGAGAGAGAGAGAAACAGTGGGCGCACCAGGGCCTTCAGCCATTGCAAATGAACTCCAGATGCACGCACCACTTTGTGCATCTGGCTTACATGGGTCCTGCAGAATTGAACTGGGGGGTCCTTTGGCCTTGTAGATAAGTGCCCTAACTGCTAAGCCATCTCTCCAGCTCTTTTTAAAAATTTTTATTTTTATTTATTTTATCAAATATGTTTTTTTTTTTCTCATCAACCTATTTTCACTGTCTCTCAGTGTCAAGACATGCAGGTAAGCCTCAAGGCTTTTAACAATGGAGAAACATGCCAAATATTGTTCATTTTATTTTTAAGATATTTTTATTTATGGATTCACAAGGAGGGAGGGAGGGAGAAAGATGGGGGGACAATGGGTGTTCACTTATACCATTCCTGATCTTAGGCCCCAATGCTCTTGTGCACTGCATTTAAATCTAGATTTTCTCCTAGGAGAGCTCCTTAAAGCAAGGCACAGTCGTCACGTCATGTTTTCTTTTTTCAAATGCGTTTTATTTATTTGAAAGAAAAAGAGAGAGAGAGAGTATGGGTGCACCAGTGTCCTCCTGCCACTCTAAATGAACTCCAGACACATGGGCCGCTTTCTGCATCTAGCTTTATGTGGGTACTGGGGAATCAAACCTGGACCATCAGGCTTTGCAAGCGAGCACTTCAACCACCAAATCATCTCTCCAGCTCTTTTTGTTTGTTTGTTTGATTAAATGTCATGTTATATTTTCTTTTTCTTTGCTTCTTTCTTTCTTTTCTTTCTCTTGTTTCCTTCCTTCCTTCCTTCCAGCAGTCTCTCAGTCTAGTTGGCCTGGTACTCTTTCCATAGCCCAGGCTGGCAGTCCCTCGACCTCAGCCTCCCGCGTGCTCTGCCCACAGGCATGTGACACCATGCTGACATCACAAGTCATCATGTATTAAGGGACTATCTGTGTCCAACATGCTCAAACTTCTCAGCCACAGGAACACTGAAAGGGTGTAGCAGCGCTGTCTCCTGAGGAGAGCTGAATATGGGTACCAAAGTAAGCCTCGGTAAGAACAAGGCACAGAGGTTTCTGAAGCCTCTTTACCTATGCTATCTCTCCTACAGGTTCTGGAATCATTTTCAAATAAAACTCCCCGTAACGCCACCCAACTGGAGGTCGTTTCTGATGCACTGTGGCTAGAGAGGACCTGGATGTCCCAGGTAAGGACCACCCCTCCACACATCAGTGAAACTCTTCCTCACCTCAACCAGAGAAATCCTGCCCCCCAGGGGATTGAAAAAGTGGGAAGATTACAAGAACACCAATGAAAATAAGTAAACAAAACTAACAGCGGTGCACCTGATCCACCCAGACTCTATGCTTGGGTTGAGGTGAACATGCAGTCTTTTTTTTCTGTTTTTTTTTTTTTTTTTTTTTTTTTTTTTTTTTGAGGTAGGGTCTCACTCTAGCCCAGGCTGACCTGGAATTCACTATGTAGTCTCAGGGTGGTCTGGAACTCATGACTATCCTTCTACCTCTGCCTCCTGAGTGCTGGGATTAAAAGTGTGCACCACCACGCCTGGCGAACACGTTAGTCTTTTTATAAACAAAACAGCACCCGGTCCATAACTGAATCTTAAGAGCAAGGAAAAGCCAGTAACAGAAACAGAGAGCGACTGAGGAGGTCACCCAGCAGTCCAGAATGCACGAGGGCCTCTCTAGCTGGACACTCAACTTCAATTCAGCATTAACAACAACAACAACAACAAAAAAGCGGGAAGTGGGGCTGGAGAGGTGGCTTAGCGGTTAAGGTGCTTGCCTCAAAGCCTAAGGATCCAGGTTCGATTTCCCGGTGCCCACTTAAAGCCAGCTGCACAGGTGGTGCATGTGTCTGGAGTTCATTTGCAGTGGCTGGAGCCCCTGGAACACTCATATTCTCTCTCTCTCTCCTTGCAAATAAATAATAAAAATAAAAGCTGTAACCTCCAGAGAATTGCTGGGGCTCCGTAATGGACAGCAGCTCCAAGTTGAGGGAGAGACCCCATCTCAAGCAATATTTGAATCAGTCTTGAGGTCCACCGGTGTTTTCCTTTGGCCCTTCAAGTGCATGGGGTATGTGTATCACATACAACACACACCACATGCCACAAACCTCACGCTACATCACACATAATCTACACACACACACACACACACACACACAGAGGCGTGTGCGTGCAAAACAAAACGGGAGCGAGAAGAGCTAAAAGCAGAGGGGAAGATGGAAGGCATCCATTTCTCTCTCTCTCTCTTTCTGACACAAAATCAGATGCACCATGCCTTGCTATGGCCCAAGATAACCTACAACCTGTTTCTATCTGCGTGTGATTACAAGGACGATACAAAATTAACTCAAAAATGGTACATTTCTTGACTCGTGCATTTATGTTTGTTTAGGAAAGAGCCGCCCATCCAGATTCAGTGTAATAAGCTGTTGATTGCACCTCCTGGCAGGCGTATGGGTGCAGAAAGCGAGACGCTGCCACACCCAGTCAAGGCCCGTGTCTCATCCTGTGGTTTAGCACAGGCCTTGGGCGGCAGCTCCTGTGTTGTGATGTGGGGAGGGGAGGCAAAGTTAGTCACAGGTGACATCACAAGGCAGGTTCTCCTAAGTGCTGGAAATACAGAGCACACAAAGATTGCATCTGGCATGACCAGAAGGAGCGCAGGGCCACAAGACAGGCTGGGGAGCTGGGAGGACAGATGCAAGAGAATCAGTAAGACCCTGTGTCAAAAAGCCAAGGGCAGGCTGCAGGGATGGCTTAGCAGTTAAGGCATTTTTGCCTGCGAAGCCTAAGGACCCGTGTTCGATTCTCCAGATCCCACGTAAGCCAGACGCACAAGGTGACGCAAGTGTGCAAGGTCAAACGTGCGCACAAGGTGGTGCATGCGTCTTGAGCTCAGTTACAGTGGCTGGAGGCCCTCGTGCTTACGCTCTCTCTCTCTCTCTCTCTCTTTCTTTCTCTCGCATAAAAAGCAGACCAGTTTGTTGGTCTTGCCTCAAAAAAAAAAAAAAAAAAAGCCAGTGGTTGGGGTTGGAGCTCAGTAGTGAAACATTTGCCTAGTACACACACAAAGTCCTGGGTTTGATCTCCAGCAATTCAGGGAATAATGAAAGATTGAATAAATCTGTTTTAAAATATCATTTAATTATTTATTCTTTTTGTTGTTGTTGTTTTTGGTTTTTCCAGGTAGGGTCTCACTCTGGTCCAGGCTGACCTGGAATTCACTATGTAGTCTCAGGGTAGCCTCGAACTCTCAGTGGTCCTCCTACCTCTGCCTCCCGAGTGCTGGGATTAAAGGCGTGTGCCACCACGCCCGGCCAAAAATATCATTTATTTATTCATTTGCAAGGAAAGAGAGAGAGAGAGGGGGGAGAGAATGAAAGTACGTGAGAACATCTTTCCACTGCAAATGAACCCCAGATGCGTGCACCACTTTGTGCATCTGGTTTTACGTGGGTACTGGAGAATCAAACCCAGGCTAGCAGGTTTGCAAGTGAGTGCCTTTAACTGCTGAGTCATCTCCCCAGCCCCTGAATAAAGCTTTTAATAAACTGAAGCAGCAGAGCGGGAAGGCAGGAAGAATATTGCAGTCAGAAAGGGAGGGTGGCGCTGGAGAGAAGGTTTAGAGCTTAGGCAAAGGACCCAGATTCCATTCCCCAGGACCCACGTGAGCCAGATGCACAAGGTGGCACATATGTCTGGAGTTCGTTTGCAGTGCCTGAAGGCCCTGTCATGCACATTCTATCTACCTGTCTCTCACTTTCTCTCTCAAATAAATAAATAAAAATTTAAAAAAGATTTTTTTTAAAAAAGAAAGGGAGGGTGAAGTTAACAGGTGGAGAAATGCAAGGTTCTGAGCGGTCCTGGGAGAGGGAGAGCGGTCCACAGGGCTCAGAGCAGGTTCTGAGCGGTCCTGGGAGAGGGAGAGCGGTCCACAGGGCTCAGCGCAGGTTCTGAGCGGTCCTGGGAGAGGGAGAGCGGTCCACAGGGCTCAGCGCAGGTTCTGAGTGGTCCTGGGAGAGGGAGAGCGGTCCACAGGGCTCAGAGCAGGTTCTGAGTGGTCCTGGGAGAGGGAGAGCGGTCCACAGGGCTCAGAGCAGGTTCTGGGTGGTCCTAGGAGAGGGAGAGCGGTCCACAGGGCTCAGCGCAGGTTCTGAGCGGTCCTGGGAGAGGGAGAGCGGTCCACAGGGCTCAGCGCAGGTTCTGAGCGGTCCTGGGAGAGAGACAGTGGAAGCATGGAATGTCAGTAGGTACCAGACCCAGCATCAAATCGAAAGTCTTGCAGATGAGCAGCAGTTCAGGAAGAAGATGAGTTCCCGGCTCTCCTGCAGAAGCGGGTGGATGGCATGGGGCAGAGATGAAGGCAATCGGAGTTGAGAAGCTGCAGAAGGACCTGAAAGGGTCTTGACGGGCCTGGGTTCCCCAAAGCCCAGGGAGAGCTGTAGGGATCAGAGACCAGAGAACTGCTGGGGCTGGTGAAAAGTGATGTTCCAGGTTCAGAGAGAGGCTCGGTGTCAAGGAAATGTGCAGGTGAGCAACAGACGCAGCTGTCATCCGAACACCACCCCCCACAATACCACACATATTTCACCACACAGACACAGACACAGACACACACACACACACACACACACACACACACGGATGTCTTGTGTGCATTGGAAAGTTGCCTTATCAAGGAGGCAGTGAGGTATGGTGGTCAACACCTCACACTTGGAATCTAACTTTCTTTTAGAGAGAGCAAGAGAGAGAGGGAGACAGAGACAGAGAAAGAGGGAGAGAGATAGAGAGAGAGAGAGAGAGAGAGAGGCACTGCAATAGGACACCAGATGCTTGTGCCACCTAAGTGGGCATTTGCAACCTTGCGCTTGTCTCACCTTTGTGCCTCTGGCTTACGTGGGATCTGGAGAGTCAAACATGGGTCTTTAGGCTCTGCAGGCAAGTGCCTTAACCACTAAGCCATCTCTCCAGCCCCTAACTTCCTTTTTAAAAATTTAGTTTACTTTTTTCTTTTTTAATTTGCAAGTAGAGAGAGAGAGATGTGTGTGCCAGGACTCCTGCACCTGCAAACAAACTCCAGATACGTGGACTACTTTGTTCATCTCTCTGAGGACTCAAACCCGAGCCAGCAGGGTTTGCAAGCAAACACCTTTCTCCAGTGAACCATCTCTCCAGCCCAGGGATGCGACTTCTTGAGTTAACACTCTGGCTCTGTCATCTACTGGGTGGCCTTGGGAGGACTAGATCACCTCGCATCCCAGGTTTCCTCTGACCAGTTAGAACAGCAACAGTACTTACCTCACAGGGTTGTGTCCTAGTGTGAGGCAGGTCAGGGAGACCGAGGGGCACATGGGAAGTGATCAGTCACTGGTATCCATAGCAACCTTCTGCAGCAAGCCAGAGAGACGTGCAATCCCTGGGCAGTTTAGAAACAGCCATAGTACCATGTCCGTCCCAGTGTTAGTGTCTCTCTTACTATAAAATAATGACATAGCTTGAAGTAGAGGACAAAACTGCGGCCCAGTGAAATAAGGAAATGAAACCATCAAGATGAGACAGGTCACATGTATTAGTTACTTTCTTTGTTGCTGCTGTGACAAAAGTTAGCTGACAAAGCAACTTAAGGGAGGCGCTCCTGGGGCTCACGTTTGAGGGGCTGCTGTCTGTTCTGGTGGGAAGGCATGGAGCCCGGAGTGAGGCCACTGATCAGGTGCATCCACAGTCAGGAAACCGGGTGGGGGGGGGATGTCCGTGCTTGGTTTGCTTTCACTTTACTATTCAGCCTGGAAGCCCCAGACCCCAGACCCCCACGGACGCACCGCCCACATTCCAACCGTGGCTCTGCCCCCTGCACTTAACTGCTCTGCCCAGGCCTCACAGACATGCGCAGAGCCAGTCCTGCCAACTTGACAGTGAGCATGATGGATCATAAGCACTGGCAGTCATTACTGATCTCTTCCATTCACAGATACCCAACGACGCGGAAAACCCTAGAATGTACTGTGCTGTAGTAACCACCAGAAGTTTGTACCAAAGGGCCCATGTCTTACGAAGTCAGCAACGCATCCCTCCATGCTCACAGATTTCCCTTATGCGAATCACTGCCGAGGCAGGTGCAAAACTCTTTTTTTTTTCCCTGAGGCCGGAGACGGAGCTCAGGAATGGAACACGTGCTCCTGAGCTCCATCTCCACACCCTCAACATTGACTCCACCCACAATTCTGCGTAAAAAGCGCCCACCAAAGCCAGCGGGAGCCAGCTCTGCGCGGGCCGCAGCGGAGGGAGATGTGAAGCGAGGTCTGCGGTGGGAGCGCAGACGGTGGGTTAGGAGAGGGAGGAAGAGAAGAGACAGAGATCCAGGAGAGACCAGAAGAAAACAACACGAAGACTGGGTGCAGTTGGACGCTAGAGTGAGGAATGTAAAAGCACATCCTTGGCCCCTTTAACAGATGGATCCCCAAACAGCTCCTGCTCTCAATTTCCCTGGAACGCTTTGCTGGAAGCTTCTGTTTCCCAAAGTGAGGCCACAGGGGCTGTCCCCACAAGGTCATATTTTCATACAATTTGACTCAGTTACAAAATTCGTTATTTACTAAAGCTTGTGAATTCTATCAGTCATGGAGATCTTCGGTTAACAGAAGATATGAACACTAATAATTTTACAGAGAAAAGTCCTTAAAGATCAGAAGTAAAAATAAAGGTTTAAATCTTCGATTAAAACTCTTTTGAACTTTAAAAAACACTCAATGGTTAAAATAAGCATTAACTTGCCTGCTTTCATATATGTATTAAAAATGATATCATATGATCATTTAGGACATACCAACTTGTTTCTAAAAAATATTACTTGCTAGCTAGGTTTCTGCTTTATTTTATTTATTTATTTTGGTCTTGTTTTTGTTTTTCGAGGTAGGGTCTCACTCTAGCCCAGACTGACCTGGAATTCACTATGGAGTCTCAGGGTGGCCTCGAACTCATGGCAATCCTCCTACCTCTGCCTCCCAAGTGCTGGAATTAAAGGCGTGCGCCACCACGCCCGGCTAGGTTTCTGCTTTATATATTGATATTTCCAACATACCCATGCTAAGATTTGAAAATCAAAAATCTGTTTTCTGGGCTGGAGAGAAGGCTTAGTGGTCAAGGAGCTTGCCTGCCAAGCCTAAGGACCCACGTTGGACTCGTCGAATCAGCACGCAAGGTCGCATATGCCCACTAGGTGGCGCAAGAGTCTGGCGTTCGATTGCAGGCCCTGGCACATCAATTCTCTCTCTTTCTCTCTCTCTCTCTCTCTCTCTCTCTCTCTCTCTCTCTCTCTCTCTCGGGCTTGCCTCAAAAAAAAACTTTTAAAAATCTATTTTCTGATTATACAACCTACATCTTCTGAAGATACAAGAATCCAATATTGGAATTGTCCTTAAGTCTGTTGTCATTTGAAAAGCTGTTTATACCCTTCTCACTAAAATTGTCACCAGAAATGATTGATTATTCTGATTTACCTCACATGTTATGCAAAACAGGAATTACACTGTGATTTATACTACATACTAAATTATTACTAAAATAAATGCAATGTATATCAATCAAATATATGCTTATATATATATATTGCACAAATAAAAGATTATTTTAAATATGAATTTGTTTTCTCTTATGTAGTCTAGTCTTCCTGCCCCAGCTTGCGGAGTGCTGAGATGATGGGAGTGGACCACCCTGCTGGGCTAAGAGCTGTATCTTGAAAAAAAAATTGAGCTACCCCTCTTCTGAGGTTTTTTGTTTGTTTGTTTTTTGGTTTTTTTTGGGGGGGGGTTTTTATTTTTTTTGAGGTAGGATCTCATTCTAGCCAAGGCTGACCTGGAACTCACTATGTAGTCTCAGGGTGGCCTCAGACTCATGGCGATCCTCCTATCTTGGCCTCCCAAGAGCTGGGATTAAAAGTGTATGCCACTATGCCTGGCCCAAGTTCTTAAAAGCATTGTTTGTAAAGCCTCCTGCATTTACAGCTCTCTCTTCCCAAGCTCCTGACTCCAGGGTTTCCATGGCAGCCCGGGGTGTGCGGCGCACTGAGCCCACGTGGGCCCAGTCCTGTGTCCTCACTTCCCTACCTGACCTTCTTCCTGTGGAACCCCCACACCTGCCCTTCCCCCTGGTCTAACATCTCGCTTCAACCTGTATTAAAACTACAGGCTCCTCACAACACACTCTTCCAGACACAAAATGGCCTGGATGTCCGTGACCTTGCAGTGCCTGGCACTACCTACACGAGACTGGTATGATAGGAGGAAAAGATGATGACATCACAATATAAGGGTGGACTAATTGAGAGGGGGAGGGGATATGATGGAGAGTGGAGTTGTGAAGGGGAAAATGAGGGGGGAAGGCATTATCATGGTTTATTGTCTATAATTATGGGAGTTGTCAATAATAAAAAAATAAAATAAAAATAAGTAAATAAAAGTCAACTAAAACACACACACACACACAAAATCCCCTTTATCCTTTGTTCTCACATCCCCTCTGTCAGCTGGAGAAATGGCTTAGCAGTTAAGGCACTTGCCTGCAAAGCCTAAGGCCCCAGGTTCGATTCCCCAGTACCCATGCAAGCCAGATGCACATGATGGAGCATGCATCTGGAGTTCGTTTGCAGTGGCTAGAGGCCCTGGCGCACCCATTCTCTCTCTCTAATAAATAAATAAATTAATTAAATATACTCAGGGTCTGGGTGCAGCCCACCACCTTTACCACTACCAAGATCAGGAGAAGGAGGAAAGCTAGAGTAGGGCCTGAATAACTGAGACCTCACGTCTAAAGACGTCCACAATGCTGGTAAATACCACAAAATGTGTTCAGTGTCACTCTACTGGGAAAGCCAAGCTGGCTGGTGTCTCATGGCTACACAGACTCAACGTGAAGATTGCCTAGAAGGTACTAAGGGGACTCTGCAGACAATGCCCATTTCTGGGGCTGGAGGGAGGGCTTAGCGGTTAAGGCGTTTGCATACTAAGCCGAAGGACCCAAGTTTGATTCCCCAGGACCCACGTTAGCCAGATGCACAAGGGAGCGCACACGTCTGGAGTTTGTTTGCAGTAGCTGGAGGCCCTGGCACGCCTATTCATTCACTCTCCCCCTTTCCTCTGTCAAATAAATAAGTAACTAAAAATAAAAAATTTAAAAAATAGAAAGTGCCCATTTCTGGCTGGAGGAGAGACCTGCCTCCCTTGTCTGGTGCCTCTTCCTTACTGGATCCTTTGTACCAGCTGTCAAAAGACAGCTATTTTGTTTAAGAAGGACTTAAAGTGGGGAATTATTATTTATTTGGGCTCATAGTTCCAGAAGGTCTAGTCCTTAGTAGTTTCTCCCCGTGCACTTGGGCAGAGCATTATGGTGGCAGGCGTGTGTGGTGGCCGAGTGGGCAGCGCAGTGTCTCACTTCATGGAAGGAAGGAGGCAGAGGAAGATCGTGACACAAAAAGGCCACAGCAAGATACAACCTCCAAGGACGTGTCCCTCAGTACCAACTCCTTCCAACCAGGCAGGAAGTTCTGCCACCTCCCAATAGTCTATTCAGGTTTTGAACCTGAGCAGGGCATGATGACTCATTCCTGTCATCCTAGCACTGAGGAGGTCGTGACAGGAGGACTGCCATGAGTTCAAGACCATCTCGGGCTGTGGAGTGAGTCCTAGGTCAGCCTGAGCTACACTGTGAGAACCTGTCTCAAAAAGAAAAGATGAAGGCTGGGGACAAGGGGCTTGTTTGCTGCTGGCCTGGGTTCAATTCCCCAGCACCCACATAAAGCCAGATGTGAAAAGCAGCAAGTGCACCTGAAGTTCATTTGCAGCAGCAAGAGGCGCTGGCATGTTTGTACACACACACACACACACACACACACACACACACACACACACACGCAAATATGTTTAAAATGTTTTAAAAATGAATCCATCAATGAATTAAACCAGAGCCCACATGATCCGATCACGTGTGGAGACACCTATTTCTTAATCCAACCCAGGTGCCAATCAAGAATGGACCTCACGGGCTGGAGAGATGGCTCAGAGGTTGAGGCACTTGCCTGTGAAACCTAAGAACTACTCTTCGAATCTCCAGGTCCCATGTAAGCCAGACACATAGTGACACAAGCACCCAATGTCACACATGCCCCCAGGGGGTGCACACGAGTTTATTTGCAGCGGCTAAGGCCCTGGCACACTCATTCTCTCTTCTCTCTCTCTCTCACTGTCTCTCTGCCTCTCTCTCTCTCTCTCTCTCTCGCTCGCTCTCAAAAAAAAAAAAAAAACCTGGCACGCCCATTCTATCTCTTAAACAAATATTTCTTTTTAAAAAATAAATAACTACAAAGGTTGACAGAAGCACTGAAATAATTTCAAAACAATCCGGGGGGGGGGGGGGCGGCGGGGAGCCAACAGATCAAAAGGACTAGTCCCACTGGTCTTGTGGCTTTCCACCAGCGAGCCAGCAGTCACCCAAGTAGTGAAAAGGAAATCGTGACATTTCTTCCCTCTCTCCTTTCTCCTTCTTGTTTTTGTATCTAAATCCTGTTTTAACATATTAGAGGAACTGAAATTGATCTGTTGATTCCTCTTGTACACAAACGAATTATCAGGAGGAGACCTGTGTGTCTTTGAGCTATTGTTCTTGAAAAACAACTGTAATTTCAATCATAGCTGTTAGTTATTTCAATTGAAAATTACTTCTGTTGTGTAAATAAACCTTAGAGATGTCTTTCTTTTTGAAAACTTATTTATTTATTAAATGTATTTTTTACTTTTTTTGTTGTTTTTTGAGGTAGGGTCTCACTCTAGCCCAGGTTGACTTGGAATTCACTATGTAGTCTCAGGCTGTCCTTGAACTCACAGTAATCCTCCTACCTCTGCCTCCTGAGGACCCAGCTTAAATGCATTTATTTGCGAGCTGGAGAGATGGCTTAGCAGTTAAAGTGCTTGCCTGCAAAACCTAAGGAGTCATGTTCGACTCTCCAGGTCCCACATAAGCCAGGTGCACAGTGACACAAGTGCGCAAGGTCATACATGTGTACAAGGGGGCACATGTGTTTGGGGTTCGATTGAAGTGGCTGGAGGCCCTGGCATGCCAATTCTTCTCTCTCACTCACTCTCACATTGAAGAAAAAAAAACCAAACAGGCAGTCCATTGGGCTTGCCTCTAGGAAAAAATATGTATTTATTTGAGAGAGAGAGAAGAGAAAAGGGGAAAAAAAGGGAATTGGGCGCATTGGGACCTCCAGCCACTGAGGGTGAACTCCAGATGCATGAACTAATTTGTGCATCTGGCTTTATGTGGGTACTGGGGAACTGAACCTCGACCATTAGGCGTTGTAAGCAAGGGCCTTTAACCACTGAACCATCTCCCCAGCCCAGGAGATATCTTTCTCGTGTAATATAGATGATAACAGGAGGTGTACAGGGTATGAATAAGTAAAATAAAATTTTGCCAAGGGACATCAAAGGTGACCTGATTAAATGGGGACATAGAGTATATTCCTGGATAGAAACATATGTGCTAATCTCTAAATTAATGAAATCTGAATGAAAATCTAAAATTCCTCAGGCACACCCACATGTGATATAATAGAAATACAATGGAAATTGGTAATAAATATGAATCAGAAGTTTTCTGAGGATACATAAGTGGCCAATAAATAAATAAATGAAAAGATACTTGAATTCACTAACAGGGTTCACTAAGCTAAATGTACAAGAGGTCATTTGCAGAATTAATTATCACTTTAAAACTTAGAATAAACAAATATCACCTCTTGGCATAGTGGAGAATGTCTTTAATCCCAGCACTTGGGAGGCAGAGGTAGGAGGATCGCCATGAGTTCGAGGCCACCCTGAGACTACATAGTGAATTCCAGGTCAGCCTGGGCTAGAGTGAGACCCTACCTCAAAACACACACACACACACACACACATCAGTTAAACAATGTACTTCTATATTTATTGATCCAGAAATATTATAATGCATATTTTGAAAAAAATCAGTCTTTAGGAAATAGAACATTTGTTTAAACAGTAGACTACATAATGAGAGAGAGAAAGGGAGAGTATAACCCAAGGAAGACGATCTAGTGTGTTTGTACCAGGCTGTTAAGTGGCAACAAGCAGGCTGGGGATGGGGGAGGGGACGCTGTTTCCTACATATATATGTATATATGTATATATATATTCTACTGCATTGTTTCAGTGTAAAGCATGCCTGTATTCATTATGCCACTGGCAAAACAAAAACATTAGTACATACAACATCACAGTTTCTATCTCCACCACTCTTTGAACTCAGCCAGAATATTTTCAGGATTCCTTTCCAGCTTTGTTTATTATTTTTTACCTACTTCCATGGCTACATTTTTGCGTGTTGTGTGCATCGTATGTACTTGTATGTACAGACGCACACGCCCCTCGTGTGTGCGGAGGCCAGAGGACCTGCGTCGAGTGTCTCTTATTTTTTTTTAATACTTTTAAATTTTTTTAATTTATTTTTGTTTGAGATGATGAGGGGGAGAGAGAGAGAGAATGGGCACACCAGGGCTTCTAGCTACTGTAACCAAACTTCACACGCATGTGTCACCTTGTGCATCTGGCTTACGTGGGACCTGGAGAATTGACCCTGGGTCCTTAGGTTTTGTAGGCAAGTGCCTTAACCACTAAGCTATCTCTCCAACCCGAGTATCCTCTTATTGACCATCTATGTATTTCCTTGAGACGGAGTCCCTCCCTTAACCATGAGTTTCTGTCTGGTTTAAGCCCCCTACCCCACCCAAGGGAATGGATTTACAGACATGTTTGTGGATACATAGCTTTTTACATAGGTTCTGAGGAGTTGAACACTTAACCACGGAGCCATTTTCCCAACCCTGGTTGTTTTTTTTTCCCCCCCAAGGTAGGGTTTCACTCCAGCTCAGGCTGACCTGGAATTCACTGCGTAGTCTCAGGGTGACCTCGAACTCATGGCGATCCTCCTACCTCTGCCTCCCAGGTGCTGGGATTAAAGGTGTGCGCCACCACGCCCTGGCCCCAGCCCTGTTTTTTGACACCATTTTTTTCCATGTAACTCACTTTTAAAACACATCTTTATAATATTCTACTCTGAGTGAGCCAAAATTTCAACTCTCCTAGCATTGAACATTAAACAACATCAGTAGACTCTCTTGATAACATTCCTGAGGGTGGATTAGTAAGTGAAAGTGTATGAACCGCAGCCTTTGGTAGCATCTGCCCAGTCTTCCAGAGAGTGTGTAGGCCATGCCGCGCACCGACCGTCTTCTCAGCTATATTTGTATGTGCTGACTCCCCGTAGAGCTCCGTCATGTTAATTTTGCATCAACTGTTTGCAAGTATTTCTAATATGGATTTATTTTCCTTTTCAAATCCTTGCACAGGTTGGGCATGTAACTCAGTGGAAGAAATTTGTCCAGTATGCACAAGGCCCTGGGTTCCATCCCCAAAACTGCATGTGCGCGCGTGCGCACACACACACACACACACACACACACACACACAATTTGAGACACACAGAGAGAGAGAGAGAGAGAGAGTTTGAGTGTGCCAGAGCCTCTTGCTGCTGCAAACAAATTCCAGACTCATGGGCCACTTTGTGCATGTGACTTTACATGGATACTGGGGAATCGAGCCTGACCAAGAAAAAAAAAAAAATGCAAGGGCTGGAGGGATGGTTTAGCAGTTAAGGCGTTTGCCTGCAAAGCCAAAGGACCTTGGTTTGATTCCCCAGGACCCACATTAACCAGATGCACAAGGGGACGCAAGCGTTTGGAGTTCGTTTGCAGTGGCTGGAAGCCCTGGCGCGACCATTCTTTCTCTCTCTCTCTCCCTCTTTCTCTGTCAAATAAATAAATAAAAATAAAATAAAATAATGCAAGACCTTCATATGTCCTAAAGCATGAAACAAATTTTGAAAAAAAAAAAAGAGAACTTTGACTCCTTGTTTAATCCATATGCCATTATTTTAGAAGTTGAAAAATAAAAGATACTTAACTCTAGAAAATAGGTAATCTAAACTTGTAAGAATATGTGCTTCTCTTCCTTTGGACTCAACGATTTATTTTAATTTGAATGGAGAAGAGGCGCAGACCCAAGACAATTTTTAAGAGCTTGCGTTCGGAAACTGCAATGCGCCGAGCGGGTCACCAGGGGGCGGGAGAGCGCCGCCTGCCGCGCTCGCTCCCTTCCAGGAGTTGAGCTCAATGCTGACCTAAGCCTAAGCCTCATCCTTCCCTCCAGGGCACCTAGGGAAAGACAGGCTTCCTTGGGGCGAGGGAGGGGGCTCAGTGGTCCCTGGGGAACTCTCTAGTCTCTCCAGCTCCCCGGCACAACTCCCAGCCGCTTTTGTGAGCCTCCTCCACCATGCAGGCTTAGCGTGCGGCTGTTTCAGGAAGCCTTGGGCCTGCAGAGGTGATGCAGGGTGAAGGGCTAAACCGTCCTCACCGCGGCCTTGGCAGCAGGGCGCCTGCAAGCCCAGACAGACGAGGCATCCTTCTCTCCTGCTCGCGACAGTCCAGGCCTCTCTGGAGGGAGAATTGAAAGGTGTGATACATCAAACCTTACCGCTCTCATTTTGAGACCAGACCAGATCCCACTATAGATAGCTCAGGCTGGCCTTGGAACTTGCAGCAATCCTCCTGCCTCAGCCTCCTGGGTGCTGGGAGTTACAGGCCCCGGCTGCCGGTGTGTGCCGGCAAGGGGTGTGTACGTGGGGGTGGGAGGTATTTGACCCTCCTTCATGACTCCCTCTGGCCTGCGGAGGGGGGACCGTTCCCCTCCTGGGAATGCACCCCAGAGCTCCGCTGGCTTCTTTCAGCCATGGCCATTGCCTTTCCCAGTCCTTGTAGACTGCCAGGGAGGGAGGGCCAAGGAGAAGAGGAAAGAAGAGTGGGGATGGTTCTGTTCTGAACCTCCCGTGGGAGCATCGGCAGATCACAGCTACAAGAAACAGATCGTTTTATTTATCTATTTCATTTTTTTATAATTAACAACTCTATGATTGTAAACAATGTCCCATGGTAATTCCCCCGCTCCCCACTTTCCCCTTTGAAACTCCACTCTCCATCATATCCCCTCCCCCTCTCAGTCAGTCTCTCTTTTATTTTGATGTCATCATCTTTTCCTCCTATTATGATGGTCTTGTGTAGGTAGTGTCAGGCACTGTGAGGTCATGGATATCCAGGCCATTTTATGTCTGGAGGGAGCACTTTGTAAGGAGTCCTACCCTTCCTTTGGCTCTTACATTCTTTCTGCCACCTCTTCTGCAATAGACCCTGAGCCTTGGAAGGTGTGATAGAGATATTGCAGTGCTGAGCACTCCTGACACCTCTTTCCAGCACCATGGTGCCTTCTGAGTCATCCCAAGGTCACTGCCATCTGAAAAGAGAAAGTTCTCTATTGAAAAAGTGAGAGTAGCATTAATATATGGGTATGAACATTAGAATAAGTGCTTACTTGGCAGTTTGATGAGCATAGTACATACATTTAGCCAGACAGCAGTAGATGTTACACCCCTAGGGCTCATGACTACCCCTGTTTTAGGTTTTCAGTATCAGAGACGTATTCCCTCCCATGGAGCGGGCCTCCAGTCAAATTAGAGGGCAGTTGGTTTCCACCATGACAGACGTGCTACTATTGCACCCATTGGCTTATTTGGCCTGGTTGGCCAAATATAAGGCTTCCACTGTTGAGTATCTTCACTGGTGATTTCTCTCTCTCCCATTGAACTGCATGCAGTGTGGCTTTTCCCAGCTTTCTGTCAGCTGGCCTACATGGAGGAAGTTATCAGTTCAGTTCCAGCAGGATTTCTCAGTGATCTTGCAGGCCAAGTATGTGGAGTCTGCAGCAATAGGGTCTTACCATCTATTCCTGGTGGGAAACCAAGGGCCTCGGCAATGGCCTGTAATGTTTTGGGGGCATCAGGGAACTCCCTAGCTAACAAGTCACTGGAAGGTATCCCATCCCTGGCACCGAAAGTTTTCTAGTAACAATCTATGGCTCCTGAGTGTTCCATTGTCCAAAAAAGTAGGTTTCCATATGATTTATTTATATCCTCTTAGGTTTTGATTAGCCCTCCCTCCACCTTTCCTTTACTCAATCTCTTCCCCTGACCTCACTTAGGCCTTTTCACCCCGATTAATGTATTCTTCTACTTACGTATATACAATACCATCCTATTAAGCCTCCCTCTCCCTTCCTTTCTATTCCCTTTATGTCTCCTTTCTTGCTTACTGGCCTCTGCTGCTGAGTTTTCCTCCTACTCACACAGAAGTCCAATCATCTGTAGCTAGGATCCACATATGAGAGAGAACATGTGACGTTTGGCTTTCTGGGCCTGGGTTACCTCACTTAGTATATAATCTTTTCTAGATCCATCCATGATGGTAGCCAATCTTACAGGAGATGAAACCTCAACATAGTTTTAAGCTGCATTTCCCTGATGACTAGGGATGTAGAACATTTTTTTTAGATATTTATATGCCATCTGTATTTCTTCTTTTTTTTTTTTTTTTTTTTTTTTTTTTTTTTGGTTTTTCAAGGTAGGGTCTCACTCTAGCCCAGGCTGACCTGGAATTCACTATGGAGTCTCAGGGTGGCCTTGAACTCACGGCGATCCTCCTACCTCTGCCTCCCAAGTGCTGGGATTAAAGGCGTGTGCCACCATGCCTGGCTTCTTCGTATTTCTTCTTTTGAGAACTGTCCTCCCAGTAGGTTACCTCTTTGCTCTATTCACAGTGTCCTTTGCTGTGCAAAAGCTTTGTAATTTCATGAGATCCCAGTGGTTAATCTGTGGCTTTATTGCCTGAGCAATTGGGGTTATATTCAGAAAGTCTTTGCTAGGACCAATATGTTGAAGGGTTTCCCCTACTTTTTCCTCTAGCAGTTTCAGAGTTTCAGGTCTGATATTAAAGTCTTTGAATCATTTGGCATTTACTTCTTGTGAATGGAGAGAGATAAGGATCTATTTTCATTCTTCTACAGATACATATCCAGTTTTCCCAGCACCATTTGCTGAAGAGGTTGCCTTTTCTCCAATGAGTGTATTTGGCATTTTTTTGTCGAATATCAGGTGGCTATAGCTACCTGGACTTACATCTGGGTCCTCTATTCTGTTCCATTGATCTACATGTCTACTTTTGTGCAAGTACCATGCTGTTTTTGTTACTATGGCTCTGTAGTATAGGTGAAAACCAGGTATGGTGATACCCCCAGCCTTATTTTTGTTGCTCAAAATTGTTTTAGATATTTGAGATTGTTTTGTGCTTCCAAATGAACTTTTGGGTTGTTTTTTCTATATCTGTAAAGAATGCCATTGGAGTTTTGATGGGAATTGCATTAAATGCGTAGATTGCTTTTGGTAAGATTGCCATTTTCACAATATTATTCTTCTGATCCAAGAACAAGGGATGTTTTCCCATTTCCTAGTGTCTTCTGCAATTTCTTGCTTGAGTGTTTTAAAGTTTTCATTGTAGAGATCCTTCACTTCCTTAGTTAGGTTATTCCAAGGGACTTTATTATTATTTTTATTTTTTTGATGCAATTGTGAATGGGAGTGATTCTCTGATTTCATCCTCTGTGTGTTTGTTGTTAGCATATAGGAAGGCTACTGATTTCTATGTGTTTATTTTGTATCCTGCTACATGGCTGTAGGTGTTTATCAGCTCTAACAGTTTGCTGGTCCTTTATGTACAGAATCATGTCATCTGCGAATAATGATAACTTGACCTCTTCCTTTCTAATTTGTATCCCTTTTATGAGTGCCTCTTGCCTTATTGCTGTGGCTAAGACTTCCAGTACTATATTAAATAAAAGTGCCAAAGATCTTTTTGGCACACTTTTGTTTGTGTGTATATGTGTATGGGGTGTGTGTGTGTGTGTGTGTGTGTGTGTACAAAAACTAAACTCCTCTAATTCACCATCTTCATTTTGTTTTTGTTTTTGTTTTAATTATTTTTATTTATTTATTTGAGAGAAGAGAGAGAGAGAGAGAGAGAGAGAGGGAATGGGTGCACCGGCCACTGCAAACAAACTCCAGATGCATACACCACTTTGTGCAGCTGGCTTATGTGGGATACTGGTGATTCAAACCTGGGTCCTTAGGCTTTGCAAGCTAGTGCCTTAACTGCTAATCCATCTCTCCAGCCCTGTTTTTGTTTTTGTGGGACAGGTTCTCATGAAGCCCAGGCTGGTCTAGAACTCTGGGTCATTCTCCTGTCTCAGCCTCCCAGGTGTTGGATTTGCAAGCCCAAGTCACTGTGCCCCGGCCTGAAAAGGGATTTTGTAAGGGGCTGTGTTCCTAGCATTCTGCCCAGCCTCAGCCCATGGGTGTATGAGATACAAGAAGTTTTCTTCTTCTATTTTCATAACTTACAGACCTAGCCTGGGTGCGTGGCACTGCGCCGTTACCACAAATGTCACACCATTGAAGGATGAGAAGGCCACGTGTGTAAGGAATGACCTGACATTCGCAGTGACAGCCCTGCCCAATAACAGAGCGCGGCTTTGCGCTGTCAGGCATGAGCCTCCCCAGTCTGTGAGGGCCTGTGAAGATGTCATGTCCGGTGTCTATGAACACAGCACTCCCAGAGATGGTTTTTTCCGTAGTTACAATCCATTGACTCAGGTAAGTAGGACCTGGCGAGCAGAAGAAAGCTTTCTTTGTCCCTTTTGCGTGCCAGAACTCAAGGACCACAGTCATAAAATAGGTCAACATCGACGCTGGAGAGGCGGCTCAGCAGTTAAGTGAACTTCCTGTCACCCACGAGGGCCTGAGGGCACGGAGTTCCAACCTCCAGAACCCACATAAAATAGCTGGGCACGGCCATGCGTGCCTGTAATACCAGTCACGCAGGGGAGCAGAGACCCCAGAATCTTGAGAACCACTCAAGCTCCAGAATTAGTAAAAGGAGACTCTGGCTCAAAACAAGACCAGGAGGGACAGCAATGTAGCTGGACACCCAGTGTTTCACTCTGGCCACGGTAGACGAGCAACCCTAGGCCACCATATGGGGCACTGCAAGGGCACGGACACATGCATATACCCCCCCCACACACACACACAGGCAAAAAAAGAAGACCCAAATAGGTCACATTCTTACAAAATCAGGCAATGAAGCAATGCTTCCATTGACCTCAGGCCAGTATTTTCCTGGAAAAAAAAATTAAAATATCAGTGGCTTCCCAAGACAAAAGAAACATTCTAGTGCCCTCCAGGGTAGGCAGATGCTATAAAGTATTAGGTTCAGCTGGGCACAGGGCCCCTGTGGTGGTTTGATTCAGGCATCCCCCATAAATTAATGTGTTCTGAATGCATGGTCCCCCGTGCATGGCAATCTGGGAATTGGAGCCTTGCTGGAGGAGGTGTGTTGCAGGGGGGTGGGTCATGGGTGTTATAGCCAGCTTCCCCTTGCCAGTGTTTGGCACACTCTTCTGCTGCTGTTGTCCACCTGGTGTTGGCCAGGAGGTGATGTCCACCCTCTGCTCAAGCCACATTTCCCCTGCCATTGTGGAGCTTCCCCTTGAGTCTATAAGTCAAAATAAAGCTTTTCCTCCCACAGACTGCTTTTGGTCAGATTTTTATTGTTGTTGTTGTTTTGGTTTTTTTTTTTTTTTTTTTTTTTTTTTTTTTTTTTTTGGTTTTTCGAGGTAGGGTCTTACCCTAGCCCAGGCTGACCTGGAATTCACTATGGAGTCTCAGGGCGGCCCCGAACTCACGGCTATCCTCCTACCTCTGCCTCCCGAGTGCTGGGATTAAAGGCGTGCGCCACCACACCCAGCTTGCTTTTGGTCGGATGTTTTATGCTAGCAACAGCCCTGGGGGTAGTGAGCCCCAAATGCCCTCCCCACCAGCTCAAGTCCCGCAAGCCCCAGCGCATCCTTACTAAACTTGCAGTGGACTCTGGGAACGGCGCCTGGTTGCCGGGGTTGATTGGTGTCCCTTAGCCCTGTGCACAGCTGGCAGGGCGTGGGGGGACCCCCGCCTGCTGTGACCCCGCTTCCCCACAAAGTGCGGGTGC
Source organism: Dipus sagitta (assembly GCA_036346955.1). Classification (NCBI taxonomy): domain Eukaryota; kingdom Metazoa; phylum Chordata; class Mammalia; order Rodentia; family Dipodidae; genus Dipus; species Dipus sagitta. Next base: position 2,829,954 of record CM070782.1, read on the forward strand.
GAGATGCGGCTTTCCTCGCGTCTCTCAACAGCGACTTGGGGCAGGAAAGAGGCAACAGGGAGGAAGAGCATCCGGTGATCGTAGTAAGAACAAAATGCCGTGCTTCGGGGCTGGAGAGATGGCTTAGTGCTTAAGCATTTGCCTGTGAAGCCTAAGGACCCCGGTTCAAGGCTCAATTCTCCGGGACCCATGGAGGCCCTGGTACTCCCATTCTCGCTCTCAAATAAATAAATAAATAAAAAGAAAAAGAAAATGCCATGCTGGAAAACTGAACCAATAGAAGGAGAAATTCTTCCCAACGTAAAAATTTAATCCTGAGCTGATCGTTTGAGCTTATCGGAAAAGGCAAAACTCCCTAGGAATATAACTGCAAACCACCCCACGTCACCACTGCGCCAAAATGAAGGGACTGTTGTTCAGTCGTCTGTCACGTAGTAGTACATGGACAGCAGGCCCGAGCCGGGTCCCCAGACAGACAGAAACTAGGCTGGGCATGGGGTCGCACCGCCTCCATTCCCAGCCCTTGGGAGGCTGAGAATGAGGAGCATCATGTATTCTAAGCCAGCTGGGGCTACACAGTGAGTTCCAGGTCATCCTGGGCTACAGGGAGGGCCTGCCTCAAAAAAAAAAAAAATCCTTAAAAAAAAAAAAAAAAAGAAATAGAAGCCAGGCATAGCAGCACACACACTCGGGAGACAGAGGTAGAGGATCGCTGTGAGTTCCAGGCCAGCCTGAGACTACATAGTGAATTCCACATTAGCATGGGCTCGAGAGAGACCCTACCTCAAAAAGCCAAAAAATAATAAAATAGAAAAAGAGAGCACATCAGAGCAGTGTCACACTCCCTCAGGGCTATCACCACCTGATGTTAGAATAGAATGAGCAATTCACACCAGACACTCAGTGTATTTTTTTAAAAAAATATTTTAATTAATTAATTAATTTGAGAGAGAGAGCGAGAGAATATGGATGCACCAGGGCCCCTTGCCACGCAAACAAACTCCAGGCGCATGTGCCACTTTGTGCATCTGCCTTTTCGTGAGGACTGGGGAATTGAACCCCCCGCCGTCAGGCTTTGTAAGCAAGCACTTTTAACCACTGAGCCATCTCTCCAGCCCAAGATACAGAGATGCTATTGCCCCTTTTTCAGCGTGGAGGAAACCAAGAATCAAGGAGCTAGTCAATTCATTAGTGCAGAGCCCAATCCTCTTTACTTGGGTCCAGAATTTAATTTTTTTAATTTTAATTTATTTATTTTTGTTTGAGACAGAGAGAGAGAGAGAGGGAGAGAGAGAGAATGGGCACGCCAGGTCCTCCAGCCACAGCAAACGAACTCTAGATGCATGCGCCACCTTGTGCATCTGGCTAATGTGGGACCTGGAGAATCAAACCTGGGTCCTTAGGCTTTGCAGGAAGGCCTTAACCCCCTAAGCCCTCTCCCCAGCCCGGGGTCAGAATTTAAATATGTGTCTTCCTATTTATAGAATAGGTCTCGCAGAGCCCTCTGCCTGGACACCATCAGAACTTGGGGAGGACTTTTACAAGGACTGGAGACAGCTTTGTAGCATGTGCCCATGAAAACGATGTTTTGCAGCTGGGAGGGCGGCACGGGGGTCGGGGAGAGGGGGTCCAGAGGCGGAAGGTCCATGCTGCTAGAGGATGAGCCCCTGGCAAGGCAGGAAGCCTCAGTTTGGGAGGAGACCAATAATTAAACAACTATCACCTTGCTCCCTTCTCCTCTGCCTCGTGTCTGCTGCCTTCCCTTTTCTGGCGAAGCTGCACGGACCCCCGACCCCACGCGGCCCCATTGCCTGGGCTCAGGATGCCTTCACATATTTAATTTCCCAGCTGCGGCAAGGATGGCCTGGATGTTTCGGATGCTTGGGGCTTGCAAAGATGGCTTATGTCAACAGCGCTGTCCTCTTAGGATATTATACAGGATGAAGGGGGTTCACTCACAGAACCCTCCTGGCCTGTGGGGGTACCATGTAGTAACTTCCTAGTGACAAATATAATAACATGAAATGTTCAGTTTTTATCTCTGCAGATTTGCCTTGATCCAGGGTTTTCAGCCAGAATGCGAAGCTGTTAATAAACGCTATCTTCCTTAACCACTGTGGCAGCCACCTTTGCGTCGCTGGGACAGAGCATGGGACCAAAAGCAGCTGACGGGAGGAAAGTTTGTGTTTTGGCTTAGAGTCTTGAGGTGAAGCTCGTGATGGCAGGGGACAGCGTGGTGGCATGAGCAGAGGCTGGACGTCACCTCTGCCACAGGCAGGTGGGAAACAGCAGCAGGACAGTGAGCTGAGCTCTGGCAAGGGGGAGCTGGGCTAGAACACCCCTAAAACCTGTCCCCTCCCCCAACAACACGCCTCTCCCAGCAAGGCTCCACCTCCCAAATTGCCATCAGCTGGGGACCATGCATTCAGAACACATGAGATTATGGGGGGGATATCTGATTCACACCACCAGAATTACCGAAACATCACCCATAAGGTGGGTATTTGGTGACTGTGCCAGCTCACTCACAGTTTTACACTTCTCCCTTCTTTACAGCTCGGGATTCTGAGACCCAAAGACACTCAGCGTCTTGCCCAAAGTCACAGAAATAGCTAAAGTCAAAACTCATGGTGAGAACCGTGAGCCACTCTCCTTTACTGCCTTTCGCAGTTAACTGCTAGCTCGATTAAATAAGTTAATTAGGGCTGGAGAGATGATTAGTGGTTAAAGCGCTTGCCTGTAAAGCTAAAGGACCCGGGTTCGATTCCCCAGTACCCACGTAAAGCCAGATGCACAAAGGTGGCACAAGCGTCTGTTTGCAGTCGCAAGAGGACTTGGTGTCCCCATTTTCTTTCTGTCTATCTCCCTCTTTCCCTCTCCTTCTTTCTCTCTCAAATAAAATATTGAATAAGCTAATTAATTGTTTACGTCTTTCTCCCCTCCCCCAGGCTACACTGAGTTGAGATACATTGATTGGTTAGAACACACAGCCCCAGAGATCAAAGCCGGTTAATACATCCCTCGGTCCCCACTTTGCGACCTGGGAAAGGCTGGTGGACGGAGGGGCTGCAGGTGAACCCCGGCACGCCCATCACGGTGCCAATGGGAATCTTGGTAGAGGCACTTCCTCCGCATTGAAACATCCCCTCCTGGAGGTTGGAAGGAAAGGCACGAAACTCGGGAAGTTAGAAGGCCCAGTGTGGTGGTTTGAATCTGACGTCCGACACCCCTCCCCCATAATCTCATGAGTTCTAATGGCAATTTGGGAGGTGGAGCCTTGCTGGAGGAGGTGTGTCACTGGAGGGGGGGGTCGTGGACATTGAGGTCTATTAGCCCCTAGCTTGCTAGGGTCACTTTGGCTCACTCTCCTGCTGCTGTTTTCCAGGAGCCTCTGCTCATGCCATGGAGCTTCCCCTTGAGACTGGAAGCCAAAAGAAACAACTTCCCTCACGTCAGCTGCTTCGGTTGGGTGCTTTGTCCCAGCAGTGAGAGGATGACAATATCCAAGAAACTCAGAAAAATCACAAGACCTTCCCCAAGGTCCAAGCTAGTCTTGGTAGATTGTGCTGCCATATTGTGGTCTCCACAGAATAGCGTCACCAAGATTCCTCATTCTGGAAAACGTCTCGGTTAGGGCAGTGACACTGTCTCTTTGTCCACATTAGCAGATGAAGGGTGCGCCACGGCGCCATCTCCTGGCCTCTCCTCTCTGTGAGGCAGCCACGTCTTGTCCATCTGCCCCACCCCCCACCTCGTAGGGGTGAATGGCTTCACACTTCAGTCATTCCTCCCTGAAATTCTCCCATGCTTTCCCAACACTTCCTGGCCTCAGTCGGGCACCCATGGCACGGGCTTGGACGACGTAGGATCTGGAGGTCCGTGACCTGGTCTGTAGCCACCCACCATCACCCACGCCCCGGAGCCCTCATCTGAAGAGTTGAACAGGATGAACCTCTTGGGCTTTTAATGCGGTACTTGGAAAATGCGAGTTGTCTGTTGATCATATTATTTTAGCTGTTGGTGGGAACAACAGGGGGCTCACAGGCGAGTCCAGGAGGCCAGACAGGTGCCCTTCATAGTTTTATCACAGCTGATCTTGCTACCCACCACTGAACCCCATGAAGCACGACTGAGAGGCCTTGGGTAATAAATGATATCGCTAAGCATCCTCGAGCAACGAGGTGTTAGGCTGAGCTGCTCATATGAGCTTGGTGAAAACCACTGGTGAGGGCCTATCCCTTCCCAGGGATTCTCTGAGTCCCTCTTAGCCTCTACAGTGGCTTGAATCAGATGCCCCGCGTAGATTTGTCTTCTGAATGCTTGGTCCCCAGCTAGTGGCTATTTGGGAGGTGGAGCCTTGCTGGAGGAGGTGTGTTATTTGGGGGTGGGCTTTGAGGGTGTTGTAGCCTACCTTCCCCTTTCGCCAGAGCCTCAGCTCACCCTTCCTGCTGTTTGTCAGCTGCCATGGAAAGATGTGATGCCCAGCCTCTGCTCTGCCATCTTTACCCCGCCATGCTGAAACTCCTCCTTGAACCTGTAAGTCAAAGTAAGCTCCTTCCTTCCACCAGCTGCTTTGGCCGGGTGTTTTGTCCCAGCAGTGTGAAGGTGACTACGACGGCCTCTAAGACTGTGCCCCTAAATCTCAGAGCCCTTGAGTGTCCCCTGATCTCTTCATGGAATCTAAATGCAGAGCCTCCCTCCTCCCCAGCCCCACTATGGTACCCACAGCTCTGGGCTCATCTCTCTTTGTCTCCTCTTCGAAGATGCCCTGCTCTGATAGCTTTTATGTTGGTGACACGAAATCTAGCACGTGTGGTAGGCAGGATTCGTTTTGCCTTCAAAGAGCCATTCTCTCTCTTCTTATTTTTTTTTAAATATTTTCATTTATTTGAGAGAGAAAGACGGGCAGAGCAAGAGATGGCAGAGAAAAAGAGAGTATGGACATACCAGGGCCTCTTGCTACTGCAAATGAACTCCACTTTGTGCATCTGGCTTTATGTGGGTACTGGAGATTTAAACATTGACCGTCAGGCTTTGCAAGCAAGCACCTTTAACCATGGAGACATCTCTCCAGTCCCATTCTCTTCTCTCTTTGTTGAGCCACCACCTCCTTCTCTCCATACATATGGCTTGTGTGGGGCTGACCTCTCTTGACCAGCCAGCTTTGGCACAAGATGGAAGCCCCATCCATCAGAGTCACAGTGATTGGTTCATAGACAACCGCATAACTCATGTGCCAAGGCAGCGTGGTCCTGAGGTTTGGTCTGGGATGAGAGGGATGAGAGCCATCCCTTCCTCGGAGGTCATTCAGTGACTAGGCATCGGCAGAAACTACCCCATCCCCCACCCCCATGAAGCCAACACAAGGAAAAGAAGCATTGGCACACGGACAGTGAAATACTCCAATGACAGTGCTGGGCCACGGAGCCAACTGGTGGTGATTACTGAGCCCAATAAATACTATGTCACACTCATATTGCTTACAGTCTCTGTCACTTATAACCAAAAAGTCCTTCTTAAGGGGCTGGGGACATGGCTTAGTGGTTAGGGCGCTTGCCTGTGAAGCCTAAGGACTTCAGTTCAGTTCCCCAGGACCCACATAAGCCAGATGCACAATGTGGCGCATGCATCTGGAGTTCATTTGCAGTGGCTGGAGGCCCTGGTGTGTCCATTCTCTCTCTCTATCTGCCTCTTCCTCTCTCTCTCTCTCTCTCTCTCTCTCTCTCAAATAAATAAATAAATAAATAAGTCCTTGTTAAGCAACAGCAAAAAAGTGCTATTCCTTTTGAAAGGTTTGCCCTTTTTTGAATATTTATTTATTTGAGAAAGAAAGAGAGAGAAGCAGACACACAGAGAGAGATAGTATGGGCACTCCAGGGCCTCCGGCCACTGCAAACAAACTCCAGATGCACGCCCCACTTTGTGCACCTGACTTTACGTGGTTACCAGGGAAACAACCCCAGGCTGTCAGGCTTTGCAAACCAGTCGCCTTTAACTGCTGAGCCATCTCTCCAGCCCAGGTTTGCATGTTAACACTAGACACATCTTCAGCCTGAAGAGATGGTTTTTCATGGTAAAATTTCAGGCCTCAGTGTGAAGCTGAGGTCACCAGGACTTTTTTTTAAAAAATATGGAATACTTCATGGATTTGCATGTCATCCTTGCGCAGGGGCCATGCTAACCTGTGAGTCGTTCCAATTTTAGCCTAGGTGCTACCGAGGCAAGCACCACCAGCACATTTTTGAAGTGGACTGAGGAACCAGATATGCCCAAGCCCACTTCCCAGTGACCACGTCCTCTGCCTGGCACCGACGCTGTCTCTCCGGCTCACGGAATGTGTCCACCACACAGCTCCTCGCATCGCTCCAGGCCCGAGGACGCGGCCAGCCCAGGGCCCACCGCGCACGAGAGCAGGTCTCGAGCAGAGCCATTCGCAGCACCCCCTGCCCCCTGCCTCCTGCCGCCGCCCGCCGCCCTGCGGTCAGTCAGGAGCGCCTCTGCGTGAGGACCAGCTGAGCTGACAGCTTGTCCCAGAAACGCCACCTCTCATCCCGCCTCGGCCCACTGACCTTCTCATCTTGGGTTTCACACAAGGACGACACAGGGAGCGAGAGTCTGTTTCTCTTAAAGTTCAAATGGCTTTCAAGTCATGAGAGGAGTACGTTTTAACGCAATTTGATGGAGACTATGACTAACAAATAGCCAGTAAATAATAAATTTACTGTGAGATCAGATCCTAAATGTGCTCAGTGCTCACAAACCAAAAGATCACTGTGCCAGGTGAAAGATGTGCTAAATAACTCGATTTTAATTATTTCACAGAACATACACAGTCAAGCCACCTTGTCACACCTTTAATTTATTTAAAAAAAATTGTCTGGGCTGGAGAGATGGCCTTTCCTTTAAAGCCTAAAGACCCAGGTTCGATTCCCCATTACCCACATAAAGCCAGATGCACTAGGTGGCACATGCATCTGGAGTTTGTTCATTCCAGTGGCTACAGACCCTGGCATGCCCATTCTCTCTCCCTTCTCCCTCTCCCCTCTCTCAAAGAGATATTTAAAAAATAATTGTCAGCCAGGCGTGGTGGCACACGCCTTTAATCCCAGCACTCGGGAGGCAGAGGTAGGAGGATCACCGTGAGTTCAACGCCACCCTGAGACTACATAGTGAATTCCAGGTCAGCCTGGGCTAGAGTGAGACCCTACTTCGAAAAACCAATAAATAAATAAATAAATTGCCACTTATACCTCAACAAAAAAAAAATAGATATATTCAGCACTTGGGAGGAAGAGGTGGGAGGACTGCTGTAAATTCGAGGCCACTTTGAGGCTTAGAGTGAATTCCAGGTCAGCCTGGAATAAAAATAAATAAAATAAAATAAAATAAAAATAAAAAAATAGATATCTTGTCCATGATAGATGGTTAAATAAAAAAAAAAAATGTTTGCAGAGGAATGTTTGCTGAAACACACGCACGCACACACATGCACACACACACACGCGCACACACACACGCACACACACATCTCAGAGCTGTGACAAAGTGCCTGACCAAAGCAACTCCAGGAAGAAAGGGTTTATTTTAGCTCCTGGCTCGAAGGCGTCGCCTGGGGCGGGCACGGCAGTGGCAGGAGCATGGGGCGGCTGCTTACACTGTGTCCTCCGTCAGCCGGGAAGCAGAGAGAAGGGTGCCGGCCCTGTGCCTGCCTGCCTTTCTTTTGCTCTCAGTCTGGGACTCCTGCCCAGGCAAGGGCAGCCCCCACCTTCAGCCTGAGCCTGCCCTCCTACATGAACCTTCTCTGGAAACAGACTCAGCCAGAGCCCCAGGAATCTCCCAGGAGATTCCAAATCCCATTAAGATAACAATGAGAAGCCTGGCATGGTGGCGCACGCCTTTAATCCCAGCACTCTGGAGGCAGAGGTAGGAGGATTGCCATGAGTTGGAGGCCACCCTGAGACTACAGGACTGAATTCCAGGTCAACCTGGGCTAGAGTGAGACCATACATCAAAAAAAAAAAAAAAAAAAGATGACAATGAAAACCATCACCATCAAGGGGATACTCTGACAGAAACATCTAGATGTTCTCCCCTGACAACACCCTCACAGACATGCCCAGGGATTTGTCTCCTTGGCGATTCCAGGTCCTGTCAAGTCGGCAAAAGATTAATCATCACAACATAGATACTCACATACAGTACGCATATATTCCATATACATGAAGAGATGATGTCTAGGAATAACCACATGAATGCAAATGTACTTTTCCCCAGCACGGAGGGGAAATGGACGTGGGGAACAGGTAGCAGGGGGAGTAGCAATGATCAAGCCACGTACCAGACTAATTTTTAAAAGAATGAGGACTGGAGCGATAGCTTAGTGGCTTAGAGGGTGTCTGCAAAGCCTAAGGACCCAGGTTCCATGCCCCAGGACCCACATAAAGCCAGATGCACAAGATGGTACATGCATCTGGAGTTTGTTTGCAGTGGCTGGAGACCCTGACCTATCTATCTATCTATCTATCTATCTATCTATCTATTCATTCATCTCTGTCTTTATCTCTCTTTCAAATAAACAAATAAAATACTTTTTTAAGATGTGTGGTTGGGGAAGGGGAGTGCCTGTTCTTCGGTGGTCTGTGAAAACTGATCCCTTTTCTACAGGTGGGAAGAGCAGGACTCATAGGCAGGGTCCACCAAAGAATGCAAGGGAGAGAGACAAAACCAGCTCTCAGAGGGCCAAAGCATCTTCCACACGGACGCAGTTAATGTTCATGCACGGCTCACAGTGAGTTCAAGCCCAGCTTCGGGGCTGTGGAGTTATTCCTTGCCGAGTTCCAGATGTAGCCTCGAGACCAGGGTGTGGTCAGGAAACACTACCACTGGGGAGGAAAGGGCGCAGCGCAGCCAGGCTAAGCCGCAGTCCCGGCCCAGCACCACACGGGGGCGCCGCAGGGCGAACACGCCCCTCTGAGGGTGTCCCCATGCAAGGAAAATCAAGACCCGTCAGACTCCCTCCCTGGCAAGGGACACTCTGGAGCAAGGGAAGAGAGAAGTTGCCAGGCATTCTGGCCCTCTGTGCCCATGAGCTGTGATTCCAAGAGGCAGAGCGGCTGGAGTGAGCAGAGGGGGAGGGACGTGACCCTGCATCGCGTCGGAAGCGTGGCGGGTGTCTGGTCCGGGTTGTTGGGATTTCCATGTGAAATGTCTGCCCACCCGCCCCCCGTGACTCATGCATTTTTGAGCACTTGGACCCCAGCTGGTGGCACTATTCTTGGGTGATTGTGGCATCATGGGGAGTATGGCCTGGCTAGCAGAAGTGGGTCACTGAAGAAGGACTTCTGCTTCCTGCCCTGTCAAGATGTAGCTGTGGGCTAGAGGGACGGCTTAGTAGTTAGGGCGTCTGCCTGCAAAGCCAAAGGACCCAGGTTCGATTCTCCAGGGACCCACGTTAGCCAGATGCACAAGGAGGCACATGTGTCTGGAGTTCATTTGCAGTTGCTGGAGGCCCTAGTGTGCCCATTCTCTCTCTCTCTCGCCCCCCTCTTTCTCTGTCAAATAAATAAATAAAAATAAAGTTGACACTAAAAAAAAGAGACGTAGCTGTCCATGGACCTAGTGCCATGCCTTCCCACAATGATGGACTAAAACCACCAGCCAAAATAAATCCTACATTAATCAGGGTTCTCCAGAGAGAAAGCTAGATGGATGGATGGATGGATGGATGGATGGATAGATAGATAGATAGGTAGATAGATAGATAGATGAGAGGTAGATAGATAGATAGCTGATAGATAGGCAGATAGATAGATAGATGGTATAGGTGATATGCAGGTAGATATGGTTAGTAGGTAGATAGAAGATAGGTAATATAGATAATAGGTAGTTGGTTGGCGGGTAAATGATAGATGACAGATACATAGATCTATAGATAGATGATAGGTAGAGAGAGATGATAGATAAGTTTTAAAAAATATTTATTTATTTATTTATTTATTTGCAAGCAAAGAGAGATAGAGAAATGAAAGACAGAGAGAATGGGCACACCAGGACTTCCAGCTGCTGCAAGTGAACTACAGACACATGCACCTCTTTGTGCATCTGGCTTTACGTGGGTCCTGGGGAATTAAAACCCGAGTCGTTAGGCTTTCTAGGTAAGCGCCTCAACCACTGAGCCATCTCTCCAGCCTAGATGGATAGCTTTATCCTGAGAATAATGACTGCTACAGAAACATGGTTATTTTTTATAATTGCTATTTTTACTTATTTATTTGAGAGAAAGATGGGGGGGGGGCAGAGAGAGAATGGGTGTGCCAGCACTTCCTGCCACTGTAAACAAATTCCAGATGCATACACCGTTTGTGCATCTGGCTTGAAGTGACTACGGGGGAATCGAACCCAGGCCACCAGGCTTTTCAACAAATGCCTTTGACCGCTGAGCCATCTCCCCAACACAGAAAAGGTTTCCGTGGCGCTGTTCTGGAGATCTCGGTGCGTGTGTGCAGACAGCCCGACAGCTACAGCGAGCACCTGCTTCCAAGTAGTTTTCAACTTGCAAAGAATGTTCTGAGCCCTGGGTGAACGCTAAGCCCCTGGGTGAACACTGAGCCCTGGGTGAACGCTGAGCCCTGGGTGAACACTGATCCCTGGGTGAACGCTGAGCCCTGGGTGAACGCTGAGCCCTGGGTGAACGCTGAGCCCTGGGTGAACGCTGAGCTCCTGGGTGAACGCTGAGCCCTGGGTGAACGCTGAGCCCTGGGTGAACGCTGAGCCCTGGGTGAACGCTGAGCCCCTGGGTGAACGCTGAGCCCTGGGTGAATGCTGAGCCCTGGGTGAACGCTGAGCTCCTGGGTGAACGCTGAGCCCTGAGTGAACGCTGAGCCCTGGGTGAACGCTGAGCCCTGGGTGAACGCTGAGCCCCTGGGCTCTTTGTGCACATACTGGTGACAGGGAGAGAAATAAGTCAAGTGCGGCACTGTCATTTTCCTCCTGGTGCTTGATGAGCTTTTATTTGCAGTAATACCAAGTTTTCCATGGTGACTTTCTTCCAAAGTACTGTAGAGCGCCTTGGCTCCTCGCCTCCCGTTCTCCGCTGGGTAATTGAAGGCCTCTGTCCCCCCAGGGCGGTTTTCAAGTGGAAGCCCACATGCCTGCCGCTGCTCTTTCTCCTGAGTCCAGCATCCGGCTTCCATTTATAGAAAGCGAGTTGGAGTGGGGAAAAAAAGGAGAAGAAAGAATCACATAATTGTGCTCCTTCCCCCACACGCATATTGTTTTCAGTGCATCACTTCTAGCAGACTCTGAGTTTCCACCTTGAAGTTCTGTGACTTCTGAAAAATTTAATAGCCGCGTGGGCCCCCAGCAGAGTAAGATTTGACATTCTACACTCAGCACACAGGTGAACATTTTTCTTGGGACGGAAGCAACTGCACAAGACAATTTATTCCAGACACTAAGGACAACGTGCCTCATAAAACGAGAGAACACACAGCAATTCGTCAAGGGGCCATGCGGCCCAAGCCCTACTCTGCAGCATGGTAAATCTGACCCACAAGAGCAACTACCCGTGGGCCTAAGAATCGGGGACTTCTGGCCTCACACCCCACCTCCCAGTCCTTGCACAATTATAATGCGGAAACTGGTGAGATTCCTATTTAAGTTCCCAAGGGAAACTGCTCATGGTGGCCTGTAATCCCAGACCTTCAGAGGTGGAGGCAGGAGGATCAACCAGGAATTCAAGACCAGCCTGGGTTACATGAGATCCTGTCTCAAAGAAAAATAATAATAATAAAATAAGTACATCTGGGACAACGGCTCAGTGGATAAAGCGCTTGCCATACAAGCGGAGAGTTCCTGAGTTCAACCCCTAGAGCCCCTGTCAAGCCAGACCTTGTGGGGAGAGTGTCTATAACCCGGCCACAGCCAGGGTGAGGCGGGAATCCGCGAGGCAGAATTGCACGGGAGCTCGTGGGGACGGCTGGCTTGGCAAACACGGCGGTGAGCAAGATTTAAGCACAGTGGAAGGTGGGGACCGACCACTGAAGTTGTCCTCTGACCTCCACGCATGCGCCATGGCACTCACACGTGTGTGCTCACCTATAACAGCACGCACACGCGCATCATTCGCACACGTACACACCCTGCCCCCAAAGAAAATAAATGCACTTCCTCAAGAGAAGAAGAAAGACAGATTGCAATTGCCGCTCACTTAGACTGACGTCCTCACTTCGTCCCTGGCCTGTTCTTGGCCTTCTGTCGCTGTCAGCTGTCCCCATCAGGAACGTGGCTGACGCAGGTGCTGGAGGCTTTGGGAGGTGTGTGGCTCAGGGAGGAGGAAAGGAAGTCTGATACCAGTTGGAATGAAAAAGACCTCATCTGGGCAGTGACCTTGGGGCGACTCAGAAGGTATCATGGTGCTGGAAAGAAGTGACTGGAGTACTGAGTAACATCTCGATCACACCTTCCAAGGCTCAGGGTCTAATGCGGAAGAGGTGGCAGAAAGAATGTAAGAGCCAAAGGAAGGGTAGGACTCCTTACAACGTGCTCCCTCCAGACACAAAATGGCCTGGATATCCATGACCTTACGGTGTATGACACTACCTACACAAGACCATCAAAGAGGAGGAAAAGATCATGACATCAAAATAAAAGAGAGACTGATTGAGATGGGGAGGGGATATATGGAGAATGGAGTTTCAAAGAGGAAAGAGGGGGGAGGGAGGGCATTACCATGGGCTATTTTTTATAATTATGGAAGTTGTTAATAAAAATTGAGAAAAAAATAAATATATAACTCGAAGAAAATAAACCATTCATATTCAGAATGAAAAAAGAAAAAAGAAAAAAGAAAAAGACCTCATCTGGTGTCACATTCTTCCTGTTCCAGTTCACCAAGGGCACAGGTTCTCCGGAACCAAAAAGTGTTTGAAGGCAATGGAGGGAATATGGCACTGCCCCCTGGCAGAGTCCCAGTGATGTCCCCTCGTCTCAGATTTGCTATTCGCAGCCACTTGACTTACATCAACTCCATCCGTAGAGACAAAAAGGTATGGCCATAAGCATTTGCAGAAATCAGGAGTGGAGGAGAGAGTTGGGATACTGTTCTAGTTTCTGGTTAACTTCATTTGCCACGCCAAGGAATTCTATTTGGTTGAATAGTCGAGCACATGTTACTGCTGCCTTCTGTGCATGTGTTCTGGTCTTGATCTCCGTCACGCTGTCTAGCCCAGCAACAGGGCTTGGGGAGTCAACACAGTGTGGGCCTGGGGCCCAGGAGCAACGGTGTACGCATATCAGTACAAAGCTCCAAGTGGTGGTCCCTTGGGCTACCAAACACATGCTGGAAACAGAGCACGCTTTAGCAGCTGGCTCTAGAAGCGATCCACAATGATCCAGAACAGTCCAGAACGGTCCAGGAGCAAATCCTTCCTTAGAGCCTCCAGAGAGACATTCTGCCAATATGATAATTTTAGCCTTACTGGACCCATTACAGACGTGGAGCTTCCAAAATGTAAGATAATTAGACTATCATGATTGGGGCCACAAAGCCAAAGGGATTTGTTATGGAGGCAAAAGAAACCGGGCACATGGGACTCTTGATATACTATATCGCAGACACCTTCACGCTGTGGACAAGGAAACAAGGTCCGAGAGTCTGCCCGTCCCGCGACGTCCCAAGTCCACCACGCTAAACCCAGCTCTAAGCCCTTGGCATGCATCGAGTCACGTGATCACAGCACAACCCCAGAGCAGCAGCTGTCATCCCTACAGCCTTGTTGCAGATGAAGAAACTGAGGCACAGGGGCGTTAAGCTCTGGCTGCTGATGGTCTGCTCTCTGAAACAGACTCTTGATTCCGAGACGCCACGCTAGCTGGACATGCTGGGGTCTACCCAGCACTCTTCGACTCCTAAAAAGATTCTTGATTCCATTTCAGCCTGATAGCTCCGAGGTCTGCATTTACTCCCATCTTACAATGAAGACGACACCATACAGGGGCTGGGGAGATGCCTCCGTGGTTAAAGGCTCTGGCTTGCAAAGCCTGATGGCCCAGGTTTGATTCCCCAGCACCCACATACAGCCAGATACACGCAGCGGTTGGCACATGCATTTGGGATTCATCTGCAGTGCCAAGAGGCCCTGGTGTGCCCATTCTCTCTTTCTCTCTTTTCCTTGCAAATAAATACAATTTTTTAAATATTATTTTTGCTTTTTTTCTCCCCCAAGGGTGGGGCTTCCACTCTAGCCCAGGCTGACTTGGAACTCACTCTAGTTCCAGGCTGGCCTCAAACTCACAGGGATCTTCCTAGCTCTGCCTTCCACGTGCTGGGATTAAACGCATGCACCACCACACCCAGCAAGTAAAATATTTAAAAAGAAAGAAAAGAAAACACAATACAAGATGCGCCTGTTTCCTCCAGGTTGGATACAACTGTCGTCAGAGCAACTGTGCTCAACCCATGAGGTTCTCAGGAGCTTGGCCCTATTAACGCATTCGGGGGGGGGGGGTGCTCACAAGGTGCCTCCCCTCTTGGAAGATACGTAGTTGTAACGGGTTTCTGGGAAGAGACTTCCACAGTGTCGCATCCCACAGGTCCCCTGAGAGGCTCTAGTGATGCACGCGGGGCGAGCTGTTCAGTGGTGGGGTGCCTGAGTCATCGAGGCGCCTGTAAGCACCCCTAATTCAACCATTGGCTCGCCCAGCTGAACTTGGATAGAATCATTTCTTCAGCCCGCCACCGCCATTCACCGGCCTCGGGTGAAAAGGCAGGTGACAGTTGCCTGAGACACACACACATCTGGCCAGATGTGAATCTAGACTCCTGACTTCCATTTCACCCAGTCCCTCCCCTGGAGACCCACTGGACAGGCGGCGGAGTTTCTGTGGCCAGCAAGCTTACAGACTTTTGCTTTTGCTTGGGCTTACCTGGGTAACTTGAGCGGCGCTTTTTCCAGCTCCAACCTCAAAGGCTGTCTGTCCCCAAGGCCCTGGTTCGTCACCTCCTGTTCTCTGGAGCCAGCTGAGGGATGCCTGGAAGAGTTTGGAGCAAGCTAAGCGACCACACGCCAAGCTTCCGTTCTTAGGGGCGACTCCAGGCCACCTGTGTGAGAAGGACTTCAATGCAGCTGTCTGCCCGGAGGAGGACTCAAAGCCGCAACTTGAGCCCATACAGTGAGTTCAGCACCGTATACATATATTGAGCTTGATCCAGGGCTGATGGAGATTTCGCCATCACAGAGCTGACTAAAGCGGCCCCCAGGCACCCTGGGATGCTATCAATGCCCCATGCCAACTACTGTCCTCAGCAGCTAGGACAGAAAATACCTGAGCTGGTTTGAATCACGTGTCCCCCATGAACTCAGGCATTCTGAATGCTAGGTCCCCAGTTGGTGGCAATCTGGGAGGTGGAGCCTCGCTGGAGGAGGTGTGTTGTTGGGCACTGGACTTAGGGGTGCTACAGCCAGCTCCCCCTGTCCAGAGCTCAGCTCACTCTCCTGCTGCTGTTTTCCACCTGCTGTGGCAGAGGTGGTGCCCAGCCTCTGCTCATGCCATGCTGTCCCCTGCCCTCATGGAGCTTCCCCTCGAGACTGTGAACCAACATAACCCTTTCCTCCCATCAGCTGCTTTGGGCCGGGTGCTTTGCCCCAGCAACGAGAAGAGAATTGCAAGAATGCTCTTCATGTGCAAGAAGCCTTCTCACTACACGAGTCAGTTGTCCGCGTTAAAGCAAGCCAGAGACAAACAACAGCCTCTGCACATTTGGGCCACTCTGGAATGAGCCAGGTATACACGCGAGCCACAGAAGTGTGCTCAGCGCCCCGCTAAGGGCTTAGGAGATCTTTATGCGAAGAGGAGAGTCTGAGCAGGCCTGGTAGTATAGGCCTGCCATTCCGTTCCGTCAGGAGGCTGAGGCAGCAGGATAGCAAATACAAGGCCTGTCCGGGACTATGGAGTGAGTTCAAGGCCAGCACGCACAAGTTAGTGAGCTCTTGTCTTAAATAAAAAGAGGGCTGCTGTGTAGCTCAGTGGTAGAGAGCTTGCCTAGCATGCGCAGGGTCCTGGTTTTGATCCCTGCTAGTGACAAAACAATAACAGTAGACATAGACCAACATATTTATGGGTGAGGCTTAAGAATTAGGAGAAAAAGCCAGGTGTGGTGGCGCGCGGCTTTAATCCTAGCACTCAGGAGGCAGAGGTAGGAGGATCGTCGTGAGTTCAAGGCCACCCTGAGAATACAGAGTGAATTCCAGGTCAGCCTGGGCTAGAGTGAGACCCTGCCTTGAAAAAAAAAAAAAAAAAGAATTAGGAGAAAAGCCAGGCTTGGTGGTGCACACCTTTAATCCCAGCTCTCTGGAGGCAGAGGTGGGAGGATCACCGTGAGTTCAAGACCACCCTGAGACTATGTAGTGAATTACAGGACAGCCTGGGCTAGAGTGAGACCCTACCTAAAAAAAAAAAAAAAAAAAAGACAGGCTGGAGAGATGGTTTAGCAGTTAAGTGCTTGCCTGTGAAGCCTAAGGACCCTGGTTCAAGGCTCCATTCCCCAGGACCCACATAAGCCAGATGTGCATAGTAGCACATGCATCTGGAGTTCGTTTGCAGTGGCTGGAGGCCCTGGCATGCCCATTCTCTCTTTCTCTCTCTCTCTGCCTCTTTCACTCTGTGTTTGTCTATTGCTCTCAAATAAATAAATAAAAATAAACAAAAAAATTTAAAAAAAAGAATTAGGAGAGGGCCTGATACTTGCTTGCAAAGCCTCCTGGCCTGGGTTCAAATCCCAAGCCACCCACCATAAGATGGACGCAAAAAGTGGCACAAGTAGCTGGTGTTGGTTTGCAGAGACAAGAGGCCCTGGCATCTCATACACACATATGTACAAATAAATTAATTAATTAACTGTTTTTTTAAGTGAGGAGAGGGCTGGAGAGATGGCTCAAAGTTTGAAGGTGCTTGTTTGCAAAGCCTATGTTCCCCAGCACTCACGTAAAGCCAAGTACACAAAGTGGTACAGGCACCTAGAGCTCATTTGCAGTGGCAAGAGGCCTTGATGTGCCCATTCTCTCTACCTGCCTCTCTCTCTCTCTAATAAATAAATAACTTTTTTTTTTTTAGGTGAGGAGAAAGATTAGCAAGAAGGTTCCAATGAGCATATTTAAATTTTTTTATTTAATGAATTTGTGTATCGGCCTTTACATGAGTACTGGGGAATCAAATCAGTCGAATCGACAAGTGCCTTAACTGCTGAGCCATCTCTCCAGCCCTCCAATGAGCATACTGAAGGCAGCACAAGGAGCAGATTCGCATTAGGACTCATGTATGTGCAGAAAATCACTGAGTTGGGTTCACCTAATCATTTATTCATCCAACCAACATTTGCTGCTCATCTCCCAGTGCCGAGCGCTGAACCCGGTGTTCTGAAGTGTGAGGGCTGTGGGGGAGCCCCGGGCATCCCCGCCAGCCGAAGTCTGTCTTTCCTTCTGCCTGCAAACAGAGATTCCCGCTTGAGAGCATGCGGGCAGCAGGTAGACCTGGCCTCCTCCCCCAGCCACTGGCAGACTGGCAGACACAGGAGCCCGGATCATCTCTGCCGGAGTGAATTACCGCCCATGGTCTTCATGCATAAAACATGGCACGGGAGGCCCAGCGAGGCCGTGCCTGGGCGGCTCAGCCTGGCAGTTGCCTTGAGGCCTGTTGGGAGTTAGGGGAAGGAAAGGCAAGTTGCGAGATAAAAGAAAACAGAAACCTCAGATATCTAAAAAAGAGAGAGCGAGAGAGTGGCTTTTTTTTTTTTTTTTTCCTCCCCCTTAATCTTTGTATTTCTTATGTGTCTGAACTTGACTTCCGGGACTGCTGCGAGACCTTCCCGTTGCCTGGCCATGAGAAGGTCCTAGGCCATTCTCCTGGGGACCATGGTGTTACCTTCGCGATTACACTGGATCCGACACCGGCCATGGCGAGACAGGATCCGGAGGAGGCGGCTCCACCGTGAGTAGACCTGGGGCCCCCCATGAGGGGACCCCCACATCTCCCCTCCCCACCCTCCCCTGCAAGTGTTCCTTCCTCCTTGTGAACCTGTTTCACCACTGTCCCTCTCTCCCCGTTTCTTGCGCCTGCTTCCGACGGGCTTTCTGTTTTCCACGCAGTCCCCCTCTCCCTGTTTTCTTGCCGCAGCCTCATCCTTCTTCCAAGTAACCAGATACTCTTTGTCCAAAGTGCAGACCGGAGCGTCTCTGTATTTCTCCATCTAGATGGGAAAACAGAAATATTTGCATGGCTCGGGGCTTGTGTGAATTGGAATTTTCGCACATTGGTGGTGATGAAGAACACGGAATGTGTGAATCAAACAGGTGTGACGAGAATGGGGTGAGATTCGGGGGGCCAGTGAGCCACGGTTTCTTTAAAGAGCCCCACCGTGTGTTTCTTAAGTGATCAAACTTGTATCAAGATTTCTCTTGAGTTGACAAGAATTCTGACCCAAAAAAAAAAGGAGGGTGGGGGGAGAGTTTAGTATTGAAGTAATCTGCGAAGGTAAAAGCAATCCAAATAAATGCCAACATCATGATCAGTCAGCAAGTACTAAGCAAGCGCGTCTGGAGAGGTTTGCTTATCTTGGGTGTTGGCAACTTTTTGAGGGGGCTGCTGGCGGTCTGGGGGGGTCTGCATTCACGGGGTGAGGAAGGCTGGCTTCTGGCCTCTGTGGTGACACAACGTTGGAGCCAGGATGGCAGCTCAGTGCTGAGCTAGAGAGGAGGAGGTGGTGCCAAGTGTGGTGTGTGCTACGTGGGACCCTGCACCCCACACAGAGGAACCCAATATTCGATATTCACATGATTTCCATGAGACATGGACATAGGTTTTCCAAAAAAGAAAGAAAGAAAGAAGAAAGAAAGAAAGAAAGAAACAATTTCTAAGTGAATTCTTTCAAGTTTCAGTGTTGGCAGTTAATTTTTTTTTTTGCACATATATATGCGTTTGTGTGTTATACATATGTGTGTATATGCAAGTTCATACGTGCGTGGGTGCACACGTGTGTGCAGGTGGAGGCCAGAGGGTGGCGTCGGGTACCTTCCTCTGTCGCTCTCCTCTCCAGCCTGTCCTCTGAAACACGGTCACTGAACCCAGAGCACACCCACTCAGCTAGGCCAGCCAGTGAGTGCCAGGGACACCCTGTCTACGGTACCCCAGTGTTGCCATCACACGCGGGCGTTTTACACGGGGATGTGAATCCAGGGCCTCATGCGTGGCCGGCAGGCAGGCATTTTACCCACCGAGACATCTCCACAGCCCCAGGTCTTTGAATTTTAAGCATAATAGCACCCAGCGTTCCGCTGTGAGATGGGCCACGTGCGGGCAGCCGGGCCCGAGCCTGGGTGCCTGCTCAGCGAGTCGTTCTCATTACAGGCCCATCATGCTCTGTCACTTCTGCTCAGTGACGTGTTGGCAAGCCCTTCCTGTGTGTGAAAAGCCCCTAGTACGGACAGTCAAGTGAAAATCAATGCGTGGTTTGGGCCTGCAAGTGTCAAACACGGTCATGGTCAACCGGCTTAGGAGCCAAGCAGGGCTGCTGAGACTCCGAATGGCACCCACAAACAAGGAGATGTTTTATATCCCGTGCAATATTTATTTTTCCTCTAATATAACTGAAGAAGCCACTAGTAACTTTCCCAGGGCCATTAGACCCTGACCAGCTCCTCCACTAGAGGCCACCGCAAGTTCAAACTCCTGCTGTTTTTGTTTTTTTTTAATATTTTATTTATTTGAGAGAGAGGAACAGAGAGAATGGGCATAGCAGGGCCTCTGGCCATTGCACATGAACTGCAAACACATGTATCACCTTGTGCATCTGGCTTACATGGGTTCTAGGGAATTGAACCTGGGTCCTTAGGCTTCGCAGGCAAGTGCCTTAACCACTAAGCCACCTCTCCAGCCCTCCTGGTTGTTTTTATTATTGGAGTGTGTGTGTGTGTGTGTGTGTGTGTGTGTGTATTGGGAACAGAATCCAGGACTTTGTGTATGGTAGGCAAGTGCTCTGGCGTGGAGATACCCCCACCCCCCCGTGATTCATGTGTGTGTAGTGTGCATGTGTGCACACGTGTTCGGGTGTGCGTTCATGGGAATGCGTGCAGAGAGGCCAACGTTGGGCGTCTTCCTAGATTGCTCTCCCTCTTCTTTACTGAGACACGGTCTCTCTCTTGAACCGCGGACTTGCCAAATCTGCTAGTGTAGCTCGCGGGCTTATCCTGGGACCTGTCACCTCTGCCTCATTAGCTCTGGGATCGCTGGCAGGCTGCCGTGCCCACCCGCTGTTTATTAACGTGGGTGCCTGGGGTCTGAACCCTGGTCCTCATGTTTGCACAGGAAGCAGCTTATCCACGGAGGCATCTCTCCCAGCCTCCCCTCAGCCCTCCCACCTTGCCTTTTGAACTCTAGCTTTTTTGTTTGTTTGTTTTGTTTCTCGAGGTAGGGTCTCACTCTAGCCCAGGCTGACCTGGAATTCACTATGGAGTCTCAGGGTGGCCTCGAACTCACAGTGATCCACCTACCTCTGCCTCCCGAGGGCTGGGATTAAAGGCAGTGCACCACCATGCCCTGCAAACTCCAGCTTCTGTGATACTCTGTTCTGTGCCTATTGGAAAGCAGTTATGCTCCTACCATTTAAGGCCATACCTGTGCTGGAAAATGAGTCACCGAAACAGATGGCTCCTGCACTAGCCTGGTTTCCCCTGTTCGGGTGGGAGGCAGCCTGCACACTCCACACAGTTGCTGACAGGGGAAGCCCGCTTCGCTGCAGAGATGGTACTTAAGTTGGGAGACTTCTTGCTGAGCACCACACTGTGATCCACACGTGGCTTTAGTAGGAAATGAATGGCATGTGAATAGACATTTCATCTCAGCTCCGTGAAAGCAGGTGAGTCCTGTTGTCTTTGGCACTGATGTCTGAGGAATTCTGATGTCCCTCCAGGCTGGTCAAGAGCCCTGAGGTATTAGGGTCCCAGAAATCAGAGCAGGACTCAGTGACATTTTAGGGGGTGACTTTTCCAACTCAGGAGAGATCTGTGCATATTTAAAGAAAGAGAACTGGGGCTGGAGAGATGGCTTAGTGGTTAAGGCACTTTGCCTGCAAAGCCAAGGACCCAGGTTCGATTCCCCAGGACCCACGTAAAGCCAGCTGAACTAAGTGGCATATGTGTCTGGAGTTTGTTTGCAGTGGCTGGAGGCTCTTGTGCCCCTATTCTCTCTCTCTCTCTCTCTCTAGCACTCTCTCAAATACATAGATAAAAATAAAATATTTTTAAAAAGCCGGGTGTGGTGGCACATGCCTTTAATCCCAGCACTTGGGAGGCAGAAATAGGAGGATTGCTGTGAGTTCGAGGCCATCTTGAGACTACATAGTGAATTCCAGGTCAGCTTGGGCTAGAGTGAGACCCTACCTCAAAAAAAAAAAAAAAAGAAAGAAAGAAAGAAAGAAAGAAAGAAAGAAAGAAAGAAAGCAAACTGGGGCTACAGAGATGGTTCAGTGGCTAAGGAGATTGCCTGCAAAGCCTAAGGGCCTAGGTTCGATTCCCCAGGACACACACAAAGCCATCTGCACAAGGCGGCTCATGTGTCTAGAATTTGTTTACACTGGTTTTAGGCCCTGGTAGGCACCATTCCCTCTCTCTTTTTCTCAAATAAATAAAATTTAAAAATATATATATTTTAGGGCTGGAGAGACGGTTTAGTGGTTAAGGCGCTTGCCTACCAAGCCTAAGGACCCATGTTCAACTCTCCAGGTCCCACATAAGCCAAACACACAAGGCGACACAAGTGCTTAAGATCATACACGTGCACAAGCTGAGACAGGCGTCTGGAGTTCAGTTGCAGTGGCTGGAGGCTCTGGCATGCCAAGTCTCTCCCTCTCTCTCTCTCTCTCTCTCTCTCTCTCTCTCTCTCTCTCACACACACACACACACTACACGCACACACACTCACACATTTAAAAAAAGGCCAGTCTGTTGGGTTTGCCTCAAAAAAATTTTTTTAAAGAAGGGAAGGGAGAGAGCAAGGAGGAAGCCTCTTAGCGCCAACACCAGCAGGCAAGGCTGGCCTCTGGGTGTTTTACAGCTGCTAAATCTGTCTGATAAGTCTTCTACTTGTTTTTTCTTTTCTTTTGTCTCGGAGCCCTTTCTCATAGCTCAGCATTCCAATTGAGGGACCCAGGTATTTCAGTATTATTCTGTCACTGATTAAAAAAAGAGTTGGAGATATGACTCAGCAGTTAAAGGCATTTGCTTGCAAAACCTGATGGCCTACCTGGGCGTGGTGGCACACGCCTTCAGTCCCAGCACCGGGAGGCAGAGGTAGGAGGATCACCATGAGTTCGAGGCCACCCTGAGAATACATAGTGAATTCCAGGTCAGCATGAGCTAGAGTGAAACCCTACCTCTAAAAACAAAACAACAACAACAACAACAAAAAGAAAAACCTGATGGCCTGGGTTTGATTCCCCAGTACCCACATTAAAGATAGATGCATTAAGTGACACATGAGTCTGGAGTTCCTTTGCAGTGGCAGGAGGCCCTGGTGTGCCCATTCTCTCTCTCTCTGTCTGCTTCTTTCCCTCTGTCTCTCTCAGATTAATAAATGCATAAAAATATTTTAAAAAATAAGTTAGTAAGCCCCAGCGTCCTGGTTACTTAAGTCGTTCTCCTGTGACTGAATACCTGATCAAAGAAACGAAGGGGGGCAGGGCTTACTTGGGCTTACAGTTTGAGGGCAGGGTCCACCATGGCCGGGGAAGCATGGCGACAGGTGTGTGCCTCAGCTGGTCACATTGTGTCCACAGTCAGAAAGTGGACAGCAATGAATACTGCTGCTCAGATCACAGTCTCCTCGTTATTCAGTCCAGGATCTCCCACCCATACTTACAGTGGCCCTTCCCACCTCAATCTAATCTAGAAATCTCCTCATAGATATGCTCAGAGATTTGTTTCCAAGGCAGTTCTAAATCCTCAGACATAGGAGAGATCATATGCTATGACTTCCAAGTCACGACACTGCTAATCGATCATAGCTATGACCTCCAAATCACAACAGACACTACTAATCGATCGCAGCTCTCTCCCTCCTGAGGCCAGGCTCAGCCTTAATAACCTTTACCATAGAATGCCCCAGGCTGCCATTTCTAAAAAAAGATTTATTTTTATTTAGAGACAGAGAGAGAGAGAGAGTGAGAATGGGCACACCAGGGCCTCTAGCCACTGCAAACGAACTCCAGACACAAGTGCCACCATGTACATCTGGCTTACGTGGGACTGGAGAATAGAACCCGGGTCCTTAGGCTGCGCAAGCATGCGCCTTAACCGCTAAGGCGTCTCTCCAGCCCCCAGGCTGCCATTTCTAACCAATTAGTTGAAACCTGTATTTATGCTCCATCACTTCATAAGAAGGCACAGGTTCATTGTCTTAATTAATGATCTCTGGGTCCGTGGGTCAGGAGCCTGGGCCTGAGGTGCCTGGGGCACCTGCTGAATCAGGACTCTCCCGAAGCAGTAGGGGAATCCCGCCCAAGGCTCGGCAGCTTCCTCCAAGCTCAGCGGCCGTCTGTAGAACTCAGTTCCTGAGGGCGGCCGGCCTGGCAACCTCAGCAGTTAAAGGCTCCCCGTGTGCCCTGTCCTCATGGCAAGATCCACCACAAGGCAGTTTGCCTCCTCCAGGCCAAGAAGAGAATCCTCTGTTGTTCCCAGTCTCTCCAGTAAAGGACTCACCCTAGCCAAGCAAAGTGGTGCATGCCTTTCACCCAGCGCTCAGGAGGCAGAGGTAGGAGAGTAAGTCTAGGTCAGCCTAGGTTAGAATGAGAAGCTACCTCAAAAAGCAAAGAGAAACTGATCAAGTCAGCCCCCCACCCCCCAACCCAGGATAGTATCTCTTTCATGAGCTCAAAATCAGCTGATCAAAGTCCTTATAATGACACCTTCAATGTCCTTCATCCTTGCCACACGACATAATCTAATCATGAAAATAAAAGAGCACCACGTTTATCTAAAAGTCTTGCCCACATTCAAAGCAAGAGAATTTATACAGGGTACATGTACCAGAGAACAAAAATCCTGGGGTCTTCTTAGAATTTTGTTTATCACAAAACCCAGTGTCTTTGGGAGGGGGGAAATAAAGGTTGGTGGGAGGGGACTAGGATTAATATATATTGTCTATATGTATAGAAGTTGTTGACAAAACGTTAAAAGAAATACAACAATTTTTAAAAATATCATTCTGATAGCAGCACCGTAACTTTTGAGTCAATGAAATGCTTTGTTTTTTTTTATGAGAATTTCATTAGTTTATTTATTGTGCATGTGTGTATGTCTCTGTGTGAGGTGTGTGTGTGTGTGTCAGAGCACCTGTGGCAGAGGTTTTCAGTTGGGTCCTCCCCTTCCACCTCTTGCCTTAACACACTGGAATATTTCTCACGGGGTCTGGGAATCTGCACTCTGGTACTCCAAGTTGCATGGCAAATGCTTTATCTACTGAGCTATGCCCCCAGCCCCAAGAAATTTTAAACATAGAAAAGCTGAGAAAATAGTGTAACAAATCCCATATACCTGTTGCTTAAGTGTGCGCAATAATATCTTGTCATATTTGCTTCATTTATTTCCCTAATAAAATATTTTTTAAAAGATGTGCCAGGCATGTTGACTCACATCTTTAATCCCAGGACTCTGAAGGCTGAGGTAGGAGGTTTGCTATGAGTTCAAGACCAGCCTGAGACTACATAGTGAATTCCAGGTCAGCTTGGGCTAGAGTGAGACTCTACCTCAAAAAAAAAAAGTTATAACATATTAATCCTAAGTATTTTGTAAGAGCAGCTCAAAGATAATGTTTTTTAAAAAACTATAACTGCTTAATAAAATGAACAATATTTAATTTTTTAAAAATATTTTTATTTGGGGCTGGAGGGATAGCTTAGAGGTTAAGGCACTTGCCTGCAAAGCCAAAAGGACCCAGGTTCGATTCTTCAGGACCACATAAGCCAGATGCGCAAGGTGGCGCATGCGTTTGGAGTTTGTTTGCAGTGGCTTAAGGCCTTGGTGTGCCCATTCTCTCTCTCCCTCTGTCTCCCTCTTTCTCTCTCTCTCTCTCAAGTAAATAAATTAAAATTAAAAATTTAAAATATTTTTTTATTTATCTACCTGTAGGCAAAAAGAGGGAGAGAGAGGAAGGGGAGAAAAGAGAGAAAATGGAGAGAATGGGTCCCACAATCAGCATGGCCTTGACCTGTTGGGGGGACTAGAGGATTAGAAAGAAAGAAAGGGAAGAGGGCTGGAGAGGTGGCTTAGCGGTTAAGGCGCTTGCCTACAAAGCCTCATGTTCGAATCTCCAGGTGCCAAGTAAAGCCAGGTGTACTCCAGATGCAGTGACACAAGCATGCAATGTTGCGCATGCGCACAAGGGGGTGCAAGTATCTGGAGTTTGTTCACAGTGGGGGAAGGAAGGAAGGAAGGAAGGAAGGGAGGGAGGGAGGGAAGGAAAGCTGGGGTTAGGTTGTCTACAGGCTCTGCTGGAGACTGTAGCACTGCCTAACCAGCACGGGTTCATGTTATACACAAGCAGAAAAGTTTTGGGAACTTCTTTCTTTTATCAAATATAGAAAACACATGGGAACAGGGGACAAGGTCGGACAGTAAAGGAACAAGGCAGCTGCGGACTGTCTTTCTGCACACGAGTCAGGCTCAGCACAGACGAGCCAAAGGGAGGAAGGACGGAGGGGCTGCGCATTGGTCCAGGTTCCGCCGGCGACTGCCGACCTAGGCTGGGGGCAGAAGTGGTTGTGACCGTCAAAGGCTCCCTGGCTGGGCCCAGTGCAGGGGCCTTTTCCACAAGTGCAGAACAGTACCTGGCTGGGTCTCATCACGTGCAGCTCTGGACAAATGGCCACCAGAGCGTCTCGCTCTGTGAATGAACTCCAGATGCCTGCACTGCTTTGTACACCTGGCTTTACATGGGTATGGGGGAATTGAACCTGGGCCAGCAGGCTTTGCAAGCAAGCTCCATCCACTTCCTTAGTCCCAACAACATATAGTGGTTAATACACAGCCCACACTCAGATCTTCCTAATAGGAATCTTTTGATTTATTTAGCTTTTTATTTTTTTGGTTGTTGTTGCTGGGTTTTTTTGATTGTTTGTTTGCTTTTGTTTTTGAGATAAGGCCTCACTATAGCCCAGGCTAACCTGGAATTCACTATGTAGTCTCAGGGTGGCCTCGAACTCACTGCGATCCTCCTACCTCTGCCTCCTAAGTGCTGGGACTAACGGCATGCACCACCACATCCACCATTTTTTTTTTAAGCAGGGTCTCACTCTGTATCTCCAGGCTGGCCTCAAACTCAAAGTGATCCTCCTACCTCAGCCTCACGAATACTGAGATTAAAGGCATAGCAGAAACCATTCTTTTTTTAAAAAAATATTTTTATTTATTTGCATGCAGAGGGGGGGGAGGGAGGGAGAGATAAGTATGGGCATGCCATTTATTTATTTGTAAGCAGAGAGTGACAGAGAGAAGAGAGGCAGACAGACATTTGGAGGGCCTCCAGCCACTGCAAATGAACTCCAGGCACACGTGCCGCTCTGTGCATCTGGCTTCACGAGGGTTCTGGGGATGTGAACCTGGGTCATCAGACTTTGTAGGTAAGCGCCTTAACCACTGATCCATCTCTCCAGCCTGGAAGTCAGTTTTCTTAACTGTGACACTGTGAGAAGAGGACCTGGCCGGGTGGAGGTCTAAGTTCCACGGAGCATCCCCTGTGACGTGATTAGAGACAGGGGTGATTTTGTTTCTGCACCTGTATGTGCGCCTGTGTGTGTGGAGGTCAGGGGTTGGGCGTCTTCCTCTGCCGTTCTCTGCCTTATTTCCTTATTGACCCAGGGTCTCCTGCTGAGTCTAGATGAGCTGGAAAGCTCCAGGGATCCTGCTGTCTCCACCTCCCCAGTGCTGGGGTTACAGACACACGCACCACCCTGCCTGGTGTTTATGCGGGTCTGCGGTCCTCATGCTTGCTCAGCAAGTTCCTCACTGACCGAGCCACCTTCTCCTTGGCTCAGAGGTGTGCTTGTGAAGGGGACTGGCTTGTCTGTGGCCATCCTGGGCTAGCAACTCGAGTCAGGTGACCCTCATAAACTCGTGCATTGGGAATGCTTGGTCACCAGCTGGTGGTAGTTTGGGGGGGGTGGAGCTTTGCTGGAGGAGGCGTGTTCTCTTTCCTTTATGATAAAGAGGGAGGGAGGGAGATAGAGAGAAAGCTAGCTTTTCAACATGGAAGCGGGCACTCAAACTGCCTAGACCGCAGCAGAGGCCCCGTGGCTGCCACCCAGTGCCCATTCTGCTGTCTTAGCGAGCTCTTAGCTAGAGTTCTTCCCGCTGGCCCACGCAGCTCCTGGCTCCAGGCACGCTTCTCCACGCCACCTCGCAGGTGCGATCTCCTGTCTTGGGTCCGTTTCCTGTGAAGTCATAAGCTTGAAGATCTGGGGGAGGTCGGTGAGGGGATCATCATAGGTATGAGAACAAGGAAGAAAGGAACCTCTAAGAGCGCTGAAATCCGCGGTTCCCATCGTTTCCTGGGTTCCAGCCCAACCATCTGCTCTGTTCCTCGGCTCTCACAGAGGCAGCGGACGCCTGGGCCCCCAAGGCGGGGGTCTGTCCCCAGCTCCGTGTGCCAGCAGCTCTGCCCAACATACACCGATGGTGAGGGAGCTGTTGAGGGACCCAGGGACGTATACGGGTGTCAGGATTCCTTGGATACCTTCAAACCTGGGCCACAGACGTGGCAGGTTTAAAAGGCCAGAGGCGGCCGGGCTGAGGCAACTGTGACTTGTGACATCAGTGTCTTACCTAATGCTTTCGTGCCTCTGCCAAGAGTGGGCGGCGAGCAGACCCTCCCCTCAGAGGCCTAGAGGACCGGAAGCTTGCTTTATTTCCCACTCTCTTCTCCATCATTCACATAGCTCGAGTCCTGTCACACTCCTCTCCCCAAAAACTTATGAAAGGGGCCACCTCCCTTTGTTCCTCAGAAACCAAAGGCCCTCGAGGTCTTTGGCTTTGGTGACCACAGTCTTTCATGGTACACTAGCACCCAATAATCCCCCCAAAACACACACACACTCTTACAGACTTCATCTCAGCATCTACCAAACCTGTCTTTAAGACTCTTAATCATGTCTTCTTCTAGAATAATTGCTTCTGGACAAGTTTTCTCCCTTCCTCCTCCTGTCAGAGCGACTGACTCTGTGGATGTCACTGTCACCTGCTCCAATGCCAGCTTCAGCTGTTAAGGAAAACAAAACAAAAAAAAAAAATGCCAAACAAATAAACAACAACAAAAAGAAAAACAGGAAACTGGAGACGCTTTAAATAATTCAGGGGCTTCTGGTTAGAAAGAGGGCTCTTTGTGTGAACACCGAGCTCTACAGGTATTCTAACTGTCTCCAGCCAGGGACACATACACAAGAGAGGAGGGTGTGGGGTGAAAGGGAAGGAGCGGAAGATGCAGCAAAGAAATACAAACAGCAGGGCTGGAGAGATGGCTTGGCCGTTAAGGCGTCTGCCTGCAAAGCCAAAGGACCCAGGTTCAATTCCCCAGGACCCACGTAAGCCAGATGCACAAGGTGGCGCACGTGTCTAGAGTTTGTTTACAGCAGCTGAAGGCCCTAGCATGTCCATTCTATCTCTCTATCTACCTGCCTCTTTCTCTCTCTCTCCAATAAATAAAATAAGTAAAAAGAAATATAAACAGCACACAGGAATAAGAGAAGAAAATATAGCAGATTGATCGGATCAGTGTACTCAGAGCTTGCCTGGATCCCAACCTTTTAGGCTCGGCTCGGCTGTTTGGGAAGGGGTTGGGTTAATTTTTATTTTTTCTGATCTGTGATCAAATATCTGACAAAAGCTACCTCATGGGAAGGGCTTTATTTGGCGTGCAGGTTGAGGGAAGACAGACCATCCTGGCAGGGGCATGAGGTGGTTGACCCCATTGTCTCCACAGTCAGGAAGCAGAGTAATGGACACCCGATGCTCAGCTCGCTTCTCCTTTTTATTCAGCCAGGGACCCCTGCCATGGAATGATACCACCCACGTTCAAGGTGGATCTTCCATGCTCAGTTAAACCTGTCTGGAAATGTCTTCACAGACTTCCCCAGAGGTGTGTCTCCTAGATACCAAGCGTTCAGAACGCACGAGTTTATGGAAGACATCTGATTCAAACCACCCACTAACATAAAAAGGTACTTGAGAGCCGGGCGTCGTGGCGCACGCCTTTAATCCCAGCACCCAGGAGGCAGAGGTAGGAGGATCGCCTGGAGTTGAAGGCTACCCTGAGACTACATAGTGAGTTCCAGGTCAGCCTGGGATAGACCTTGAAAAACTGCGGGGGGAGGAAGCTACTCCAGTTATGTTCTAAATAAAACAGCAAATCACAGAACATGGTATTATAGTGTGGTCCTATGAAAGACATATTTAGAGTACTGTAAGATACTGTAAGAGATAAGGGCATATGCTCTCCAGGGTGGGGGCTGGGAATTCTAAGTTCCTTTCTTCCTCCCTCCTCTCCCTCCCTTCCTTTTCTTTGGTGCTGAGCTCGGAGGATCCTGGGTTGAGACAAGCTATTCACATGGCCCACTGCTGAGCTGGGCCCTCAGGGTCCCCTCCTCCAGTAACACACCTCCCCCAGCAAGGCTCCACCTCCCAAATTGCCCCTGGCTGGCTGGGCGACCAAGTACTGAAAACCCATGAGTTTCCTCTGACGCAAACCCACCACTCTGAGAATATTTGCTAACATTTTGCATCGCTGCTGCCCAAAGATGCTTCCCTGAAGATGTTATAAATAAAATTTAGTTTACCCAAACTCTCAATTATCAAGCAGGTGAAAAAGCATGAAAGGTCTGTCTGCTAACGCTGGGCCAAAGAGGGGACAGTGGGTGAGCCAGCGAAGAGCCGGAGCTCTTCCCCTTCTGGCCTCAAGGGGAGCTGTTGTCCTGTCGCGAAGACGGTGGAGGCAGAGAAAAGGCGCCCTTTTGAACTTATTAGGGTCTGCAAGCAACCTTCTAAAGAGTCTAAGCGGAGAAGGAAATGCATTCAATTTTATCATCAATTTTTGCCCCTAATCTTTGACCATACTTACTTGATTACATATCTATCTCCGCACGGGTCCCATCAATCCACAGGTGTGAAGTGTGCGTGTGAACGAGCCCCGTGTGACAGTCCGTGTGTGCGTGTGCTGCGCACTGTCAGAGCCGTCAGGCTTTCCCACCCGTCACTCACGCTCTGTACTCCGCTTCCGGGTTGATTTCGGTGGTGTGCACGGGCAGTCCCTGTCTCGCAGGGTCCAGCCCCAGCCGTGCGGAACGGGAGCTCACTGTTCCTTGTGGATGAACACCATTCCACTGCGCATATAGACCACCTTCTTTTCAACTTTTTAAAAATTTATTTGCAAGCAGAGAGAGAGAGGAAGAGAGTGAGCAAGTGAGAGAGAGAGAGAGAGAGAGAGAGAGAGAATGTATGTGTCATTCTCTACTGCAAATGAACTCCAGATGTATGCACCACTTTGGGCATCTGGCCTTACATGTGTACTAGGGAATCAAACCCAGTCCAGCAGGCTTTGCAAGCAAGCACCTTTAATAGCTGGGCCATCTCTCCAACCCCTAAAATTTGTTTTTATGAGACAGGCTCTCACTACGTATCTAGCTGGCCTGGTACTCACTATGTAGCCCAGGTTGGCCTCAAACTTATGCCCACAATCCTCCGGCCTTAGCATCCTGAGTGCTGGGATCACAGAGGTACACCATCACACCCAGCCAGTTCCTTACTTTTCGTCTGCTCTAGCCTAGCTCTACGTCAATTATCATAAAACCGAATAAGCGAGACCCGAAACGCTCCTCTCTGCATACTGCAAAATGCACACCAACATGACCATCTGCCAAAAGCACCTCGAAGGCCAGACACGGCAAATAGAAGCAATTTCCCTCCCTTCTGCTCGCAGGAATCCTGACCCACCACACAGCACTGGAAGTGAGAAACCCTTCACAGAGCTCACAACATTTCTGTTCGTTACTGCGTGTAACCTGCAAGTCACGTCCGTTTCTGAAACCGTCTCACCGAGCACAGTGCTCTCAGAAACGACTCACTTGTGGACCTGGGGATGTGGTTCCCTTGCTGGCAGACTCTTGCCTAGCAAGCACCAAGCCCTGACATAGATCCCCAGCCCTGCGGAAACCAGACACGGTGGTGCACACCTGTACTATCAGCACGTGCGAGGTAGAGGCAGGAGGATCAGAAGCCCAAAGTCATCCTTGGCTCCACTGAGACTTATGTACAGTCTGGGACACAAGGAACCCTGTCTCAGAAAAAAAAAAGAAAAGAAAGAAAGAAAGAAAGAAAGAAAGAAAGAAAGAAAGAAAGAAAGAAAGAAACTTGTGATTCAGGAAAATCAGATATCTCTGTGGCCTTTCATCCCATGCAATTAAAGATGAATGCGGGGCTGGAGAGATAGCTTAGCAGTCAAGGTGCTTGCCTGTGAAGCCTAAGGACCCATGTTTGACTCTCCAGATCCCACATAAGCCAGACACACAAAGGGGAGACAAGTGCAAGGTCGCACATACCCACTAGGTGGTGCAAGCATGTGAAGTTCGATTTCAGTGGCTGAGGCCCTAGCATGCCAATTTTTTCTCTCTCTCTCATAAAAAATTGCAAAATAAAATAAAGATGAATGCACTAACAATTTGCTGTCCTAACAGTGGGACTGAGGGATAAACAAAAAAAACACTTAAAGTCATGGACACCCATCCCTGAATCACGAGTCTTTTCAAAACAGATTCATGTTTCAGTCCAAGGGCTAATAAAGGAAACACACATCTTTTTCTTCCTGAATACTCAGCGAAGAACCCAGGGAAGGGGTGAGGCTGTTCTCCACATCACACAAAATCTGCATATTCATTACTAAATCTGCATATTAACCACACGGCAGGACATACTTTTGAAGCCCCAAGCCCTGTGGTGCATTTTCCTTAGTTTAACCTGTCTGGTTCTCTCCGCTCCAGCATCCTGCGTCTTTATCTTCCGAAAGGGCTGCTGAAGCATTTTCAAAATATTTTATTTATTTGCGTGGGCATGCGCTCGAGAGAGAGAGAGAGAGAAAGAGAAAGAGCATAGTTACCCCAGGGCCTCTTGCTGCTGCAAACCAACTTCAGATGCGTGTGCCACTTTGTGCATCTGGCTTCACACAGGTACTGGGAAATCGAGCCCAGGCCATCAGTCTTTGCAAGCAGTGCCTTTAACTACTGAGCCATCTCTCCATCCCTTGTCTTCTCTTTTTTTTTACATTTACTTATTTATTTTCAAGGAGAGAAAGAGAATGAACACTCCACGGCCTCCTGCCACTGCAAATAAACCAGATGCATGTGCCACTTTATGCATCTGGCTTTACGTGGGTCCTGGGGGATTGACCTTGGGCTGTCAAGCTTTGCAAGCAAGTACTTTAACTGTTAGCCATCACTCCAGCCCTCTTATCATTTTAAAAAGCTCTAATCTGCTGGGCGTGGTGGCACACACCTTTAATTCCAGCACTGGGAGGCAGAGGTAGGAGGATTGCTGTGAGTTCGAGGCCACCCTGAGACGGCTAGAGTGAGACCCTACCTCAAAAAAAAAAAAGCTCTAATCTATTGCTTTTACATTTCTCATCCTAAATAAATAAATAAGCTGGGTGTGGTGGTGCACACCTTTAATCCCAGTACTCGGGATGTAGAGGTAAGAGGATTGCTGTGAGTTCGAGTCCACCCTGAACTACACAGTGAATTCCAGGTCAGCCTGAGCTAGAGTGAGACCCTACCTCAAAAAAACAAAAACAAACAAACAAAAGAAACCCTCATTGTCAGAGTACTCAGTTCTACCCAACCTTGGTTTCCACAGCTTTCCTGTCCAATAGAGTCTCTACAGAAATTCAAAGTATTATCTCTGTAGGAGCAGAAAGTTTTAAAAGCCATGGGCCTTGCTTGTCCTTTCTTTGTCTAGAACAATCCTAAAGCTAATTAAGTTAAAGATTTTAAATTGCCACACACCCCCTTGTGGACTATATATTTCTTTTTAATTTTGTATTTATTTTATTTGAGAGGGAAAGAGGGAAAGAATGGGTGCACTAGGGCCTTCCGCCACTGCAAACTCCAGACACATGTGCTACCTTGTGCATGTGGTGTATGTTGGTTCTGGGGAATTGAACCTGGGTCTTTTGGCTATGCAGGCAAACACCTTAACTGCTAAGCCCTGGGCTATATCTTAATCACATTCTCAGGATGCCCACTGCCCATGTGGACAGGAGGACCTGTGACGGGGTAGCAGGAGGCACGCAGCATGTCCTGCACATCACCCCTGCACATCACCTCTGGCCTCTTTCTCCACCCCTCTTTCTCCCCCCCCACCACTACTCTGTTTCCTGTCTCTTCTTCCGCTCAAAGCGACTGCTTGGAAAATAACTGGACATGGCCGCGCATGCCTGATTACTCATCCAGTGGCATTCAACCACAAACTTGGCCTCAGAGAAAGTTGTCAGGATGAAAGGACAGCAACTCCATTGCTCAAGTAAGTGACCAGAGTACAGAACAGCTTCCGTGTCGCTGGAGCTGACTGTGGTGAGAAGGCTGTCCGGATCCAAACAGGTCTAGGATAGAAAGTGAAGGGGCCGGGGATGCGGCTCAGTGGTACAGTGCCCTCCTGTCATGTGTGATACTCGGGGTTCAATTCCCAATAGTGCAAACCGGAAACTAAAAGCAGACAGTTGAAAGGAGCTGAAAACAAAAGATTAGCCTCGGGTGGGCCTGATGGTCCACCGGCTCTGTGGGGTCGTGGGGTGGTTGAGTGTCTGAGGATCTCAGGGGATGAAAGGCAACGGCTTTCTTTGCTCTCTGGGGTCAGCTGTCCACCTACAGCCAGGCACCGCCCCAAAGGACACAGAAAGAGGGCTTTAACCATTCCTCTGATCGCTGTGAAAACAAGGTATCTATTAGACAGTTTCCTTCACATTTCTAAAACTACCATGAAACAAATAAAAACAAGTTTTAAAAAACTCTACTCTGAGGGCTGGAATTATTGCTCAGTGGTTAAGGCACTTGCCTGTGAAGCCAGTGGACCCAGGTTCAATTCCCCAGAGAGCCAGATGTACAAGGTGGCACATATATCTAGAGTTCGTTTGTAGTGGCTGGAGGCCCTGGTACACCCATTCTCTCTGTCTCTCTTTCTCTCTCTGTGATTGCAAATAAATATTTAAAAAAAAACACACTCTGTAACCATGTGGAAATAAACCCATAAATGTGATTAGATGCATTTCTTTTTTATTTTTATTTATTTATTTTGAGAGAGAGAGAAAGAGGTAGAGAGAGAGAATGGGCACACCAGGGCCTACAGCCACTGCCAACGAACTCCAGACATGTGCGCCACCTTGTACATCCGGCTTACGTGGATCCTGGGGAATCAAACCTGGGTCCTTTGGCTTTGCAGGCAAGTGGCTTAACCACTAAGCCATCTCTCCAGCCCTAGATGCATTTCTTTTCACCTGTAGTTGGCGTGGGGAAAACATCACTCTGTGGAAATGTACACCACATGTAACCACACACGCTAGCATGGCAGGAGTTGACTTGTAGAATTATTTGTGATTTTTCTTTTGATTCACTGGGAGAATCTAACTTTCTTTCTTTCTTTCTTTCTTTCTTTCTTTCTTTCTTTCTTTCTTTCTTTCTTTCTTTCTTTCTTTTCCTTTGGTTTTTCGAGGTAGGGTTTCACTCTAGGCTGACCTGGAACTCACTCTGTATTCTCAGGGTGACCTCAAACTCATGGCGATCCTCCTACTTCTGCCTCCCGAGAACTGGGATTAAAGGCGTGTGCCACCACATCCAGCGAGAATCTAACTTTCTAACTTTTGATTTCTTTTTCTTTCTTTCTCTCTTTTTTTTCAAAGTAAGGTCTTGCTTTAGCCCAGGCTAACCTGGAACTCACTCTTAGTCTGGCCTCAAACTCACAGAAACCCTTTTACTTCTGCCTTCCAAGTGCTGGGATTAAAGGCCACCACACCTGGCTACAATTTAATTTTTCGACAATGGCTACCTATTACCTTAATAATAAGAGAGGATTAATAATTAATAAATGTCCACTGACAACTAGATACTAGGATGTCACACAGTAAGAACTGTCAGTCTCAGAGGGCAACAGGAAGGAAGAGTGGTCTTCTAGAATCCCATGACAAATGGCAGGCACATTCGGGTCAATGCTCCCATTCACAGACCCCAAACACCAGGCTGATGCGTTGGCTAGCGCCGGGGAAATTTACCCTTGATGAAGACTAATTAATTGCAATGAGTAAATCTTAGTGGGGAAACACATGTTCTGTATATTTTATTTCAAATCCTCCTCAGATATCCTTTCCTTCTTTAAGTTTGGAAGGATCTTTTAGCTGAGACAAGTGTTCCCATTTGTACACTCTTCACTAACAGAAAAGATGTGTTGTTTTGGTTTATTATCCCAGTAATAATAAAGTAATAGGACCCAAACTCGGTTTCAACAAAACCTAAGATTTTTTTTATAAGTTCATCTTTTAAACTTTTATTTACATATTTGAGACAGAGAGAAATAGGTTGAAAGAGAGAAAAACAGAGAGAGAGAGAGACAGAGAATGGGCGCACCAGGGTCTCCCACCACTGTAAACAAACTCCAGACACATGCGCCCACTTGTGCATCTTGCTTACATAGGTCCTGGGGAGTAAAACCTGAGTCCTTTGGCAGGCAGGCAGCGTAACTGCTAAGCCATCTCTCCAGCCCCCACATAAGATTTTTAAAAGATATTTTGTTTGTTCGTTTGTTTGTAAGGAGAGAGAGGGAAAGATAGAGAGGATGGGCACACCGGGGACTCAATGCTGCAAACGAGCTCCAGACACATACACCACTTTGTGCATCTGGCTTTATGTAAGTGCTGGGGACTTGAACCTGGCCAGTAGGCTTTGCAAGCCAGTGCCTTTAACATCTGAGCCATCTCTCCAGCACCTGCCTGAGTTTTAATAAAGATAGTGGTACAGATTATTAAAGATCATTTATAAAAATAAAGAAAACCACAAAGAGATATTACAATTCCCCCTAATCCCTGTGTCCAGATATGTTAACACTTTTGAAGTATGTTTTCCCACTCTTGGGTTTAAATACACATTCATACACAACAACTAACAAAGTAAAGACGGTGTTGGTTGCTGTTTCTTTCAATTAATATTTCATAAACACATCCTAGCAATAATAAACCTTCTTCAAAGACTGGGCTTTTAATATGGTAGCTGTCAAATACCATCACACAAACCTGCTGCCATCTCTTTCTAACTATTCATTAAAATTAACATCTTCATACTATTATTGTCCATATCTCTAATTGTTTCACGGAAGAGACTTCTTTATGCGTGATGTTAGGCAATCAATCAAAGGTCTCACGTTTCTGAAAGCTTCTTATACATAGTACCAAGTCACACTCCTGGTACCCCAGCTCACAGGAGGTAGAAGCAAGAGGATTGTGAGTTTGAGGCCAGCCTGAGCTACATAAAATTCCAGACAAGCCTGGCTATGGGGCCGTCTTTCAAAACAGCAACGACGACAATAATAAAATAGAACAAACACAAAAAAGAAAACGACGGCAATTTATCCTGAGTGTAAACAGATGATGGAGGGTTCCCGTAAAGGGTAAGAAGAGTCATACAGTTCTCCAGAGGACCAAAGCACCGAGCTCAGCCCCAGTACCCTCTCCCTGAGCGGCCATTCTGGAGTGCTGTAACAGGACCGCAGGGCCTTGCTCCAAGGGAGACAAGCGGGCACTGAGCCTCACCCACCCAGCAGTCCCGCCAGGAAACTGACTTGGGGTCTCCTCAAGGGCTCATCTCACCTAGATCTTACTACAGATTTATAGGAAACACAAGGAATAAGAGGAACAAGCCCACGAGGAAGCAAGTAGTGTGGACTCTAAGGCAGGAAAGTTTACAGGACAAGTGATCGGCTTTGTTTCAGCAAATGAACAGTGTAGGAATGGGGCCAAACCGCCGGTGGGGGAAGTCAAACATGAACCAACTCCCTCTCTCTCTCCTTCCCTTCCCCCCCTCTCTTTTATCTCTCTCCCCCCTTTATGTTTTCATCTTTTTAAATGTTTTTATTTATTCACAAGCAGAGAGAGAGAGAATCAGCATGCTAGGGCCTCCTGTCAGTGTAAATGAGCTTGAAACACATGCGCCACTTTGTGCATCTGGCTTTACTTGGGTTCTAGAAAATCGAACCCAGGTTGTCAGGCTTTGTAAGCAACTGCATTTAACCGCTGAGCCATCATCCCCCAGCCCCCTCCTTCTTTTGATGGCAGCTTATTCTGGATCTTTATTGGGTTTACAACAGCCAAAGTTTTAAATATTTCCTGTGTTTCAGATTTTCCAAGAATGTATTTCATGTTGTTCCTTTCGTGCAATAGCATCAGTAAGAAGTCTTGTGGAGAGATGGCTCAGCTATTAAAGGCGCTTGCCTACAAAGCCTGCCAGTCTGGGTTTGGTTCTCTTAAGCAGACACATCAAGTGGTGCGTGTGTCTGGAGTCCGGCTGCAGCAGAAAAAAAGGCCCCACAACAGAGCCCTTGTGTCATGAAGCCATCAGAGCTTTGAGGTCCCTCATCGCTTCCTGCCTCCCCACGGGTCACTCAAAGGGGTTTGCTGAGTCCACACAGCCATTTCCATCGGGACCCTCGGTTAAAACACCGGAGCAGCGGGCGGCAGCCCGGCCCTCCAGGAACTGGCTGCGGGGTTACTTCTCAGCACCACAGCCTTCCCTGGAGAACCGAGCAGAAATGAAAGCAAAGACGTGGCCGGGGGAGACATGGGCAGTGCGCGTGCTGAGGTGTGGGCAGGCTTTGTGAGACGGTGGCATCTGTAGGAGTCTTGAGAGAAGGACACAGTGTGGATACCTAGCAAGGAAGAGAAAGCTGAGACACCTTGGAGCCAACCACAGTCAGATGTGATACAACAGAGCCAAGGCTCAGAGTTTTGGGGCTACTGTTTCTTGAACTCCCCCAAATGTCTGCCACATGCCCTTTCGCGATCTCTTCATGAGATGGCTAGTTTCTGTGGTCCTTTCTCCCCCTATATATTGTATCAGTTTGCCATAATTAAGTTTAGTTGCCAGATATATACTGTTAGGAAAAGCAGGAAAAAAAAATGAGAGGGGGGCTGGAGGGATGGCTTAGCAATTAAGGCGCTTGCCTGCAAAGCCAAAGGACCCACGTTAGCCAGATGCACAAGGGTGTGCATGCATCTGGAGTTCGTTTGCAGTGGCTGGAGGCCCTGACGTGTCCGTTGTCTCTCTCTCTCTCTCTCTCTCTCTCTCTGACTCTAATAAATTAATTAATTAATTTTAAAAAATGAGAGGGAAGGCCCAGCTGAACAACAGAGACAAGCTTTAATAGGAGACTCTTAAGAAAAGCTCTGGTCAGGCGGGTCAGAAGCCACTTCCCTCACAGGCTAGGGAGCACTCACGGGGCTGTGAGGGGGTGGGTGGTCATTGGAATTCTTTGGTCACAAAGCAGTCCACCTCGCCTCTGGGCTTGGGCCACTCGGGAAGTGATATTAGGACTAGGATGGGTAGTCTGGGCCATTCCAGGAAGGTGATAATTGGGAGGGGTGGTCTGTGTCACTCTTGGGAAGCACAGTGTGAAGGAAATGGCAATCAGAGTCCAAAAATGGAGACGTTCTGGTTCTAACAAATGCACAGAGAGAATCTTTTTCCTTAGGTTTTTTTTTCTTCTTCTTCTTCTTCTTAACTGTTTTTTAGACAGGCAATATTAAAATTTGAATAGATAATTTTTTTAGGACTGGAGAGATGGTCTAGTGGTTAAGGCGCTTGCCTATGAAGCCTAAGGACCCACGTTCAGCTCTCCAAATCCCATGTAAGCCAGATGTGCAAAGGTGAGGCAAGCACAAGGTCGCATATGCCCAGTAGGTGGTGCAAACATCTGAAGTTCAATTTCAGTGGCTGAGGTCCTGGTGTGCCAATTCTCTCTCTCTCTCTCTCTCTCGCTGTGTCTAAAAAAAATAAGCTAATTTTTTTTTTTAAATTAGAAGACAGAAAAGCAGAACTAAGGAGTTGGAAAGTTTGACATCCGTGTTTATTTGACTAATGGCGATGATTCTAGGGAGGAACAAGGTGACAAACCCACTTCGTCCTCAGACGTAGGACTTTGGGTGGCATGTTACTTGTGATGCCAACACTGCCGCTAGTCACTAAATGTTCCTGGATTCGTGAGTGTTTTGTCATTTAATGATCAAGCACTTTCATTTCATTCTTTCCTTCTCCTCTTAGGTGTTGTAGTGGCAATTAAGTCATGCTGCGTAATGTTCTCTGCAATAGCAGATGTCATGGAAACGGTGCGGAAGGTTAGTTTTTCTTCTCATGAATAGACATCCTGTGGTCGCACTGGGAGACTAATGGAAGGTCCTGGTTCCTGCCTTGTTCTCAGCTTTTAGTTCAAGGAGATTTACCACTTCAACATTTGTGGGTTTTTTTCCCACATGAATTCCATTCTATTGCCGACGCCCCTGCCTCAGCAACCCCCGGTGCGAACGGCTGTTTAGAATGGCTGCTTATCGCTTGTCTTTAGATCTGCGGGTTCAAAGGCAGGCAGTGACCAACTTCACCTTCCGTAAGGCTGTGGAGGACCCACTTCTTGCTCCCCCCCCTTCCTCTCCAACATAGGAGAGCGCCCCTAGCTAGAACCTCCATGGGAAACTAGAGAACCTATTTGTGGGGAGGAGTATGAAGCACAGAACTCCCTTTATTTTATTTCTTTTTAATTTTATGTATTTACAAGCAGAGAGACCAAGAGAGAAAGAGAGAGAAGGAAAGAATGAGGGTGTCGGGGCCTCTAGCCGCTGCCAGTCAACTCCAGACACATGTGCCACTTTGTGCACCAGCTATATCCATGTGTACTGGGGAACTGAACCCGGGGCGTCAGGCTTTGCAGGCAAATGCCTTAACCACTGAGCCATCTCTCCAGCCCCAGGCCTCCCTTTATCTTACAATAAGGTTTGACATCAATGTAACAGGGTTTGAAAAGGGAATGAAACTTTGATGAAACTGACTAATTGAATTGTCCTGAGGTTTACCGAGCTTGAGGAGGAGCTCATGACGTCATGGCATAGCCCGTGGGGTGACACAGAGCCCACAGAAGGCTGCGAACACGGCATGGCCCCTCCGGCTCTTCCCTCCACACGCCGTCCAGAGGAAAGGTTTTATATTTTAGCGCTCATTTCGGAAGCTGAGGTGTCAATGGTGTGTACGTCGTTGCCATGACAGACCGGCAGCCAGTCGGCTTGGGTCTCTTAACCAGGGGCCCAAAACCGTGCCTTGGAAGCTACGTTTGTCAGAATTCGCCAGTCGATCCCTCCCCCATATCCCATGCCCTGGATTCACACGATAGGTTCAGAAACCTCCTGAACTACACTTAGAGGAGAGAGAGGCTGAAATTTAGCATTTGGCTCACATGAACGATATGGTTGAAAAGCGCCTACCCCTGCTGAAGGCTGCAAATCCCAGCCTATCATTTCAACCCTGTGGGGGCAGCTCTGTGTAATTAAACAAAAGAACCAAGTTCAAATGCATCAAAAGAAAACCCCAAATACTGGTAACCAGAACTGAAGCCTTTTTGACCTTTTGTGTGACTCATTGCTATCTGTACATTTAGTGAGAAGTCATTGTCAATTTCCAGGGTTCTTGTTCCTATATCAGCTTGCCAAATGTGTGTGTAGGTGCTGTGCCCAAAGGGAAAACAATTAAAAACTCAACAACGCAAGCCAAGTGCGCGATCCCTCAGGCCCTTCCCCGTGTCCTGCTGGGTCGCTGGTGACTCAAAGGCTTTAACTAGGGTGTTTTGTGCTGAGTTACACGCGACTTTCAGCGAACTCGGGATGGCTCGTCTAAACTGGAAGCTCTTCGATTTCTTCAAGTCTGTTCTCCTCTTTCCCTCCCCCCCCACCCTCTGCTGTTTGCCTCCATACTTTAGAACAGGGGAAACAAAACACACACTGGCTAATCCCACACTTAACAGGCCCACATCAGAAGGAAGTGACTAGAAGGACACAACTCCTGAAGACGAGCCGACTCACGCCTCGCCCACCTCCAGAACCCTCGGGGATCTGATCGCTGGTCCGCTGCGTCTGCAGGCGGCTTCCGAGGCTTAGCTCATTGTTTCACTAAAGTCATTCAGCAAGCCAAATAAATATCAGCCCCTTTGCATTCATTTCTTTCTCTTGCATATTTTTATCTATTTACTTGAGATGGAGAGAGAGAGAGAGAAGAGGTATGGGCTTGCCAGGGCCTCTTGCCACTGCAAACAAACTGTAGGCACATGTGCCACTTTGTGCATCTGGCTTTTCGTGAGTACTGGGTGGGCAGGCAACCAGGTGTCTTTAACAGCAGAGCCATCCTCCCCCCCCCCCCAGCCCCTGCTTAGGTTTGTTTGTTTTTCAATCAATGTTCATCTCTCAAGAAGTGCCATTGAGTCAGGTCAATTCTCTTGACTCATTAAAAGAACACTGTACACTCGAGGGCTCGCCAGCATATGGCATGTCTTTAATGGAGTCCATTCAAGCTTTCGGATTGCCTTCCCTCCTTTGAAAACTGAGGGCTGGAGACACCATGAGTTCTGAAGTCTGCTCCAGGCGCGAAAGTCCAGTTCCCTCTGAGAATTCCAGAATAACTTAGCTCCAACTTTGCTCCCATCTTTAACGAAGTAGGGCTAAAAAAATATCACTAGTGTTAGCCATCAGATATAATCACCCAAACGCAAGCAAACGAAAAAAGCAAGCCCCCTTCCTATTTTCTGTTAAGCCTGCTCCTTTAACCCGCCCCTCCCTCCATCTCCTGACCTAGCTCCCCAGCCCACAAATGAAAAAGAAAATTGAGGGCTGGAGAGATGGCTTAGTGGTTAGGTCATTTGCCTGCCAAGCCAAAGGACCCAGCTTCGATTCCCCAGGGCCCACGTTTAGCCACATGCACAAGGTGGCACATGCGTCTGGAGTTCGTGTGCAGCAGCTGGAGGCCCTGAAGCGCCTATTCTCTCTCCCTCCTCTCCCTCTTTCTCTTGCTCTCAAACAAATAAAAATTAAACAAAAAAAATTTTTTTAAAAAAAAAAAGAAAAGTATGGTAGCTGAGGAGAGGGTTCAGTGGATAAGGCGCTCATCATGCAAGTGCGTGTGCCTGCGTTCAGATCCCCAGTCCTCAGAGAAAAGCGTAAAACTGGGAAGCTGTGACAAGCTTCTGTGATCCCAGCATGCCTACAGCAAGACAGGAAGCAGAGATGGGAGAATTTTCCAGAAGCCCACGGATCAGCCAGCCTGACAAACACAGCGGTGAACCAGTGACATACCCTGCCTCTCAAATGGGGTGAAAAGTAAGGACTGACACCCAGAATGACTGTGATCTGCACACATGTGCTGTTGCATGCTTACACACACACACACACACACACACACACACACGAACACACAAACCAAACAAAAAAGACACCCACTAAAAAACAAATGAACTGCAGTCTCTGGCTTAAATTATTAACTTCCTTAAATTCCGAGTGCCTGCCTGTCTGTCATTAACATGGAGCTGGTGTTAAATGACTTCCAAGCAGCATGTCGGCACTAACTTTCTGACTTGAAGTTTTTCATGTGAATTAGGCAAGAGGCCCAGGGCAGGAGACCACCTAGAGGATGGGTCTCGCACTGTGGTCTGTGGTTGGAACTCACAAATATTTTGTTTGGCCCACATGCATGACTTTAATTTTGTTTTCAAAGTCGGGTTGCCAGCATTACAGATAAAGTGAAGATGGTGCATAAAGCACGCGGACGTCCAGCTTCTGTTTAAAACTGACGAAAGCCAGCAGGGCATGGCGGCTCAGAGCACTTGGGAGGCTGAGGCAGGCCATGAGTTTGAAACCAGCCTGGGCTACAGTGTGAGACCCTATTATCATAGAAACCAGCAACCAAACAAACAAAAAAAAAATAAAGAAAATAAATCCCGAACTGGGGAAAGTTGATGGGGTGGGCTCCTAGCTCCAAGCAGCGATAGTTCCCTGAGGCGAAAGGCCTTGTGTGGGGGACAGGTGCCACCTGCCCAGTTCCCCACAGTTCACACCCTGCTACAGCCTCCTTCATCCCCTCACCCCTCTGTTCACCGGAGGGGCGCAAACTCTGCCTTATTTATTGGTTAGTCATGGACCACCCACCGTCTGTCTTCAGACCACCGCTGAAGAGCCAGAGTCTAAGAAAGAGATCACTAACCTTCCAGCCAAAGTTACAGCCTTCCTTTGGAGAATCTGCACTTATTTAATGATTTTTTTTTTCCTTAAATAAAAAGGAGAAAAGAATGTGAGCTTCGCTGACAGCTATGCAGTGGGTGGGATGCTATTTTCGCTTATTCTAATGAACACCTCACCCGGTGCCAAAGAACACAGCTGCTCACCTCTGGGGAAGAAAAGAAAGGAAATGAATCAAAGGGTTCCAGTGATTGGCAGGAACTGCTATTTCATCGAATCACCCGACGGTAAAAGAGCAGCTGGTAGTCTTGGAGCTCCTTCTCAATGGATATAGGATATGGGATTAATTTTTTTTGACAGCTTTATTAAGATATAATTCACACAACATAAAGTTTGCTTTTAAAAATGTGCAATTTAAGCCGGGCGTGGTGGCGCACTGCCTTTAATCCCAGCACTCAGGAGGTAGAGGTAGGAGGATCGCTGTGAGTTCAAGGTCAGCCTAGAACTACAGAGTGAATCCCAGGCCAGTCTGGGCTAGCATGAGGCATTACCTGGAAAACAAAGAAACAAAAAACCAAAAACAAAGAAACAAATAA
This sequence comes from Dipus sagitta, assembly GCA_036346955.1. Taxonomy (NCBI): domain Eukaryota; kingdom Metazoa; phylum Chordata; class Mammalia; order Rodentia; family Dipodidae; genus Dipus; species Dipus sagitta. The sequence continues at coordinate 2,873,870 of CM070782.1, forward strand.
GTGTAATTTGGGGCTGTGGAGACTGTTCAGTGGAGAAAGTGTTTGCTGTACAACTGTGAGGATCAGAGCGCAGATGCCCAGAACCCAAGCAAATGCCAGGTGGACACGGTGGCCTGCCTATAACCCCTGCTCTCAGGAGGTGACACACAGAGAAGCTCTGGGGCAAGCTGGCTACCTCAACCAGCTGGAATCAGGGAGCTCTGGGCTCCAGTGAGAGACTTGGAAACAAAGTGGAGAGTGATGGAAGACACCTGACGTCAACCTCTGATCTCCATGTGATACACATGTGTGCACACATACACACACATGCATACCTGCACACACATGCCCACACACATATGAACATGCGTACACAAACACAAGATACACGTACACATGCAAAAAAATGTACAATGCAAGGGGCTGGAGAAATGGCCCAGCAGCTAAAGGCACTTGTTTGCAAAGCCTGATGGCCTGAGTTCAGTTCCCCAGCACCCACATAAAGCCAGATGCACAAAGTGGCACATGTGTCTGGAGTTCATTTGCAATGGCAGGAAGCCCTGGCACACCCATACTCACTCACTTCTTCTCTGTTGTCCTTTTCTCTTTATTTTTCTTTTTCTTTCTTTTTTTCTTTTCTTTCTTCCTTTTCTTTTTTTAGGTAGGATCTTGCTCTAGCCCAGGCTAGACCTGGAATTCCAGGCTGACCTGGAATTCACTATGTAGTCTCAGGCTGGCCTCGAACTCACAGCGATCCTCCTACCTCTGCCTCCTGAGTGCTGGGATTACAGATGTGCATCACCATGCATGGCATCTATCTGCCTCTTTCTCTCTGTCTATTCCTGGCTCAAATAAATATAACTTTTAAAAAAAGTATGTGGTTGAAGCATCTCATAAAGTTGTGTTGGTATCACCCCTACCTAATAGCCAAATATGGTCTTCACCACCCCCCAAAAAAGACCATATTCTCATTAGTAGCCTCTTCCTATTCCTCACTCCCACAGCTGTAAGCAACCACTAATCTATGTCATTTCAATGGGTTTGTGCACTTGGGATGTTTCAATTAAGTGAAATCATAAATAAATGGCCTTTCCTGTCTGACTCAGCATGTTTTCAAAGTTCTATGTTGTAGCACGTGTCAGTACCTCCAGACATTTAGAAAAAAAAAGTTTATTGGGCTGGAGAGACTGCTTAGTGGTTAAGGTGCTTGCCTGCGAAGCCTAAAGACTCGTGTTCAACTCTCCAGATCCCACGTTAGCCAGCTGCACAAAGGTGAGGCAAGCGCAATGTCGCACATGCCCACTAGGTGGCGCAAGCATCTGGCATTTGATTTCAGTGGCTGAGGCCCTGGAGTGCCAATTTTCTCTCTCTCACACTTTCTCTCAAATTAAAAAAAAATATTTTAATTTTTTTTATTTTTATTTACTTGAGAAAAGAAGAGAGACAGATGGATGTGATAGGGCCTCTTGTTGCTACTTCAAATGAGCTCCAGAAGTAGGTACCATTTTGTACATCTGGCTTTATATGGGTGGTGATAGGGAATCAAAACTAGGCCATCAGACTTTGCAAGCAAGCACCTTTAAGCATTGAGCCATCTCCCCAGCCCCTTCCAGACGGACAAGTAATTTCTAGTGTAGCCGAGAGGCCTTATGTTCATCCGTCTTTCACTTGATAGACATTTGGATGGTCTCCATCTCCGTGTCCAGGCCTTTATGAGACGTGCTTCTAATGAACCTTGCACTTCAGCCTCTTTTTCTTTGTGTTTTGTAATTGCTGGATCACATCATGAGTCATCAGGCAATTTGACTTTTCTTGCGGGGGGATTCAAAGTGGGGCCTCACTCTAGCCTAACCTGACCTGGAACTCACTAGGTAATCTCAGGGTGGCCTCGAACTCCCCCTTGTGCGTCTGGCTTACATGGGTCCTGGGGAATCTAACCTGAGTCCTTATTAGGCTTCACAGGCAAACACCTTAATGCTAAGCCATCTCTCCAGCCCCTCCTCTTGTCTTTTCAATCAAGTTAACACGTCTTGCTGGTGTAGGAAGGACTCAGTTTACTGGGAGGGAGCAAGTGAGTGGCGAAACCATGAGTCAGCCGAGGAGACTTGGTAAAGAACATCACCCTTGCTCATGACAGGGGTACCAGGAAGCTGCCCTTCTCCCTGGGCTTCCTGCTGGTGAAGGCATGCCTCTCCCCGTGCGGGGAACATCTCTGATGCTGTGGAATCCAGGAACAGAGGCCCCTGCGTGTAAACCAGAGCTCGGGCTCAACTTCCTCTGCCTCCTTGAGGAGAGGCAACAGTGAACACTGACCAGGACCATTCTGACTCCATCTATTTTTTTTAATTTTTTCTTATTTATGACAGAGAAGAGGGAGAGAGAAAGAGAGAGAGAATGGATGTGCCAGGGCCTCCAGCCACTGCCAACGAACTCCAGACGCAGTGTGCCCTCTTGTGCAGCTGGCTAACATGGGTCCTGGGGAATCAAACCTGGGTCCTTTGGCTTTGCAGGCAAATGCCTTAACCGCCAAGCCATCCCTTCAGAGTTGAATCTTTAAACTGCTTTCTACAGAGAGCAAGTAATCCGAAGAAAACAGTGGGTTAACAGCCCAAAGATCTGTCTTGCCCAGTCTTTCCTACAGGGAGCCCAGTCTTTCCTACAGAGAGCCAGAACAAAAGGCCGCACTCAAAGTTCAGTCTTAGCCCTGGGCCCAGGGCTCGGAGACTGCTCCCGTGCTTCAGGGGCTTCCTCTCTCTGTAGCAGTGCTTTGTCCAGTTTCCCCTTATTATACGGACAGTCTCTCTGCATGGAAGGGAGGGTTGGCACACAAGGCCATTGAGTTCTGGCTCCTTCCTACGTCTCTGCTGGGAGGACATCCAAGCTAAAGATCAGCTCGGGAGGAGCGAGCCATTAGCAGTGTGCAGCAAGTCCTCTGTGCAGGCTCCTCCCTATGGAGGGAGGTACAAATGTGCTCTTAGGACACATGACGGAAATTGCCTGTACCACTGTGGCACTATCAGGGTCTCCACACATCTGGCGAGGTAGGACCTGGGGGACCACCAAGAACAGTGCTTCTCCCCAGAAGAGACGGCTCTCCTTAAACATCATTGCCCGAGCACCCTGAGCAATGACATCTGGCTTTATGTGGGTACCCAGGTGCTGGGGAATGAAACTTGGACCCACAGGCTTTGCAAGAAAGTGCCTTTAACCACTGGCCAATCTCCCCAGCTCCCTTTTCTTCCTTTAAAAAACTATGTAGGGCTGGAGAGATGGCTTAGCAGTTAAGACACTCACTTGCGAAGACTAAGGAACCAGGTTTGATTCCCCAGTATCCACATAAGCCAGATGCACAAGGTGGTGTATGCAGTGGCTGGAGGGACTGGTGCGCCCATTCTCTCTCTATCTGCCTCTCTCTCTCTCTCTCTCTCTCAAATGAAAAAATAAAATAAATTTATAAAAAATAGCCAGGTGTGGTGGCGCATGTCTTTAATCCCAGCACTCGGGAGGCAGAGGTAGGAGGATCACCATGAGTTCAAGGCCACCCTGAGACTACATAGTGAATTCCAGGTCAGCCTGGAATAGAGTGAGACCCTACCTCGAAAAAACAAAATACATAAATAAATATGTATGTATGTATGTGCATGCAGGCCAGCACCTTTGCCTCAGTGCAAATGAACACCAGGCCCTTTGGCCCCTTTCAAATGTGGCTGACGTGGGCAGCTTGGGCACTGAACCCAGGCCTGCAGGCTTTGCAATTAAGTGCCTTTAACTGCTGGGCAACCTTCCCAGCCCCAAGGCCTTTTCTTTTCTTTTTCTTTTTTCCAAGTTTTTATTAACAACTTCCATGATTATAAAAAAAATATCCCATGGTAACACCCTCCCTTCCCCCACTTTCCCCTTTGAAACTCCATTCTCCATCATATCCCCTCCCCTTCTCAATCAGTCTCTCTTCTATTTTGATGTCATGATCTTTTCTTCCTCTTATGATGGTCTTGTGTAGGTAGTGTCAGCCAAGGCCTTTTCTTTACCTACTGGAAGAGGCTAACACTTGGGTTATTTTCCTCTTAGAGTTAAGCAGACTTAAACAGACAGAACAAGACGTCCCTGTCTCCGTGGACGAAATGGGGTAGACACTTGGTGAAGTTCATCCCATGATTGCTGAGCCTCGCCTGCCTGGCTTCTTCTGGCTGCGTGCGAGGCCTGCTGGGAGCCTGGGACTCCCACGCTGTCCCAGCGTCACAGGGCAGGGCCCCAGCACCAGCACACGTTGTCGCTCAGTCCCCACAGTTCTTGAGGGCAAATCAGAGGACATGTTTCTCTTTCCGGTGCAGCCTCTCACATGGTTGTGCTGTATTTGTGATCCCCAGCACACTTCCTGCTCCAAACACCTCCTCTTCCCGGGCAGAGAGTCGTCAGATGTCCCCACGGGTCCACTAGCGGTGACCAGACACTCAGTGGCACAGTGTGTGTTCCGCAGAGCCGCCTCTGGGCCCGGTGACTCGCCTGTCCTTGGGGAACACCGGGGATGCGCTTGTACAAGAAGAAACAGGCAGTACCCAGTGTACTCGCTTCAGTTGTGACAAAGGCTTATTAACGGGGGGGGGGGGGAGGCACAGGTTGGAATTTGTGGGGGTGTGTGGTGGGAGAAGTTTGAAAGGTAGATAACATTGTGAGGCCAAAAGAAAAATCCAATTCATTTCATAAAGAAAAGTCAGTGATTGTTTAAGATCTTTCCCTTTAGGCTGCCAACATCATGAGAATCGGTCCCTTTAATATACTGTTTTTACCTCAGAAAAAGTACTGGCTTGGGGGCATCTTGTTACCTCAGAGAAAAGTACTGGCTACGGGACATCTGGGAGGTGCTCAAAAATGCTTAGTGGATGAGTGAATGAATGAGTGAAACAGAAGATGCACCAGATTTTTTTCCAGCTTAATTAGTGATTTTTAAAATATTTTTCATTAACAACTTCCATGATTATAAACAATATCCCATGGTAATACCCTCCCTTCCCCCCACTTTCCCCTTTGAAACTCTACTCTCCATCATATCCCCTCCCCCTCTTAATCAGTCTCTCTTGTATTGTGATGTCATCATCTTTTCCTCCTATTATGATGGTCTTGTGTAGGTAGTGTCAGGCACTGTGAGGTCATGGATATCCAGGCCATTTTGTGTCTAGAGGAGCACGTTGTAAGGAGTCCTACCCTTCCTTTGGCTCTTACATTCTTTCCGCCACCTCTTCCGCAATGGACCCTGATCCTTGGAAGGTGTGATAGAGATATTGCAGTGCTGAGCACTCCAGTCACTTCTTCCCAGAACCATGATGCTTTCTGAGCAGAATTTTTTAAGCCTATGGCTATATGGAGAGAGAAAGAAAAACTGAATTATGTATGCTAACAATGTTTCTCTCTGACAATAGTGATTAGGGAGTGTTCATATTATCTTTCTTCATGATTTTCTGCTATACTCTCATTTTTGTATAATTTATTCTCATGTTTAATAGAAATGGTTTTTAATATTTTATTATTTATTTATTTGACAGAGAGAAAGAGGGAGAGAGAGAGAAAGAATGGGTATACCAGGGCCCTCAGCCACTGCAAACAAACTCCAGACACATGCGCCCCCTTGTGCATCTGGCTTACGTGGGTCCTGGGGAATCAAACCTGGGTGTTTTGACTTTGCAAGCAAACATCTTAACTGCTAAGCCATCTCTCCAGCCCAACAGAATTGTTTCTTATGTGAGGATTCCACATTTTGAAAGTCCACCAGGGAATGTATAGCCTTTGTATCCATCTTGTGCTGGTCATGGGATTAGTGTTTTATTTTGTTTATTTTTTGTTGGTTTCTGCCATCTGAAGTCATTTAAAGTTTATTTTATTTTATTTATTTGTGAGGAGGGAGAGAGAGAGAATGGGCACTCCAAAGACTCATGGCTACAAGTGAACAAACTTCAGATGCATGTGTTACATTGTGCATCTGGCTTTACATGGTACTGGGGAATTGAACCTAGAGTGTCAGGCTTTGCAAGCAAGCTATGAGCTACATCTGTATTGACATAGGTAGGAGCTAGTCTGAGTCTAGGGAAAGCTCAGTGAGACAGCCTTAGGACATAACCATCCCAGGGCCTCCGTCAGCCTCTGGTGGCTGTGTAGGGGGGAAGATTAGCTACAGGATGAGACTCCCAAAGTCCCCTTGGCTCACCACAGGGAAAACAGCAGAGAACTTCTCTTGATGCAAAGCTATCTGAGATAGCTCAAGGGAGGGGTGCTGAAGGATACCATGATGTCGACGTTACCAGAGTCTATGATGTGGAAGTGGGGGAGGGGCATTTGACTACATTCAGAGTTGGTTTATGATTCTGTGCAGAAAATATTTGAATTATGGTCTATCAGTCCATTTTGTGAAGTGCTAACAAATTGTCTGAAGTGTGTTATTTTATTTTTATTATAAAAGGGGGGGCTGGAGAGATGGCTTAGCAATTAAGGCATTTGCCAGCAAAGCCAAAGGACCCAGGTTTGATTCCCCAGCACCCACATAAGCCAGATGCACAAGGGGACGCATGCACCTGGAGTTTGTTTGCAGTGTCTAGAGGCCCTGGCACACCCATGCTCTCTGTCTCCCTCTCTCTCAGCCTCTTTCCCTCCCCTCTCTCTCTCTCTCTCAAATAAATAAATAAATAAAAATTTTTTTACAAAAAAAAGATTATTTAGTTCACAGTGCCAAAGGTCCCAGGGCATGACACTGGCCTTCCCATGAGGGCCTGCTCATTGTCATAACAAGGTGAAGAAATGGAAAGACCACTGGGGCATGCAAAAGAGACCGAGTATGTGGAGAGGTCTCTCTCCCCTTCCAACCCTCTGTCAAGAGACCTAACTCATTAATTCCTTTCAAGTTGGTGTCTCACGCTCCCTGATGACCTTCCACAAGGCTCCGTCTCTTACAGGCTTCTGTACACGAACACCATTGCACACCTGGGGAGAGGGGCTGTAGGGCACATAAACCTTTGAGGGACACAAGTCATAGGGCATTATAAACCATAAACCTGTACTTATGCCAACCCAGAGTGGGGATTCAAATAAAAGAATAGTAATGTAATGTGCCTTGAGGAGAGAACTGGAAAGGATTCTATGTTTTTGTTTGTTTGTTTGTTTGTTGTTTGTTTTCAGTTTTTCAAGATACTGTCTCACTCTAGGCCATGCTGACCTGGAATTCAGTATGTCATCTCAGGCTTAGAGATTGAGGCGATTGCCTGCAAAGCCAAAGGACCCAGGTTTGATTCCCTGAGACCCATGTAAATCCACCAGGTGATACATGCATCTGGAGTTTGTTTGCAGTGGCTAGAGGCCCTGGTGCACCCATTCTCTCTATATATATCTGCCTCTTTCTTTCTTTCTTTCCTCCTTTTTTTCTTTATTTCTTTCTTTCTACCCTTCTTTCTTTCTTTGTCTCTCTTAAATACATAAAACATTTTTTTTAAAATGACTCAACTCTATAAAAAGCTGAGAAGTGACTTGGCAATCTTTCCTCCCTGCAATTGTATCTACTTGGTGGAAATAAAAATGAATAAAGGGGGCTGGAGAGATGGCTTAGCGGTTAAGCGCTTGCCTGTGAAGCCTAAAGACCCCAGTTCGAGGCTCGATTCCCCAGGACCCACGTTAGCCAGATGCACAAGGGGCGCACGCATCTGGAGTTCGTTTACAGAGGCTGGAAGCTCTGGCGCACCCATTCTCTCTCTCTCTCTCTCTCTCTCTCTCTCTCTGCCTCCTTCTCTCTATCACTCTCAAATAAATAAACAAACAAAAAAATTTTTAAAAATGAATAAAGGTAAGCATATTCCATGTTTAATTGCTCAATAGACATACAACATAAAACTGCTTAAGCCACAAGGGACTCACGGGAGCTCCGCCGTGTGCCGTTGCCTGAAGTCAGTCACTTTAGTACTGGGATCGGCTCGCAAACCACAGCAGGCCCTGTTGGCGGTAACCAAGGTGAAGCCTCGGGGACAGGAGTTGAGTCTTCCCCGCTGTAACACTGTCTCTGTAATGCTCACGGTGGTACTCCTAACACAGGGCGTCCCTGGGGCTGTGGGGCTCCTCCAGGGTTCCCCTCATCTCAGGCTCAGCTGTCCCCTTGTGTTTTCATTCTTGTCAACGGCTTTTGTGGCAAAAAAGCTGACTGCCATCCAGAAAGGAATAAAATGTCATATGTTTAAAAGATCATTCTCAAAGAACACTATTGCTTCTGCAGGCTTTCAGTATTTATAAGGAGAAAACATGAGACATAGAGGTGTGTGTGTGGGGGGGGGGGTGTTGGCAATGAAACCACAGTAGGCAAGCGCTCTGCCAGCGAATTGCTTTCCAACCTCAGAGGTTTCTTATTTTTTTATTTTTATTTTTTTCTGTAGGAAAGTAGGAGAAATCAAAAACCATTTCCTGAGAGCTACTGATTCACAGTGGACTCTACTTCTTTAGAGTACTTTTAAACATTATTATCATTGTTGAGGGTGGAAAATGAAGAAACTTATACAATTGGAAAATAAATCCTTCTGTGTGCCGGGTGGCTGTTCTCTGAAGTTTGGTAGATATACTTTATATTCTATCCGCGAGCTTTGCGCTTTCTTATAGTATGCAGTGAGAAGATGGTCTTGACGCAACTTCACTGGGTGGGTATCTCTAAGCTTCGGGACAGGTTTTATGTTAGACGTCATATTGGGCACTTTTCTTGGTGCTGTGAAAAGGTATTTGACAAAAGCCACTTGTGGTAGTTTGAATGGACGTCCCCCAATAGATTCAGTTTCATTAAAGCTTCTTAGATTTCCAGCTGCCTGGCTGGAAAGAGGTGTCACTGTGGGCGAATCCTGGGGTCCACCCTAAGGTGTGTTTGGGTGTGGATCTGAATTTCAGCTTAAAGATACACAAGGTGCCAGGGCGTGGTGGCGCACGCCTTTAATCCCAGCACTCGGGAGGCAGAGGTAGGAGGATCACGGTGAGTTCGAGGCCACCCTGAGACTACATAGTGAGTTCAGGTCAGCCTGGCCTAGAGTGAGACCCTACCTCGAAAAACAAACAAACAAACAAAAAGCTGTAGTGTCTGAGTTCTGCCTGAGGTCCCAGAGCGTGCTGGCTCGTGCTGGCCGTAGCTGCTCTTGTCTGGCTGCATGGATCTGTGAAAGGCGGCCAGCTTCTTGTGCCGTTATGGAACTTCCCCTGGATCTGTAAGCTTCAAATAAATTCCCTTCCTCCATAACTGTGTCTGGCTTGGAGGCTCACCTCAGCCACGTGAAGCTGACTAGGACACCACTCAAGGAAGGAAAGGCTTAGTTTGGCCCGTGGTTTGAGGGCACAGTCCACCACGCTGAGGAGCTATGGCGCTGGGAGTCCGCTCCTGGTCACATTGCCTCCACAGTCAGGAAGCAAAGAGAGGAGGCTGATGCCCAGCTTGTTTCCTCCTGGTTCTCATTCCACTCAGTGTGGAATCCCAGCCTGTGGGATGGTGCCCCCAACATTCACGGTGAGTCTTCCGTCCTCAGCTAATCCTTGCCAGAAGCACCCTCACCGATGCACCCAGAGAGGAGTGTCTGCTAAGTGATTCCAAATCCAGTCACGTTGATGATGAAGATGACCACAAGAAGGCATTTCCTGAGTGTTCCCGTCACACCTATAAGCTAAGACAGCGGTGGCAAACTATGGCTGGGGAGCTGAACCCAATCCCACTCCTGTTTCATGAATGAAGTTTTATTAGGACACAGCCAAGACATAGCTGTTTCAACAATATAATGTCAAAGTTGAACCACAGAGACAGTGTAGCCCACAAAGTCTAAAACATTTACTATCTGACCCTGTGAGGAAAATGATTTTTGACCCCTTACCTAAGTTATTATTGATTCCCAGCAGTTCAGACAAATATACTATCAAGAATGGTGGGCTGGAGAGATGGTTTAGTGGTTAAGGCACTTGCCTGCGAAGCCTAAGGACCCAGGTTCGATTCTCCAGGTGCCACATAAGCCAGATGCACACGGTGGTGCATGCATCTGGAGTTCTTTTGCAGTGGGCAGAGGCCCTGGTGTGCCCATTCTCACTCTCTCTTTCTCTCTGTGTCTAACAAATAAATAAATAAAAATAAGGCCAGGCATGGTGGCACACACCTTTAATCCCAGTACTCAGGAGGCAGAAATAGGAGGATTGCCAAGAGTTCGAGGCCGCCCTGAGACCACACAGTGAATTCCAGGTCAGCCTGAGCTAGAGTGAGACCCTACCTGGAAAAACAAAAATAAATAAATCAGAAAAAAAAAATTAAAGAATGTTTATGTTCTCTGAATTTGTTAATTACAAATGATAATTTTTATATGTAGTTACACATGCATATAGACCTATATGTAAATGTATACGTAGCTTGGCATGGTGGCGCACGCCTTTAATCCCAGCACTCAGGAGGCAAAGGCAGGAGGATCGCTGTGAGTCCAAGGCCAGTCTAAGGCTACATAATGAATTCCAGGTCAGCCTGGGCTACAGCAGGACCCTACCCGGAAAAACCAAAATAAATAAATAAATAATTGTGTACGTAAATGTGACAAACATCGGTCGGTACACATGGTTATAGATGAGTTTGTGTGCATTTGTGCATATGTATGTACACGTGCTCAGCATTCATTGACTTCTCCGGGCAAAGCCTCCCTAGGGAATCTGATGCCAACCAGACAGACATAAAGGCCCTTTCCTGAGCCCACTAGCCTGGTTCTCCGCCATGGATGTGGCCATCTCTTGGTGTTTTGCCTTAAGGGGTCTGTCTCCGCTAAGAGCAGTTTTCTGGGGGTGCTTGTCGTGCAAGGCTGGAGTGTTTCCTTGCCGCTGAGCCAGGAGGCTGGGGAGCAGTGATCGCGGGGGGTGGGTGTGTGCTGCAGAGCCGCAAGCTGGGCGCTGGGTTCCTGGGCGCTGGCCTGCGGGGCTCCCGCGCTTACTCACAGCCCCGGGACGAGCTAGAAGGAAAATGCAGCAGAGAAGAAAGCAAGTGGGGAGGGGCGGGGGCAGCACAGAACGAGACAGAGGTGATGCACTCCACGCACAAATGATGCCCCCAACGCTGCTGACGCCCGAGGGGAAGGGTGGCATCTGTCGTGCAGCAAAATACAAACCTGGGCTGGAGAGACGACTTCGTGATTAAGGCGCTTGCCTGCGAAGCCTAAGCACCCACCCAGGCCTGTGGCTCCAGAGCCCACGTAAGCCCGCCGCACTGCAGCGCCTGGAGGCCCCGGTGCGCCCATCCTCTCTCGTAAATAAATAAGCAAGCTTAAGCCCCTCAGGTAGGGTATTCGTGCGCTTGTTTATTTGTTTAAAGTTCATCGAGCTCGGGAGGTGCCGGGCACAGAGCCTCGATAACACAGGGAGTGAGTGGGGCTTGAGAATCCGCATTTCCTGCAAGACTCCAGGAGAGGCTGGAGTTGGGATCCACCCTTGGAGCCTCTGCCCCGGACTAGTGCCCGTTTCTCCGTCTTGAACGTGGCTGGGGATCTCTCGGGGGTCTTGCATCTAAGGCCACATCCCTGGTCCTCGACAGGAGACACTGGAGCGCGCGTCTGGGTGTGCTGAGTTGTGAACGGATGGGGGGAAGGAGAGGAGAGAGGGCACTGTGGATTGTCAGGACCCTCTAGGGAGGGGGCTCCAGAGAGCCCGGCACACCCTCCAGTGCGGTACACAGCCTCCCAGAACCAAGAATGACCCGGCCCACACGGCCACTCCTGCAACGCTGATCTAAGCCTTGCGATTTGGACGCTGTAGCTGTCTCATTCTTGTTGCTGGGGCAAAACACCCAGCCAGAAGCAGCTTATAGGGAGAAAATGATTTATTTCAGGCTTACAGTGTTCTTGCTTTTTTTGTGTTTTTTTTTTATTTTTAAAAATTAATTAATTAATTATTACTATTATTATTGGTTTTTCGAGGTAGGGTCTCACTCTGGCACAGGCTGACCTGGAATTCACTATGTAGTCTCAGGGTGGCCTCGAACTCACAGCGATCCTCCTACCTCTGCCTCCCGAGTGCTGGGATTAAAGGCATGCGCAACCACGCCTGGCTAAATTAATTTATTTTTATTTGAGACAGAGAGAGAGAGAAATGGGTGCTCCAGGGCCTCCAGCCACTGCAAACAAACTCTAGCTGCATGCACCACCTTGTGCATCTGGCTTACATGGGTCCTGAGGAATCGAACCTAGGTCCTTAGGCTTTACAGGCAAGCGCCTTAACCACTAAGCCATCTCTCCAACCCTGTTTTTTGGGTTTTTTTTTCAAGGTAGGGTCTCCCTTTAGCTCAGGCTGACCTGGCATTCACTATGTCGTCTCAGGGTGACCTGGAGCTTGTGGCAATCCTGTCCCTCTGCCTCCTGAGTGCTGGGATTAAAGGCGTGCGCCGCCACGCCTGGCTTAGGCTTATAATTTTGAGTGGAAGCTTCACCATACATGTCTCACATTGCATATCATCGTCATCAGCAGCAGCAGCAGAGAGAGAGAGAGAGAACCTGAGCAAGCTGGCCCTCAACACCCAGTAGGGCTGCACTAACCAACACCAAGGCCTACCCCAACAATAAACCACACTCAGTAAGACTCCACCGTCCAAAGGCTCCACCAGCCGGGGACTGAGCAGCAAGCTCACCCCCACACACACCCCTGAGCGCGGGGGGGGGGGGGCGTTTCATGTTCAAACCTCCACAGAGGCCACGACTGCTGACGTTTGTGTAGGGGGCCACAGTTTCTTGCGGGCAGACAATACACACACCACCGCCCCAAGCCCCTCCACATGCCCGGTGTCACGCTCTCGACGCAAGAGACGCTGTGTGTAACAAACCTTGGATCCTTAAACCTGACCGTGAGGCAGATCTCTGGGGGGCTTGCCTCAAAAAAAAAATAAACTAGCTATAGTTCATTTAACGCAAAAGCCATTTGGCATAGGCCCTGAATATAGGAACCAAAGCAGAAAACTGAGCTCATGGTGATGCAGTCCGTCTTTTCACTCTGATTCTTGCTGTTTCAGCCTCTGTTCTTGTCATGGGACTCCTCACGGGTCCTTATTCCCCCTATCCCTGAGGGGCCCCCACCCCTAAGGTCCTCACATCCCACCATCCCTAAGGCCCTTAGAAGTCCCCATTGCAGCCCTCGTGGGTCCTCATTCCCTACAGCCTCATCTTCTTCCACCAGCAATGTATTTTATGGAACTTCTGTCATGTACCCAGCACAACTCACCTGTCTTTTAGCCTTTTGGAATCCCGATTTCTTCTACCTCACATCCAGCCAAGGTGACGATAATTAGGCTGCACCCAGATGTTTCCCATTTCAGGAAACCCACGTGCGTTCAAATCGTGATCTGTCTTCCGGAGACAGTTCCTTCAGAGCAAGGCTCAGGGCTGAAGTCACCTTTGCCCCCAGCGAAGGCAGGGAAGTGGGAAGCCTTCCTAACCCGTCTTAGTTCTGACATCTCTGCCTTGTCCCGAAGCTCCGACAGCTACCTGCCACTGGAAGATGTGCTTATTTGCAGGTGTTTTAAAACAGAAGCCCCATGGGCTGGAGAGATGGCTTAGCGGTTAAACGCTTGCCTGTGAAGCCTAAGGACTCTGGTTCGAGGCTCAATTCCCCAGGACCCACGTTAGCCAGATGCACAAGGGGGCGCACGTGTCTGGATTTCGTTTGCAGTGGCTGGAAGCTCTGGCGCGCCCATTCTCTCTCTATCTATCTGCCTCTTTCTCTCTCTTTGTCACTCTCAAATAAATAAATAAAAATGAACCAAAAAATATTCTTAAAAAAATTAAAATAAAATAAAATAAAACACAAGCCCCTAGCTTGACAGCGGTTTGGTTGGCACACAGGAAATTGACATCTGAGTCATTGACATTATTAAAAATTGCAAGTCTAGATTTCAGAAGTCTCTTGGAAAAAAAATAATAAAAAGAAGAAGACTTGGCAAATCCAGGCCAGCATTTCTGTTGGACAGCTCCAGTTAAGCTAAATAGGGACTGATTTCTTCATTTTTAAAATAGTTTTTTATTTTCTATTTATTTATTTGTGAGAGAGAAAAAGGCAGAGATGAAGAGAGAGAATGGGCACACTAGGGCCTCTAGCCACTGCAAATGAACTCCAGACACATGCGCCCCCTTGTGTATCTGGCTTACATGGGTCCTGGAGAATTGAACCTGGGTCCTTTGGCTTTGCAGGTAAGCGCCTTGACTGCTAAGCCATCTCTCCAGCTCTTTATGTTTTATTGACGGAGTAAGTATGGAAGCCAGGACCTTGTGCATGCTAGGCAAGTGCCCCACTGCTGAGCAGCAGTTGCTAGCTTTGTTTAGCTCAGACAAGACTTTGGGGAGCACAGTGTTCACCCTTCTCCAGAAGGCTGAGAGATTTGCAGCCACGTGCCACCCCCTATCTTGCCCGCTTCTCTGGTCTATCTCACTCTCCTTGGTTCTGAAAGCATTTGAGTTTTTCAACCCTGCTTTGAAGATGACACTAAGCACTCCTGTGGTAGGGTCATATGGGATTATTAAAATGACTGTGCGGAGCTGGTCGGATGGCTCAGTGGCTGAGTGTGTTTCCTGTGCAAGCTTGCGGGCTAAGGGGGCCTGGGACTGCCAGAGTTTGAATCTCCAGGTCCCACATAAACATCTGGGTGTGGTCACGTGGCCCTGTAGCCCCGGTTCCACGGGGAGCAGAGACCCAAAAAATCATCAGAGCCCTGCAAGCTCCAGAACCAGTCAAGAGACCGGCTCCAAACGAGACCGGGGGGAAGAGATGGAGCGGGCCGCCCAGCACTGCTCAAATCACCGCAGGCAAGCATCGCTGCAGCAGCGAGGGCACCACGCCGCTCGCTCTCTCGCTCTCTCGCTCTCTCGCTCTCTCACAAACACACAAAATGTGTAAGCTAAACCACATAAAACTTCTGAAAAAAATCAATAGGAAAGCTGGCTATTTTGTCTCATATTCTCACACAATCTCATTACTCAGGAGTTTGAGGCCAATCTGGGCTATAGAGTGAGTTCTAGGCCAGCCTGAATAGCAATAAAACCCTTTTAAAAAAAAATGGGCCTGAAGAGATGGCTTAGAGGCTAAGGTGCTTGCCTGTAAAGCCAAAGAACCATATGTTTGACTCCCCAGATCCCACATAAGCCAGGTGCACAACATGACACATGCACAAGGTTGTGTATTCGCACAAGGTGCCGCACGCGTCTGGAGTTTGACTGCAGTGGCTGGAGGCCCTGGCATGCCAATTCTCATTCTCTCATTAAATAAATAAATAAACAAACAAACCAAGAAACTGATGATTGGCCTGTGAATTTTAAAAATGTTTACCAAGACTTTAAAAAAGCTCTCATATTTTCAGTTATAAGTATATGGGAAAATGAAAACTAGTAAAAACAAAATAATAATGCTTCCTTAGTATCCTGCAATTTAGAATATTAGTAACATCCAACTAAAGTGTTTTATTTCATTGTAAAAAAAAAAAAAAAAGTCAGGGTAGCTGGGTGTGGTGGCGCACACCTTTAACCCCAACACATGGGAGGTAGAGGTAGGAGGTTCGCTGTGAGTTCGAGGCCACCCTGAGACTACATAGTGAATTCCAGGTCAGCCTGAGCTAGAGTGAGACCCTACCTCGAAAAAAGAAAAAAGTCAGGATCTGGAGAGAGAGATTTCTCAGTGGTTAGGGCGCTTGCCTGCAAAACCTAACGAGCCGGGTTCAGTTCCCCAGAACCTATAGAAAGGCAGATGCACAAAGTGGCACATGCATCTGGAGTTCACTTGCTGTGGCTTGAGGCCCATTCTCTCTCTCTCTCTCTCTGTCTCTCTCTCCCTCTTTCTCTTCTACCTCTCTCCTTGCAAATAAATAAGTTTTTTTTTTTTTTTTAAGTTTCCCTAATAATCCCAGAAACCTGTTAATAACACACTCTGACCACCAGGGGGAGTGTCAGTCTACCTGCCTTGCATGGCCACCCGCCCCCCCCCAAAAAACCTTGGTGCTAAGAGTTGAAGCTTCTAGAACATCACGGTGGACCCAGAAAGCAATGGAAACTTCAAATGTCTATGCTAACCCTCTCCCTGGAGTCCTTGCCTCAGAAATCCGGGCAGAGAGAGGCAAGTCGGGTCGCCTCCAGCTCTCCTTGGTCAGCTGACCGTAGGGTGTTGGAGGCCACCTAACAGAAGCAGAAAGGCTTCTCTTGGCTCACGTGGGCCCAGCACGCTGACAGCCTATGGTGAGGTCTCACTGTGAGTTCCAGACAGGGGATTTTAGTGGCTGTCGGTCTTTGTCCTTGGGATGTAGCATGGGGTCACGGTCAAAGTCGTTACCTGGCCGAGGCGTCCATTATCCTGCATCCCATGTGTGCTGTGGAAAATTTCCTGGATACAATATACTTCCCAGTACGCTATAAGGCTCAGTGCTGAGCCATCTCCCCAGACCACATTATTAATTTTAATTTTTTATTTTGAGAGGAGGAAAAGGCAAAGAAAGGGAGGGAGAGATAGGGCGCACCAGGGCCTCTAGCCATAGCAAATGAATTCCAGCATGTGCCCCCTTGTGCATCTGGCTTATGTGGGTCCTGGGGAATCAAACCTGGGTCCTTAGGCTTTGCAGGCAACTTCTTTAATCACTAAGCCATCTCTCTAGCCCCACATCATTAATTTTTGATAAACCAACCCTTCACTGCAAGAAAATGTCCCGAAGCCAAGAAAGAATTTTATATCAACATAGGATATTTTGTATTTGGTCTGTTTCATTTGCGTGGACTTCGTTTGCATAGTGTGGGCTAGGGAGATGGCTCAGTGGTTTAAGACATTTGCTTGCAAATCCTGCCACCCCAGGTTCGATTCCCCAGGACCCACTTAAAGCCAGGTGCACTAAGCACATTGCATAGATACAGTAAGAGGCATGTGAGCTGCTGCTGATTACTACAATGACCAATAAAACGTCCAGCGTCTTAGTAATGACCCTTTGTACTTATTATTCTAAGTAGAAAAATCAATATATCACCTTTTTTTTTCCTGTACAATCATTCTTTGAGCTTTCTTGGGAATTTACCACACTTTTCTAAGATTTTTTTTTTCTGAAATAAAAGAAAGTACATTCAGCTGAGAGATGAAGGCAGATGAAGAACTCACTGATTTGTGGAAAGAAAACCACACTCACATCAATTGAGTCCTGGGGAATCGCTTCTGGGGTGAGCTCTAATTCCATGAGGCATAATTTCTGACAATCCCAGTCAGTCTTTGAGTAGTGTCTGGCAGGTGGCAGGTACCATCTGGCATTGAGATTCATTGATGCTTATTTACTTTGCGTGTGTGTGAGAGAGAGGGGGGGTGGGTGGTATACACACATGTATGTGCCCCTAGACACCCCACGAGTTACCTGTGACAGGGGTCGCTCACCTGGCCTGCGGCGGCTTGAGTGGAACATCAGGTGATCCTCCCGCTCCATCACTCTTCCATCCACTCTTGTTTTGAGCCCGAGTCTCTTCACTGACTGCAGAGCTTGTGGGGCTCCAACCATTCTCGGGTCTCTGCTCCCCGAGGGGACCAGAGTTATAGGCACGTGTGGGCAAACCCAGCCTGGGGTCTGGAGATTTGAACTCCGGCAATCTCAGGCCTCTGCAGGCCCTCGTGTGCACACCGGAAGTGTATTTGACTACCGAGCCATCTCTGCAGCTCTGATGCTTCCTTTTTTTGTTGTTGTTTGTTGATTGGTTTTCAAGGTAGGGTGTTGCCGTAGCCCAGGCTGACTTGGAATTCACTATGTCGTTTCAGGCTGGCCTCAGACTCACAGCGATTCTCCTGCCTCTGCCTCTTGAGTGCTGGGATTAAAGGTGTGTGCCACCACGTTCAGCCTGATGCTTCTTTTGAAACACGATGCTGTTGTGTGAAGCACGGACCCCTGGCAGTTGTGAGAGGAAAAACAGGAACCATCTGCTCACGACAAGACAGTGTAGGGCTGACTAGCTTTGCACACGAATGCGACGTGGTAAATGTGGAAAACAGACTTTTCTAGTCAAATATGATCTTATTTCCAGGTCCTTCGGGTTCATCTTGTGAGGCATACGCTGTACTTGCTCCTGGATGACAGGGCATGTGGCCGCAGGGACAAAACCACATGGTGTTGGTGTTTTCTCTGTGCACCTTGTATCCCCCAGGTGTGCAGTGTGGACCTGCCACCTCCCTTGTGACCGTGTCATAAGCAGGTCAATGGATTGATGGTGTCGCCTTTACTTCTCTTTGTGGGCTTAAGGGTGATTTCAGGGGCTGGGGAGATGAGCCCAGGGGTAAGGTACTTGCCTTGCAAGGACGAGGACCTGTTGTGTCCCTGGGACAAAGCACTTGACCCAAAGCAGCTGATGGGAGGAAAGGGTTTATTCTGGTTCACAGTCCGGAGGGGAAGCTCCACGAGGGCAGGGGACAGCATGGCGTGAGCAGAGGCTGGACGTCACCTCTGTCACAGCAGGTGGCAGCAACAGGACAGTGAGCTGAGCTCCGGCAAGGGGGAGCTGGGCTATAACACCCCCAGGCACACCCCCAACAACACATGTCTTCCAGCAGGGCTCCGCCTGCCAAACTGCCCTGAGCTGGGGACCAAGTATTCAAAACCCATGGGATTATGGGGGACATCTGATTCACACCACACGACCCGAGCTTGATCCCTCAACTCCCATGTAAAATGCCAGGCAGGGCAGCACAAGGCTGTAGCCCCAGCCCTGGCGAGACAGGGGGATCCTTGGAGCTTGCGGGCAGCTGGCCCAGTCTAAATCGAGAACTCCGAGCCAATGAAAACTACTGTCTCAAAAGAGGTGGGTGACATGGCTGAGAAATGACACTGCAGGGTGTTCCCTCACCTCCACATGCACACGTGCATCTGCACACACACGTGTACCCACACACATATGAATGTGCATACACGTGCTTGCACACCACATAGACAAACATAGCAAAATAAAGATGTCATTAGTCACACTCCAGCTTCTTGTTCAAGTATTTTGCCTTTTAGTAAAAATGACTTAGTCAGATGCATGAGTTGAACCTTTTCATGTCACTAGTAAAAGTCTCTGTCCTGTGGCCGGGTGGCATTACAGTCAGTCCTCTGTGTCCGTGGGCAGGTGGACGTGGTGGCAGTGCCTCAAAGGCTCTCCACACGCTTTGGTTTGTGTGAAAACACGACCTTCACCTCTGAGCAGAGCACTCTGGGCACACTGTCGGACAGTTCCCTCTCTCCCCCCGCAATACTTCTGTTACCAAGCAACACAATTTCAGTCTTTGGTTGGAAACCACATCATTTTATTGGCCTTCACAGGAGTCAACCAACCTGCTCAGCACTACTTTCAATAAATATTAGGGATGCCTTTTAAAAAGGGGGAAGGAGCGGGTATGGTAATACACGCCTTTAATCCCAGCTCTCTGGAGGCAGAGGTAGGAGGATCGCTGTGAGTTGGAGGCCACCCTGAGACTACATAGTGAATTCCAGGTCAGCCTGGGCTAGAGGGAGATCCTATGTTTGGGAGGGGGGTTGTGGAATAGCACGAACTGCCATGAGTTGGAGGCCACCCTGAGACTACATAGTGAATTACAGGTCAGCCTGGGCTAGAGGGAGATCCTATGTTTGGGAGGGGGGTTGTGGAATAGCACGAACTGCCATGAGTTGGAGGCCAGACTGAGACTACATAGTGAATTACAGGTCAGCCTGGGCTAGAGGGAGATCCTACCTTGAAAAACCAAAAATATATAAATAAATAAATAAATAAATAAATAAATAAAAGGAGGGGGCAGGGACTGGGGAGATGGCTTAGCTGTTAAAGGCACTTGTGTGCAAAGCCAGCTGGCCCGGGTCTGATTCCCCAGTGCCCAAGTAAAGCCAGACATACAGAGTGGTGCATGCATCTGGAGTTCCCAAAGTGCGTTTGCAGAAGCCAGAGCTGTGGCACATGTGTCCAGCCTCTGCTCAGGCCGCGCTGGCCACTGCCGTTATGAAGCGTTCCCTTGAGACTCTAAGTCAACAGCCTTCCCTCGCGTCACCTGCATCTGGCTCAGTGTGCTGCATTTCAGCCGCGACAAGGCTACCTACAGCACTCAGTTTTGAGCAGACAGCAAAACTCAAAGAATGAGCGTCCTGGAAGCAGCCATGACCAAACAAAGCTTTCTCGTGCAAAGCCAGTTGTTATTGTCAACCTCTGAGGTATTTCATCCTCATTTTCTAAACGTCAGTATTACGTGAATTTTATCACTAATGTTTTTCCTTTGTTGCTAAAAAAAAAAAGCATCTTTTGGAACTTAGAGATTTCTGAGGCCCTGTTATCATTGACATCGAGACAAATACTCTAGACTGGGGTCTTTTCTCACCAAACCCTTCCTCCCAAGCCAGACCATTGAGGCACACTTACGCCCCGTGTCTAGAGACAGCTTGACCAGCTCTGTACTCTGGGAATGCCCAGGCAAAAGGGCGCCCCCTTTCCTGCTAGGCCTCAGATGACAAAGCGCATTTGTTGAAAATTGAGTAGAGAGGCCAGAAATAACCTCTAAGCCTCTTACTGAGGTGGATGCTCCTACAGCCTCTGCCTTCCAGATGACAAATCTATGGCACAGAGAGAGAGGTTAAGTGACTTCCCCAGGGTTACACAGTTAGCAAAGGTTGGAGGCAAGGACTAAGCCCCCCCCCCGCACCCCACTCCCCGTGGTGTCAACTACCAAGACCAGAGAAGCCAGCGCACAGCTGGTGCAGGTGGCTGACTGGAGCCCTGAGCCCGTTCTCTACCCTCCCAGGTCTGCAGCCAGAACAGGCTCAGTAAAGACCCGACCGTCCACCCTGAGGCAATGGGCAGCCCTGTCTCCAGCGGTGAGCAGTGCCCGCCTGGCCTTCCCCTCCCTCCATTAGATTTCTTACTTTGCCA
The DNA here is from genome assembly GCA_036346955.1 of Dipus sagitta. Taxonomy (NCBI): domain Eukaryota; kingdom Metazoa; phylum Chordata; class Mammalia; order Rodentia; family Dipodidae; genus Dipus; species Dipus sagitta. Next base: position 2,894,743 of record CM070782.1, read on the forward strand.
TTCAACCTTATCTATTTCCTTCCTGACCGCAGAATTCCTTCTGCTCTAGGAAACGTGAGCCGGGGAAGCGGCCATTGTGCGGGTGGCTTTCCCTGTACAGTCAGGGCAAAGGAACCTGGGAAATATTTATTTTTAGCTGATAAGTGCTTCCTACTTACTCCAGAGGCCACGAGGCTCCCAGGACGCAGAAAGCCACCATTGAAAGCCTTATCCCAAGAGAAAACACTTTATAACTGCTGGTGCCCATCCAAACCCAACACCCTTTTGTTCAAACGGAGCGGAGCCAGGGCGGGAGCCACACAGGAGAGAATGTCAACTATTTGAGGCCCAGCCCTGTTTCTGTATCGGGCACAGAGGTGAAGAAAGTCATCCCACAGGGAGGGAAAACGGAGAATCTGTGACTGAAGGCTGGGAGGCAGGATGCATGGATGCGCTCTCGCTTGTTCGTTCAGAGGCTCAGGGAAAGCCTGCGTGCCCCCTCACCATTGCCCGAGGCCTGGGCACATCACCTGTTTCTATGCTCCTGTTTTAGCTGGCCTCGCTGCCTCCCCAGAGCCCAGCAACATTGTGCCCACGGAAGCCTCTGACGTGGCGGGGTCAGGGCTAAGGAATGGTTCAATGAGCCAATGCCAAAGTGGGGAACGGGTGGGCAGGCAGAGGCTATGTAGTGAGTTCCATCCAAGACAAACTGGTCTGTACTAAAACCCTGTCTCAAAAAATAATAATAATAAGCAAGTAAAAATTTAAAAGCCAGATGTGGGCTGGAGAGATGGCTCAGAGGTTAAGGCGCTTGCCTGCAAAGCCTAAGAACGCATGTTCGAATCTCCAGGTCCCACATAGCCAGTTGCAGTGACGCAAGTACGCAATGTTCCACATGTGCCACAAGGGGGCGCACGTGTCTGGAGTTTGTTCACAGTGGCTGGAAGGCCCTGACCCACTCATTCTCTCCCTCTCTCTCTCTCTCTCTCTTTCTCTCTCTCTCTGTCTGTCTCTCACTCAAAAATAAAACAATTAAAAAAAATTTTTTAAGCCAGATGCTGTGCTAATGTCTGTAAGCTCAGCACCTGAGTAGGGGAGGATTGTTGCAAGTTTGAGGCCAGTATGAGTTACATGGTGAACTCCAGGCCAGCCTGGCCAGCCTGAGCTACAGAGTGAGGCCTATCTCAAAAAAAGGCCTGGAGAGATGGCTCAGCAGTTAAGGCGCATTGCTTGCAATGCCTAATGACTTGGGTTTGATTCCCCAGTACCCATATAAAGCCAAATGCACAAAATGTTGTATGCACCTGAAGTTTGTTTGCAGTAGCTAGAGACCCTGACACACCCATTCTTTCTCTCTCTCCTTGCAAATAAACAAAATATTTTTTTAAAAATGGGCTGAAGAGATGACTGTGTGGTTAAAAGCTCTGGCTTGCAAACCCCGATGGCTCAGGATGGGGGTCAGATTGCTCCCACAGATAAACACATAAATTCCTTGCTTGAACATAGATATCTGGATTGCAGCAGAGCTGATGGGAGAAAAAGTCAGAGTCACTTGTGGTACAATTCTTGATAGCTTCTCAGGGGCTCTGTTTTTATTGTTTTTAAACTATTTATTTATTTGTAAGGCGAGAGAGAGAGAGAGAGAGAGAGAATATGAGTATGCAGGGCCGCCTGCTGCTGCACATAAGCTGCAGACACGGGCTCCGCTTTGTGCATCTAGCTTTACGTGAATACTGGGGAATTGAATCCAGGCTGTCAGGCTTTACTGCTGAGCCATCTCTCAGCCCCAGGGGCTCTATTTTCAATAGTGGACCAGGGAAGAGCAACTTCAGTTTCTTAAATACCCAAGGCCAGGAAACCTATCTGGGATAGAATTGGCCTTGGCCGGCCTGTTCCGGGTCCATACTTCCCCTGACTTGCAGGACTAAGGTTAGTGGATAAAACACTGCAGGGTGCCAGCAAGCAGCTGCATGGATATGAGCCTCCGGTGCAAGTTAGAGGCGTGAAGTAGGACGTCATTAGTTTCCAGGGGCATGTGCTTCTGGTAATCAGTGGACATTTCATAGAAGCTGGACGCCGTTGGTCAGCTTAAAAATCTATGCTGTAATCTCCGCGTGATACCAGAAATTTGCTTTCCAATACTCAAACGAGTCTTATAACTTTCTGAATTCAAATTCATCGTCTGGATGACAGGTGGGCCGTTTCTTGGTCGCTGGGCCCCAGTCTGGTGTGGGGGAGGTCGTGGGAGCTCACTCCACCTTCTCCAGCAAAGCAGAGCCACAGGGTTCCATCAACTTGCATTGACAATGACAGCTAGACTTCTACCAGAGTCCCTTTAAAGAAAAAATAAATTGGGGTTGGAGACATGGCTTAGCGGTTAAGGCATTTGCCTGTAAAGCCAAAGGATCCCGGTTCGGTTCTCCAAGACCCACGTAAGCCAGATGCACAAAGGGGCGCACGCGTCTGGAGTTCGTTTGCAGTGGCTGGAGGCCCCGGCGCGCCCATTCTCTCTCTCTCTCTCAAATAAATAAATTAATTAAATGAAAAATACATTGCAGGACTGGAGAGATGGCTCAGCAGTTAAAGCGATTGCCTGCAAAGCCTAATGACCTGGGTTTGATTCCCAGAGCACCCATTCTCTCTCTTTCTCTCTGTGTCTCTCTCTGCTTACAAATAAACAACTAGAGCATAAGATTCCATTCACAAGAATCCTCTCAGGACCTTTTTGAAGTGGAGAGTTTCTGTGTGGTGGCAGAAGGCACGTGCAGCCCGAAGGGTAGGCTTGCTGGTACGGCTTGGGGGGGGGGTTGGAAGAGGGCACGGTCTCTCCCATCGGACAATGCACGCTGAGGCTTCTAAAACCAGGGGAAACAATGTTATGTCAGGGCTTGAATACCAGCAAAAACAAAACAAAACACACAAGAAAACCCAACTCAGTTAACATTTCAAACCACTAGCGCATTGCAAGTTCCTTCTTATGGTCTCTGGTTCATCCAAGAGTAGACCCTGTGGAAATGGGGCACACAGCAGGTCTTTGCCAGATACAGATAGGATTATAACAGCAAAGAGTGGAAAATTAAGCCTATTGTTTCCAGTTATTAAAATGTAAAATTGGGGCTGGGGAAATGGCACAGTGGTTCAAGGCACTTGCTTGCAAAGCCTTGCAGCCCAGGTTCGGTTCCCCAGCTTCTGTGTAAAGTTGGATGCACTTGGCAAGAGACCCTGGCACACTCACCCATACGTACATACCCACATACACATGTACATACATGCAAATAAATACTTTGTTAATATTTTATTTTTATTTATTTATTTGAGAGAGACAGAATCAGACAGAGGGAGAGAGAAGGAGCGAGAGAGAATGGGCACGTCAGGGCATCCAGCCACTGCAGACGAACTCCAGATGCATGCGCCATCTTGTGCATCTGGCTCACGTGGGTCCTGGGGAATCGAACCTAGGTCTTTTGGCTTTGCAAGCAAGTCCCTTAACCACTGTGCCATCTCTCCAGCCCCAAATAAATACTTTTTAAATAAATAAAATGTGGGCTGGAGAGATGGTTTAGCCACTAAGTGCTTGCCTGTGAAACCTAAGGACCCCGGTTCGAGGGTCCATTCCCCAGTACCCATGTAAGACAGGTACACAAGGTGGCAGATGCATCTGGAGCTCGTTTGCAGTGGCTGGAGGCCCCGGTGTGTCCATTCTCTGTCTCTGTCTGTCTCTCTCTCTCCACCCCCCCTGTTGTTCTCAAATTAATTAATTAAATAAATCTTTTAAAATGTAAAATTAAGCCAGAAACAGTGGTGCACACCTATAATCCCAGCACTTCTGGGGCTAAAGCAGGAGAACTTTAAGTTTAGGTTCAGCCTGGTCTAAATAGTGAGCGTCTATAAAAGAAACGACAAATTTACAACATACATTAGGTTTGGCAGGTTAATTAGCTTCATTTACACTCCTAGAATCAGGCAGCAATTTGATCTCACGGTAGTTGAGAACAATACCTCTCACCACAGGGCAGAAATAAACATATACAAGCTGGACATGAGGTACAGAGAGGTGAGGTCAGTCCCTCTGTCTGGTTAGGGCTTACGTCTGTCTTGTCTGAATGGTTGGCAGCTTGCAAGTGCTTGGGACCTGGTCACTCATTACAGGAGTAGGTCATGGGCTGTTTATAAGTCAAGTTAAGTTACAGTTCACACTGCGCACACATAGCGTCTGACAAAACCTCAAGTGTGGACGCAGTCAGTGAGCAAACAAACCACTGTGGGTTATACATCTGCGTATCCCATGGTTAGTATTTATTTCTTTATTTGGACAGAGAGAAAGAGGCAGACAGGGAAAGAAAGCAAGTGAGCGGGGGTGTGTGCCGGGGCCTCCTGCCACTTCAAGTGAGCTCTCTGGATGCATGGGTCACTTTGTGCATCTGGCTTGATGCGGGCACTGGGGAATTGAATATGAGCCATCAGGGTTTGCCAGCAAATGCCTTTAACCGGTGAGCCATCTCTCCAGACCCCTGCTGCCATTTTTTATAACCCCTCCCACTCCTTTGTGGCTCATTTCAAAATAAACAGGTGGCCCCTCCATCCATCTGGCTTACGGAGTTAGGACGGACACCGAGGCGATGACTCCAAACCCTCTGGGCGCGCAAGGCTCTAGCCTAGTGGGCATGTGCGACCTTGCACTTGCCTCACCTCTGTGCATCTGGCTGTGGGTGCTGCGTTGTGGGGGTGGACATCAGTTATGGGGGCTAACTTATTTTAGAGGGCGAGGGAGAGAGAAAGAGGGAGAGAGAGAGAATGGGCGCACCAGGGTCTTCAGCCACTGCAAACGAACTCCAGAAGCATGCGCCATGTTGTGTACCCAGCTTCCGTGGGTCCTGGGGAATCGAACCTGGGTCCTTTGGCAAACGCCTTAGTCACTGAGCCACCTCCCCAGCCCGTCACAAGCCCTGTTATAAGGCACCCGTGGCACACATTATGGCGGAGCCTTTGTGGCTGCCTAGCCTCACCAAGTCCCGCCATCCTAATGGCATCTTAGGGGACAGAGTTACGACTTGATTTTTGGAGGGACCCCTCAGCCTGTGTTTCTCCCCTCCAGCTCCCCAGACTCCCCAGAGGCATGCGAGTGACGTGGGGGTGGGGCAGGCTGCAGCAGGCAGGGGGCGGTGCTGAGCGCGGTGCCCACTCGTCAGCCAGCAGACAGACCGCTGAGGAGGTCGTGCTCTGGCCAACAGCCCGGACCGCGGAGAGCCAACAGGCAAACACAGGTCATCCCCGGTAGATTTACAGTCACATAAAAGCAGACAAGTTACAATACAAGACAGGACGTGACCCACGCCAGTGAGCTGGTCGGTGGTTAGAGTGCCATAAAAATTCAGGAGAGAGAGTAATTTGGAACAGTTTGAACTGGTGAGAAATTGCAGGTGTGTGTGGAGGGGGGGCCGGGGGGGGGAGGCAGTGCTGAGTACTTGTTGGAAACAGAGAATGTTCCAGTTAGGTGAGCAGGACGGGGAAAGAGCTGCAACAAGAGAGTCTGGTGTGCTGTGGTAAGCTAGACCCAGCGGCCTTGGAGCCCCCATGGGTGAAGCCATGGAAGACGGGTGGAGGCGATCTCGTGGGTTGGCCAAGAGGGCATGGTGGGCCACACTTGTGATTCCAGCATTTGCAAGGTAGAGGCAGGAGTATTGCTAAACGTTGGAGGCCAACCTAGGCTACATAAAGTTCCAGGATAGCCTGGGCTATAGTGAGAGATGGTATCCAGAAACAAGAAAAGAAAGCCAAACATAAAACCAGAGTTTCAGATTGGAGTGTTACTGGTGAGCTCTGAGAAGATTCAACCTACTTTCTTTCCTTCCTTCCTCCTTCCCTCTCTTCATGCATCCCTCCTTCCTTCCTTTCTCTCTCTCTTTTTGCTCACATGTGGTGCGGTGTGGCACATGCTCATATATACTCACCATACACTCACCTGTGACAGGGTCACTCGCCCACTGTGGCAGCCATCCACATGGGGTGCCCCACTCCCCTATTCCTCCGCCCGGCTTTGTTTTGAGCCAGAGTCTCTTTTTTCCGATCCCGCACTTGCAGGGTCCAGATGATCCTCAGGCCTCCGCTCCCCTTCAGGACTGGGTTATAGGTAAGCAAGCGACCACCCGCTGCTTTACATGGGGTCTGGACATTTGAACGCAGGCCCCGCAGGCCCCGATGCTCGCACAGGAAGCACACTGAACCATCTCTCTAGCTTTCCCTTAACCTTCTCAAACCTCAGTGTCCTTACCTGTGAGGTGAGTGATAGGAGACACTGAGGAGAGGGCGGTAAGGAAGGGACCCCCCCCCCACTATTGTGTGCTCACTGTGGAGATGCACATGTTACCCTAAGCTCTTTATAGATCTTCCCCACAGAGTGACTCAGTGAGGTGACACTTCGGTCCAGCACAGCCCTGAGATCTCCCGGCTACCAGGGTAAAGGCGGGGCACAGGCAGCCAGAGCCAGAACCCACCCTGTCACCCACTGTGCCAGCTCGCTTGGGGACAGAGAGTTTGCTGTGGCAGTGAGCCAGAGGATTGTATAGGTTGGGTGACCTTTTACTGGTGGGGATGACCTTGAACATCAGAGTAAAGAAAGTAAGACTATCTAGAAACCTGAATTCCCTTTGGACTTAAAATTATAGGCTGTGGAAGGCCTTGCAGGAGAGATAAGGTAAAGTAAAAAATAAAAAAATAAAAATAATTTTAAAAAGCTATTTTGAGGCAATTCCTCCTGTGACATCAATTATCGCTTGGAAATGAGAAAGTTTGAAGCTACAAGAGGCCAGTTATAGATGGCCAAGCCGAGGGCAAGGGAGTGGGGATGGAGGCGAAGGGACACATTTCAAAGTCTTGCTCCATTGGAGCTGTTTAGGATCCTAGTCCAGCCTGGTATTTGGGGGTGTTCGGCCGAGAATCTTTTTATAGGGTTTTAGTGGGAATATGTATGGCCTAGGAGCATTAGGGGAACAGAAATTTCACATTTCTTTCGTACAGTAGGTTTTGAGCTTTTAGGTACTTCAAGAATAGCAGTTGACGGCCTGGAGAGATGGCTCAGAAGTTAAGGCGTTTGCCTGCAAAGCGTAACGACCAAAGCTTGAGTTCCCACCTAAAGCCAGAGGCACAAAGTGGCATATGCATCTGGAGTTTGTTTGCAGCAGCTAGAGGCCCTGGTGCACCTACTCTGTGTGTGTGTGTGTGTGTCTGCTTGCAAATAAATATTTTAAAAAATAGCAGTTGAGGAGCACAGTAAGTAGCTCAGTGTTACAGCCCGTGTCTGGCTGGTGTGAAACCCTCAGTTCCATCCCTGACACTGGGAAAGGAAAAAGGGGAGAACAAGTAACATTTGAAAAGAGGGTTGGAGGCTGACGTTCCAGCATGAAGACCCGGACGTCTGCACCCCATTCCCCCCCTCCCCGCGCACACACAGGCTATGCTCAGCCATGTGTCCCAACAAGCCACTCAGAGAGAAGACTAATGGTCAACACCAGAATGTGAAGCACACTGGGAGGAACAGGGAAAGGGGTCCAGGGACCCCCCAAGTCCATCTCTGGAGTACTGACAAGAGCCTGAGGTTAAGAAGAGGAAGCGGGGCAGGGCCAGAGGTCTGCGTAACGTCAAGTTCCTGGTCACCGTGCCGACCGGCCGGCCGTTGTCTCAGCTCTGCTTCCCCGGGGTGGTCTGCAGTTCTGATGGCTTGCGGGGACAAGCGGATGCTCAGGAGGTGATGACGGGCAGTGGTCACGTCCACTCCAGGCTGCGGCATCGTCCTCACGGACAGTCACCCCTCGTGGTGTGAGCCGTGCACCGTGAGCCGTGAGCGGGCTCTGCCACGTGAGGCTTTGCTGATACTGGAAGCCGAGATAGCTGCAGGTTTGGGACAATGACTTCAGCTCTGACGGGGATGGAGCGCTCAGGGGGATACTTCCCTCAGTGACGCTCGCAACTGTGCAAAGCCACGCAAGAGTCTGACCTGAGGCAAAGGAGATGGGCACAGAATCAAGGCAGAAGTGCCAGGCTCTCACCCTGCTGAAGTGACCTGTGGAGCCAAGTGAGGAAGAAGTGCTCAAGTGCCTTCTAGCTAAGACAGGAGGTTATAAACAGATACACGTAAAAATAAGTAAAAGTCAGGGCTGGAGAGATGGCTCAGCAGTTAAGGCACTTGCCTGTGAAGCCTAAGGACCCAGGTTCAACTCTCCAGATCCCACGTAAGCCTGATGCACAAAGGTGAGGCAAGTGCAAGGTTGCATATTCCCAGTAGGTGGCGCAAGCATCTGGAGTTCGATTTCAGTGGCTGAGGCCCTGACGTGCCAATTCTCTCTCTCTCTCTCTCTCCAATAAAAATAAAATAAAATAAAATAAAAAGTCATAGAAGGGCTGGAGAGATTGCTTAGAGGTTAAGGCTCTTGCCAGCAAAGCCAAAGGACCCAGGTTTTGTTACCCAGTATCCACGTTAAGCCAGATGCACAAGGTGGCACACGCATCTGGAGTTCACTTGCAGTGGCTAGAAGCACTGGTGTGCCCATTCTCTCACTCTCTCTCTCTCTCATTCTCTCCCATCTGCCTCTTTCTTTCTCTCTCTCTCTCTCTCTCTTAAATAAATAAATAAATAAATTTTTAAAATGACAGAAATATTTCTGGCCAAATTAGTGCTACAAAAACCTCCTAACCAGAGGGCCACGTACGTGGCCCCATCTTCCCGGGAGGTGTCAGAAAGCCGATGGCTACCCCTGCTGGAGGTCTTCCCTTGGGGGCCAGTGGCTTGGAAGTGGAAGGACATCTTGGACCTTTGCTTTGGGGGAGGCCGGAACAGGGAGAAAGGGAGCTGGCCGGATTCTCTAGATCTGTCTTTCAGCCATTCTTTGGTTGCCATGGAGACACCTTCACAAGCGTTCTGGTATTTTTAAGCCTCCAGGTGATAGCCAAGAGTAAACTTAGAACTGGAAAACAATACTGTGGGGCTGGAGAGATGGCTCAGCGGTTAAGGCACTTGCCTGTGAAGCCTAAGGACCCAGGTTCAATTCCCCAGAGCCCACGTAAGCGCACGGCAATGCACGCGCACCAAGTGGCACATGCGTCTGGAATTCGATGGAAGTGGCTGGAACCCTGGCACACCAATTTTATCTCTCTTTCTTCCCCTCTCTCTTTCACTCTCACAAAAAAAAAAAAAAAAAAAAAAAAAAAAAAAAAAAAAAAAAACAATAATACTTCAGGCGTGGTGGCGCACACCTTTAATCCCAGCACTCGGGAGGCAGAGGCAGGAGGATCGCCGGGAGTTCGAGGCCACCCTGAGACTCCATAGTGAATTCCAGGTCAGCCTGGGCTAGAGTGAGACCCTACCTCAGAAAACCAATAATAATAATAATACTGTGTAGCCACGAACACATGCATGGATACAGGTACAGATCTTTACACTGACATGAGCGGGATAATATGTGAGGCATTTTCCTCAAAAGACAAGGATTTAAAAAAATGGGGGAGGGAAAAGTCATGGTTTGTTGTCTGTAAGTATAGAAGTTCTCAATAAAAAATATATTTAGGGCTGGAGAGATGGCTTAGTGGTTAAGGCATTTGCCTGCAAAGCCAAAGAACCTTGGTTCAATTCCCCAGAACCCAGGTAAGCCAGATGCACAAGGTGGCGCATACGTCTGGAGTTCGTTTGCAGTGGCTAGAGGCCCTAGTACACCATTTCTCTCCCTCTTTCCCTCCACGTGGCCCATCTCAACTCCAATGGATAATTTTTTTATTTTTATTTATTTATTTGAGAGTGACAGACAAACAGAGAAAGAGGCAGAGAGAGACAGAGAATGGGCGCACCAGGCCCCCCAGCCAGTGCCAACAAACTACAGACGTGTGCGCCACCTTGTGCGTCTGGTTTACATGGGTCCTGGGGAATTGAGCCTCGAACTGGGGTCCTTAGGCTTCACAAGCAAGCACTTAACCCACTAAGCCATCTCTCCAGCCCCTCTAATGGATATTATTTTTAAGATTATTTATCACATGTTAGACATGACTATGGACAGAGTCATTTTCCTGTGTGTTACAAGGGGTTTAAACTAGAAGTCTGGGGGCTGGCGAGATGGTTTAGTGGTTAAGACATTTGCCTGTGAAGCCTAAGGACCCAGATTCGATTCTACAGAACACACGTAAGCCAGATGCGCATGGTGGCACATGCATCTGGAGTTTGTTTGCGTTGACTAGAGGCCTCATTATGCCCATTCTCATTCTCTCTCTCTCTCTCTCTCTCTCTCTCTCTCTCTCTTTCTCTCTGTTTATGTCTCTCTCTATCTATCTCATAAATAAATAAATAAATAAGCCCGGTGTGGTGGTGCATGCCTTTAATCCCAGCACTCAGGAGGCAGAGGTAGGAGGAGTTCTGTGAGTTCAAGGCCACCCTGAGACTACATAGTGAATTCCAGGTCAGCCTGGGCTAGAGTGAGACCCTACCTTGAAAAACCAAAAAAATAGCCGGGCGTGGTGGCGCACGCCTTTAATCCCAGCACTCGGGAGGCAGAGGTAGGAGGATTGCCGTGAGTTCGAGGCCACCCTGAGACTCCATAGTGAATTCCAGGTCAGCCTGGGCTAGAGTGACACCCTACCTCGAAAAACTAAAAAAAAAAAAAAAAAAAAGAAAAACCAAAAAAATAAACTAAATTAAATAAATAAACAATCAAACTAGAAATCTATGGATTACAACTGAGGTCAGCACTCTGAAACATGCAGGAAATCAACCACAGCAGAAATTAGATGGCTGCTTCCCACAGATAAGGAACATGACTGGACCAAAACTATGGAAAGGAAAATAGCATCTCTTTTTCTCCTTTCTCTCTGGTAAAGCTTCCTTTCCACTACAGAGAAGTAGAAGCTGTTAAGACCAAGCTTCCTGCATTGCTTACTTTGTCCATTGCCGTGATAAAACTACCTGAAGCTGGGCGTGGTGGCACACACCTTTAATCTCAGCACTTGGGAGGCAGAGGTAGGAGGATCTCCGTGAGTTCGAGGTCACCCTGAGACTACATAGTGAATTCCAGGTCAGCCTGGGCTAGAGCGAGACCGTACCTCAAAGAACCAAAAAAAAAAAAACCTACCTGACAAAAGCCGCTGAATGTTGGACAAGTTTGTTTGCTTCGTGGTTTGAGGCAACGCGCAGCCCGTGGCGGTGGGGAGGGCAGGGCGGCGGCAGGAGTGTGGAGCAGCGGGTCACGTGGCGGCTGTGGTCAGGACGCAGAGAGAGATGAATGAAGCGCCGTGCAGGATCCATCGGGAGTAACTTTCTCAGCTGATCACAGCCCTTCCCAGTACATGTAATTGACTGAACAGTGCTTTCTGAAAATAAAACATTTAATGGGTTGCGTGGGAAGTGAGATTGAGTTTTCATATTTGAGCTATGAAAGTAGGGAAGTCATAAACTAGTTCGCGGTCATCATACAAAATACCCACCAAACATGGAGTCTCCTCGTCCTTATTGATGTTACCATTGAGTTTAAAGCGTTCCTTAACGCACCCCTCAAATGTTTTGTTTAAGACTATGTTTTTGATTGCTGTGTCTGACAGCTGGGACACCACGTGTTGGGGGCCCTGCCTAGGAGGGAAATGATACGTTGGATGATTCTGAAATTGAACTTGATTGATTTAATCACTGTAATCATCGGCCATTGTTCAGATATGCAGCCAGGAGGTTTTTCATTCTGACAATTATGCACGATGAAGTCACGTTACGTGGGAGCTCTTCCCAGTGTTTATTTCTGCTCAACTGCCAAGAAGGATGGGACAGGAGCCAGGGTTCTGCACCAGCGTGTGAGCAGCAAGACACGGCCAGGGAAGGGACAAAGTCAGGTGCTGAGCTCCGTGAGAGAGGGCTGTGCAGTCCCTGGCTCTCTGGACTCAACTACGAGAAGAACGTATGTCTAATTCAGTCTATTCTCACACCGTCATCCTTTGAAGAGGGTTAAGAGGTACAGTGTCTGGTCCATAGTAATAGCTCTATAGATATTAGTAGGTTTGTGGGTTTGTTTGTTTTTTTTTTTTTCCTTCATAAGGAATCCTTGGAGGGCCTGTGGGGAGGAGGATCTGCCCTCACTCCTCTCTACAAGGATCGCCCTCCGTCCTGGGTGGGGATTGTAAAGAAAAGGTTTCCGAGGCGAGTTTGAAAGGAAGAAGCAGGCAGACATCTCTGGAAGGGAGTGGGGTTTTATTTCGAGGTAGCAGAGGGACACCTCACATTTTTGCAATCCTAATACTAGAAACATGAAGTGCCCATGTGTGTGTGGGGGGGGGCATATTTCAAAAGGCTGAGTTGGGCTGGCAGAGGGAAGGAAGGAGAGGGATTAGCAAGTGACAGAAGAGAACCCCTCTCTTCTGAGGTATGCAAATAAGTCAACAGGTGGCTTTTCGGGGCACAGTTTGGGGATCTCCTGGGCAGCATCCCTGAAGTCCGGCAGTAGTGTGTTGAATTCCTGGGAGTCTCATAAAGAGACTTGCTAACTCTTTAAGCATTCTCCTCCCTTGCAGCTCTAGAGATTGACTTAAGGTGCTGACCCTGCTGGAGAGTGGTGCCCAACCCTGGTTGCACTCGCTTGCAAAGCCTTCAGACTCGGGTTTGATTACCTAGAAACCATGGAAAGCCAGGTGCACAGTGTGATGCGTGTGTCTGGAGCTTGTTTGCAAGACGCCCTGGCAGGTCCATACTCTCTCTCTCTCTCTCTCTCTCTCCCCTTAAGTAAATAAATATTACTTTTTGTTTGTTTGTTTTGTTTTTCAAGGTAGGGCCTCGCTGTAGCCCAGGCAGACCTGGAATTCACTATATAGTCTCAGGGTGGCCTTGAACTCACAGCGATCCTCCTACATCTGCCTCCTGAGTGCTGGCTGGGATCAAAGACATGTGCCACCATGCCCAGATATTAAAAAAAAAAAAAAACCAGAATCAGGGCTAGAGAGATGGCTCAGCAGTTAAGGCACTTGCCTGCAATGCCTAACAACCAGGATTCGATCCCCCAGAACTCATGTAAAGCAAGGATGCGCAAAGTGACATAAGCATTGGGGTTTGTTTGCAGTGGCTAGAAGCCCTGGTGCACCCATTCTCTCTCCATTCTCTCTCTCTCTCCCTCATCTCTCTCTCTCTGCTTGCAAAAAATAATTTAAAAATTTTTAAGCAGAATTAGGATTTCCTAATCCTGGGAGGGTCCACAGCAGTGGCTTTTCCCATACAAACTCTCACGTTCTTGCCCGTTCCTGGTCCTCGGAGCGGAATGCGGCTGGGGTGCGGCCCAGGAACACAGCCGACTTGAAGTTGTACTAGGAACCTGCGGGGACCCCAGGTCAGTCCACTAACAGACGCCAGGCTTCCATGAATAGCAGCAGGAGTGTCAGGAGAGCCAGGAGATGTGGGCAAGGCTGGAGGCTCTATAGCGTGCGGTTAGAAAGCGGTAGAATGGGGAGGCGGGTGAGAAGTTTCAGGCTGGTTTTCAATAAAGGAAGGGGGAGGAGGAGGAGAGAGAGAGAGAGAAAGAGAGTCTCCATGTTGGCTAGGAGTCCACACTCTGCAGTCCTCTGATTTGAATTCTAGAGCTGGGTGATCTTTGGCAAACCACAAAACTTCTCTAACCTCCGGTTTCCCCATCTGGAAGTGGGGAACTGACAGTATGGATTTAAGTGAAAACTAAACCTGCTAAGCAATGCTGAGCCCCTGTAACAGGGCCTGGGGCATGGTCAAGGTCAAGGTCAAGGCTAGCTATGGTTAGACAAAATACCACGATGATACTGAAGAAATGGTTTATGAAGACCGGGATGAGGAAACAAAGATATCTCCCAGGGGTGACATCCCATACTCAATCACAGTTTCCACACAGATTCTCCATCCTGAGTGGACGCTGGCTGGAGCCGCGCAGTGAGTTCATGAACATCCAGCTGGCTGCCGTGTTTGCTTTACTTATCAAGGAAGTCAGGCTAACACTGGATTCAGTGAGTCACTGACTCCCAAGGATAAAATGGAGACAAAAATGTGGGACATAGGACTGATTAGCCAAATACCTATCAGGGAGGAGCTCTTAATCAGATAGGCTCTCTCCTATCGCTGGCTTAAAAATAAATAAATAGGGCTGGAGAGATGGCTTAGCGGTTAAGCGCTTGCCCGTGAAGCCCAAGGACCCCAGTTCAAGGCTTGATTCCCCAGGATCCACATAAGCCAGTTGCACAAGGGGGCACACGCATCTGAAGTTCGTTTGCAGTGGCTGGAGGCCCTGGCACGCCCATTCTCTCTCTCTCTGCCTCTCTCTCTCTGTCTCTCTCTCTCTCTGTTGCTGTCAAACAAATAAATAAAAATTAAAAATAAATATATAATTTTTTTAAAAAACTTGATGTATAGTTTAGTTGATGTAGAGTTTAGGGTGGGTGTCTTGCAAATTTACATTTGGTACCAGGGTTTTTCTTGCTATGCATTGTTAAGAGAGCCCAGGATACAACCCGTGTGTAGACAGAGCTGCCCTGATCCAAGGGTCCCGTGACGCGGGAGGACGCCCTGCAGCGCCCCAAGCAGCCGCAGAACCCTTGGACACTAACCGCTTCAAGGGCACCGCGGAGGCCGCCCTTTCCAGACTCTCAGACTGGAATGCCGGCGAGCAGTGAGCGTGCCACTTTGAAGCGTGCCACACCAGCTTTGAAGTCGGAGGAGGTAACCTGGCACCTGGCCTGAGAGCCACCGGAGTCGGCAAACACGGGTGTGACTCTGAGCAAGCTAGTGAACGCGCCCTAATCTCGAAGTCCTCAACTATAAAATGAGGAGAGTGACGGCCCTTCCCTCCTGGGGCGCGTGTGAGGCTCAAAGTAGACCAGCGAACTCAGCTTTGGGTGTGTTAACATGATTCCTGTTCATTCTTCCCTTGATGGAAACAAATTCAACGAGATGGCATTTGGCATGGGGAAAGATAAAACTCCACACGTGAATCCTACAAAGACAGGCCCATACGGAGACGGGGTTCGCTCACAGTTCACGGCAGGGGCTATGAGAGATGTGGCAGGAAACAGTGGAGCTCAGCACCAGGCCATCAGCAACGCCCCAAACACAGCCAATGCCATGGTAAGCTACCTGGCTTAAAAGCACGCCCATCATTTGCTCCTGGTCAGTCAGTTCACAGCTAACCCTAACCCTAACCCTCAGAGCCACCTCTCAACGAGAAATGATAGGATTGGCCATTCAGAGAAGATGGTGGTAGTGACTACGGGCAACCGGAAGGTGGAAATGGCCTGATCCAGGTGCCATAATGTTTGGGGAACACTGGGAGACATTGACACTTACTGTGAACAGGAGAAATCTCAGAGGGGGTCATATGATAGAGTTGTTTAACACATGGGCAGGCCTCACAGGTTTTCTTACAACTCAAAGGAAGTTCTGCACTCCGTGTAACAAAGAACTCCCCAGAATTGAGCTGTTAGTCCGGGAGTACAGTGCACTGCCTTAGAAGTAATAAATTCCCTGTCACAGTCTGCACATGTATTTTATTTGGTCTTTTTGAAGTACTGGGACTTGGCTGTCTTACACATGCCAGGCAAGTCCTCTGCCACTGAGTCACATCCCCAGCCTTTTGATTTTTTTTTTTTTCAGACAGAGTCTCACTAAGTTGCCTAGGCCGGACTTGAACTCACTCTGTAGCCCAAACAGGCCTTTAAGTTGTCACCACCCCGAGTGGCCGGCATTACAGGCCTGTCAGTGGATGCATGTGTAATTTGACTTTGAATGTTACGAAAGGATCTTGCACGTGGGGGGTTAGGGTCCTTGTGAATTTTAAAAGCTCTTTCAACCTTGAAAACATGAAGTTCTTATGAGATGCTGTACAATGACTGGCTTCTAGATGGAAACAGGGGTAAAACTTCTTTGTAGAAAACCTCTGCTCATGTGAACCTGGGACCTGTAAGCTTGCAGCAAATGGGCTTACTCCACTGCTCATAGAAAATGCCACCACCAAGCACTGTTAACTATCTTGTGACACAAATTAGAATATAAAGTAATAAAAAGAGAAAAAGGGAACTGGGGAGATGGCTCAGCAATTAAAGACACTTACTTGCAAAACTTGCCTGCCTGGGGTTCGGTTCCCCAGCACCCACATAAAACCAGATGTGCACAAAGTGGAGCATGTGTCTGGAGTTCATTTGCACTGACAAGAGGCCCTGATGCCTAATCTCTCTCTCTCTCTCCTCACAGATAAATAAATAATAAAGAAAAGGAAAAATAAATAGATGAGTCATGTTTTAAATATATTTTATCAATCTTCTTATTTGAGAGAGAGACAGGCAGAAATACAGACAGACAGACAGACAGAGAGAATGGGTGCACCAGAGCCTCTAGCCACTGCAAACGAACTCCAGACGCATGCTCCACCTTGTGCATCTGGCTTATGGGGGTAACAGGGTTTCTGTTTGGGGTACTAGAGTTCTCAAATTACATTGGCATGATGATCACACATCAATATGGTGTAATTTTAGAATTCCAAATGGGTGAAAGTTATGTTATGAGAAATATACCTCAGTAAAGCTGTAAAACTCACCCCATGTTTTGATTGCATCTGATCCCACAATCAGAGGTGCTGCTGTGAACACTTCATCTGTGATAACTTATATAAACTTGCATAAACTTATAAACTTGCCCTGAGAGAGGGCCGGGGGTGGGGCGAAGCTCCAGCAATGCTATGTCCAGGCTGTAGGCAAGGTCCTCCTTCCCGCCCGTGCACTTTATGCACATAAGCTTAAGCTACTGACTACCTTCGTTCTCTTCAAAGCACCGGGTGACAATATGAAAGACATTAGCCAAGCCAAGAACCAGTTCACACCCTTTTCACCCATTGTCTAGTTAAGTCCCTCCAGAGCCACACCTGAACCCCCCTTTCTCCCTGGATCATCATGCGAGACCCCCTAACATTTGCTCTGCCCATGCCACTGCCCCCAAGATATCCATCCTGGCCCCAGCAGCTAGGGCGGTTTCTCCTTTGCTTGAAACCACCTCACATGTCCTCTTATATTTATACTACAGTCAAAATTCTTTCAAATGCTTCAAAGTCTGGGGATGGAGAGGTTCTTTGGGGGATCTTGGCTAGCACTTTCCACAGCCTACCTTCCCTGCGCCCACCCTCGGCTCTCTCCCTTCATTTCTCTCAGTTTCCAGAGCAAAGCATTCCCTTCTCTGTTTTTCTTTTCCTTCTTTCTTTTTGAAATTATTTGTTTATTTGCAAGCAGCAAGAGATAGAAAGAAGAGAGACAGGGAGAACGGGTGTACTAGGGCCTCCAGCTGCTGCAAATGAACTTCAGATTCATGTACCACTTTGTGCATCTGGCTTTACCTGGGTACTGGGGAATCAAACTCAGGTTGCTAGGCTTTGCAGGTAAGCACCTTAATTGCTGAGCCATCTCTCCAGCCCTCTTTCTTTCTTTCTTTTTTTTAAAAAATTTCTTTCTTACCTCTGCTTCCTTCTTTCATTCATTCTTTTCTTTCTTTCTTTCTTTCTTTCTTTCTTTCTTTCTTTCTTTCTTTCTTTCTTTCTCATTGAGACAAGGTCTCATATAGCCCAGGCTAGCCTCAAACGCACTGGGGATGACCTTGAACTCCACACAGGCGCGCCTCTCTTTTCTCCAGGACTTCCTACTACTGCTTCTGCAGCTTAACTCTTTCTGCCTCTACCCACCCCCACTGTCCTGCACACACACACACACACACACGTGCACACACACACACTGTCATCCTCACTTGTCAGTTTGGGGAAGCATTAGAAAGTCATTTCCTCCAATGCACCCCCCCCCGGGTTCCAGTGGCCCCATCAAATGCTCTAGGAGTAGAACCTTGCACTGTGATAATTAATAATCATTGCATCAAATTGGAATTACCTGGAAACTTTCCCCCAACTCTCCACAAAGCTAAGCAACTTGACACAAGTCATTCAACATTCAACCTCTGCATGCTTCTTGGCTCATGTGAGAAATGGGATAAAAATAGAGCTCACAGCATCGCGTTGCCATGAGGATTGAGCGAGACAGTGTTTGTGAGCAAGAACCATGTCTAGAACTTTCTAAATGCAGCATACATGTTTGTTAAAAGTGGTGTATAAATTGCTAGACTATAAGTCCCAGGATATTTTTTGTTATATGTGTGTGCATGCGTACGTGTGTGTGTTATTCGAGTCACCATCGTATTACCTGTAAAGGCTACTGAGTAGTGAATTCTATCAGTCGATTGCAAGAGCACGTATACAGGTAACTCAAAGTTAGCTCAGGGTTTTAAGAATCCAAGAGAGATACTGGATAACAAATGGGAGAAGCGAAAACAAGAAGTCCAGGCATGGTGGTGCATTCCTATAATCACAGCACTCAGGAGGCATAGACAGGAGAATCAGGAGTTCAAGGCCAGCCTGGGTGAGAAGATCCTGTCTCAAAAATGAGAGGGGGGGGGGGCTGGAGAGACAGCTTAGCAGTTAAGGCGTTTGCCTGCAAAGCCAAAGGACCCAGGTTCGATTCCCCAGGACCCACATTAGCCAGATGCACAAGGGGGCGCACGCATCTGGAGTTCATTTGCAGTGACTGGAGGCCCTGGTGTGCCCATTCTCTCTCTCTCTCCCCCTCTTTCTCTGTCAAATAAATAAATAGAAATAAAAAATATTTAAATATATATTTAATGTAGACATGCATATCCATGCATGGAAAGAACAAAGGATTCATACCTTTAGCAGCAATGGTCTCAGTGTTTGAGTTACATGTGACCTTTGTAGTCTGTCTTATGTTTTCTCATGTTTCCTAAGTTTCTCACATGGATATAATTACTAGCAACGTTAAAAATGTAATTTTTAAGAAGAAATAGTGCTGGGTGTGGTAGTGCACACCTTTAATCCCAGCACTGGGAAGGCAGAGGGAGGAGAATCGCCATGAATTGGAGGCCACCCTGATACTATACAGTGGATTCCAGGTCAGCCTGGGCTAGATCAAAAGCCTACCTCAAAAAATAATAATAATAATAATTAGTTAAAAAATAAAATAAAAAGAAATAACATGACCTTGATCAGGATAAAAGAAGGTTTTATCTGAAGCTGAGAGGAAGAAGTGGTGGGCTTAGATGAAAGGTCTAAAGAAGGAAGCAAGCCCTGGCTAATGATCTCCATTTCTCTCTGCAGTGGAAGGTGAGACACAGAGCCCGGCTCCAGCTTTGAAACAGTCGTGGGGAAAGGCAAGGGCTCCTTAGAGATAGGCGTTGTAAACAAGAGGAGCAGGAGTGAAGACCTACTGTGTTGAAAACCCTGACTTCCCACTGTGGCCAGAGCCTTCTTCTGGCTTTTCATCCAGGGCAGGAGATAGGATGAAAGGGGAGGCCCCGGCCAGCTGTGGTCCTCTGGCTGTTGAGATGACAGTTAAGTGTGTAAGCGCCTTCTTTGACCCTACTAGGCTTTCTAAGAGCCGGCAGACAGCAGTCAGGTATGGTCCCGCAGTCCTCTAATGTCAGCGTTCCAGGAAGCCAAGGTGGATTTCAAAGCCATTTAATGAATGAGACTTTGTGCAGCCCTCCCCCAATGAAAATGGAAGGAGGGAGGGTTGGGCTCAAAGGAGAACTGAATAGAGCAGTCAGGCGCTATCGTGTGGGTCAGGATTCTCAAAGGCCCTCCTATTAACAGCTCTGCACATGAGCCTTGCCACTGAGGGGTGGTGTAGCCCTTAAGAGATGAAGAGATGGGGCCCGGGTCTGAGCTCCTTGGCTGTCAGTGAGTGGGCAGGCAACGGGAACTGGAGCTGAGGAGATAAACGACCCAGCGCACTCCACCCAGGCCCCAGCTGAAACCACAGAGGAACTGGGGAAATGAACAAGAGTGCTGCTCTCAGTTAAGCTGATATCAGCACAAGGGTGACGGAGAAAGACACTGAGGACACTCTATACCTGCCAAACCAGACATCTATCTGCTCCTAAGAGCCCATCACTGAAGTGGACTTAAAATGCTCCCAGCATGGCTCAGGGAATTTTGCAGAAGAGAGAATGGAAAGACTGTTAGAGCCTCAAGTTGGGACATTTTGCACAGAGACATCGCCTCTCCCCCATAACTGACTGCTGCCCCCACAATGCATGACCCACAATCCCCATGGGGTTGACCTGCATCCCCAATGAGGAAGGCCTCTTCAGAAAAGGGGCAGGGATGGCTGGGCGCGGTGGCGCACGCCTTTAATCCCAGCACTCGGGAGGCAGAGGTAGGAGGATTGTGGTGAGTTCAAGACCACCCTGAGACTGCGTAGTGAATTCCAAATCAACCTGAACTAGAGTGAGACCCTGCCTCAAAAGAACAAAAAAAGGGGGGGGAGGACAGGGAGGAGGGAAAGCTACCAATATGTGATGTTTACATCTGAAATATGTCCATATCTAATAAAAAGAATAAGCAAAAAGCAAAAGAGATGAAGAGATGGAGCCTCGTGGGAGGGCGTGTGTGTGTGTGTGTGTGTGTGTGTGTGTGTGTGTGTGTGTGTTGCTGGGATCTTTGGCTCCCAGACGATGGCGCTGTTTTGAAAGGTGGTGGAAGCTTTGGGAGGTGGAGCCTCACTGAAGGAAGTGGCCACCAGGGATGGCCCCACTTCCCGTCCGCTCCCTCCTTGCTGAGCGCGGACACAATGTGCCCAGCCATTTCGTCTTCCTGCTTCCTTGACTCTGCCGCCATGACGGACAGGAGCCCCTTGAGCCATAAACCACAATAAATCTTTCCTTCCTTTAGTTGCTTCCGGTCAGGTGTTTTGTCATAGCAACAAGAAAAGTGATCAGCATACCGGGCCAGCACCCTATCTATCACTAGGCTACAAAGCTCCCCTAACTCGGGAGACATTTAGGTCACTGGATGTGTGACATCGAAGAGACCCCCCCGTGAGCCCCTCCCCGCCGGCATCTCCACCAGCTACCGTGACAGGTTGTTTAGCAAGGGATGGAGGAATGGGGGGATGGATGAATGTGTGGATGAATGTGTGGATGAATGGGGGGATGGAGGAATGGGGGGATGGATGAATGTGTGGATGGATGAATGTGTGGATGGATGAATGGGGGATGGATGAATGTGTGGATGGAGGAATGGGGGGATGGATGAATGTGTGGATGGATGAATGTGTGGATGGATGAATGTGTGGATGGAGGAATGGGGGGATGGATGAATGGGGGGATGGAGGAATGGGGGATGGATGAATGTGTGGATGGAGGAATGGGGGGATGGATGAATGGGGGGATGGAGGAATGGGGGGATGGATGAATGGGGGGATGGATGAATGGGGGGATGGATGAATGTGTGGATGGATGAATGTGTGGATGGATGAATGTGTGGATGGATGAATGGGGGGATGGAGGAATGGGGGATGGATGAATGTGTGGATGGATGAATGTGTGGATGGAGGAATGGGGGGATGGATGAATGGGGGATGGATGAATGGGGGATGGATGAATGGGGGATGGATGAATGTGTGGATGGATGAATGTGTGGATGGATGAATGTGTGGATGGATGAATGTGTGGATGGATGAATGTGTGGATGGATGAATGTGTGGATGGATGAATGTGTGGATGGAGGAATGGGGGATGGATGAATGTGTGGATGGAGGAATGGGGGGATGGATGAATGTGTGGATGGATGAATGGGGGATGGAGGAATGTGTGGATGGATGAATGTGTGGATGGATGAATGGGGGGATGGAGGAATGGGGGGATGGAGGAATGGGGGATGGAGGAATGTGTGGATGGATGAATGGGGGATGGATGATAGAAACAAACACTGGGAGGGAGGGCAGAAACGGGGAGGATGCTGACGAGGTGGGACATTCGCTTGTGCCCTTCACAACCTTACAGCCAGTGTCCCCGCTTGTCCTCCTTCCTCCTATGTGGGTCAGATTCTCACACATTGTGCAAACACGTGCACCGAGGTAGGGAAAGTGTGGTCACCGACTTCTGAATCGTGTGTTTGGGAGCTCCAGTGTTGTAACGGGTTCCCACGGCGCCCGGGTGAGTCTTACGCCGCTTGATCACGTTTCAAAAGAGGCCTGGATTCCCGTCCACTTCACGTGTGGCAATGTCCCGGCCGAGTACATGTTACCAGAGTTGACAAGTTTATGACCAGCCCCAGCGGAAGACAAGCAGGGTGGGTCGTTTGTGGCAAGGGTAGTCCTTACCACAAGTTCCGTTCCCATGTGGCCCATCCCCTGTGCTGTGCAGAAAAGGGAAGAGAACATCACTACTCACGCTGGTTATATCGTGTACTTAGGACCAGTGAAAATTCTACCCAGAAATCACAAAAGGCAGTGTCCGAAATAAGTTTTTCCACCAAAATGTTATAAGACCAGTTATGATAGTGTTTTGGAGGGCCAGTTTATAGTGTGTGTGTCTATTTAATTATCAATCTATTATAGCTCTCTTTCTTTTTGTTTATTTGTTTTTCTCTTTTTTTAGTGTGAGGGGGGACTCTGAGGTACTGTCCTGCTCTAGCCCAGGCTCACCTGGAATTCACTACGTAGTCTCAGGCTGGTCTCGAACTCATGGTGATCCTCCTACCTCTGCCTCCCTACTGCTGGGATTAAAGATGTGTGCCGCCACGCCTGGTCTTTCTCTCATTTTTGTTACTCAGTTGTTTGTTACTTTTGGAAAAGAGTCTCACTCTGTACTCTAGGCTGGCTTCAAACTTCTAGGAACCTCAGGCTGTTTTTTTTTAACTCATGGTAATCCTCTTCCCTCAGACCTTCTAATTGCTGGGGTTAGAAAGCACAAGCCACAATGGGCCACTATTTGGGATTTTGAAACATGGTCATTCTATGTAGCCCATACTGGCCTCAAACTTGAGATCATCCTGCCTCAGCCTCCCGAACACTTGAGTGACGATCACGCACCACCACGGTCCCTCACGACTTTCTTTAGATGTGCCAAAACACAACAGTCATGAGGAAAATGAACAAAATATTCAAATAACATGGCAAAGAATTTGGAAAGAAGTGTAGAAACATTTAGTACTAGTGCAAACACAGAATTCTTTTTTTCTTTTCTTTAATTTTTAATTTATTTATTAGAGAGAAAGAAGGAGAGAGGGAGAATGAGTACGCCAGGGCCTCCAGCCACTGCAAACGAATTCCAGATGCATCCACCATCATGTGCATCTGGCTTACGTGGGACCTGAAGAATCGAACCTGGATCCTTAGGCTTCGCAGGCAAGCACCTTAACTGCTAAGCCATCCCTCCAGCCCAGAAATTTTTTCTTTAAATTTTTTTATATTTATTTGCAAGAAGAGAGAAGAGAGACAGGTAAAGAGAAAAAGAGAATGGCCATGCCAGGGCCTCTAGATGCTGCAAATGAACTCCAGATGTATGTGCCACTTTGTACATCTGACTTCACATGGGTACTAGGGAATCAAACCTGGGTCGTCAGGTTTTGCTGGCAAATGCCTTAACCAATGAGCCATTATTTCATCCCCAGAATTCTTTTCTTTTATAAGTGACATTTATTGAATGAATGAATGAATGAATGAACCAATTGATGAGATGAGATTACCAAAATATTGTTAGCTGTCAGAATTAAGCCCTAGGTCATTCTCCTTTTTTTTCTCTCAATTTTTATTAACATCTCCCATGATTATAAAAGACATCCCATGGTAATACCCTCCCTCCACCCTCTTTTCTTTAATATACTTTATTTTTTAAAGTTTTTTTTTAATTTTTTCAATTAATTAATTTATTGATTTATTTGAGAGAGAGAGACAGAGAGAGAAAGACTGGGCATGCCAGGGCCTTCAGCCACTACAAACAACCTCCAGATACATGTGCTACCTTGTGCATCTGGCTTACGTGAGTCCTGGGGAATCAAAACTGGGTCCTTTGGCTTTGCAGGCAAGTGCCTTAACCACTAAGCCATCTCTCCAGCCCTAATTAATTTAATTTAATTTATTTATTTGAGGGAGAGAGAGAGAGAGAGAATGGGGAGCGCCAAGGACCTCTAGTCACTGCAAACAAACTCCAGGTTCATGTGCTACCTTGTGCATCTGGCTTACATGGGTGCTAGGCAACTGAACCTGGGTCCTCAGGGGTCACAGGCAAACACCTTAACCACTAAGGCATCTCTCCAGCCCCAGCCCCAGTCCCAAAAGTTTTTATTAAACGGCATTCAAAGGAATCGTTTTATGGAAGACATAACTTTGTCAATCAATTCAAGCCTCCTGTTCTCTGAGCTGGCAGACAAGCCCATGAAGGTACAAGCCCTGAACAACACAGCACCGCACCGCACGTGAGCGTTCACATTGGCAGGTGTTCTGATGGACTTACATGGAGAAAGGCCTCCTTGTCCCTCTCTTACCAGGACCTGGGGGCTGCAGAATCCTGTACTCTTTGCATCCACATTCTCTAACTCTCAGATTCCAATAAAAAAAATTATATATATATATATATATATATATATTTTGAGGGGCTGGAGAGATAGCTCAGTGGTTAAGGAGCTTGCCTGCAAAGGCTAACAACCCGTGTTCAATTCCTCAGTACCCACGTAAGGCCAGATGCACAAAGCTGCACAGGTATATGGAGTTCATTTTCAGTGGCTTGAAGGCCCTGGAATGCACATTCTCTCTCTCTCTCTCTCTCTCTCTCTCTCTCTCTCTCTCTCCCTTTCCTTGCAAATGAATAATAAAACATTTTTTTAAAAAATAAAAAGAATTTTAAAAAGACTGAGAGCTATAGCTTCGGGTCTCGAGCCCTGGCTGCACTCCAAGATGGCAGAAATCAGCTGAAGAACATTAGAGAACCCAGTGCCAAGGCAGCCAGCCTACACCCCCTGCCACGCAGGCTCTGGCTGCTGGGATTCAGCACTAGGGGCCTTGTACACGAATATATTTTCCTTCATGTAGAAGGAGTGGTTTGGTCATCCCAATAGGAAATCTCTCGGTGTGAGTTTCCACTCACTGACCCTTGAAAATGCGCTAGCTTGTTTCAGAGTCTGCCACGACCATGTCCATCTACCCTGCTGCCCTCTCGCCCAGTTCCTATGTCCGTCATGTCCTGTCCATGGAGTGAGCTCCCTTCCACCTCCTAAGGGACAGAAAACAACCAATGTGCATCCTCGGGTCTCTTAGAAAAACATGTGCCGTTGTTTATATTTATATCGTCACCCTCAAGTACTACGAGGGCTAGGGAGATGGCTCAGCAGTTAAAGGGGCTTGCTTGAAAATCACATGTTCGATTCCCCAGTACCCACGTAAAGCCAGACGTACAAGGTGGTACATGTATCTGGAGCTCATCTGCAGTGGCAGGTGGCCCTGGTGCGCCCATACTCACGCTCTATGTCTGTCTCTTTTTCTCTCTGTGTCTCTCAAGTGGATAGATAGTAGATAGATGGCAGATAGATGGATGGATGGATGGATGGATAGAGAGACAGATAAAATAAAGCACCATGAAAATGAAAGAATGAATATGAGACCCATTTTTTTCTTTTTCCAAAAGAAAAGATAGTTGGAGAAGAAGGGAAGAGAGAGGGAGGGAGAAGAAAAGGGGGCTAATGTCACAGGCGGGGGTATAGCTCAGTGGAGTGCTTACCCAGCATGCATGAGTCCCTATGCTCAAACCCCAGCACTGCACCAAAAAAAAAAAAGATGAGTTAGGGACTGGAGAGGTGGCTTAATGGTTAAGGCACTTGCCTGCAAAGCCAAGGGACCCAGGTTTGATTCCCCAGAACCCACGTGTGCGGAGTTCATTTGCAGTGGCTAAAGGCCCTGGCATGCCCAACCTCTCTCTTTCTATCTGCCTCTCTCTCTCTCTCTCTCTCTCTCTCTCTCTCTCTCTTCCTCTCTCTCTCTCTCTCTCCCTCAAATAAATAAATATTTAGAAAAAAATGAGTTCGGTGGCATGTGCCTGTAATCTCAGCACCCAGGAGGCTAACCCAGAAGTGTTACAAGCACTTACACACAGTTCCAGTTCAACCAGGACTATATAGCAGAAGTCTGCCTAAATTTAAAAAAAAAAAAAAAGGACTGGGCTGGAGAGATGGCTTAGTGGTTAAGGCGCTTGCCTGCGAAGCCTAAGGACCCATGTTCCAGCTCTCTGCAGATCCCACGTAAGCCAGACACATAAAAGTGAGGCAAGCACAAGGTCACACATGCCCACTAGATGGCCCAAGCATCTGGAATTTGTTTGTAGCAGCTGGAGGCCCTGGCACGCCCATTCTCTCTCTGTCTCTACCTGTCTATCTGCCTCTCTTTCTCTCTCTCTCTCAAATAAATAAATAAAAATATTCAAAAAAAAAAAAAAAAGAGGTTCTTGCCATCCAGTTTTGGTGGACAACCAAGAGCCATGGGAGAAAAAACATCCCCAATAAAAGAAGCTAAAGTCTTTAATAAGAAGGACTGAAAGACTTCAGTGTCCTGGTGGTTTCGTGTGGTTTGAGTCTTGACACATGCGTCTTGGTTTTGGCTGTTTCCTGCTCGCTCCAGCTTGAAGCTCTGGTGTTTTTCTTCTTGCTCTCCCTCCTGCCCTGGCCCCAGCTTGTTTTCAGGTCTCCACCCTTGTTTATAAGCACAGTTTATTGTGCTCAGCTGTTTGTGGTCTCACGGAGGATGGGTGGCACATCTCAATCTGTCACCGCACCAGCTATGGCTCTAGGAAAGGAAAGAAGGTTCTTGTTTTGAAGAGGAAAGGAGGTCTTTTCTGAACATGCATTCAGTTTGGGCCTGCACTCAGCCCTGTGCAAGCTTGGCCTTCTAGATTCCCCGTAAAAAAAGGCCAACGTTGATCAAAGCTCCCTATGGATATATCATTCCCTAGTTTTTCTTTGTAAGCTTTTCAGAAAACCTATTGCCCCCAACTTCTCTGCCTCAGACCGCGATATGTTCACCAATTGCCCTTTGAATTAACGTCCAGTGGTTTATACCACAGAGCCATCTCTTATTACAGATTCAGAGTGGGTGAGATTTACGCCACCTATCTGGCTTCGTCCTGTGTTGAGGGATGTCCTCTTAGGTCTGAGGGCACAGACAGGTAGGAAAGGTTGTAATTCTCCCTCAGCTCTCATCTACTGGGTTCAGACACCAACAGATGCATCTTTCTATCTTCTCAACGTTTCTTTCCCTCTAAGTCTTCTCTCCACCACTTGTGTTACCGGCCAGCTCAACAACTAAGGCACTCAGCTACAAAGTTTAACAACTGGGCTTCGATTCCCCGGTACCCACGTAAAGCCAGATGCACAGAATGGCAAACGCATCTAGAGTTCATTGGCAGGAGCTAGAGGCCCTGCCATTCCCATTCTATCATTCTCAAATAAATATATTAATAAATTTTAAAGACATGAGTTCTGAAAGCAGGGGCACAGTTTTGCCCATTGAAATATAGGGAGGGGAAAAAAAAATAAAGAAAGATAGGAAGGGCTGGAGAGACAGCTTGGTGGTTAAGGCACTTGCCTGCAATACTTAACAACCCAGGTTTGATTCCCCAGTACCCATGTAAAGCCAGATGCACAAAGAGTTGCATGCATCTAGAGTTCATTTGCAGTGACTAGAGGCCCTGGCACACCCATTTTTTTTCTCTCTCTCTCTTTCCTTCTCTCTCCTTGCAAACAAATAAATATTTTTTAAAAGAAAACTAGGAAAATGAACCTACAAAGCTCATCTAGTTGAAAGGGGCAGAACACCCAACAGAAAGGGAAGAAAGGGTTTGTCTTGGCCGGCGGTTTGAGGCGATACAGTCCATCCTGGTGGAGAAAGCATGGCGGCAGGAGTTTGAGGCAGCTGGTCACATCGTGTCTGCAGTCAGGAAGCAGAACAAGATGAATGCTGGTGCTCAGCTGGCTTCCTCCTTTTTCCCTTTTCACTGAGTCTGGGACCCCAAGGCCATGGGGTGGTGCCACCCTGGGTAGGTCTTCCCTCTTCATCAGTTAAACCACTCGGGAAATGCCCGCATTGACATGCCCAGAGATGTGTCTGCTAAATGCTGTCAAGTACACAGTGAAGATTAATCACTGAGACTCAGGAACCCAGGGCTTCTGAGTCAGGATGACTCGGTGACGCAGGGTGTCTGAGGCCACTCCAT
This sequence comes from Dipus sagitta, assembly GCA_036346955.1. NCBI lineage: Eukaryota > Metazoa > Chordata > Mammalia > Rodentia > Dipodidae > Dipus > Dipus sagitta. The sequence continues at coordinate 2,922,773 of CM070782.1, forward strand.
CAAGCTGTTTAAACAAGACAGGACTAACTCCGGAGTTAGCTGTCACTCTCCTGCCGGGACGGCTATTTGGAACCTCAGAACCTTAACTGCTTTGTGTGTAAAATGGCTGGTGGCATCCACCTCCCGAGGCTGTGGTAATTAGTGAACACAGCACACTGGCTGGCAGGGAAGTGGATGGTCAGAATCGATGCCCATGTTCTCTTCTTCACCATGCAAGATGGAGCTCTGACCCATGTCTGGGTTTCTTTTGAGGCGGATAATATTTTTTAATGTGATCTTGCCCTTGATTTGTAATATAACTTTAATATACATATTTCAATTTGGTCCTATTTCCACCAGGTTATACGCATGTGTCCTCTCCCATGCCCCAGTTCCACTGAGGACCCTCCTCATCGGGGCTAGAACCAATCACTGTGGAGTCATGAACGCACCAGTCAGTCTCTGGGTTGGGGGGGAGGACAATGGCTCAGCATACACCTTCCCACCCTGTGGCTCTTACATTCTTTCCATCCCCTCTTCTTTAGCCTCCATTAGTGTTGAGCCCTCTGCAGCCTCCTGTTTCCCATGTATGAGTTTTGAGTCTCCTCAGTGTCTGCCGCCGTCTCCCTGGAGGAGGTTGTCAGGCTAGCAGTGAGAGCGGCACCCATGTTTAATCCACCAATGCCTCCTGCAACGTCCCCTGGGCCCTGGCGGGCATGATAGAGATGCCTCCTCTCATGCTAGGTAACGGGCTTTCAGAGTTTCTTTTCTTGTCTCAATGATGGGTCTTAGATCTCTCCATATTCACTTCCTGCAAAAATAAAAAGCAGATTTTTCTAGTCAAGAGTGAGAGCAGCATGGATCAAAGGGGATCCACGTGGGCATTTAGAAGACATTCGAGGGGCACATCCTTTCCTTTTGGCTAAGGAACAGTGGGAGCTTCTCTCTAGGGTCTATAACCTTCCAAGCCATAGGCTTCTGCATATCCAGGTTTCTTATGCTTGGGTCTATTTTAATTAACTTAATTAGCGTAGTTAAGTGACTAGAATGATTGACATGGGAGTGGGGGGTCAGGGTAGAGGGTGGTCAGAGGGAGGGAAGTTAGGAAGAGCTAGGGAGGGGCTGCCATTGTCACTTGAAGTGACACAGAGCCTCCTGAGTCGCGTGCCCACACACTGCAGGACACTGCTGTTCTGGGCAGCAAGGCATCGAGCACCAATAACAAACCTCAGTGCCTATGCAAGCCCCTAGCACACCCCTTATTCCTAAGCTCTCTCCAGACAGTGGGTCCAGCCCTGGATGAGACAACTGGTGATCCCACCAGGACCCAGTCTGTCCCCTCCCTCTGGGAACTCCACATGTACCGGGTCATAGATGAACCCTCTATGGGTGACAATTACTCCTTCCTCCCTGGTTCCTGATCTCTGAGGTGACCGCTGGACTTGTCCAGCCCTACCATCAAGAGTCTCTTCAGAGAGAAGTTGCCTGTCATCATTCCAAGGAAGCAGTTATGGAAGGCGGGGGACAGGCATTCACCTGGAAAGGTGGCACGGAAAGTCTTCAAAACCATACAGAAGACAAAGCTCCCTAAATAAACACGTACAGCCCCTTGCCAGCAACTCAATTTGCATCTTCTGAGATCCGGAGAGGCCAGGGGAAAGCCCACGATGAAGCTGTGGTGTGGCAGATCTCTGCGAACGCTGACTGTCAGGGTGGCAGAGTAGGGTGATGCAAGCCACCTTTGGGAGGGGCCGCCTTGGGCCGCATCTTCTCCTCCCGTGCTGATCAGCTCGGAAGAATCACACCCCATATTGTGCAGTGGAAGTTGTTTGACTCCAAAGCAAAGATTTGTTTCCTGAGTAGAGAGATTTGATGGTGTCTGTAAGAGCCTACGTCAATGTAAAAGCTGGTTTAAGTGTCGCCGTAATGTTTGTAACCCTCAAATGTAAGGGGCTTGAGAAAAAAAAAAAAATCAAACAGTTCAAATGCCACGATTCCTGAGTGAAATAAAACCTCCCGTCTTCTAAATGCTTTGGTTTAGCTCGGGACTTGCTTTGCTTTCAGATAAACTGCCATTCAAAGCAAAACGGAGATCTGAGAAACGTGAGCCTCTCTCTTTCAACACTCCCCATTGTGTTTAGATTCAGAAGCACTAGAGCCCACCTTCCTCTTTTTAAGGAAATATGAAAGTTAAAGCTTGAAATGAAATTCACCTCCACCCTCGGACTTTGAGTGATATCTGCGTTCAGATCCAACCGGACCCGCAGCCCCCTTCTGGAAAGTTCTTTCTTCTCCCTGGTGAGAATCACTTCACCTGGAATTCACTCTCCAAAAGGCTGCAAGAAGTTTGTTCGTATGAATGAAGCTGCTTTCTTGGGGGCCGATGCGGAAGCGGCCCTGCCCAGGCTTGGGCAACCCACCTAGGGGAAGGAAATCGCCTCCGACAGCAGCGTCCCTGCTCAGAGGGAGGCTGTCTGCGGGGACTCCCAGGGCTGTGTGCCACCTCGCACCTCACTTGTCCCCCGCAAGATGCAGTTTCTCGATCCCGAGGAGCATCTGACGGATGAGGAAGATGACATTTTTGGCGAAGGTAAACACATATTTCTGGTAGGAGCCACTCTGGTCTGCTTTGATTTGACACTATGGGAAGCTTTCTGAGTGGCCTGGGCCGGGGAGAGATTCGGGTTGTTTGAACTGAAGGAAGGGAATTCTAAGTGAGATGGTCACTGTGGATGTCAACTTGGGCACCAAAGGATTGCAAGACAAGGGAGGGACAGGGGAGTCCGGTGGTGCTTCCAGGTGCATTTTTAAAATAAAAATTGTGGTTATAGAAAGGTTTGTTTTCCATCAGTAGGTAGGATGAAGTCTCTGCTTTTCTCTTCAGCTGTGGCTTCTCTTGTGCCGTTTGACGGGAAGCTGGTCCCAGCGCTGTGCACATGCCAAGGCTGCTAGTGTGGGTGTCGGATAAACGGGCCAGAAGCGGGTCTCCATAGGACTGTATTGCTTTCACCCGCACCTCCCACCCCTCCGCCTTCCTTCTTAGCTCCTTTCCTCTCTCCTGCTTACCTCCTTACCACTGTTCCTCTCTCCTTCCCTTCTTCCTTCCTCCTGCCCCTCCCTCCCTCCCTTACTGACTCTATCTGGATCTCTCTTCTTTCTCCATATTTCTTTCACACCTAACCTTTCATTTCCCGCTCCCTGTCCCTCTTCCTCCTGATATCCCTCAGCTTCCTGCTCTCCTTTGAAAGAATTTATATAGATCTTTTTATTTATTTGAAAGGAGAGAGACAGAGATAGACAGTGAGTGTGCCAGGACTTGTAGTCATTGCAAATGAACTCCAGACGCATACACCGCTTTGTGCATCAGGCTTTGCGTGGGTCGTGGGGAATTGAACCTGGGGCCATTGGGCTTTACGGGCAAGCGCCTTCACTGCCGAGTCATCTCTCCAGCCCAAGCTTTCCACTCTGGAGTCGGAGTTCTGCGAGTCCACTCTGCAGTGGAAAGCAAGTGTGGAGCCTGCAGTTTTAAATGATCTGTCCAGTAGCCTTGCAGACGTCTTGTTCCAACACTGCCCACTGGATGGGCCAGGGGCAAGAAGCTTTCTAGAATTTGGAATTGCTTAAATAAATGGGAATCGGGACTGAGGAACCTCATGAATTTGATTATTTTCCAAAAGCAATGCCTAGTACCTTTGTAAAAATCCTATCAAGGGCAATGGTAAGGTTAGTTAGTTAGTTTGTTTTTTCTGACTTGAGCAGGAAACACAACTTCATTGAAGAAAAAAGAAAGAACTGCGTAAGAACCTCTTGCAATCTAGTCATCTGGGATGAACTTGCTGTCCATGTTGATGTCTGTCTTTCCCTTACTTTCTTTTAGCCACAGAAATACTTTAAAATCATAATTCAGGAGCTGGGCATAGTGGTAGTGCCCGTAATCCCAGCGTTTAGAAGGTAGAAGCAGAAGGGTCAGGAGTTCAAGGTTATTCTCAGCTACACATAGTTTGAGACCAGTCTGGGCCACATAAGACTTTGTCTCAAAATAAGATTAAGTTACAAATAAAATCAAGCCGGGTGTGGTGGCTCACGCCTTTAATCCCAGCACCTGGGAGGCAGAGGTAGGAGGATCTCCATGAGTTCGAGGCCACCCTGAGACTACATAGTGAATTCCAGGTCAGCCTGGGCTAGAATGAGATCCTACCTCGAAAAACCAAAATAAATAAATAAAATAAAAATAAAATCAGGGGGCTAAAGAGATGGCTTAGCAGTTAAGGTGCTTGTCTGCAGAGCCAAAGGACCCAAGTTCAATTCCCCAGGTCCCACATAAGCCAGATGCACAAGGTGGCGCATACGTCTGGGGTTTGTTTGCAGCGGCCAGAGCACCCATTCTCTCTCTATCTTCCCCTCTCTCTTTCAAATAAATAAATATTTTTTAAATATGATAAAATAAAAGTATAATTTGGACCAGGCATAGTGGCAAACACCTGTAATCTTAGTGTCTGAGAGGCAGAGGCAGGAGGAGACCCAGCAAGGCCAATAAGGACTACATTTAGAGACGCTGTCATAAATAAAAATAAAATGAAATTATTTGGCTTTACAGCAGCTCACCTTAGTTTGAAGCACATCTGCTTGAGCTTTGCTGTGGATAACCACGTTCCCCGTCAGTTCCTTCGGATGACCCACCACTGAGAGCCACTGTGACCTTGAACTCTGACCTCTGGCTCTTCCTTTAGCATCCCCCCATTTTTAAAAAAAATTTTGAGACAAGCCCAACAGACTACCCCCTTTTTTATGAGAGGGAGGGGAGGTGGGGGATTGGTACCCCAGGGCTTCCAGCCACTGTAGTTGAACTCCAGACACATGCACCACCTTGTGGGCATGTGTGACCTTGCATGCTTGTGTCACCTTGTGTGTCTGGCTTATATGGAACCTAGAGAGTCAAACATACGTCCTCAGGCTTCGAAGGCAAGCTCCTTAACCGCTAAGTCATCTCTCCAGCCCTAGCTTCCCCTTTAATGGAGATATTTTCTCTGGTTGGTTTTTACCCACCTAGGCCACAGTTCCCTTTACTGTGTAACAAATGACAAAACAAGGAAGACATGCCCACCTCAGATGATGTGCTGGTTTTTCAGCCACTCTTCCTTGCAGGGTCATTCCAAAGTGCCCAGTCCACCTTTTCTTTCCCCCAAAGGGATTTTTTTCCTCCATGTTTTTTTTTTTTTCTTTTTCCAGGTAGGATCTGGCTCTAGCCCAGGCTGACCTCTGGAACTTACTATGCAGTCTCAAACTCACATGCATCCTCCTACTTCTGCCTCCCAAGAGCCTGGCGATTTTTCTTTTTTTATCTGGCCTTGATCCCGAAGAGCCGGTGCATCTACAGGCCGGTGCTCAGTGCTCTGGGTCATGTGTGGCCCACCCTGCGGGGAGGGCAAACAAGACGTCCATAGCACAGGGCTCCATGGACCCGCAGGCTCTCTCCTGAGTGCCCTCGTCTGCCTATTTCCTCAGTGGTGACCTCGTCTGCCTATTTCCTCAGTGGTGACCAGAGACCACAGTAGTGTCATTACAGGTTCCACATAGCTCCATGGTTCTCCAGTGTGGCCAGCATTGCCCTTTCCAGTTGATCACTTTGCTGAATCCCCAGAGACTAGAGAAAACTGTACAAGACCAGCACCAAGTGTACCTTTGTCTGGGCTTTCAGCCATGCGTGGCTCATGTGGAACTTTGTCCATCTGGTGTCTCATTTTATTTATGTTGTTTATTTGTGCTTTTTATTAAAAAGTATTTTATTTGGGCTGGAGAGATGGCTTAGCGGTTAATCGCTTGCCTGTGAAGCCTAAGGACCCCAGTTCGAGGCTTGATTCCCCAGGACCCACATTAGCCAGATGCACAAGGGGGGGGGGCGCACGCGTCTGGAGTTCGTTTGCAGTGGCTGGAAGCCCTGGCAAGCCTCTTCTCTCTCTCTCTTTATCTGTCTTTCTCTCTGTGTCTGTCACTATCAAATAAATAAATAAATAATGAAAAAAAATTTTTAAATATATATTTTATTTATTTAAGAGAGATTGGGAGAGACACACACAGAGAGAGTCAGAGAGAATGGGTGCACCAGGGCCTTCTGACGCTATAAATGAACTCCAGATGCATGCACCACCTTGTGGATCTGGCTTTACGTGGGTACTGGGGAGTTGAACCCTGGCTAACAGGCTTTGCAATCAAGCTCCTTTAACCACTGAGCCACCTCCCCAGCCCACTTGTTCTTTCCCACCCGCCCCCCCCCCCCAGGGGTGTCATTTGAAAACCTCTGTGCAAAGCATTCGTAAAGCCATAGCTCTGGGCTTTGCCATCTTGTCCGCTCAGTGACCTTAAGCTTAACTCTAACTCTGGGCTCCTGTTTACTCTCTTGGGAAAGCAAAGCACAAACCTCCCTCCCGGGGCTGTGTGCAGACTCAATGCTGCCAGAGGAAAAGTGTTCAGAAAAAATGCCTAGAAGCAAGCAGCAGGGCCCGCGGGTCCTGGTCCACACAGAACTCCGGGACCCCGACAGGCAATCAGGCCTGCACAGCACGGCCCATGTAGAACTCGGGGATCCCAGCGGTGTGCATGCTGGGCGCCTGGCCTGCCAGGGTTGGGGAAAACTCTAGCCAACACTCCCAGAGGAAAGAAGGCCCTGGCACCCAGCTCACCCTCCTGGCCCACACTGGAGAACGCCAGTCAACGTGACATCATGTTCTATGAATGAGATCCACCCAGGGTCACAAGATTAATACAAAACTGTCAGCTAGTGCTAAATATACCCAGATCAACTGGTTAATATAAAGGGTAAGCACTCAAATCACAGATTCTTTTTGAAAACCATTTTTAACTGGGTGTGGTGGCGCACACGTTTAATCCCAGGATTTGGGAGGCAGAGGCAGGAGGATTGCTGTGAGTTCGAGGCCAGCCTGAGACTACATAGTGAATTCCAGGTCAGCCTGGGCTAGAGTGAGACCCTACCTCAAACAAACAAACAAAAGCAATAAATTGCCCGGTATGGTGGTGCACACCTTTAATCCCAGCATTCGGGAGGCATAGGTAGGAGGATCGCCATGAGTTAGAGGCCACCCTGAGACTACATAGTGAATTCCAGGTCAGCCTCAGCTACACTGAAACCCAGTTTTTATCTACTTTGGTGTATGTGTGTGGGGGGGTCATGTGCAGGCCACCATGTGGAGTTCAGAGGACAACTTTCAGGCATCAGTCCTCACCTTCCACCTCCTTTGAGACAGGACGTCACATGGTTCACTGCTGCCTCAAGTTTCTGGCAGATTCTTCTGCTTCTTGCCTGTGCACGTGGCTGGGATTACAAACACCAGCCACAGCATCTGATTTCTTTACCTAATTTTTTTATTTATTTTTATTTGAGACAGAGAAAGGGAGAGAGAGAGAGAGAGAGAGAAAGGAGAGAATGGACGTGCCAGGGCCTCCAGCCACTGCAAACAAACTCCAAACACATGCACCACCTTATGCATCTGGCTTACGTGGGACCTGGAGAATCAAACCTGGGTCCTTAGGTTTCAAAGGCAAGCGCCTTAACCACTAAGCCATCTCTCTAGCCCTGATTTTTTTTTTTAATGTGGTTGCTAGGATTCTGAATTTGGGTACTCAGGCTTGTATGGCAATTATTGCTTTATCCATTGAGCCATCTCCCTAGCCTTTATTTTATTTTTTTATTAAAATATTTTACTTAAGAAGCCAGATACGGCACACGGCTGAAGGATCCCCATGAGATTGAGGCCAGCCTGCACTACAGAGTGAGTTCCAGGTCAGCCTGGAATACAGTGATGCCAGTTCAAAAAATGTAGCTTAGGGACTGGAGAGATAGTTCAGTGGTTAACGACACTTGCTTTCAAAGCCTGATGGCCCAGGTTCAATTCCTCGGTCCCTATGTAAAGCCAAATGCATAAAGTGGTACATGAGTTTGGAGTTTCCTTGCACTGTCAAGAAACCCTGGAGTGCCCATTCTCTCTCTCTCTCTCTCTCTCTCTCTCTCTTTCTCTTGGTTTTTTGAGGTAGGGTTTCACTCTAGCCCAGGCCGACCTGGAATTCACTATGTAATCTCAGGCTGGCCTTAAACTCACAGCGATCCTCCTATCTCTGCCTCCTGAGTGCAAGGATTAAAGGCGTGCGCCACCACACCTGTCTTCTCTCTTTCTCTCTCTGTCTCTGTTTCTGTCTGTCTCTCTCAAATCGATATTTTTAGAAAAAAAATATATATATATTAGTTAGCTTACAAAATAATGGGTTTCCTTATGATATTTTCATACATATATCATTGTAGTTTCCTCATATTCACCCTCACTACCCTCTTCCACTCTTTCTCCCCACCCTCCTTCTCACTGACTGAGACCTCAAAAAAATAGATGGCTTAGTGGTTAAGGCGCTTGCCTGCAAAGCCTAAGGACCCATGTTCCAGCTCTCTCCAGATCCGGCGTTCCTTCCAACATTGAGCCGTAACCCACGGAAGCCTGTTGCTAGGGCAACCATGTTTCCTTGTGATGGACACATTTTTAATGGAAACTTTGTCCCCCTAGAGACATAACAGGTCTAAATTTTAAGCTCACTTAGTTAAAACATAGAGACCACGTAAAGATCTGGAAGGAAACCAAAACAAAAAAGAAGAAGAAGAAGAAGAAAAACAGCAAGGTGTGTTCACCATGTATTTTTTTTTAACTGCCTCAGATCCTGTTTGTTTCGGTTGTTGTTTTCTGCGGTTAAAGAAAAGGGTGAGGCTCAGAGAAGTACGAGGCACTGGTCACAGCTCTGCTCTTGTCCCGCCGTGAGGCTGCATGACGGAGAGAGAGAGACAGAGAGATGGGGACAGACAGAAACACAGACAGAAAGGAAAATATCCACCCACACTTCAAGATCCCCATCTCTCTCCCTCTTCTCTCTCTTCCCCTTTCTCTTCACTCTCTCTGACTCTCTCCCTCTCTTTCCTGTCTCCCTCCTTTACTTTCCTCTCTCTTCCCTACCTCTCTCCCTCTTTCACTCTTCTCCCCCCCCCCCCCGCTTCTCTTTTTAAAAAAATATTTCAGGTCTAGAAAGATGGCTTGTGGTCAAGGTGCTTGCCTGAGAAGCCTGAGGACCCAGGTTCAAGTCCCCAGGACCCACATAAGCCAGGTGCACAAGGTGGCACATGCCTCTGGAGTTCATCTGCAGTGGCTAGAGGCCCTGGTGTGCCCATTCTCTCTCTCTTTCCCTCCCTCCCTCCCTATTTCTCTCTTTCTCAAATAAATAAATAAAATATATTTTAAAAAGAAAAAATACTTTATTTATTTGCAAGGAGAGAGAGAATGGATGTGTCAGGGCCTCTTACCACCACAAATGAACTCCAGATGCATGTGCCACTTTGTGTATCTGGCTTTACATGGGCACCGGGGATTCAAACCCAGGCCATTAGGCTTTGCAAGTACCTTTAACTGCTGAGCCATCTCTCCAGCCCTCTCTATTCTTTTCTATCCTCTTCTTCTCTCTCTCTCTCTCTCTCTCTCTCTCTCTCTCTCTCTCTCTGTCTCTCTCTCTCTGCCTTAAGCTTGCTTTCCAAACACCAAGTAATATTGTGTTGCTTAGATAATAGCTACTATCAGGTAGAGGTGATCTTTCTTTCTTGAGCAAATTGTTGGTTTCACGACAAAAGTATTGAAAACCCATTGGTTAGAATGAGAGGCTCTTTCCATCTTGTTGTTTCGGACTTATCAAATGGAAGGGCCGTCATGTGTTTTGTTGATGTGACGCACAGCCCCGAGCGGGAGGGCTGCAGAGATGATAACTAGAGCAGCTGTGATGACAGGAGGAGCCTTGCAGACCGAGGGACCCCGCACCCCAGAGGCCTCAGCCAGCCAGCGCTGGAGAGCAGAGGAGCCCCGTGGTCGGGGGAGGGGTCAGTCCTGTAGGGGGCGGTGAGCCCCGGTTTCAACAGCCAGAAGCACCCCTCAACCCAAGCCCGCGGCCTTCCAAACGCCACCCTGCTGCTTCCCTTCTCAGCACTGCTGGGGAGCGCAGGGATTCATCAAACACCCCCAGGGCAGGATGTGTGTGAAGTCTTTCGCTGCTCTGATATTTCCTTGCCTTTTTTTTCCCCATGAAACTAAAAGGCACCAAAAAGCTTTTTTTTAAAAAAAAAAATTATTGACAACTTTTATACTTACAGAAAATAAACCATGATAATTTCCTCCCGTCTCTGCTCCCCGCTTCCCCTTCGCAACTCCACTCTCCATCATATCCCCTCCCTCTCTCTGTTAGTGTCTCTTTTATTTTGATGTCATCGTATTTTCCTCCTATTATGAGGGTCTTGTGGAGCTATTGCTAAGGCACCACAAGGTCGTGGATATCGAGGCCAATTTCTGTCTGGACAGTTGCATTGTAAGGAGTGGTACCCTTCCTTTGGCTCCTACATTCTTTCCACCACCTCTTCCGCAATGGACCCTGAGCCTTGGAGGCTGTGATAGAGATGTCTCAGTGCTGAGCACTCCTCTGTCACTTCTGCTCAGCACTGTGTTGCCTTTTGGGTCACCCCAGTGGTCACGGCCATCTGAAAAGAGAAGCTTCTCTAACCAGAAGTGAGAGTAGCATTAATATATGAGTACGAGTATGAACATGAAGTGTAGTGCTTTCAAGGCACTTTGGTGAGATGTCACTTGAAGACCACGTGAGACTGCACAGGCTTGGCAGGTCTCTGAATGTCCCCAGAGCTGGCAGCACAGTATGCTGTTCCAGAAAGCTGCGTAGAGGAGGTTGGAGCAGCCTCCCCAAAGACTGCCCCTAGCCCTTTAAAGACTAGGATGTGCTTGGAACAAGTGTGAGCGCTTTTGAACCACGCCTCTCACCTTTCCCCACAAGACAGTGACCACGCTTTCTCTTTCGAAGGGAACTTCAGCCTGGAGAGAGGACTGGAAAATATATCCAGGCTAAAATCAGAACTGATTGATTGGCATGTGTGCTTAAGTTTTGTCTTTCTATGTAGACTGGTTATAAAAGGAAGTTTGATTTGTTTTGTTGCTTGTGTATAGGTGTTAGTATAATGTGGTATGTGTGTGTGTGTGTGTGTGGTTTCTGCACATGAATGTGTTCTTATGATTACTCCATATGCTCTCCTGCAATGCAGGGGGTGCGCCTGAGGTGGCCTGTCCACTCCATCACTTCTCTCACTTTTCTTTTCTTTTAAAAAAAAAAAGATTTATTCTTATTTATTTATTAGGGACCAACAGAGAGAGAGAGAGAGAGAGAATGGGCGCGCCAGGGCCTCCAGCCACTGCAAACAAACTCCAGATGCATGTGCCACCTTGTGCATCTGGCTTACGTGGGACCTGGAGAATTGAACCCGGGTCCTTAAGCTTCGCAGGCATGCGCCTTGACTGCTAAGCCATCTCTCCAGCCTCCATCACTTTTCCATCCTGTTCTGGTTTGAGTCTCTTACCCATAACTGGCGCGTGCTGTTTTGTGCGAGCCACAGCAATTGCCGGGTCGCTGCTCCCTTTACAGAGCTGGGCTCACAGGCACACGTGGCCACACCCAGCTGCTTATGTGAGATGTGGAGATTCAAACTCTGGTGGTCTCACCTCCCCCAAGACCCTTAAGTGCACTTAACCACTGAACCATCTCTGTTTCAGTGGAGTTTTTAAAATATTTTATTTATTTGAAAGAGAGAGAGAGAATGGGTATACCAGGGCCTCTAGCTGCTGCAAACAAACTCCAGATGCATGCACCACCTTATGCATCTCTGGTTACATGGGTCCTTGGGAATTGAACCTGGGTCCTTTGGCTTCATAGACAAGTGCCTTAACCACGAGCCAGCTCTCCATCCCTGTTGTTTATTTTTTTTTTTCTTCATTTATTTATTTGAGAGTGACAGAGAGAGAGAGAGAGAGGGAGAGAGAATGGGCGCGCCAGGGCCTCCAGCCACTGCAAACGAATTCCAGACACGTGCGCCCCCTTGTGCATCTGGCTAACGTGGGTCCTGGGGAATCGAGCCTTGAACCGGGGTCCTTAGGCTGCACAGGCAAGCGCTTAACCGCTAAGCCATCTCTCCAGCCCCCTGTTGTTTATTTTTTTAAAAAGGCAAACAATGGCACAGCGTATCTGGTATGATTTAATATTGCATTTTGAATTATATTTGCCCTTCCAAAATTAAGACAAAAGAGAGGGACAGAGAGGGGGAAGGAGGGAGGGAGGGAAAGAGGAAAGAAAGGGGAGGGAATTAAATGAAGGTAATATACAAAAGCAATAAATCCAGGAAGTTCACCCTGGTTAAGCTTTGCCTTTTACAGAGAAAGTGAGAGGAAACAGAGCATCCACGTGAGCCAGGCTGGAAGTTTTCCTATGATTGTTCCGCATTTTATATCACATTAAGTACAGTCATTGTGATTTAACTATCTGACTCTTTCCCATACAATATCTGGGTTTCTCAAGTGGGCCCAAATGGGACCGGAGGGCAGGCAGGCAGAGACTGCCCCAGTTTGACAGGCTGAAAAGAGTTGCCTACTCTGTTCTTAACGTTTGCCAGAACGGCTTGGCGCCCTGTCCAGCTCTGGATTCCTGGATAAACAGTGGTTGGAGTCATTTTCCCTCCGTCCCGGGGTGGGAAGCAGACCCAAGCCTCCCTGCGGTAATTCATGCCTGTGTGACTGTCGCCCGGGATCACCACTCAGCATTCTCTTCCCATAGATGTCGAGGAAGCTTGCTTTGGCTGGTGCCAACGAGATGGTGTCATTTCAGGGGCACAAACTAAAATAGCACATTGAACTGAAGCTATGCAGGCTGGCTTAGCCAGCCGTCCCTCCCTCCGATCCGTGACCTCCCATGACCTCAGAATCATTATTTAGATCCGCCAATGCTAAAAAGAGCCTGATAGTACCAGCAACGTTTTTGGAGTGTTTATTTTAGTGGTTCTAAAATAAGCCAGCCGATTCTTAACTTTTTGGAAGTGTATCTTCTGTAGGGCTTGACTTGCAAACTAAAAGTCTGTGTCTCCCCATGGTATATGTGGCAATTTGAGAAGAAGGAGGGGCCGGGGCGATAGCGCCGTCCACGCAAGCTTGAGGGCCAGAGTGGGACCCCCAGCCTCACGCGAATGTCCAGCGGGCGTGGGCGGGCCGCCGCCTATAGTCACAAGCTTGTTCCGGGCTGAGACCTTTGGGGGCAGGCTGGCTGAATCAGTAGGTTCCCGCCTCAACTGAAAGACCCAGGTGATCCAGGATGATACCCAAAGGCAACCTCTGGCCTGCACATGCGCACACATACGTGCACGCAGACCCACACACACGCGTGTGCCCACGTGCATGCACACCGCACTTACATACATGCGGAAGGAAGGAGGGAAGAGAGGGAAAAGAAGAAAGAAAAAAAGAAAGGACGAAAGAGAAGGAGGGAGGATGGGACAAAGGAAAGAAGGAAGGGAGGGAGGGAGGGAAGGAGGGAGGGGGAGGAAGGAAAGGATTGTGTAAGTGAAACATCGGAATACACGAGCATTGTCTCTCGTCCGTGGCAGAAGCCCATCCCCTTACTTGAGCGAACGTGTTTGCTAGAGTGAGATGCGTTAACTTCGTGGCGTGTGTTTCCTTGTGCTTATTTGATTTCTCACTTTTTTTTTTATGGCTAAATTTTGTGCACTAATTGTTTGCCAAAAGCTGTGATGTATAAGACACTTTTAAGATGATTTTAGAGGATACTTTAAGGAAAGTAAAGTCTCCCCACATGGAGACGATCCTGGCACTTAGAGACCGAGGCAGGAGGATTCCTGTTGGACACTTAAGGAAGAGCATGTCAAGATTTCAATGTGCACATGTGATCTGCGGAAGGCACTCTTAAACCCTTCACATATGTTATCGGCTGAAATAGCGGGGAAAGCTCCAATTTGGGGCTGTAGACTAAGGGGTAGCAAGGGTAACTTTGGGGCAAAATACGCCTCAGCTCCTGACACCCTCTAATATCTGAAAAGTAAGGAGATCAACATTTAAAATGATAACACAAAGCACAATAAAAAGCTTTTCAAGAGAATATCTGTTTGGAAGTGGACTGCCTGCCTCGTGTGTTCATTTTCCTGCGTGCATACATCTGCATACGTTTGCTCACTCCGCAGACGGCTTTCAGAGGAGGGCCGGGCACTTGGTCGGGCTCTACTGCTTCACAGGAAGTACCTGGATGCAGAAAGCCGAAAAGCAGCGCTGTGCACAAATCCTTGATTTTTAAAATATCTATATATTTAGTTATTTGAGAGAAAGAGAGAGAAAATGGTTGCTCCAGGGCTTCCTGCCACTGCAAACAAACTCCAGATGTATGTGTCACTTTGTGCATCTGGCTTTACACGGGTACTAAGGAACTGAACCCAGGTGGTTAGGTTTTGCAGGCAAGTGCCTTAACCACTGAGCTATATCTCCAGCTCCCAATTCTAAGATTTTCAACACTCAGACTTGCATACTGAAGGAAGACAGCTGTACAATGGAGCCAGTATGTGAACTCAAAATACTTAATTCAGGCTGCAGTGGGGTAGCTGAGCAGTTAAGGCATTTGCCTGCAAAGCCAAAGGACCCAGGTTCAATTCCCTAGGACCCGTATAAGCCAGATGCACATGGTGACACATGCATCAGGAGTTTGTTTGCAGTGGCTGAAGGCCCTGGTGTGCCCATTCTCTCTCTATCTGCCTCTTCCTCTCTCTCTCCTCTCTCTCAAATAAATAAATTCTTAAAAATTTTTAAAGACCTGATTCAACTTACCAGTTTGTTTGGCTTTAGGCAAATGACCTAACCCACTCAGAAAGCCTGAAGTTCCTCCCTCATGGCAGGATGGTCATCCTGACGCTGGTAGTAATGGTGACAAGGGTATCATCGTGGTTGTTGGTGATGATGGTCCTGGTGGTTACAGTGGTGGTGTGATAATAACGATGGTGGTGGTTGTCATGGTGATGGTAGCAATGGTTAAGGTGACGGTGGTTGAGGAGGTGACGGTGGTTGAGGAGGTGATGATGCTGGAGCTCTATCAGTGGTGACGGTCGTGATAATGGCACTGGTGCTGGTGATGGGGGTGAAGTGACGACAGTGGTAGTGATAATGGGGATGGTGGTGCCCATGATGGCAGAGGAAGCAGTCGTGGCGATAATGAAGATGGTGGTGGTGGTAATGGGGTACCGGTGCTGATGGTGGTGTGTGATGATGAGGATGGTGGTGATGGTAATGGTGAAGATGGTGGTAATGGTGGTGGCGATGATGAAGAAAACAGTGATGGTGATGGTGGTGATGGTAGTGATCATGGTGATGATAGTGACACATGGTGGTGATGACAAAGGTGACCATGACGGTGACACCAGTGGTGATTGGTGGTGGTCATGGAGATGGTGATGGTGGTCATAGAGATGGTGATGGTGGTCATAGAGATGGTGATGGTGGTCATGGAGATGGTGATGTGGTCATGGAGATGGAGATGGTGGTCATGGAGATGGAGATGGTGGTCATGGAGGTGGTGATGTGGTCATGGAGATGGAGATGGTGGTCATGGAGATGGAGATGGTCATGGGAGTGGTGAAGATGACAGGGCCATTGGTGGCAGTGTTGATGGTGATAGTGATGGTGGTAGTGGTGGTCATGGTGATGGTAGGAATAATGATGCTATTTGCTTCTTCAAAGTATAAAGGAGCCGGGCATGGTGGTGCACGCCTTTAATCCCAGCACTTGGGAAGCAGAGGTAGGGGGATCGCTGTGAGTTCAAGGCCACCCTGAGACTCCACAGTAAATTCCAGGTCAGCCTGGGCTAGAGTGAGACCCTACCTCAAAAAAAAAAAAAAAGCAAGGAGAAAGGACATATTGTATCAAGCAACTGAAAGCTCACTACCTATGTGTTGCTTATTATCTACCTGATTTTCTCAGCTGCTCCAGCCTCCCAAGTCTATATAATACCTCCCTTCCTTCTACTCCCAGCCTTGGTCCCAAACCACCAAGAGCTGGGTTCATCAAGGACACAAGCTGATCAGAGCTGAGCTAGAGGCTTCTCTATCAAAAGCTGTCTTCAGGGTGGGGGAGCAGGAGAGATGGCTTAGTGGTTAAGGCACTTAAAGCCGAACAACCCAGGTTTGATGGCCAAGTACCCATATAAGCTAGATGCACAAGGTGGTGCATGCATCTGGAGCTCATTTGCAATGGCTGGAGGCTCTGGTGTGCCCATTCTCATTCTCTCTCATGCGCGCTCATAAATGAAAACTAAGAGGCTGGAGAGATGGCTTAGCAGTTAAGGCGTTTGCCTGAAAAGTCAAAGGATGTTGGTTTGATTCCCCAGGACCCACATAAACCAGATGCATAAGGTGGTGCGTGTGTCTGGAGTTCGTTTGCAGTGGCTGGAGGCCCTGGAGTGCTCATTCTCTCTCTCTCTCTCTCTGTCTCTCTCTCTCTCTCTCTCTCTCTCCCTCCCTCCCTCCCTCCCTCTGTGTCTCTCTCCCTCACTTGTTCTCTCAATTAAATAAATAAATGATAACTAAGCTGGGCGTGGTGGCACACACCTTTAACCCCAGCACTTGGGAGGCAGAGCTAGAAGGATTGCCGAGAGTTTGAGGCTACCCTGAGACTACATAGTTAATTCCAGGTCAATCTGGACCAGAGTGAAACCCTACCTCGAAAAACCAAAAAAAATAAAATAAAATAACTAAAATATTATTTTAAAAAGCTGTCTTGGGAATACAGTCTCTCCTGCTCATAAGTGGCAAGCCTCCATCTGATCTCCACCACGTGACCAGAGCAAGGCTGGCTCAGAATAACCCCAAATGCTTAGCACAGAAGAGTCTCATGATTCCCTTCCTATCTCTTACTGCTTCTATTCATCTAGCCTCCCTTTCAAAGTGCGTCAGGTATCAGAGAACAGTATACACTATGGCAGTTATTATTGTGGAGGGAGGGTCCTCACTTCCTCAAGGTATGCTGTAGGTGAGGACTCCTATCTTTAACAGTATTCAGGACATATTTTCTAAGTAAAGATTTACTTGGTGTAACTATATCACAGTTACTTCCTCCCTCATCACCACTCCACTGTGTGGGGGACGGGGGAGCGCACCAGAGCCTTTAGCCACTGCAAACGAACTCCAACACATGTGCCACCTTGTGCATCTGGCTTTACGTGGGTCCTAGGGAATTGAACCCAGGTCATTAGGCTTTGTAGGCAAGTGCCTTAAACACTGAGCCATTTCTCTTTAGACTCCTTTAAAGAAAATATACCTCATCTTTTTTTTTTTTTTTTTTTTTTTTTTTTGCTTTGTAACACTACTTGTAAACTTGAACAAATAAATTAGCAATTCAAGACAAGGTGCCCTGGGTGTGAGAGGGGAGAGAAGATGACATCATGACAGAGGAAATGCACAAATACCAAAGATGTCACCGCTCTCCCCCCCCCCCAGCCCAACAGTAAATGAGGCAGAAGGCAATGACACATAGCAGGTGTCCAGAGTCTCTCCCAGTATTCCTCTACAGGGGCTTCTCTATCCGTGCGTCTCTGGGCTCAGTCACTGGTCTTGGAGAGCTAAAGCCTTGGCCATACTTGTGATGAGCGGCTGGTATGCAGCCATCTTGTAGCTTGTCTCCTCCTTGGCTTTTCCATGCCAAGGAGCGAAGGTGCCAGATGCCAGGGAGCATCTTCCAAAGACCACACATGGGAGCCCCGTCACCTTCTGTCAGGGGAGTTCACAGCAATTACAACAGTCCTGAGCATCCAAACAGGGCTGGCTCTTGCCCACTGTCCCATGTCTGTAAGGCAAACCCACGTGTGTCTGCCCAGCCCACGTGTTAATGTGAGAACAAGGACACCTTTTGCAAGCAGGCATGGCAGAAGAGAGCGAAGCTCGTTGTCACACACCCCATGCACTTTGTAGTGGGGTACTGGCTTCTGGTTGCTAAGCTCTAGAAGCGGCAGGAAGGCTTCCTTCTACTGGCATCTCTGAACAGTTCTCACTTGCTGGAGGGGAGGAGAAAGTCTTGCCATCAAGAACGAGCGAGGACAGGGCCGCAGGGATGGCTGAGCGGTTAAGGCGTTTGCCAGCAAAGCCAAAGGACCCAGGTGTGACATCCCAGGACCTGCATAAGCCAGATACACAAGGGGGCGCACACATCTGGAGTTCATTTGTTCTTTCTCTCTCTTTCTCTTTCTCTCTCTCTCTCTCTCCCTGCCTATTTCTGTATCTCTCTCTCTCTCTCTTTCAAATAAAGTTTAAATAAGTTTCAATTAAAAAAAAAGAGCGAGGGGCTGGAGAGATAGCTTAGCTGTTGAGCACTTGCCTGTGAAGCCTAACGACCCTGGTTCGAGGCTCAGTTTTCCAGGACCCACATAAGCCAGATGCACAAGGTGGCACATGCATCTGGAGTTCGTTTGCAGTGACTGGAGGCCCTGATGCACCCATTCTCTCTCTCTCTCTCTCTCTCTCTCTGTCTCTCTCCCTCTCTTCCTCTTTCTCTCTATGTCTGTCTGTCTGTCACTCTCAAATAAATAAATAAAAAAATAAAAACAAAATTTTAAAAAGAGCGAGGTCACTCGCGTGCACTTTGGGTGGGACCATAAATCAGCAGGCACGAAAAGTGATGTCACTGCTGTGGAAAACAGTGTGGCAGTTCCCACAAACATTAGTGTGGAGTATGATCCCGGAGCTCCACATCTGGACCCACGCCCAGAGGAACTGGAAGCAGCGTCTTGATGTGCGCTCACTGTACTCAAGAGAGTGTTATCCACAGTGATCAAAGGGTGCAGACAGCCCAAGCATCTATTGAGGGAGACGCAAGATGTAATGTTTACACACATCCGCCAGGGTGGTAACACTGACAGCATGCGACAGGTTAAAGACTAGGATTCTTTCTGTGGATTGCTGCCTAGTGGCGAATCGTTTTGAGACGCTGCATCGTCGGAGCTTTGAGATGAGCACTTCCTGGCACTCGGCCAGAGAGGAGCAGGACCAGCAGAAGATGGGACCCTCCGGAGCGTAGGGGCTGTTTCCAGATACAAGATGTGTTTTTCCATTTATTGAAAGAATGTCTACTGGAAGTCCGCCATGTGCTGGGTTTATTTCTGTCCTAGTTCCTGGGAGGCAGCAGTAACAATAATAAGGTCCCAGCCTTGGTGAAGTCACAGGGTTCTGCGGAGCTGGGACAGGGGCAGAGGGAGACGCAGAAATGCAGATGCGTTGGGGAGATGAGTGTCGCTGACAAACGAGGTGCAGGGTGAGGACGAGGCCTGGAGGCCTGGAGGGCTCTGACAAGAGCCAGAGGCTCGCAGGAGGTCAAATCCGACCCTGGCTGTCTGAGGGGGGGGGACGTTCCAGGAATAGCAAAGAGGCCCCTGTGGCTGTAACACAGGGGAAGCAAGGCAGAGAGGGTAGAGAGTGAGATCCGAGGAGTCTGGGAGGCTCCAGCCCTCCGCACAAAGCCTTATATAGGCCACTGGGAAGCCGTGAGTCTCTGGCGTGTGAGACATGGAATTGCTGGCCAATGCTGAGCAAAATTACCTGATTTGCCTTATAAAAGGGTCACTCTGGCTGTTGCCTGGGAAACAGACAAGGGCTGGGGACATAGTTCAGTTGGTAGAGCGCTTGTCTGGCATGCAGGAGGCCCTGGGTTCCATCTGAAGCACCACATAAACTGGGCATGGTGGCACATGCCTAAATCCCAGTACTTGGGAGGTGGAGGGTCAGAAGTTCAGGGTCATACTCCACTACATAGTGAGATCCAGGCCAGCCTGGGCTACATGAGACCCTGTCTCAATAAAGAAAAAGGGAGGAGGAACGGGAAGAGAAGAGAAAAGAAAAGAAGAAAAACAGAGAAAAGGAAAAAGAAAGGAAGCCAGATGTGGTGGTGCACGCCTTTAATCCCAGCGCTCAGGAGGCAGAGGTAGGAGTATCATCATGAGTTCGAGGCCACCCTGAGACTACATAGTGAATTCTAGGTCAGCCTGGGCCAGAGTGAAACCCTACCTCAAAAAAGAAAGAAAGAGAGAGAGAGAGGGAAAGAAAGAAAGAAAGAAAGAAAGAGGAAAGGAAAGGGAAGGAGAGGGAGAGAGAGGAGAGGAGAGGGAGGGGAGGGGAGGGGAGGGGAGGGGAGGGGAGGGGAGGGGAGGGGAGGGGAGGGGAGGGGAGGGGAGGGAAGGGAAGGGAAGGGAAGGGAAGGGAAGGGAAGGGAAGGGAAGGGAAGGGAAGGGAAGGGAAGGAAAGGAAAGGAAAGGAAAGGAAAGGAAAGGAAAGGAAAGGAAAGGAAAGGAAAGGAAAGGAAAGGAAAGGAAAGGAAGGAAAAAGGCTAAGCATGCTGGCACATGCCTATAACCCCAGCATTTGGGAGGCCTGCGGTCTGAAGATTACCATGAGTTCGAGAGCAGCCTGGAGCTATAGAGTCCCAAGTCAGTCTGGACTAGAGTGAGATCCTGCCTGAAAAAATAATAATAAATATAACTAAATAAATAAAAGAAAGGAAAGGAAAGGAAGAGGCATAGAGAACAAAAGCCACAGTGCCAGTTTGGACCCCAGCGAAATAACCAGATAACGGCCGATAGAAACCCTCTCTACCACTGAGCTACAAGCCCCTCCCAAGACAGTATCCATTGTATCCTCAAAGCAACTCTGCATAAAAACATGTTAACATACCAGGAACTCTCCCAAACACTGAAACAGCCGAGCCAAGATTTTTCCCCTACTGGACACTTGGGTTGAATAATGTGTCTAGTGCCGACAAGACGGCCAAGCGTATTGAGCGGGGAAGAGGTCGGAATGTCTGTGAACCAGATCCGAACCGCAAGGGCGCCCAGCCTGGAAGTGCTGAGCTTGAATTCCTCCACCAACACAGGCGCCCTGGGCTGAGAGGTTGGCCATTTAGGACACGTGGGCTGACCCTTATTCTGAATTAGCTTGGTCGGTTTGTGGGGCGGGGATGGGGGGGCAGTGAGAGCAGGTGTCCACATTTATTTATCTTGCTCAAGTGGCCTCTTGAGGCTCTCCAGGGAGGGGTCAACAAGAGAGGCTGAAACACAGCCTGCTCGCTCCGGCCAGCAGACAGCTGGTGGGGCCTCTCCCTGCAACCCCTCGTGAAAAACTAGCTGGGATTCAATAAACGATACTTAGCACGGGATTGCTTGCAGGAGCCAATTTCATTAGAGATTTGCTTAAGCCAAAGCACTTGGATTTGCTACCATCGCTGTGAAATTTTCACCTCCAGCAAACAGCCTTGGCGCGAACGGCCCACTTTGGATGTGACAGCTCATTGCACTTTGGTGGCGTGAATAATTTATTAGGTGGGAGAGCGCTGTCATTCCCGCTGATATTTCAGCACCCTGGCCTGCCTGGCTAATTATGGAGGACGACCGAGCCCTGTCCAGTTGCCACAGCTACTATCCGGAGCGCAGGGGAGGGAGGAGTGTATGAAAGCAGGGAAGGGAAGAGGGGAAACCGAGCCCCAGCCTTGCCCGGCCGCTACCAAAGAAAGCTTTGCGGGACGGGGCGGGGTGGGCGCGGGCCGAGAGAGACGCAGGCCTGGGTAGATGACCACTCTCACCTCTGCAAAGCGACGGCAGAGCCCTCGCGGATGGATCTTGTAACCAGCATCCAGGTTGTGTATGAAGTGCATGTTAGTTGGGGGAGGTGCGGGCTGTAAAAGTGGTTTAGGAAGGAAAGAGGCACTATTTGTTAGTCCCTGGAGCGAGCTAGGGTAGTTACGAATCCAGGCCTCCAAGAGGAATCAGAGCCAGAGACCGGCTGAGTGGACAGAATGGAGGCTCAGTCTCCTCCTTGGTCTTTCCCTACTGGACCCCCCGCCCCACCATATGTTAAGCTTTCTTGAGACTCCTCTACCTCTCTCTAGCTGTGCTTGACCAGCAGTGACAGCTCAAGTCACTTTCCAGGAGACCTCAGTTCCAGGTGTAAATTACACTCCACACTAATCCCTGGAGATGACCGTGGGGGTTAACCACCAGTGACAGATAGGGGCTGCCGGGACTATGTGTCCTCCGGAAACCACGCCTGAGGTCCGTGGTCTCAAGCTTACAGACTAGAAAGATCAAGTGGGGGGTGGGGTACAGAGGAGGAGACAGAAAGAAACTATAGACAGGATTTCATGGAGCGGATATACCACTGGCCTAGAGTAGAAAGAGGAAATAGGTCACATTAAAATCAAGATGCTACCCGAATGAGAAGTATTTTTAAGTGATTAAAGATTTAAAGAGGTATTTTCTTTTTAAAGTAATGAATTTAGTTTCAACTGGTCTCGGATACAAACTCCTCAGAGAAGGTCATTCAGAAGTTACTTCGGTCCCTAATCTCTTAGAGCCAGCCTTACCCTGAAAAGCCTGGAGGAACTGGATTAACTGGTTATTTGTATGACTTCAAAAATCAGTCACAGTATTTTGGGGTGGGGGCTGGGGACACTGTATTAGCTTAGGCTAAATGGCTGGCTGACAGTCAAATTCTGTCTCTGATATGTCCGGGTTCCTCTACTTTTAATCTAAGTAGCCGTTCGCAATATTTTCCTGGGAACCCCTTTCACCTTACTCCCTGCCTGGCACCTGACCTCACCTCTGACGTCCAGCACCCTCCCGGAGCTCCCACACTCGCTTGTTTCTGGTGGCTGTAGGAGAATGGCATCTCACCATCCACCAACTTGGTCCTGAGGGGTTTGAAGTCCTTAGCAGTCTCCTCAGATTCAGCCTCAGACATACTGGTGGGGTGACAAGGACTCCTGGGGACGCACGGAGGAGTCCAGGAGCTGAAAGCGATGCTATCAGGGGCTGGGGAGGTGGTTCAGTGGTTAAGGCACTTGCCTGCAAAGCTAATGACCTGGGTTCAATCCCCCAGGATCCACGTAAAGCCAGATGTGCAAGGTGGTGCATGCATCTGGAGTCTATTTGCAGTGGCTGGAGGCCCTGGCGTGCCCATTCTCTCTCTCCCTCTCTATCTGCCTCTCTCTCGCTCTCTCTCTCAAATAAATAAATAAATAAATAAATAAAATATTTTAAAAGCAATACTATCAGAGTTACACTGGCCAGAATTTAAGACTTTCAATAGTCAGTAATTTTTGTTTGCTTATGTATGTTTGTTGGTATGCGTGCCTATACATGTGTGTGTGTGTGTGTGTGTGTGTGTGTGTGCACATGTGTGTGCAGGCGAGCTTTCATACATGTGCATGTGTGTGGAGCACCAGGGAGTCAACATCAGATGTCTTCTTTTACAAATATATTTTTTTTATTATTCATTTATTTGAGAGAAAGAGAGGCAGGAAGAGGCAGGTGGGGGAGGGAGAGAATGGGCGCACCAGGGCCTCCAGCCACTGCAAACGAACTCCAGACACATGCACCTCCTTGTGCATCTGGCTTATGTGAGTCCTGGGAATCAAACCGGGGTCCTTAGGCTTCAGCAGGCAAGTGCCCTAACCACTAAGCCATTTCCTCAACCCTCAGATGTCTTCTTTAATGGCTCCCCATTGATACTGGGGTTCATCCATGGGCTAGGCAGCATGTTTTGGGAACCCTCCTGTCTCTGTCTCCCCAGCACTGGGATTTCAGGCATGCCACCAGGCCAGGCCTGGCTTTCACGTGGGTGCTGGAGAGCCAAGCTCAGATCCTCGCGCTTGTGCACTTTACCAGTGAAGTCCTCTCTCCAGCCCTTCCGTAGAGTTTTTAATGAATATCCATCGGGACCCCCAACAGTCCCCATCAGCTTAGAATACTTGGAAATTTATTTATAAGGGGGTGAACAGCAGAGGTAAGAGAGGGCACAGCAAGTGGTGGGAGCAGCCACAGCATTGTGGAATCGCTGCTGGCCCAGAGGAGGGCGAGGAGGAAGTTGTTAGGACATGCAATGAGACAGATGGGGAGAGTGGGTCTCTCTGGATGGGGACAGTCATCTTTCATGAAGGAACACCACCAGCCTGAGGTGCTCTCAAGGGGAAGACCCAAGGAGTTCGGGGACAGTCATCTTTCATGAAGGAACACCACCAGCCTGAGGTGCTCTCAAGGGGAGGACCCAAGGACTTCGCGTCCCTGCTCACTTTCATCTCTTGTTAGGTCCCCATTAGCCAGGATGCTGGATGGCACGAGGAAAGAAGCCATATTCCTGTGGTCCCTAAGGTCCCCTGGGGGCAGAGGGAGGGCGGTGGAAGACTGAAAACAGACAGGAAGTGGCCATCTGCGACCAGAGACTGGCTACTGCCGGCTGGGAGCCCTGAATAAATCTCCTTGGAGACCCATACAGACCCATGTCCTTGAGTGATGACAGATAAGAGGAAGGGACTTATTGTGCAGTAAACGTCCTTTAAAAAAGAGAGAGAGGGCTGGAGGGATGGCTTAGCGGTTAAGGCGCATGCCTGCAAAGCCAAAGGACCTCGGTTCGGTTCCCCAGGACCCACGTAAGCCAGATGCACAAGGGGGCACACGCGTCTGGAGTTCGTTTGCAGTGGCTGGAGGCCCTGGCACTCCCGTTCTCTATCTCTCTTTCTCTCTGCTTCTTTCTCTCTCTCTCAAGTAAATAAATAAATAAATAAATATAATTTTAAAAGAGAAAAGAAAAAAGGAGAGAGAGATACCAATCGTTTCTGATCACTTCTGCCTCCATTTTGAATTATTTCACACTCACTTTTATGCCTTTATGCCCTAATGCCTAGGGATTAAGTGCATATACTGTTTACTTTCAACCTTGGATATTCAGAAGTAAAATGGGTTTATATGTTTAACATATTGCCAAAAAATTCTGTCAGTCAGTATTACTGGTTCTTAAGATGGAATCTGGAGCCCCTGAGGTGAACCAAAACTCTGTCAGAGTTCTCCAACATCCTCCTTGCTTGTGTTGTTTTCAGACAGGGTCTCACTGTGCAGTCCTGGCTCGCCTCAAACACATAGCAATCCTCTTGCCTCAGCCTGGAATTACAGGTGTGAGCCACTGTGCCTGACTTCACTGGAGAGATGGCTTAGCGGTTAAGGCACTTGCTTGCGAAGCCCAAGGACCCAGGTTCGATTCCCTAATACCCACATAAGCCAGATGCACATGGGTGGTATGTACATCTGGAGTTCATTTGCAGTGGCTAGAGGCCCTGGCACACCCATATTCATTCTCTCTTTTACTTAAATAAATAAATAAATAAAATAAAAATACATTTGTTAAAGTATAAGACAATATTGGGACCATTACGTTATGTAAATGTGACTTGGAAAAAAGTGGCGGGGGAATACTGGTCTAGATTACATAATTGCAGAAAAAGACCTCAGTATGCTATACTAATGATGTATATAAGAGGTCAGATCTCAAGTTTTGGGAGAGGAAACATTCATCTGGAGCAAATTTTCTCCCCATCAGCTCTGAGCATCTGGCTGGTTCTCTCTCTGCAGCTTCTACTGCTTGGTACCGAAGAAGTGGGGTTTCGTGTCAGGTTAATTCACGTAGAACTGACTTGAGCACCCATGAGACACTCATTCCTGGGGCCCACCAGAACTGCTAACAGCGGTGGCCAGATGTGCGCGACGGGGGCGGCAAGGGAACGGCTTGAGGTGTCCGCTCCCTGGAGGGCCTTATCAGGGGGACCAGATGCGCACAAAGGACGCGAGGTCTGGCTCTCGGCAAGTGGCCAGGGAGACCCAGCTGCCGCCCGGCGCTCTCCTGGAGTAGCAGCTCAGATGCCCATGGCTGCAGGCTTGTTAGACTCCGTCCCCCCGGGGAAGGTGGGAGAGAAGCCAGCAGGGCAGCCTCGGCGGCTGCCTCACTGAGCCAGTACTGACTGACTGTCCTTCCTTGATGCTCACAAATACACACTTAGTATCCTGCACGTGGCGTGAGCCTAGTTCCCGATGTGAGCTCATACGCCAGCGAGGGGTGTGTCACATACCTGCACGGGAAGGCAGCTGTGTGCTTGGGCCTGCATTCAGGGGGCAGATGACTAGTGGGGAAAGTAGTGCTGAGAAGATGGCACCGTCTGAGCCCAGTTTTCTAAGCCAGGCAGGGTTTTTAGAGACAAACATCAAAGGAAGTAAGATGAAAGGCAGAGAGAGACTCACCTAAGAATTGTCAGGCAGCAGAGCTGGCCTGAGCAGAAAGGAAGAGGAGGCAGAGGGACTAGGGCTGCCTTGAGTTCGAGGCCAGCCTGAGACTACATAGTGAATTCCAGATCAACCTGGGCTAGAAGCAAGACCCTACCCCCACCCACCCACCGCCCCCCCAAAAAAAACAGCAAAGAGCAGGAATTATCAGGTGTTGGTGACAAAAGGAAGCTGGGTAGGCAGTGTCTCGACCCCTTCGCGTGACAGACGAGGACGCAGAGGTCCACAGGGGGTGAGAGTTGCCCACTTCTCCCTGGCGACACCGAAATGGACCCAGACCTTCTGAATTCTAAGACTAGGACTCTTCCCAGACTGTCCCCCGCCTGTGTGGTTGGCAGAGTGGCGGGGGTCACAGCTGGAGGGCTTCTAAAACTGCGCTCGAGAAGTGGGGGGCTCGATACCTCAGGGGGCTTCGAGCAGACCAGCGCTCAGAAGCGGGCTCTGAGGTAACTATGCCGGAGGCATCCTATGACACGTGACTGTTGAGTTGCCCTGGGGGAGAGAATCCTGAAAAAAAAAAATCTTTGTTTTTTTGGGGGATTTGTAGGGTTTTGTTGCTGTTGTTATCGTTGTTATTTTGGGTTTTTTGAGACAGGGTCTCACTGTATGGTCAATGTTGTACGAAGCTCACTGTGTAGCCCAGGCTGGCCTTGAACTCATGGTAATCCACTTGCCTCAGCCTTCCAAGTTTTGTGATGACAGGCATAAGCTGTCATGCCTGGTTGTATTTGGGGGGAAGGGAGGGCTGAGATTGAGTGTCACTATAGCCCAGGGTGGCCTCAAACTCACTATGTAACCCAGGCTAGCCTCAAACTCATGGTAATCCTCCTGCTTTAGTCTCCTCAGTGCTGGGATTACATGTGTGCACCACCATACCTAGCTTTGAGAATCTGCGCCATAGAACTGGAGAGATGGCTTAGTGGTTAAGGTGTTTGCCTGCAAAACAAAAGGACCCAGGTTTGATTCTCCAGGACTCATGTAAGCCAGATGCACAAGGTGGAACGTGTGTCTGGAGTATAGTTTTCAGTGGCTGGAGTCCCTGACGCACCCATCCATTCATTCTGTCTCTCTCTCTCTCTCTCTAATAAATAAATAAAATATTAATTGAATCTTTTTAAATCTGCACCCCAGACTCCTTGCTGGAGTGATTCTTATGCACTTCATGACTTAGAAAATTGAAAATGAACAAAGAGGAAGATAAGTCAAAAGAGACAAGTAAACACTAGGGAAGTAGAGGAAAGGAAGTTACAGATACCAAAGGCATTCAAGACTCTCTGAACAGGGATGGAGAGACGGCTCAGCCATTAAGGTGCTTGCCTGCAAAGCCTAACGACCTAGGTTCAATTCTCCAGTACCCACATAAAGCCAGATTCACAAAGTAGTGCATGCATCTGGAGTTTGCAGTGGCTGGAGACACTGGTGTGCCCATTCTCTCCCTCTCTCTCTCTCTCTCTCTCTCTCTCTCTCTCTCTCTCTCTCCCTTTCTTTTTCTCTGTCTCTCTACTTACCTCTCTCCCTCATAAATTAATTAATTTTAAAAAAAAGAATGTCAAACCAGAATTCCAAGCTATAAGGTGGCCATGCACAGGGGTGGCCACGTGTGTCTAAAGAAAGGTCTTGGGCTGGGGAAATGGTTTAGCAGTTAAGGCATTTGTCTGTGAAGATTAAGGACCTCGGTTCGATTCTCCAGGACCATGTAAGCCAGATGCACAAGGGGGCACATGAGTCTGGAGTTCATTTGCAGTGGCTGGAGACCCTGCTCGCCCATTCTCTCTTTATCTCTGTCTCTCTCTCTCCCTCTCTCTTTTTTTAAAAAATTTTAATTTATTTACTTTGAGAGCGACAGAGAGATAAAGAGAGAAAGAGGCAGGTATAGAGAGAGAATGGGCGCGCCAGGGCCTCCGGCCACTGCAAACGAACTCCAAACGCGTGCGCCCCCTTGAGCATCTGGCTAACGTGGGTCCTGGAGAAGCGAGCCTCGAACCGGGGTCCTTAGGCTTCACAGGCAAGTACTTAACCGCCAAGCCACCTCTCCAGCCCCTCTCCCTCTCTCTTAAATAAATAAATTAGATTAGAGAAGGAACTCCATAATCAGGGTGCTACTGGTCATGAAGCACAACGATCTTGAACACCTTTGCTAACCTCTCCAGGTTGGTCCACTAATAGACTCTAGCTTACTTGCATCATAGACCAAGGTGTAAATAGAAATATAAACAGGTCCTGTTGTGGCTTGAATATTAAATGTCGCCCATAACCTCGTGTGTTTGAACAGCTAATTGCCAGTTGGTGGCGCTGTTTGGGAAGCTTGTGGAGCCTTGCTGGAGGAAGCGTGTCCCCCAGGGGGTGGGGGCCCTTGGGGTGTCACAACCCAGTCTCTCTCAGCACTCTGTTACCTCTTGCAACTTCCTCCCTGCTCATGTGAAGATTCGATGACACCTGGCTGTCCATTCCTGCCATGACTTCCCGGCCATTCTTCCCTCAAAACTGTAAGCTTGAAATAAACCCTTTCCTTCCATAAGCGGTTTCCAGTCAGGCATTTTGTCTCAGCAGCGAGAGGAACTGCCACAGGTCAGCTCAGTAGCTGCTGCCAACTCTGAGACCTTCTGAGCACAGCGCCAGCCTCGCCTTGTGATGGCAGAGCCCCCCCCCCCCCCCGGCATGTGCTGAGTTCTGAATTATATATCTGAAGTTCTTACTCAGAGTATCAAACAGGCGACGTTTGGGCACTTTCCTACTTTCTTCTGATGAATTGGATATTTATTAGGATTGACAGGACAGGGCTGGAGAGATGGCTTAGCAGTTAAGGTGCTTGCCTGCAAAGCCTGAGGACCCATGTTCGATCTCTCTCCAGATCCCACGTAAGCCAGATGCACAAAGGTAAAGCAGGTGCAAGG
Organism: Dipus sagitta; assembly: GCA_036346955.1. Classification (NCBI taxonomy): domain Eukaryota; kingdom Metazoa; phylum Chordata; class Mammalia; order Rodentia; family Dipodidae; genus Dipus; species Dipus sagitta. Next base: position 2,951,701 of record CM070782.1, read on the forward strand.
TCTCACATGACCATTAGGTGGCGCAAGCGTCTGGAGTTCAATTGCAGTGGCTGATGCCCTGGCATGTCAATTCTCTCTCTCTCTCTCTCAAATTAAAAAAAAAAAAAAAGAATAGAACAATCAAGCTGAGCCTACCAATTCTGTTCTCTTGTCAAACACTGGCTAAAAAGGAAGTAATTTGATAGTTGTTAAGTTACATTTTATCTTAAAGGAATATAATTATATATATTGAGATGTAACTTTCCAGTCCAATTATTTTACCATGTTACAGAACATGGCTTTAAGAAATAGCATTACATAACCACTATCACATGACTAGTTATAAAAACTGAGATACTAAAAATAGATAAATTTTCATGTTAAAAAAAAATGCTCAAGAGTGGAGAATGGAAGCCAGGTGTGGTGACGCACGCCTTTAATCCCAGCACTTGGGAGGCAGAGGTAGGAGGATCACCATGAGTTCGAGGCCACTCTGAGACTGCATAGTGAATTCCATCCAGGTCAGCCTGGGCTAGAGTGAGACTCTACCTCGAAAAAGAAAGAAAGAAAGAAAGAAAGAAAGAAAGAAAGAAAGAAGGAAGGAAGGAAGGAAGGAAGGAAGGAAGGAAGGAAGGAAGGAAGGAAGAAAGGAGGGAGGGAGGGGGGAGGGAGGGAGGGAAAGAGAAGAGTGGAGAATGGGATACGGCTCCTCTGTGGAAAAGGACCCTTGTCACTGCAGCTGAGGTTCGTTCCAACACACTGTGTCAGGGCACCAAAAATAGTCACTGTCCCTAAATGTAGGACTTCCTATGTCCCAGCACACATCTCACTTATTTGTAACTGACTTCATCACTAACCTCTCTAGGGCAGGTCACATGACAGCTTGGCTTCCGTGCCCTTAACCCAGGTCACATGACTGCCGGGCTTGCCTCTGGGCCTGTGTCCTTGTCCCAGAGCCTGGCACGGAGTTGCCCTCAATGACCTGTTAAAATAATAGCTGCCGTTTGTATGTAAGAATGTTCGCCGTTAGGAGTGGCGTTCCACTGTATTCTTTGGAAAGAATCATTCGTCCGTGTCGGCACGACAGAGCAACCTCCTCCTGGGGGGACGCCCGTAGCATTCCCTCCCCCCACTGCCTGACAGGTTGTGTGTTTCCCTGTTTCCCCGGGGGACAGTGCAAGGATGCTGCGGGGTGTCCGAGTGCTCTAGTAAGTGAACTCTGGGGATGTGTCAGTTACTTTCCTCGATGCTGTGACAAAACATCAGTCAAGAAGCAACTGACGGGCTGGAGAGATGGCTCGGTGGTTAAGGGCACTTGTATGCAAAGCCTGATGGCCCAGGTTCAATTCCCCAGTAGACATGTAAAGCCAGATGCACAAGGTGGCACATGCATCCGGAGTTCATTTGCAGTGGCAGGAGGTCCTGGCATGCCATACTCACTCTCTTTCTTCTGTCTCTCAAATAAATAATTGTTTTAATATTTTTATTTATTTATTTTATTATTTATTTATTTGACAGAGAAAGAGGGAAAAAGAGAGAGAGAGAATGAATGGGCTCGCCAGGGCCTCCAGCCACTGCAAACAAACTCCAGATGCCTGTGCCCCCTTATGCATCTTGCTAACATGGGCTCTGGGGAATCGAACCTGGGTCCTTTGGCTTCGCAGGCAAACGCCTTAACCACTAAACCATCCCTCCAGCCCTGATTTTTTAAAAAAAAAAAAAAAAAAGCAACTTAAGGAAGGATGTGGATAGAGGTGTGGCTGCTTGGATTCAGGCAAAGGCTCCGCAGTTGGAGATGAGCACGGTTGACTGAGGGAAGTAAGAGGATCAGTGGCTGCTTCAGAGCAGGGATTTGTCCACCTTTGGCCCAACAGACAGCTGTGGCACTCCTGTCCTCTGCTGGGGACACAGAATATAAGGGGTCCCTGCCCTACGAGGTCAGGGTCTAGCGACAGAGAGGCAGGAAACAAGTGAAGAGGCCCAGGGAGTCACGACAGCGTACAGCTGGTGCTTTGGAGGGCGCGGGGCTGGCGGAGGGTTACCTGGGAGGAGGCTGCCCAGAAGCCAGCCGAGACTCCTGGGAAGAGGAGGTGAGCGGACGCCACCGCGACCGGAGCTCAGGGGCGAGGGCGGCCAGGAGGCTGAAGGCCTGGGAAGGGATGGTTCTTCAGCAGCATCTGGTGACTACTGCTGTGGACCTTGGGGTCTATTCTGGGCTCCACATGAGGAGCAGCAAAGTGACCACAATGTGGTTTATATTTCTTTTTTCATTTATTTGTGTGTGTGTGTGTGTGTGTGTGTGTGTGTGTAAGTGTGTCAGGGCCTCTTGCCTCTGCAAACAAACATATATATACATATATATATACACACATATATATACATACACATACATACATACATACATCTGGCTTATGTAGGTGGCTTGGGAATTGAACCTTTGCCAACAGATTTTGCAAGCAAACGCCTTTAACCGCTGAGCCATCTCCCTAGCCACCGGTTTATGCTTTTCAGGGCCACTGTTTTGCAGTGCGAAATGAATCATCAAATACGGCCGTGTAAAGCATCACACAGCGCGTTATCTCACAGCTGCCGTGGGGCGAGAATCCCAGCCCAGCCCAGCCGAGTCCTCTGAAAGACGGGTGACATGACGACAAATGAGTCATCACAGTCCATATCACAAGGACCCGAACCCAGTCGTTTGTGGAGGGCGTGTTGAAAATTGATTAAACTGGGCCATTTTGGACAAGTTATGCTAAACACTTTATTTTGCACATACGTGTGTGTACGCATGCACATGTGTGCGGAGACCAGAGATCAACATCAGGGGTCTTCTTCAATCACTCAATCACTCTCCACCTTAAGAACTGAGACAGGGTCTCTCAGTGAACACAAAACTCACTGATTCAGGCTAGTCGACCGAGCCCACTTGCACTGGGCATCCCCTGTCACCTCCCAAGGACTCGGACTACAGGGGCACCACCACTCCCCTGTGGCATTCCCACGGGTGCCGGGAATCCAACGTCAGGTCCTCATGATTATACAGCGAGCACTTTTACCCCTGAACTTCTCTCCAGCCCTCATCTTTAACCTTGGTTCAGCCGTCTGTAACATGATCATATTCAAGGTAGATGGGCATGGTGCTGCATGCCTTTAGTCCCAGCACTTGGGAGGCTGAGATAGGAGCAATGCCAGGAGTTCAAGGCTAGGCTGAGGCTAGAGAGTGAGTTCCAGGTCAGCCTGGACTAGAGTGAGACCCTGCCTCAAGAAAAAAAAAAAAAAACCTGAAAGATTTATCTGTGATAAATGGCACAATGCGTGTAACGTATCTGCTGTAGTGCCCAGGAGATGAGAAGATAGTCAATGAGCCGTGTGCTCAGTGTTGTGAGGATTGTCTCCGGTCAACTAAGTCCACCTCCCACACCCCAAGACCTGCGTACTCACCAGAACACCCATCATGAGACGTGTGAGAACCTGCTAGGCAGACTGGGATGTCGTGTCACGTGGTCAGCATACGTTCTTGGGAGGAATGCCTACATGGGAAGTGTTAACTAAGGATTCCGTGTTGGGAGGAGGGCAGAGAATGGTGGCTTGCTGGAAATTCCGCTGTTCTGAAGAGCCGTCCTGCCCCGGAGCTGTTCAAGCCATCACTTGTGGCCTAGGACAGGGAGGGGACTGGTGCTCACTCCCGGGCGTTCTCCGTGGTCAGCGGTGGTCTCTAGTTTCGTTGACTCCTTAGGTGGCACGGTGGACTCGGCCACTTATATTCCAGGCCAGAGGATGTCATCTGTGGTGGTTTGGGTCAGGTGTCCCCCATAAACTCATGTGTTCTGTATGCTTCGTCCCCAGCTGGTGGCCACTTGGGAGGTGGAGCCTTGCTGGAGGAGGTGCGTTGTTGGGGGCTGACCGAGGGGTTTTATAGCAGCTCCCCCTTGCCAGAGCTTAGCTCGCTCTCTGCTGCTGCTTTCCACCTGCAGTGTCAGAGGTGATGCCCAGCCTCTGCTCATGCCATGCTTTCCCCTGCCATCATGGAGCGTCCCCTCCAGACTGTGAGCCAAAATCGAAACATTTCCCCCCCCCCCCATCAGCTGCTGTTGGTTGGGTGTTTTGCCCCAGCAACATCATCCCTTCACTGCAGGTGGGTGTGTCTGGTTCCCTAGCCGCCACCGACTCTTGGCATCACACCCGCTGGTCGAGGATTGAGCATGTCGAGTCTGATGCCCTCACAAAGTGACCCGATCCCAGCTGGGGAGGAGTGGATGTATTCTATGGACCAGTTCCATTTTCAGCATTCCAACTACGCAGTTTGCAGAGTAGTTTGGTATCAACAGAAAAGGAAACTGAGGCCTGGGAAGGATTGCAGTTTCCAAGGATGGAAGCAGAGCCCAGTGCTGGTCTCTGGATCCACGTCCACACCCAGTCTCATACACTCTCCAGAGCCTCCTCCCTCCCTTCGTATTCTCAGAGTGCCCCTTGCTTAACCAGGCTGGCCTGGAACTCACTATGTAGCTCAAACTGGCCTGGACCTAGCTGTCGTCTCCCTGCCTTGGCCTCTTGAGTACTGGGATGACCTGCGTGAGGCACGTACACCCACCTTCCAAAAAAAAAAAAAAGCCTTTTTTAGGGAATGTTTTTGTGTGTCCGACTCATGCTTTGAAAACTTTCAAATCCACCAAGAGAAAGTTTAATAGACAGACAAAAAAAAAAAAAAAAAAAAAAAAAAGGAGAAAAAACTGTGACTCTCCTCTTCATCATTACAGAGAGCTCTGTCCAAACAAGCCCTGGTTAGAAGAGTGCCCTTCAGGGCAACCCTCCTCACCACCGGGGCTTTCCAGCACAACTCTTGCCCAGAGCCAAGAATTTCCCACTCCCCACCGCGCCGCGACCCTCCCCCACCCCGCCCCACCCTACCCTTCCCCCTCCTCCTCCCCCCCCCCCAGACCCTCCACCCTCAGCGCGGCTCCTAGGGCGACCTCAAAGGGTTTGATGCCAGGACCCTTCCGTGCGCCCGCCGGCTGGGTTCACCTCCGTGCCAGGGGGGCTGGCTCGCCGCCGCTCCGGTCCGCGCTCTCCTCCGTCACTCCCGGAGCCGTGACGTCCGTGCGCGAGGGTGTCTCGGAGCCTGGCGGGGCTGGAGGCAGGCACCCAAGGCCTCTCCCTCCCGGCGTCGGGCTGGAGGGACCGTCAAGCAGCTGTCTCCACCTCCCCGCCCTCCCTCCCTGCCTGCCTGCCTGCGCCGTGACGCCGCGGCCCCGCGCGCCTCCCCTCCGCCCGCTCCGCGCTCCGCCACCCGCGCGCGCATCCGCGGACCCCGGGAGCGCAGCCGGCGCCGGGGACACGACGGTCCCCCCCCCACCATCACCACCACCCCCCGCCTCCGCTCGCGCCCTTTCCGAAGCCCTCCGCCCCCTGGGATCACCGAGCTCTCGCTGCCGCGTGGGAGCCGCGATGGTCCGAGCCGCCGAGCTCTGAGCATCCCCTCTCCAAGCCCACCTTCGCCCGATCTGCGCCTCCGGGTACGTGCGCCCCGACCGCCGCGTTCCCCTTCAGCTGGGGGCTTCGCTTTGATCCCGGGGTGCGGGTGGCGGTGGGGGGGTCGGAATGGGGGAGGGCTGCCCTCCACTACCATGAGCATTGGCCGTGGTTAATAATAATAATAATAATAATAATTAATGATCATAAAAGAGCCCCTTTGGGGCATCCCGGCTTCCTCCGCTCTGGGCCGGCTGGGGGGCATGTGATGCCCACAAGGTAGAGAAGTGAAGTTGTGCCAATGGAGCTCGCCTCCCTGGAACGTGCCCTGGGGAGTGGAAGGACCCGGCTGAGGTCAGAGGAGGCGCCGGTGGCAGTTCCGCCTGGGGCATGGCCCGCGCTGGGAAACCCCATCCTTGTGGCCGGACGGTGGGGAAGGGGATCGTGAGGGGCACGCCTGGCTTTCCGAGCGACTTCCCGGCCCCCCCACAGGGCTGGCTTCATCCAGCTAGGGGAAAGAGCGCCGTCTCCCTGGGGTTTCCTCTACCTCCAGGCTCAGCTTGGCTGGGACCCAGCCCCTCCCCTGGCCGCATCTGAAGTCCAAATTGGCCGCGTGAGGCCCCCCACCCCCACCCCCGAGTGTGAGAGTGGGGACATCACTGACGGACAAAAAAAAATAACGAGGAGAAACGCATTGTTTTGATGCCGACCTGGGGCTGGGAAGATGGGGGAGAGATGGGAGGAGGGCCACAACTAGGGACCAGCTTTGCCCGAGCAGGTGTTTGTGGTGTGGAGAGGAGCTGGGGAGACGCTGGTGGACGGTGATGGGGACCTGCCCCCGTTAGAGACCGCGGGGACCGAAATGCACTAAGCAGAAGCTGCCCATTCGGGTGTCAGGGCCACAGACTGACAGAGTGACAGCTCCCTCTGCGGGGAGAGAGAACAAGGGGGCGGGGGTGGGGGGACAGGGAAGTCTGGGTTTTGCCGCGTGGGGGGATCAGCAAGCCCCTGGCTCTTGTCGTGGGGACACCTTGCAGGAGTGACTAAGGAGACGCGTCAGCTTGTAGTGGAAACCGTGGTGATGGTCTCAGCAAACGCTTGGACTGGTTTTCCTCCCCCCCCCCCCACTTTCTAGGGGAGCACCTGTCCCCATTGTTACCTGACACAACCATTCCTTCCTTTTTTTGTTTCCGTCAGGTCTGTCTGGCTCCTCCCTCCCACTCCCACCCCCGTGTTGCTATTGGCTTACTTCTCCCCCACCTCCTCCTCCTCCTCCTCTGGTTCCCACAGCCCTTGGGGACCAGCGGGCTGAGTCTCCCCACTCCCACGGGCTAGCTCAGCCACAGGCAGGAGAGGCCAGGGGAGAAGGGTCCCAGAACCAGCATCCTGGCAGCTAGGATCTAGGGCTTAATTGTAAAGCAGCCCAGTAACCACCCTACTTCTGTGGGAACACGCTGCGGGGGTGTGTCTGCTTAGGGTGCCAGTGTCTTGAGGGAGGGCCTTCCTCCCTCATCTGTCTGTAGCTCCAAGCTGGAGACCCCAGCTTCGGCCTCCTGCGCCTCACTCAGCGGCGGGTCAGTGGGGTTAAACTGTCAAAGGATGGCTTTTGCCCTGCAAGTTAAATGGGATTTGCCCGTCCAAAAGTTTACTGTATCCACACATCTGAAAATGAACATTGGGAGAATCTGTTTAGCCAAAATAGACTTTGTTTCTTTTCCAAAAGACCCGGGTCCTGTTGCTTCCCGTTTCCTCTGACACTCTAATGTGAGATTTTGCTTTGAATATTTTATCCTCAGTATAAATATAACGAAATGCCAAGCTAGAGAGGGAGACAGAAGCTGAAAGCTCGCATTTAGGGCCTTGCACAGAATCTTGATCATCCAAACAGAAACTCCAGAAACGGCTCCCTTTTGTTAATTACGAAGCAGAGTTATTTCTAGCAGAAAAGGGGCCTGTCCCATTTCAAGGATGACCTGGAAAAGCCAAGGGAGCCCTCACAGAGGGTGGGGAGAGACATTTATGTCTAAGGATCTTAGTAGCTATACCTACATAAAAATACCGTGCTTCTTGCGGGGGGGGGGGAGGGAAGAGGGGGTTCCGGGAAGATTGCTCGGTGGTTAAAGGCACTTGCTTACAAAGCTTGGCTACCCAAGTTCGATTTCCTAGTACCCATGTAAAGCCAGACTTAAAAAGTGGCACATGCATCTGGCATTCGCTTACCGTAACACACACACGCGCGCACAAATAAAAGTGTTTTTTTTTAAAAAAGATATCGTGCTTCAATATTGATGTCCACTCTGCCAGGTATCACACCTAACCCTGCAGTTCCCAATATAAGACCGTCCCCACGGGGATAAACCCCACAGCCCAGCTTTGACAGCACATGGCTCCTTCTCAGTGTAACCAAGCCATCAAGCCACTTCTCTATTGCATTTGAGGCTCATGCTATTAGCCCACCTCTGTCAAGAGACTAAAATACAGATTGGGCAGCTGCGGGGAATGAACTGCATAGCTTTCAGATGTCATATTAGACTGTCAGCGCATGCAAACAAAAGTCCCTTGGGTTGAAGAGCTTGCAAACAAGTGCTTTATTTGATCGGTCCGTGCATTCAATGGGTTGGAAAAAAATATATATATAAAGCTGTCTTGTTTTTATTCTGAAAAGAAATAAGAAGTCTAAAACCAGTTTCTTGCTTTCCCTGGGAGGAAGTGGTTGTGGAAGCGAAAGTCACTTGATTTGTACAATGGGTGCTCCTCCTCCTCCTCCTCGGGCAATTTTAGATGCGACTTTCCTCTCAGGCTTCCTGTGCTCTGGTGGCCCAGAGCAAGGGCTTTGCACTGTGAACAGATCTTTGACCGTGGCTAGTTTCATCCGCCAAGCAAACTTCCATGAGCTGGGGGAGAGAGACAGCTTGTGTTTGTGGCCGTTCAACCAGAAAAGAATACCAGCCGAAAGCAGACAATGGAGCTAGAGAATCGGGAGGGGGCGGAGACAGGGACGTACACACAGGCCTCCAGCACATAATTGGGTCCCCAAAGGCGAAGCGAGGGGTACGATGGGTGTCTTGCAGCCGCTGACATGTAAACACCCCACAATGTGATGATGAGAAAGTTTGTCCGGAAAAGGAAATGGATTGTACGAGGTGCCTTTATATCCCAGAGGAGCCTGCTCGGGGCTCCGTTTCTCTCGACTTTCAAATCATATTTCTCCCTCTGAAAATGGAAACAGCTGTGATGGGCATAGATGCCTTCGTGTGGACTCCACACGACAAATTCACTCCATGCATCCCGTTATCGTGAATGAACTGACGCTGAAAGGCCCACGTGTCCTCTTTTCCACCTCCTCTCTGAAGCCACAAGCTTCCGCTCTGGGCGAGCGGTCCAGGTCTTTGTTTGTCTTGGTTTGCTAACAGTAAGCTCATCCCACTTGGCTGGAAGTGTTCCCTGAAAATAATGGAATTTTTTTTTTTTTTTTTTTTTTTTTAGTATAGCAGCTATCTAAAAAAGATTGTTTCTGCCAGGCGTGGTGGTGCACGCCTTTAATCCCAGCACTCGGGAGGCAGAGGTAGGAGGATCACCTGTGAGTTCGAGGCCACCCTGAGACTACATAGCAAATTCTAGCCCAGGCTACAGTGAGACCCTACCTCGAAAACCCAAAACTAAATCAATAAATTAATTTAATTAAAAGGCTTGTTTCTCACATGGCCGCTGACTGGGTTGCCATCCTTCAAAGGAAATTCAGAGCACACGAAGAAAGGGAGTGGTTCCACTTTATTTCATTGTTCTTTGTTTATATGACCCGCATGGTGCTATGTGGGCTGGGGTAAGTGCTTTCACATGTTCATGACATGAGTTAAAAATAAAATTGGAGGGCTGGAGAGATGGCTTAGCGGTTAAGGAGGTTGCCTGAAAAGCCAAAACACCCAGGTTTGATTCCCCCAGGACCCACATAAGCCAGATGCACAAGATGGCGCATGTGTCTGGAGTTTGTTTCCAGCGGCTAGAGGCCCTGGTGTGTCCATTCTCTCTCTACCTTCCTCTCTCTCCCTCTCTCTCTCTATCTATCTATCTCTATCTCCTCCCCCTCTTTCAAATAAACAAGTAAAAATTAAAAATATTTAAAAAGGAATTAAAATAAAATTGGAGTTGTTTTAACAGTGAAAGAAAATGAGATGTGCTATCTCTTCACTGTGTTCTGTAAGCTCAAAATGAGTTCCCAATCAGAGAGTTTCAAACAAAGGGAATGTGTTTTACTCTTTTAAAACAGTGGGGAATTTTTGACAGCGTTGTGGTTTGCATGGGAAGTGTCTCCCATAGGCTCGTGTGTGGGAACACGAGGTCCCCAGCTGGTGGCACTGTTTGGGAAGGTGATGGAATTGGTGATGGAGCCCTGCTGGAGGAAGTAGTCACTGGGAGCAAGCCTTGAGGTCTTAAAGCCTGCTCCCACTTTCTCGCTCTCTTCTCTTCTCCCCTCCCCTCTCTTCGTTCCCCTCTCCCTCCCTCCACCTCTCCCCTGCTCCCTCTCTGTCCCTCCCTTCGCTCCTTCCTCCTTCTCCTCTTCCCCTCTCCCCCTCACTGTTCTTCCTCCTCTCTCCCCATTCCGCCTTTTCTCTTTCTCTCTCTCTCTCTCTCTCTCTCTCTCTCTCTCTCTAGGTTTTTTGAGGTAGGATCTTGATCTAGCCCAGGCTGACCTGGAATTCACTATGTAGTCTCAGGCTGGCCTTGAACTCACAGTGATCCTCTTGAGTTCTGGGATTAAAGGTGTGCAGTACCACGCGCTGCCTTCTTTCTCGTTTACTCTGGCTGAACTGTAATGGCTGGACCTGCCATGCCTTCCCCAATAGACTCTGTCCCCTAGAAATGTAAGCCCAAACAAGCATTTTCCTTCCTCTAGTGGCTAGGGCCTGGAGAAATGCCTGAATGGATAGAGGCCTTTACTTGTAGGGTCTGATGATGACCTGGGTTTGATTCCCCAGTGCCCACGTAAGCAGGATGTACAAAGTAGTGCATGCATCTGGAGTTTGTTTGCAGAGGCAGGGAGGCCCTGGTGCACCCATACACACACACACTCTCTCTCAGCACCACTTCCCGGAGGTTCCACCCCACCCAGCAGTGCCACTGTGGACGAGCTTTTAATCACAACGGGCCCTGGAGGACACTTGAACCACCCCAATTGTAGCACCCCATATGCACGTGTCGTTGAAGGATAATGACTGGTAGCACCCTCTTCTCTCAGAAGCACAGTGTGTGGACAGTAAGGCACATGCCCGCCCTGGACAAGAGCTACCTACCACAGGTCAGAGGAAGAAGGCTGGCTGGGGCTAGTTACTGGGGATTTCATCCAAGTGCCTGCGAGGACAGATAAATAGAAGAGCAAAGTGGGGGGGGGTGACTTACTAGACAAGAAAACCAGGAAGATTGGGAGCTCCTGAGGACACAGGGGTCTGTTTGGTTTATTCTTGTGCCCTCAGCACTGCATAGTGCCCAGTCAATAGTAGATGCCAAATATTAACTGACAACCTGTGAACCTAGATGTAAGAGCAAGACTGAAGACAGCAAAAGTCAGGACAGTGAGAAGACATGCCCAGCGGGCACAGTTGTGGGACAGGCTGTTATGAACAATGATGGTGGTGTCAGAACAAGGCTGGGCCATAGCCACAGGACCTTACACGTAGAAAGAGAACACCCTGGCGCTGTCATGTTTGCCCTCACCTTTTGAGCTGAATGCTACTGGCTCCCACCTCCAGCCCTAGAAGTGCTCTTTTCCCTTCACAAGCAGATTGTTCTGGAAGGAAGTGAAGGAACAATGACTCCATTCTCTTCCATCTTGTCTGCGTCTGCCCCTTGTTCTCCAGGAGAGCTCCTCCAAGGGAGGCAAAGACAGAAGGAGAGAGAGCGCCTTGCAAGTACCCAAGCAGTGCTCACCAACACACAGAGCAGGAGCTTCTTCCTTCCCCTCCTCCGCCTTGCTTTCCTCCTCCTCCTCCCTTCCTCCTCCTCCTCCTAGGCAGAATAATTCAAAATGACAGTTTCCTGGAGCTAGACCAGCTCCCAAGACGTTAATCCTAGAATGACATTTGATTTCCCTGCTCTTTGCAAACCATGAACTTCTGGAATGACCTTGGCCTTAACCGTCTACCTTTCAATGTATACATTCCCACACCGGGCGCCCTGCTGATGGGCACAGGTTAAAGGCTAACCTACCCTACATGAAGATTCCAGAACAAATGCCAGCTGGCATCCCTTGAATGGCAAGGCCATCCCACGCTTCAGTTCGCAAGGGCACCGGTAGCATTTCGTCACCCGGACGTGACTTGTTCTCCTAAACTGTCACCCACGCTGGCATTGTCCTTGTGATGCTTTGTCCTCGGGAAAAATCGGGGCTTAGAAAAGAGAGAAGTGGACATCAGACAATGGAAACACACACAGGGAATCCAGCATTCATGGGGGGGAGTGCCGTTGCAGAGAACAGAGTCCACCCAGTAGAAAGGATATAAAATAAAAGTGGCTTATAGAATTAACTATTGGTCAGGAAGTACACATTGCTTTGACGCTAAGGGCACGCACACTACCTCAAACTTTTTTTTTTTTTTTCAAGGTAGGGTCTCACTCTAGCCCAGGCTGACCTGGAATTCACTGTGTAGTCTCAGGTGACCTCGAACTCATGGCGATCCTCCTACCTCTGCTTCCCAAGCGCTGGGATTAAAGGCGTGCGCCACCATGCCCGGCCATTGAACTTCTTTTAAAATTTTTATTTATTTATTTATTTGCAAGAGAAGAGAGAATATGGGTGCCCCAGGCTCTCCTGCCGCTGAAAATGAACTCCAGATGCATGTGCCACATTGTACGCCAGCCTTCTATGAGTATTGGGGAATTGAATGCACCTGGATTGGCAGGCTTTGCAAGCAAGTGCCTCTCACCACTGAGCAATCTCCCCATCCCTACACAAAACTCATTTTTTTAAGATTTATTTTTATTTATTTATTAGAGACAGAGGGGAGAGAGAAAGAGAACGGGCATGCCAGGGCCTCCAGCCACTGCAAACCAACTCCAGACGCAGGCACCACCATGTGCATCTGGCTTACATGGGACCTGGAGAATCGAACCTAGATCCTTAGGCTTTGCAGGCATGTACCTTAACTGCTAAGCCATCTCTCTGGCCTCCTACACAGAACTCTTTAAGCCACACATAAAACTGGGCTATGAGTAGACCTCCGTATCTAATAGATTGGCAAGAAGCTGCTGATTTGAGAAGGTACTGACTCCAGAATGAGGCGACCACAACCATGGCCAGGAAACACCCACCAGGAAAAGCCACCCAATTAAAAGGAAAAATAAAAGATCATGGGGTTGGAGGGATGGGATGGTATAGTGGTTAAGGCGCTTGCCTGTGAAGCTTAAGGACCTAGGCTCGATTCCCCAGTACCCACAGAAGCCATACGCACAAAGTGGCACATACATCTGGAGTTCGTTTACAGTGGCTAAAGGCCCTGGCACATCCATTCTCTCTCTCTCCATCTATCAAATTAATTAATTAAATTAAATTAACTTTAAAAAAAGATCATAGACAAAATAATGCCCCCTCTCCCCCAACATACCCATGGCCTCATCCCTGAGACCTACGAATATATTGCCCTCCATGACCAAAAGGACTTGGCCAATGTGAGTTAGTCAAAGACCTGACAGCAACGCCCACCAGGGCCTAGCCAAAGTGCTTCAGTCCTTGAACGCAGAGAGGACAAATGGCTGTCTGGAAGCAAGGCCAGAGGGGTGTGATGTCGTTGGCTTTGAAGATGGAGGACAGAGCCCAAGAGAAGGATTAGAGGAAGCTTCTAGAAACAGCGAAGGAAACGGATTTCCCCACACAGGCTGATAACTTCATTTCCACCGAGTGAGACCCTTTTCAGAGTTCCAGAATTAGACCGTCCTAAGGGCAGGAGGTCTTGCACCATGAGATGTGCCGTCATTTGACAACATCAGCGTGCAGCTGATACGCTTTTCCCACTCCTGGCTGTTTCAGATCGCACGTGAGTGCCTCTTGTGGAGGCCTAGGGAAGCTTAGCTGTGGGCCATTTTGGAAACGGCATCTTGAGCCCCTTGGTGTGTGGATGTGTGTATATACGGTGTGTGCACATGTATGTGTAGACGTGCCTGCCCCACGCACCCGTGTGTGGCAGCCTGAGAACGCCTGTCGCTCTTCCTCACTGTTTCCTGGACGCAGAGTCTCTCAGCGAGCCGGAAGCTGCCGTCTCTTCAGTCAGACCGGCTGAGCGCCGGGCCCAGCCAGTCCCCATTCCCCGCAGGACTGGAGTTACAAGTGTCGGCGGCTGTGCCCCGCTTTCTACATGGGTGCCGGGGATGGAACCCAGCCATAGGCCCTCTCTGAACCCCTTCTCCAGTGAGCCATTCCTCCAGCTCCTGAACTTCAGCACAGGAAGGCACCGGGAGACGGGGGCGTTCTGGGTGTGTGACACACTGGATGCCCATCAGCAATGTCCCTTGCAGCTGTCGTGGGAAGTCATGAAGGGCTTGGAAGCCACAGGTGGATGTGCCCAGCCCTGCTAACTGTCCTTTGCTGGGGGATGGTGGCATGTGGCAGAGCAGAAGTGGATGTCTGAGATTTTTAGGACGTTTGACAAATGTTATTAAGTCATTAAGGCGCAAACAAGGAGGGAGGGGAGGAGAAGGGAAGCTCAGCGTAGTTGCCTGCCTGACCTCGTCAGAAGCTGCACCGTCTGGAGATGCAGCTGGTGGCCTGGAAGTCACAGCAGCAGGGACAGATGCGGACTTCTCTTACGAGCTCAGCCCCGATCCACAGTGCGTCTGCTAGGTTCTGCTTCCAAAGCTGGCTGAAGTATTCTTCCCTCCCTCACAGGATCTTCCTATCGAGTGGCTCTGATGCTTCTCCCATACAGAGACATGGGGCCCATGTCTGTCCTTCTAAAACTGTAGCGTGCATTATCAATAGAGTATGGCCTTCTTTTGCTTCTTTTGTTTGTTTTGGTATTTGGGTTTTTTGTTTGTTTGTTTGTTTGTTTTGGAAACAAGTTCCTCACTGCAGCGCAGGGTGGCCTAGGACATGCTATATAATCCAGCCTGGCCTCAAACTTATAATCATCCTACCCAGCCAGCCTCCGAAATGCTGAAATTATAGGCTTGCGTTGCGACCCTGGCTTGACACTGTGTCTTTTAAGCCTGGATCCTATTAGGAATAGCTATTATTGCTGTTGTCATCATTTTTAGACCAAGAGTCTTGCTATCTAGCAGAGGCTAGCCTTGAACTCACTGTGCAGCCTAGGCTGCCTTCAAACTTGAGGCAAATCTGCTGCCTCTGCCCGTTGAGTGCTGGGATTGCAAGCCAGCTCCACCCTGCCCAGTCCTAAAAGATAATTCAGTTTCTACTTTGTTGGCTGGGACAATGACCCCTGAAGCTATTATCTGCCATGTCAACTGTTTTCACGATGCTGAGATAGCCATGCTGTGAGGAAGACCAAGCTAGATGACCAAGGAGGGATCTGAGACTTCAAGAGGCAAGAATGAGGCTGGCTCAGCAACACCAAGGCCCGGTGTTCCACGCGCAACCGCTGTCTGTCTGACTGATAGAACTCAAAACCGCTGCAATCCTGACTCGCCGCGGTTGTTTGGGGCATGGCACTGGGAAGTGGATGGTCACCTAGTGATAAGTAGCTTGGTCACTACAGTCAAGTGGAGGAAAATGTGAATCAAGACCACAGTCTTATGCTATTCCTATCAGACGTCTCCACTGGGAGGCGGATGATACAACAGCGAACCCAGTCAGTAATGGAATAGCCAAGTCTAAAATTCACCTCAAGGGAGACAAGAGGACATCTTGAGGAATGAATCCACATTATCAAAATACGTTAGAAGCATGTATGAAATTCTCAAAAAAAATGATTTTTTAAGTTTGTTTTTATTTATTTACTTGAGAGAGAAAGAGGCAGAGAAAGAGAGAGAGAGAATGGGCACACCAGTGACCTCCAGACACATGTGCCACCTTGTGCATCTGGCTTACATGGGTCCTGAGGAATCGAACCTGAGTCCTTTGGCTTTGCAGGCAAGTGCCTTAACTGCTAAGCCATCTCTTCAGCCTGCCATCTCTCCAGCCTTGATTAATTTTTTAAAAGGAAAAAATAAATTAAAAAAAAACCTCTTCCTCATATTCAATATTGGCTAAGAAACTCGTTCTTTTTTTAAAAAGTTTGTTTATTTATTTAAGAGAGAGAGAGAATGGATGCACCAGGGCCTTTTACCAATGCAAAAGAACTCCAGACACATGTGCTGCTGGGTTTACATGAGTACTGAGGAATCAAACCTAGGCCATCAGGCTTTGCAAGCAAGCACACTTAACCACTGAGGTGTCTCTCCACCCCAAAACTCATTCTTGGATGTTTGTTCTTTCTATTTCCATTTTTTGGTAGGGTGACAAAGTCTCACTCTATAGCCCAGGTGGCCTCAAACTTAGCTATGTAACTGAGGCTAACCTCAAACTCATGGCAAGCCTCTTACCTCAGACTCCCAAGTGCTGAGATGCCACCACACCAGGCTTCATTCTTGAATTTTCTACAAAGGGCAGATTACTGGTTTGCTGAGTTGGATCTGGGAAGGTGGTGGAAATGACAACACGGCAGAGATTCAGATTGTCCAGTCCCACACGGAACCTGCAGAATCCAAACGAGTTCCTTTTAAAGTCTAACTGTCCCTGGGCTGGAGAGATGGCACAGTGGTTAAGGCAGTTGCCTACAAAGCCTAATGACCTGGGTTCGATTCCCCAGTACCCACATAAAGCCATATGTACAAAGTGGTGCGTGCATCTGGAGTTCATTTGCAAAGGCTGTAGGCCCTGAGACACCCATTCTCTCTGTCCCTATCTCTCTTCTCTCTATCGCTCTGCTTGTATATAAGTAAATAATTTTTTTTAAAGTCTAACTGGCCTTATGTAGCAAGTAGGGGGCTGAAAACAATTACTCAGGGGAATGTCTTCAAATTGGGGGAACTGAGAGAAAGAAGGAAGAGGGTCTGACAGCGGGCGACGGCGGTCACGGGGCCCCCGGGCACAGCTCCTTGCAGGCTGTGGGCTGTGGGCTGCTCCTCCAACAAAATGGTCACTTGTTTCCTGTCCATGCCCAGAGCTGGATGACCCTCGGTGTTAATTTCAAGGTCTCATTGACTAACCCACTCAGCTGGACGGTGTTTTATAAGTGGGAACCTGCCCCTCTGATGATGCGCACAAGGTCAGGAATTGCTCGCATGACATTCAAAAAAAAAGAAAGAGTTTGCCCTTTGAATCTTGTCATAATGATCCTTGCCCTTAAAAAGGATAGAAATGGCCCATGATATACATGTATTTATATTTTCAGCAGTCATTTTTCTTTCTTTAGATTTTAGATTGTGGTTCCTCGCATTAAGATGGCTTCCAGATTTGATTTTTGTTTTCTTTTGGCTCTCTGTTGCAAAATGGAATCTCCCCTGCTAGTGAAGAAAACAGTCAAAACAAGAAGATGCTAAGGGGTGACAGGAGCTCTCAGGCGTCCCTAAGTGTCAACTGTGATGGCACTTACTGAATAAAGGCCCCTTGAGGGTAAATAATTTCTCATTCTAGAGGCTTGTCATAATCCTTATAATCAATTAGGGGCAGTAAATCCAGCCAAGGCACTCCTAGAAATTTCTGCGTACAGGTTAAAATGACCTTTGTAAACCAAGTGCGGTGGCACACACCTATAATCCCAGCACTCAGGAGGTAGAGGCAAGAGGACTGTCATGAGCTTGAAAAATGGCTACATAGGAAAACCTTATCTCAAAATACAAAACAAAGAAGTGAAAGAGTGGGCTGGAGAAATTGCTCAGTGGTTAGAGGCGCTTGCTTGAAAGGCCTGATGGCCAGGACTTGATTCTCCAGTGCCCACATAAAGCCAGATGCACTAAGTGGCACATGCATCTGGAGTTCGTTTGCAGTGGCAGGATGCCCTGGTGTATCCATAGTCACTCTCTCTGTCTGCCTCTTTCTCTCTGTCGCTCTCTCTCAAGATAAATAAGACAGCCAGGTTGAGTGGTACACGCCTTTGATCCTTGCAGGCACTTGGGAGGCAGAGGTAGGAGGATCGCTGTGAGTTCAAGGCCAGCTTGAGACTACATAGTGGATTCCAGGTCAGCCTAGGCTAGAACAAGACCCTACCTCAAAAAAAAAAACAAGAATAAATAAATAATCATTTTTTAACATTTTATTTATCTATTTTATTTATTTGAGACAAAGAGAGGGAGAGAATGAGAGAGAGTGAGAATGGGCATGCCAGGGCCTCAAGCCACTGCAAACGAACTGCACGACACATGTGACACCTTGTGCATCTGGCTTACATGGGACCTGGAGAATTGAACCTGGATCCTTAGGTTTCGCAGGCAAATGCCTTAACCGCTAAGCCATCTCTCCAGCCTATAAGATAATCTTCAGAAGTGAAAGATAAATACAAATCCTGAATTTCATATACACATATATGTACATGCACATTGTGTGTTGAATACTGTCATCTCTTCTGCAGTCAAACCCTTATCTACAACACCAACAATCGTCCCTGCCATCTGAAAAGCATTGCTAGCATGCCAGAAATGTGAATTCATTCATGGACTCTTCACACTCCACCGAGAGAATTAGTTCTCTCATCTTACAGATGAGAAAAACTTGACTTTGCGAAGTCATTAGGATTCAGACAGTTCAACTTTAAACCTAGGCCGGTTGGGCATCAGAGGCCCAGGTCATGGCAATGAATGTAAACTCAATGCGCAGACTCCCAGCCCAGAGCTTCGGTTCCCACAGCAACTGGCAGCCGGCAGCGTGCTCAGGAAGCTCTCCCACGTGAACTCAGCTGGGCTGTGGCTGCCAGGTCTTTTGGCTTCGCAACGCAAGCGTCAGACTGTCCACGTGGGCTGAGGTGCTTGGTGGATGTCAAGGCAACGAAGGAGGCTCTTTGGAGTCTGTTTCAATCTTGGAAAAGATTTCCACATCCTCCAGGGGAAAGGTTCATTGTACCAGCCAAGTGTCCGCAAAGGTGCCCTACTGTGGGGAAGTCAAAGGTTGACACTTTCTTTCTTTTTTTTTTTTTTCCCCTACCGCACCCTGGGAAAAGCACCCTGAGAAACAGGGTCACATCAGCAGCAAGGCTTCCTGCGCCTGGCACCCGACTGTCTTCTCACTCTGCCTCCGACCTGAGCCAGCCCGCAGCAGGGGAGGAGGACAGAGCAGGGGACAGGCCGGCGGGGGTCACTCCTTTTCTTTTATGAGGGAACTTAGCAGCTCCTTGTCCACGCAAAGTATCCCTTGATCAATTTCATGTTAATTACTGAATATAGGAAAACAAGATCATTGTTAATTCATGCCATTTTAATTTATGCATCAGAGAACTATACAGGATAATTACTTGCAGTTGGAGAAAAATGAATACTGTCAAATCTAGTTAATACACGCCTGATTTACCCTTCTGTCTATCGGGAAAGATTTAAAGTAATAACCAACCCCCGGGGGGGTGCGCAAAATCGTATGGATTAGTGAAGCAGAAGTATTTCCCCCTTTGATTTGTATCACGAACAAGGTTCTCAGATTTGGACTGACTAGATTTGAGTATTATTTCCAGAACAATAGCTGTGATTCACTGACTTAATGAATACTTGATCTTTTCCAGAAGTTCCTTTTTTTCTATTTGCAAATCAGCTCATGAGAGGTGGTCTTCACGGGCTCTGTGTTAGCCTGGGTGTTAATTTCTCTTGTGAGGACAACTTGGTGGGAATGATGTCTGTTCCCTTTATCAAGATTCATGAGGGACTCATAGTAATGATCAATTATAACTTCCCACACTGGTCCTGAACCTCCATGCTTCCAAAATCTAAAATTAAAACAGGCAGCTGGAACAAATTATGGGGGCAGGGAGGGGACATAGATGGAAATTTCCTTATGACTTGACCAAGTGATAGATGGCCGAGAAAGCCTCTTTGAACTCTCGCGAGGCATTGCGAGAAGACTGAGGCTTAACTAGTTTACTTGAAAGCCAGGCATGGTGGCACACACCTTTAATCCCAGCAGTCAGGAGACTGGGGTAGGAGGATCACTGGGAGTTTGAGGCCAGCCCTGGGCTAGAGTGAGACCCTGCACCAAAAAAGAAAGAAAGAAAGAAAGAAAGAGAGAGAGAGAGAGAGAGAAAGGAAAGAAAAGAAAAGAAAGAGAGAAAACAGGGCTGGGAAGATTGCTCAGTGGTTAAAGGCACTTGCTTGCAAAGCCTGACAGTCTCCATTCGATTCCCCAGTACCCATGTAAGCCAGATGCACAAGGTGGCACAGGTGTCTGAAATTCATTTGCAGTGGCTAGAGACTCTGGTGCACCCATTCTCTCTCTCTCCCTCTTTCTCTCTCTCTCTCTCTCTCTCTCTCTCTCTCTCTCTTTTTCTCTTTCTCCAATAAATAAATAAATAAAATATTTGAGCTGGAGAGATGGCTTAGCGGTTAAGGCGTTTGCCTGCAAAGCCAAAGGATTCCGGTTCGACTCTCCAGGACCCACGTAAGCCAGATGCACAAGGAGGCACAAGCATCTGGAGTTCGTTTGCAGTGGCTGGAGGCCCTGGCGCACCTGTTTTCTCTCTCTCTCTCTCTCTCTCTCTCTCTCTCTCTATCTCTATCTCTCTCTCTCCCTCTTTCTCTTTCTCAAATAAATAAAATATTTTTTAAAAAAAAGAATAGAGAAAGGGTCATCTATATTTGGCTCTCAAGTTTCCTTTTGGAGGGAAAAAGTGATCCTGGTTATTCTAAGCCAAAATTATGTGCCATAATCAGGTTTTGTTTTTAGCAAACGTTAGCCAAGGACATTAAGGATGACTTGCCCTTTGTTCCACACCCCCACACAGAGCAGCCCAGTCTAGATAATGGGGTCACAAGGAGGCACAGCTTCTCGACAATCTCATCACTGTGCCAAAATCTGCTACTTGAAATGTGCAGGTCTAGGGAGACCAAGTTAGTCAAGACATAGGCGAGTATGAAAGCATGCCACTTTTTCGTGGTTTAGGTAAGGCCATGAATTTGACTTTTCATTCTTGAACTTGTTGATGGCGATGACATAAGTAATAGACGTTGGCTTGACTGAGTATATGTTCTGTGCCTGGGACTATGGTTGACTGGCCTGGTGCCTTTTAATACTCACAAATTAGGACGCCGGTGCTGTGGTCAGCACCTTCGAGGACATCGAGCAGAGGCCATCGCTCCAAAGAAAAGATCCATGCCAACTACATGGCCACTATCACGCCAGCTAATGAGCATGTGCACGCACGCATGTGTGTCTTCTTAACCTTATAGATCCTGCTACTGTCTTGTTTGCTTGTTTTTTGGTTTTTCTTCACTATGTAGTCTCAGGGTGGCCTCGAACTCACTGGTGATCCTCCTGTCTCTGCTTCCCAAGTAAGTGCTGGGATTAAAGGCATGTGCCACCATGCATGGCTGTTTTTTTTTCTTAATTTTAAAAAAAAAAAAATTTAGGAGCTAGAGAGTTGACTTAGTGGTTAAGGCACTTGCCTGCGAAGCCTAAGGACCCAGGTTCGATTCCTCAGGTCCCATGTAAGCCAGATGCACATGGTGGTGCATGAGTCTGGAGTTTGTTTGCAGTGGCTAGAGGCCCTGGCGCCCATTCTCATTCTCTCTCTCTCTCACTCTCTCCCTCTCTCTCTGTCTCTAATAAATAAATAAATAAAAATTAAAATGTCTTTGAAAAAAATTTAATTTCAACATGTTTTATTTATTTATTTGCGTGTGTGTGAGAGAGAGGCAGATATATATAGAGAGAATGGGCATGCCAGAGTCTCTAGTTTGTGCCAATCTGGCTTATGTGGGTACTGGGGAATTGAACCTGGGTCCTTAGGCTTCGCAGGCAAGCGCCTTAACCACTAAGCCATCTCTCCAGCCCCTTTTCTTAATTTTTTGATGTATGTGTGTGTGATCCTATGTACATGGAAGTGTGTGTGTGATCATATGTACGTAGAAGTGTGTGGGGGTGTGATTATATGTATGTGTGCAGGCGTGTGTGATGTGGAGGCCAAAGGTTGACATTAGTGTCACCTTCACCCTTGTTCATTGAGACTGGTTGTGTCATGAGAACCCAGAGCTCCCTGACTCAGCTGGTCTAGTTAGCCAGCTTGCCCTGCACATCACCTGCCTCTGTCTCCCTGGCTCTGAGATCACGGATGGACCACCATGCACACCCAGCATTTACGTGGGTGCTGGAGATCCAACTTCATGTCCTCCCACTTGAGTAGTGAGCACTTTATCCACTGAGTCATTGCCCCAGTCCCTACTTCCTTATTTTTCCTCACTGCTTCTCTTTAACCATTATTTTTGTTTGTTTGTTTGTTTATTTGAGAGTGACAGAGAGAGAAAGAGGGAGGGGACAGAGAGAGAGAGAATGGGCTGCGCCAGGGCTTCCAGCCACTGCAAACGAACTCCAGACACATGCGCCACCTTGTGCATCTAGCTAACGTGGGTCCTGGGGAATCGAGCCTCGAACCGGGGTCCTTAGGCTTCACAGACCAGCGCTTAACCGCTAAGCCATCTCTCCAGCCCCTCTTTAACCATTACTAAAGACACTAGCTGGGACAGGGAAGATGGCTCAGCAGTTAAGTGAGCTTCCTGCACGAGCAATAAGGGCCTGCAGGGTGCCTGAATCCACCTACTTCAAAAGAGCTGGGCATGTCCCACGTGCTCCCATAAGCCCCGTCCCACAGACACAAGCAGAGACCCAGGGAGTCACCAGGGCTTGAGAAAAACATCAAGCTCCGGGATCCATGAGAGGCTCCGGCTCAAACCAAAAGAGAGATGGAGCTGGGTACCCAGCATTCGACTGAGCCACACACACACATGCAAGCAAAGCACACTGGGCACTACAAGAGAACATACACGTGTTTTCATACACCCCACACCACCACCACATCACATACACAAACAAAAAATAAAAATCACAAACAAGGGCTGGAGGGATGGCTTAGCAGTTAAGGCATTTGCCTGCAAAGCCAAAGGACCCAGGTTTCGATTCCCCAGGACCCATGTTAGCCAGATGCACAAGGGGGCACACGCGTCTAGAGTTCATCTGCAGTGGCTAGAGGCCCTGGAGGGCCCATTCTCTCTCACTCTCTCCCTCTTTCTCTGTCAAATAAATAAATAAATAAAATCTTTTTTTTTAATCAGAAAAGGGCTGGAGGGATTGCTTAGTGGTTAATGTGTTTGCCTGCAAAGCCAAAGGATCCAGGTTCAATTACCCAGGACCTGCGTTAGCCAGATGCACAAGGGGGCGCGTGCATCTAGAGTTCATTTGCAGTGGCTGGAGGCCCTGGTGTGCCCATTCTCTCTCTCCTCTTTGTCTCTCTCTCTCTCTCTCTCTTTCTCTCTCCATCTCTTTCTCTGTCAAATAAATAAATAAATAAATAAATAAATAAATAAATAAATAATGTTTTTAAAAAATCAGAAACAAGACACTGGCTAGGACAATCTCATTGTCTGTGTACCTAAGACCCTTAGTGAATTAGAGCCACGGTTAGTCAGGAGGTGTACAGCGGATGCATCTTGGAGGCTGAAGTGAGCTTGCATTTACTCAAATGCTCTCACTTTAAAGACTGTGTCGACTCTAGAAGTGCTAACAAAAACAAAGCTGGCAAACTGGATCCCTGCCCTTTCCTGCTGAGAATATTAATTGCGGTGCGCAGCGTAACCCAGAGTTCAGCTCTGGAAGGTGGCAAAAAATGACTGGCGGCGCGGAGCCACCTGTCCTCGCGGAGGCCCTGGGTACCCTAGTCTAAACAGTTGGAGGGCATCTGCTCTCGGGACGGGAACACCCACACTGCTCACTTGGAAACAATAAGCCCAGCCTGCCAAATGGTGTATTTTTGGTCAAAGAAAAATTCCGCCCCTCCTAGGGATCAAAATGCTTTCTTGCGGGGAATGCGTGTCAGTTTTGAGAGACCCTCCCATTTGACTTCGCTTAACACCCGCCGCGGCCCGGACGTTCTCTGTGCTTTGAATTCCAAACTCCTGGGTGAGGCTTGAGAAGCTTGCAGCCAGAACGCGCCCCTTGGCGTTCGCTGTCATTCGCGTCCCTGGTGAAAGCCATCCTGTCTTCTCGCTCGATTTAACTGACAGCAAATGCCGGGGAGGGCGTGGGGAGAGAAGAGCTCTCTCCCTCACTGTTGGTGGGAGCGTGAACCGGTACAGCCACTGTGGAACTCAGGACAGCGGCTTCTCAAAAAGCTAAAAGTAGAACTACCATGTGGCCCAGCTTTATCACGGCTGAGCATACCCCAGTGGACTCTTACCTACCCCTGAGACACTTGAACACCCATGGTCATGGCTGCCATATTCACAAGAACTAGGAATCAACCCAAATGCCATCACCTGACGACTAGATAAGGAAAATATCATGCCCACACTCACACACACACACACACTCAACTTTTAAAACATCTTTATTTAAAAGCAGAGAGAAAGAGAGAGGGAGACACAGGAGAGAGAGACAGAGAGAGAGAACGGGCGCACCAAGGCCTCTAGCCATTGCAAACAAGCTCCAGATGCATGGGCCAGCTTGTGCTTCTGGCCTTACATGTCTACTGGGGAATTGAACCTTGGCCGTTAGGCTTTGCAGGCAAGTGCCTTAACCACTGAGCAATCTCTCCAGCCCAACAATTATTTTTTTAAGAACCCTGGAATTAAATTGTGCATAACCCCGGGCTCTTTGTAGTTGATAGTTGCCTCAAGAGAGAGAAGCTGGAACAGACCATCCTTATTTTGATGTAGCTAATGTAGTCTCATAAACCTAGTAAGTCTGCTCCTGAGCTCATGATTCATTCACAAGAGTACAAGGTAACAGGGCAGGGCCCAAGTGTAGACATGATTTTATGGATTGAATCGCAAGACTATAAGGTACAGGACCTAGCACTCTGAATAGCAAAGATATTGGTTTATTTATTTATGAGAGAGAGAAGGAGGCAGAGAGAGAGAGAGAGAGAGAGAGAGAATGGGTGCACCAAGACTTCCAGCCACTGCGAACAAACTCCAGATGCATGCACCACCTTGTGCATCTGGGTTTACATGGGTAGTAGGGAATCAAATCTGGGTCCTTTGGCTTTGCTGGCAAGCGCCTTGATGCTAAGCCATCTCTCCAGCCCCTGGTTTATGTATTTATTTTTTTATTTTTATTTTTTGCTGAAACTAAAATGCTACTGATATCATCATACTGGGCTGTCAGCACTTGATAAGCACCTGGTGGTAGGGGGATGGCAAGAGGACAAGGAAGGCGAAGAAAGGAAGGGGAGTGCCCCATTAGTCTCCTGGGGTCCGTGTGGGACACTGGATTAGTACACACTGACCACTGTAGGCAGATTGCTGGAAAGTGTCATTAAGAAATGAGAAGAAGGGGCTGGAGAGATGGCTTAGTGGTTAAGGCGCTTGCCTGCAAAGTCGGAGGACCCAGGCTCAGTTCCCCAGGGTCCACGTAAGCCAGATGCACAAGGCAGGCTCATGTGTCGAGTTTGTTTGCAGCTGTTGGCAGCCCTGGTGTACCCATTCTCTTTCTCTCTCTTTCCCTCTCTCTCTCTTCCTCTCTCTCTCTCTCTCTCTCTCATAAATAAAAAATAAAATATTTTTTAAAAAAGAAATGAGAAAAGGTAGGATGGAGGGATGGCTCAGCAGTTAAAGGTACTTGCTTGCAAAGCCTGACAGCCTAGATTCAATTCCCTAGTTCTTATGTGTTGTAGACAGATCCATGTTGCTGGGATGGACGTCCAAACCAGACACCGTTTATGGAAGGGTCTATTTCAGCTTACAGACCCAAGGGGATTCCATCAATGGCAGAAGAAACTGCCTCCCTTCATAAATCCAGGCAGAAAGAGGCACCTCCATCAGCCGCACACACGGGCAGAAACATCAGGGACCCAGACCAGACTCAGACTGCTCCGCCTACCTTTGGCCTGGAATGTACATCAGCCCCTGAGTTGCACCTTAGGGCTGAGCCCCAGGATCTACTCCCAGCGACACCTCTTCCAGTCAGGTGGCTGGAAATCCAACTTTTAATGCAAACAGCCCAGTCTAACCGGGGGACATGCGTCCAAGCTGTCACACCATGTAAAGCCAGATGCACAAAGTAGTGCGTGTGTCTGGAGTTTGCTTGCAGTGGCAGGTGACCCTGGTGTACTCAGTCTCTCTCTCTCTCTCTCTCTCTCTCTCTCTCAGATAAATAAAATTTTAGAAAAAGAAATAGAAAAGGAGGGCTGAGAAGATGAGTAAGTGGTCAAAGCACTTGCCACACAAACATAAAGACCTGAGTTCGAGTCCCACTGCATCATAAAAGTGCCAGGCATGGCCTCGTGCATACACTTATAATCCCACCACTGGAGAGGCAGAGACAAGAGGATCCCTGAGGCTTGCTGGCTAGCTAATCGAGCCGAATTGTTAAGTTTCAAGCTGATCAGAGAACCTGTGTCCCAAAGAGGTAGAGGGCTGAAGAGACAGCTTAGCGGTTAAAGTGCTTGCCCACAAAGCTTAAGGACCCAGGTTCAATTCCCTAGGACCTACATAAGCCAGATGCACATGGTGGCACATGCATCTGGAGCTCATTTGCAGTGGCTGGAAACCCTGGTGCTCCTATTCTCTCCTCTCTCTCTCTCTCTCCTCTCCCTCTCTCTCATTAATAGATAAATAAAACTTTAAAAAAAAAAAAAGAGGTGGACTGCATACCTGAGAATGACCCCAAGCTGTCCTGTGGCCTCCACAGGGGTGTTCAGACTTGTCCTCCCCCCCCACACACACATACAAATATGTCTACACACCTGAAACACACATACACACATATGTGCAAAAAAAAAATAAGAAAAGGAAAAGTGTGGGGACTCTTTATCTCAGCTAAGAGACAGTGGGTTGAGGAGCAGCAGCAGGAGATGAAAACACTCATTCTGTTTTAAAGTTATTTATTTATATATGTATGTATGTATTTATATGTGTGTGTATGGTTGTACCAGGGTCTCTTGCTTCTGCAGTCAAATGCCTACCTAGCTTTATTTGGGTACTGGGGAATTGAACTTGGGCAGGCAGACTTTGCAAACAAGTGCCTTTAACCACTGAAGCATCTCCCCAGGCCCACAAATACTGACTCAGGTTCCAGCTTTTCCGGGACAGTTTCCTTACCTACGAAGCGGGAATGCTGATAGTTGTGTTGTCTGACGCACGTGGTCGCTGTAGGCATATCACGTAGATGCCAGCACACTCAAGAAAGCGCAGTCTGCAAACAGGAGCTAAGATCCTACCACACTGGGGAAGGTCTTTCTAAGGTTCCTGAGATTTGAGATGTGAAACAATGGAATAGCCCTCAAGACAGGAACCATTCTTACTGTCGATTTTGATATCTAAGGGGCCACCTGCTCCTAAAAGGACTGAGCACCCTGTTCTTTGCAAACTCTGTGTGGTCGAGGTATCTGTCCATCAGTCTCAATGCCTAAAAAGACAATTCTGCCAGACGTGGTGGCTCATACCTTTTTTGTTTGTTTGTTTGTTTGTTTGTTTTTTGAGGTAGGGTTTCACTCTAGCCCAGGCTGACCTGGAATCACTATGTAGTCTCAGGGTGGCCTCGAACTCACGGCGATCCTCCTCTGCCTCCCGAGTGCTGGGATTAAAGGTGTGTGCCACCACGCCCGGCCCTTTTAATCCCACACTTTTAATCCCAGCTCTCAGGAGGCAGAGGTAGGAGGATCACCATGAGTTCGAGGCCACCCTGAGACTCCACAGTGAATTCCAGGTCAGCCTGGGCTAGAGTGAGACCCTACCTCAAAAACCAAAAACAAAGAAAAGACGATTCTATCCTTTCATTTCAACAGGGCTCCTGTGACCTCGCTCAGTGCCTCAGCGTGTTTCTTCCAGTCAGTCCCAGCAGCCTGACATCTCTGTGTCCCCTGTCTGAGGCGAAAGTCCCAGAATAATGTCACACGCTTTTCCCAAAGGACATGAACAGTCAGGGGCTCCCTGGCCACAGTGTCCTTTTCTGGGTTGGACTGTCCCATGCCCAAGAGTGACGACCCCCAGTTTGAGGTTTCTGTGTTTACACAGATGTTGGTCTAATCGGAGTAGGAATCCTATGGATACTGAGCACATTAAAGCAGCTAATTCCACCACCCGTGTGGCTTCCTGTTTTCCTTGAATTTGGATAGAATACACACAAGCTAAAAGGCCAAAATAAGTCTCTTTCCCCCTCTAGAGAAAGTAGATCAATTCCACCTTTCGAGGTAGAGTCTTACTCTAGCCCAGGCTGACCTGGAATTCACTCTGTATTCTCAGGATGGTGGCCGCGAACTCAAGGCGATCCTCCTACCTCTGCCTCCCGAGTGCTGGGATTAAAGGCATGTGCCACCACACCTGGCTATTTTTTTATTTCTTTGAGAGAGAGAGAGAATTGGTGTACCAGGGCCTCAGCCACTGCAATCGAACTCCAGACGCTTGCTCCACCTAGTGGGCATGTGCGACCTTACGCTTGCCTCACCTTTGTGCGTCTGGCTTACGTGGGATCTGGAGAGTTGAACATGGGTCCTTAGGCTTTGCAGGCAAGCGCCTTAACCACTAAACCATCTCTCCAGCTCCCCTTCTCATTTCTTAAATGTTTAACTCTCTCTCTCTCTCTCTCTCTGTCTGTCTTGTGTGCTCATATGTATGAGTGTGTCCATGTGCACGTCACAGCATGTGTGTGGAGGTCAGAGGACACCCTTGGGTGTTGGGGCTCACCTTCCACCTTGTTGGAGGCAAGGTCTCATGTTGCCCAACACTACACACACCAGGCTAGTGGCCTGAAAGCTCCCAGGATTCTGATGGCGTCACTCCCTCCCCTCATGCTGCCACGCAGGCACGCTGGGATTACAGATGTGCGCTACCACACCTGGCTTTATGTGGATATGAACCTGTGTGCTCACCCTACACAGCAAGCACGTCACCCACCCAGCCATTTCCTCACCCCTCTGGCTTCATTTTTATCTGCCCCACATCCGAGGAAGACAAAGGGCTTTTCATGTATTGTTTTCAGCCTACCTCATTGATAAAAGCAATAAAGATTAAGAATGTTGATTCTGGGCTGGAGAGATGGCTTAGCAGTTAAGGCGTTTGCCTACAAAGCCAAAGGACCCAGGTTCGATTCCCCAGGACCCACATAAGCAAGATGCACAAGGTGGCACAGTATCTAGAGAAAGATAGGAATGCTTAAAAAGAAAAAAGATTTAAAAAAAAAAAAAAAAAGAGTGTTGATTCTGAGGCTGGAGAGATGGCTCAGTGCCTAAGGTGCTAGCCTGCAAAGCCTGATGACCTGGGTTCAATTCCCCATGTAAAGCCAGGTGTCCAGGGTGGCGCATGCATCTGGAGTTTGCAGCCACTGGAGGCTCTGGTGTGCCCATTCATTTTTCTCTCTCTCCTTGCAAATATATAAATAAAATATTTTTGAAAAGAATGCTGAAGGCTAGGGAGATGGTTTAACAGTTAAGGCACTTGCCTGCAAAGCCAAAGGACCCAGGTTTGATTCCCCAGGACCCAGACAAGTCAGATGCACAAGGTGGCACATACGTCTGGAGTTCATTTGCAGTGGCTGGAGGCCCTGGTGTGCCCATTCATTCCCTTCTCTCTCTCTCTCTCTTCCTCTCTCTCTCTCTCTCTCTTCCTCTTTCTCTCTCTCAAATAAGTAAATAAAAATAAAAGTTTAAAACAAGAAATGTTGAGTCAGGCATGGTGGTTCACACTTTTAATCCCAGCACTTGGGAGGCAGAGGTCAGAGGATCACCATGAGTTTGAGGCCACTCTGAGACTACATAGTGAATTCCAGGTCAGCCTGAGATAGAGCGAGACCCTACCATGAAAAATTAATTCATTAAAATAAAGAGAATGCTGATTCTGGGACTATCCTGGCTGCTTACTGCCTCTGAGTGCCCCAACACTCATAGACTACTCAGGATTGCCGACTTGTATCCACCATCTGGTTGTAAGAACTGTGGTTGTTCCATGTTCGCTCCATCTGTCCCTTTGGTTATTGTGACTGTTGAGGGAATACAGACCTCATGTCATCTTGTTGGCACATGCACTTCCAAAGTATGGATGTTTTCTTGCATGATTCAAATGCCGTTTCATGCCTAACAAAACCAGTAATCCTTCCTTCCTACCATCTAATCTAGCCCATATGAAAATGTACCAGGTGTCTCAGAAACGACCTTCTATTCAGAGGGCGGTCATCACGAAGCATAAGAGAGTAAGAGTTGAGCCCCACGGGCTGGAGAGATGGCTTAGCGGTTAAGCACTCGCCTGTGAAGCCTAAAGATCTCGATTCGAGATTTGATTCCCCAGGACCCACTTAAACCAGATGCACAAGGTAGCACATGCATCTGGAGTTCATTTGCAGTGGCTGGAGGCCCTGATGTGCCCATTCTCTCTCTCTCTCTCTCTCTCTCTCTCTCACTTTTTCTCTCTGTCTATCTGTTGCTCTTAAATAAATAAAAATAAAAACAAACAAACAAAAAAAGAGTTGAGCCACAGGAAATAAAAAGTGCTCCTTGGGCTGGAGAGATTGCTTAGGGGTTAAGGTGCTTGCCTGTAGAGCTAAAGGACCCAGGTTTGATTCCCCAGTACCCACATCAGCCACATGCACATGTGGTTTGGAATTTGTTTGCAGTGGCTAGAGGCCCTGGTGTACCCATTTTCTCTTCTCTCTCTCTCTTTCCCTCTCCCTCTCTCTGACTCTCTCTCTCTCTCTCTCTCTCTCTCTCTCTCTCAAATAAATAAAACTAAATAAAATATTTTTTAAAGTGCTCCTTCAAACACTTCCAGTGTGACCCTAAGGATGGAGCACAGTCTGTGATGATAGCGGGGTGGTGGAGACACAACAGCGATTAAAGCGGGGAAGAAAGGTGCTGGGAAGTCATACGACCTCTCAGTTTTCTACTCCGTAAAAGTGGGTGTGGGGCTGGAGAGATGGCTCCTGCGACTAAGGCGCTTGCCTGCAAGGCCTAACAATCTGGGTTCGACTACCCAGTACCCACATGGAGCCACATGCACAGAGTGGCGCATGTATCTGGGGTTCACTTGCAGTAGCTGGAGGCCCTGGTATGCCCATATTCTCTCTCTCCCTCTCTCTCTTCCCTCTCCTTGCAAATAAATAAATTACACACACACACATACACACAAACATATATGTAGTTTTGTTCTGTTTTGTTTTTCGAGGTAGGGTTTCGCTCTAGCCCAGACTGACCTAGAATTCACTCTGTAGTCTCAGGGTGGCCTCGACACTCACAGCGATCCTCCTACCTCTGCCTCCCGAGTTGCTGAGATTAAAGGCCTGCGCCACCACCCCCGGCTCTATTTTTTTAAATGGATGTGACCCTACCTAAGTAAGCTGTGGACAGGCCTGTAATGCCACATTTATGAGGCCAGCCCTGGCTACATTGTGAGACCCTGTCTCCAAAATAAACCAATAAAGATATCCAGGCAAAACCATTGTAGACACACACACACAAAAAAAAAAAAGAGAAGCTGACCAGGCATGGTGGCACACACCTTTAATCCCAGCAGTCAGGAGGCAGAGATAGGAGGATTGCCTGTGAGTTCGAGGCCACCCTGAGACTACAGAGTGAATTCCAGGTCAGCCTGAGCTAGAGCGAGACCTTACCTTGGAAAAAAAAGAGAGAGAGAGAGAAGCTGATCCTAGCCCAGGTACCAGCTCGGTGTGACAATAGGAGATGGGAGGTAGTGGGCCAGTGCCTTCTGAGCTCAGAAAGCAAGTGGCCTGGCGGTCTGCTCACGTACAAATAAGCCTAGAACGCGTTCCTTTGTCTCTGGCGTTGGGAACTTGGCTGTGTGTCCAGTGGTTGGGATAATAAGCGTATGTTCTTTCTTGATGCTCCATTGTTCTTAAAGCTGCGGACTAGGTGGACTCTGCCTTGTCCCTGTCTCACAGTGTCAGATCCTGCGAGCAAGTGGGATGGCCTGACTTGACGACAAGCCCTCACTGTGCAGAACAAAGGGACGCAGTGGCTTTGTGGATGAGCACTTAGGCACGTGCGAGTGACTGCGCCTACTGCTTTGCATTTTGATGAGAAATCATTTGGCAGCCAAGGATCACGCCACAGATGTTGTGCATGTGGCCACCCCTTAGTATGCAGTAGCGAGGACCAGCCCACGAGACCACCCCGATTACAACAGAATAATCTGCTGAAATTGCCATACAGAGAACATGGGTACATAAGTAAATAAAAATAGATTTAGGGTTAGAGAGATGGCTTAGAAGTTAAGGCACTTGCCTTCGAAGCCAAAGGACCCAGGTTTGATTCCCCAGGACCCGCATAAGCGAGATGCACAAGGTGGCACATGTGTCTGGAGTTCATGTGTAGTGGCTGAAGGCCCTGGCGTGCCCATTCTCGGTCTCCTCCCCCCCCCGACTTTCTCTCTCAAATAAATAATAAAAAATAGATTTTAAATTTTACCGGCTAAATCTATTTAAAGGCCCAGAGAATTAAACACAACAGATTGACTCCCTCAGCATATAATGACTGGAAATACCAGTATCAACTAGCTCATTCTCTTCATAGAAACATCTTTCTATTTGCATGAGGCTAAAAGAAATTAAAATATAGGGCTGGAGAGATGGCTCACTGGTTAAAGGTGCTTGCTTGCAAAACCTGAAAGCCTGGGTTCAGTTCCCCACTACCCAGGTAAGGCCAAGTACACAATGTGGCACATGAATCTGGAGTTCATTTGCCATGGTAAGAAGCCCTGGTATACCCAGTCTTTCTCTCTCTCTCTCTCTCTCTCTCTCTCTCTCTCTCTCTCTCTTGCAAACAACTAAATACTTTTTTAAAAAGAAATTGAAAGGCTGGATGTGATGGCGCACTGCCTTTAATCCCTGCAGTTGGGAGGCAGAGGTAGGAGGATCGCTGTGAGTTCGAGGCCACCCTGCGACTACATAGTAACTTTCAGTTTCAGGTCAGCCTGAGCTAGAGTGAAACCCTGCCTCGAAAAACCAAAAAAGAAAGAAGAAAGAAATTAAAATAATAAAGTGGAGCAAGGTGGCTCACAACAGGGATCCTGGCACTTGTGAAGGCTGAAGCCTGGGAATCACTGAATTTGAGGCCAGTCTGGACTGTAGAGTGAGTCCTTAGTCCTCGGAGTAGGGAGAGGAGATAGAGAAGAGAGAGAAAGTGGGGAGAGAGAGGAGAAAAAGGAGAGAAAGAGCCAGCATGGTGGCACATGACTTGAATCCTGGCACTCAGAGGAGGATTGCTGTGAGTTCAAGGCCAGTCTGAGGCTACATAGTAAATTCCAGGTGAGCCTGAGCTGGAGTGAGACCCTACCTCGAAAAAAAAAAAAAAAGGAAAGAAAAGCCAGGTGTAGTGGTACACGCCTTTAACCCCAGCACTCGCGGTGGGGGGGGGGGGCGGCAGAGGTAGGAGGATCGACGTGAGTTCAAGACCACCCTGAGACTACATAGTGAATTCCAGGTCAGCCTGGATGATAGTGAGACCCTACCTCAAAAAACGAGCAGAAACAAAAAGGAAAGAAAAAAAGACAGGAGAGAGGTAGGAGAGAAGGAAGAGGGAGGAGGAAAGAAAGAAATGAAAGAGATGAGAGAGAGAAGAGAGAGGGGAAAGGGAAAAGAGAAGACAGAAATACTAAATTTAGTACACAAGGGGTCCCCGATTCATGCATCAACCCCAGTGTCTCCTTGTCAGTGGTTATGTCACAGCTCTGCATTTCCAGAAGTGTTTCTTGCTATAAAGTTGTATTTGCAAGAACAGATCCTGCCAATAGCTAGCAGTAGCCCGTGAAGTTATTGAGAGCACCATCATTTCCTGACTCCCAGACCTGTCTGCTGCAGGCTGAAAACACAGGAGGTGACGGGAGGGCTTCTAGTTCCTGCAGCCACAGAGTGGAGAGTAGCGAGGACAGTACTACGTGTCTTCCCACATAGGTTCCTGAAGCTCCTTCCCCCCCCCCCCCCCCCCGCGTGAGCCATCGATTTCCAGGGATAAGAAAAACAAAAGCAAAACAGTTACGGAGCTTCCGGGGCCAAAGCCAAGAAAGCATGTGTCACGATGATGTGCGGTCCTGTCCTTTGCCTCCTCAGTACTAGCAGGTTGACCCCAGAGCCTCACGCATGCTCAGCAAACCCTGCGCGGCTGAGCCCCACCCCCTGCCCTCCAGGCCTTTTTAAAGCCCCTCAGAGCAGTACTGGGTACCCTGCTGGAATGTGATTTTTCAAGTCTATAATGAGATGCTGCTTTTTAAAAGTGTTGCCATGACAACGGGAATAAAATGAGGACTGCAACCCCAGCTTGATGGGAACAGCCTTAGCTTTAAGTGCATGGCCCGACTTCATATTATAAGGGTTTAAAATGACAGCCTAGCCGGGCGTGGTGGCGCGCGCCTTTAATCCCGGCACTGGGGAGGCAGAGGTAGGAGGATCGCCGTGAGTCTGAGGCCAGCCTGAGATGACATAATGAAGCCCAGGTCAGCCTGGGCTAGAGCGAGACCCTACCTCAAAAAAAAACAAAACCAAACACACACACACACGCACACACAAAACTATACCTAGTGCTAAATAGATGGCTCCACAGTTTAAAGCAATTTACAAAGCCTGTTGGCCCAGGTTTGGTTCCCCAGAACCCAGGTAAAGTAGCACAGGTGTCTAGACTTTACTTTGTAGTGGCAGGAGGTTCTGGCGCACCCATTCTCCTATCTCTCTCTCTCTCTCTCTCTCTCTCTCTCTCTCTCTCTCTCTCTTCTGCCTCTTGCTCTCAAATAAATAAGTCAAAAAAAAAAAAAAGCTGGACCCACACACATCTGCAACCCAGTCCTGGGAGGCGAGGGAGGCAGAGACCCAAGAGCCACCCGGTCTCGGTGACTGAAAAGTCGGCAACTCGGGGTTGAGTGAGAGACGCCATCCCAGCCAAGCAGGCAGGCAAGCGAGAGGAGGTCAACCGGGGCTCTCCTCTGGTTCCTCGGGTGTGTACATAAGAGGTGACTCCGTGCACACACGTGCAGTCACTGCCATGCCATACACCTCGCCACACACACTCTCCACACATGCCCACACGTGCATACACTATACACACATCATACCATACACCACACACACACACACACACCTGCCAGAACATAGTTGTTTTAGTAAAGTCATGCGGCGTCATTTCAATGTTGTTATAAAGAGGCCCCAACTGCTGTCGGCCGGATCCAAGCTGCCCATCCTTAGGGGTAAAGAGACTGCCTGCAAAATGACCTTTCTTCTGCACCTCAGTGTTGCGTTTCAATCTGATGATCCAAAAAAAAAAAAAAAGAGGGGCTGGAGAGATGGCTTAGCCATTAAGGCATTTGCCTGCAAAGCCAAAGGACCCAGGTTCGATTCTCCAGGACCCACGTAAGCTAGATGCACAAGGGGGCGCACGCATCTGGAGTTCATTTGCAGTGGCTGGAGGCCCTGGCGCGCCCATTCTCATCTCTCTCTCTCAAATAAAATATATTTTTAAAAATGAGGGTTCATAGAGGATGTGTTTTTCTCTGTGCGGGAGCAGCCAAGCTGTCTCCAAAACCATGTTCCCAAGACGTGGTCCCCTTTTCATACCCGCGGGTTTAAAGAGAGAGAGAGAAAGGAATAGTGCTTATTATTGTGAGCAGCCTCTGCCTTCATTGAAGTGCAAAATGCTCTTTGCTTCTGATCTCCTTTGATGTGTAATCTGCACCCATGAAGTCCAACAGGCATGGAGGCTTTGCATTTCCAAATGAGTGATGGCAGCATGACTCAGAATCAACCCGGCCCCTCGAGAGACGCAAGGGAGCTGTGTGTCATTTTGAGTCATTTTTCTCCTAATTATCACGAGGCCAGCTGTTACTCCGTGATTTGTTTAATCCGCCATAACAGAAGAAGAAATGGAATTTTCATCTTCCCCGGGGCTGAAACACTGTCATTTATCTAGAAGTTCCTACAACTGACTGGCCCCCAGGCGTCGACGCACCGTTAGTATTTGCTCTTCAAATGACTCAGTCAGGCCCTTAAAATAGCTGCCACACACACTCCCGTCGCCTCCCTGGGAAGGAACGTAAGAAAGAGAAAAGCGAGAGACTGATGTCGGGTTACCTCCTGTCTGTGTCCTTCTTTTCCTGTAAAATGTGCACAGGGTCATGGTGAGTGCATCCCATTTGATTGCTAAATCTCAGACATCTCTTCAAGTTGCAAATTCGAGGGCTGGAGAGGTGGTCCAATGGTTAAGGCACTTATCTGCAAAGCCTAACAACCGGAATTCCATTCCCCAGGACCACGTAAAGCCAGATGCACAAGGGGGCACACGCATCTGGAGCTTGTTTGTAGTGGCTGGAGACCCTAGCACACCCATTCTCTCTCTCTCTCTCTCTCTCTCTCTCTGTCTCTCTCTCTCTGTCTCTCTCTCTGTGTCTGTCTCTCTCACTGTCTCTCTCTCTATCTCAAATAAATAAATTAAATATTTTTAATGCTAATTCTCATTGGCAAAAGAGACCATTACTCCGCCTTTGTGGTGCCTTGAAACAAGGTTGGTGACTTAGGAAATTGTTATTCACTTTTTTTTTCAAGGTAGGGTTTCACTCTAGCTCAGGTTGACCTGGAATTCACTCTGTAGTCTCAGGGTGGCCTTGAACTCGCAGCGATCTTCCTCCCTCTGCCTCCTGAGTGCTGGGATGAAAGGCATGCGCCACCACACCCAGCTTACTCACATTTTACTGGCAAGAAAAATGAGGGCTCAGAGAGGTGCCTTAGCAACGCCATGACACAGTGGTAGAGCAGCTGACTCTGACTAGAAGAGAGGTGAGCTGGGTGAAGCCTGATCATCCCGGCTCTAGAATCAATGGCGTTTTGGTCTCCCCCTGTGCTGAGTGTCAAGGAAGTCTCCAAAGACAGTTGGGGTCTGAGGAGGTGGCTCAGAGGCTAAAGGTGCTTGTTTGCAAAGCCTGCTGGCCCAGGGTTCAATTCCCCAGTACTCACATAAAGCCAGACACACAAAGTGGTGCATCTGGAGTTTATTTGCAATAGCACACCCATAGTCTCTCTCCTTGCAAATAAATTTTTTAAAAAAATAAATTTAAAAAAAACAGCTGGAATCCATCCTCAAAAAGGGTGTGTCTTGATTAAAGACATGAGGCACTCAGGAAGAATTATGACACAAGTAAGGTCCTGAACATGTCAGTTTACAAAGCCAGTTCTCTTGACTGTGCTACCCAGAAATTGTGTTCAAGAAACAGTTGGAGGACTGGAAGGATGGCTTAGCAATTAAGGCGCTTGCCTGCGAAGCCTAAGAACCCAGGTTCAATTCCCCAGTACCCACATAAACTGGATGCACAAGGTAGCACATGTGTCTGGAGTTCGTTCGCAGTGGCTAGAGGCTCTGACATACCCATTCTCTCCCTGTCCCCAATGTATATAGATATAGATAGATATAGATATAGATATATTCTTCCTCTTTCTCTCTCTCAAATAAATAAGTAAAATATTTTTTTGAAGTAGGATCTCACTCTAGGTCAGACTGACCTGGAATTCACTATGTAGTCTCAGGGTGGCCTTGAACTCATGGCAATCCTCCTACCTCTGCCTCCCAAAGGCTGGGATTAAAGGCATGCACCACCATGCTGGGTTTAAATTTTTAAAAAAAAATTTTTTTGTTTATTTTTATTTATTTATTTGAGAGCAGCAGACAGAGAAAGAGGCAGAGAGAGAGAGAGAATGGGCGTGCCAGGGCCTCCAGCCACTGCAAATGAATTCCAGACGCATGTGCCCCCTTGTGCATCTGGCTAACATGGGTCCTGGGGAATTGAGCCTTGAACCCAGGTCCTTAGGCTTCACAGGCAAGCGCTTAACCACTAAGCCATCTCTCCAGCCCTAAAAAAAAAAAAAAAAAAAAAAAAAATTTTGGTTTTTTGAGGTAGGGTCTCACTCTAGCCCAGGCTGACCTGGAAGTCACTATGGAGTCTCAGGGTGGCCTCGAACTCACGGTGATCCTCCTACCTCTGCCTCCTGAGTGCTGGGATTAAAGGCATGCACCACCATGCCTGGCTCCTAAAAAAAGAAAATTTTAAGGAACAGACTGGAGAGATGACTTAACAGTTAAGGCACTTGCCTAAGAAGCCTAAGGACTCATGTTCAACTCTCCAGGTTCCACGTAAGCCAGACACACAGTGACACAAGTGCACAGTGCTGCATATGCACACAAGGGGGCGCATGCATCTGGAGTTCAATTGCAGAGGCTAGAGGCCCTGGCATGCCAATTCTCTCTCTCCCTCTCTCTTTTTCTCTTATATAAAAAAAAGGGAGTTGGAGAGAGGGCTTAGTGGTTAAGGTACTTGCCTGCGAAGCCTAAGGACCCATGTTTGACTCTCCAGATCCCACATAAGCCAGACACATAAAGGTGAGGCAAGTACAAAGTCACACATGCCCACTAGGTGGTGTAAGTGTCTGGAGTTTGATTGTAGTGGCTGAGGCCCTGGTGCATCAATTCTCTCCTTTTCTCTCTCTGTCTTGCCCTCTCTAAAAAAAAATTTTTTTTAATTAAAAAGAAAAAGCCCAGTCTGTTGGGCTTGCCTCAAAAACAAAGAAGAAACAGTTGGAGGGACAGAGAAATAGCTCCCGTGGTTAAAGGCACTTGCTTGCAAAGCCCAGATTCAATTCCCCAGTACCCATGTGAAATCAGATGCACAAAGTGGTGCTTGCATCTGGAGTTCGTTTGCAGTGTCAAGAGGCCCTGGCAAGCGCATTCATTCTCATCCACCCCCCAATGGCAAGGACATAAATTTTAAAAAAGAAACAGTTGGGGGCTGGAGAGATGACTTAGCAGTTAAGGCACATGCCTGTGAAGCCTAAAGACCCAGGTTCGATTTCCCCAGGTCCCATGTAAGCCAGATGCACAAGGTGGTGCATGCATCTGGAGTTCGTTTGCAATGGCTAGAGTCCCTGGCATGCCCATTCTCACTCTCTTTCTCTCTCCCTCTCTGTCTCTAATAAATAAAATAAAAATAAATCTTAAAAAAAATAAAATATTTTAAAAAGAAAGAAACAGTTAGAACTGGGCATGCTGGCACATACCTTTAATCCAGTCCCAGGAACTGGCAGTCAGGGTTGCAAGTTCAAAACTAGCCTGGGCTATGTAGTAAAACCCTGTCTCAATCCCTCCCCACTTCAGAAAAGAGGTAAGAGGCTCCCCCATGAAACCAAGGCTTCCCTGAGACTACATAGCGAATTCCAGATCATCCTGGGCTAGAGGGAGACCCTACCTTTAAATTAAAAAATAACTTTTAAACTACACAAGACCAAGAGGAAGAGCTAAGGAGCAAGACACCCAGTATACTGCTCCAACCTCCATAGGTGAGCGCCCCTGGCCACAGGTCAGCATTTGGGGCACCACACACACACACACACACACACACACACACTGCAGAGGGATGGCTTCCTCTATTTTCCATATATAGAATGTTCGTTGATCAAGTTGAGTGCTTGCCTATGAGCCTGTCAGGACACCCTGTCTGGATCTCCCATTTCTTCACTGAGGCTGAGAGCATGAGGGGGCGCTCTGTACATTTCCCACCTACTTACGTCACTTGTCTCCATCAGCCAGTGCGAGACCTCACACACACGTGGCTTTACAATTGCCTTAGCAATGGACAACTCAGAAGCAAACACCGGCATGGCCTGGATTTTTTTTTCCTTTTATTTTATTTATTTATTTGACACAGAAAGAGGGACAGAGAGAGAGAGAATGGGTACACCAGGGCCTCCAGCCATGGCAAACGAACTCCAAACGCTTGCGCCCCCTTGTGCATCTGGCTAACACGGGTTCTGGGGAATCAAACCTGGGTCCTTTGGCTTTGTAGGCAAATGCCTTAACCGCTAAGCCATCCTCCCAGCCTGCCTGGATTTATTTTAAGCAGCGATGCTTTAAAAAAAAAAAAATAGGCAGTGACTTAAAATATCTACTTTTTCTTTAAGGTTAGTCAACTCTTCTTGTAATAAGTACCTTAGAGCCATATAATAAGCAGATACCTATTTTTAGGATTCATCTCAGATAAGCATTTAGCATGGTGGGCTGTTTGCATCTGGCCCACATGCTTATTGAGAGAACTGAATTATATTTCTACTCTTGACCAAGACTTGAGGGAGCGTAAACAGGACGACACTGCTGGGAAAGGAGAAAGGGGGAGCCAGGGGGGCGCGCGATGGGACGACTCGGGACGAGCAGTGGAACCGTGGCCCTCGCCGGCAGGACCGATGGACTCAGAGAAACACGCCGCGCTCGCAGCCGTTCTTCCCGCTCCGGCTTTGCCCCCGTGCAGCCCGCCCTCCCGACATTTGCTCTTGCAGAAGGGATGAGGACTTTCTTTGTAAAACCCAGCGGCGAACCTTGTGTGTGCATTGTGGAGGCCGGAGGACGATCTCGGGCGTCGTTCGTCGGGTGCCAGCCACCTCCCTTGACACAGGGTCTGGCCAGTGAGCCCCAGAGGTCTGCCTGTGTCCACTTCCCCAGCGCTGTGCTTACAAGCACATGCCAGCCACGACTGGCATTTTCACAAGGGTTCTGGAGAGAACTCGGGTCCTCATGCTTGTAAGACTAGCGCTCTACCAGCTCAGCTATCTCTATTCAGCTTTATGGATCTAATTCACAAACCATAAAAGGTGCTCGTCCTAAGTTCCAGTTTGAGTCTTAATGACGTGTGTGTAGAGTGTGCACCCATCACCGCATTATTTATTTATTTTTTTATTGACAACTTCCATGATTGTAAACAATATCCCATGGTAATTCCCTCCCTCCCCCAACTTTCCGCTTTGAAACTCCACTCTCCATCATATCCTCTCCCTGTCGCAATCAGTCTCTCTTTTATTTTGGTGTCATGATCTTTCCCTCCTCTTATGATGGTCTTGTGTAGGTAGTGTCAGGCACTGTGAGGCCATGGATATCCAGGCCATTTTGTGTCTGGAGGAGCACGTTGTAAGGAGTCCTACCCTTCCTTTGGCTCTTAAATTCTTTCTGCCACCTCTTCTACAATGGACCTTGAGCCATGGAAGGTGTGATAGAGATATTTCAGTGCTGAGCACTCCTCTGTCATGTCTTCTCAGCACCATGATGCCTTCTGAGTCATCCCAAGGTCACTGCCATCTGAAAAGAGAAGGTTCTCTAACCACAAGTGAGAGTAGCATTAATATATGGGTATGAACATTAACAGAAGTGTTTACTGGGCAGTTCGGTGAGCATAGTACATACATTTAGCCGGACTCCAGCACATGTTACACCCCTAGGGCTCATGACTACCCCTGTTGTAGGTTTTCAGTACCAGGGATGTATTCCCTCCCATGGAGCGGGCCTCCAATCAAATTAGAGGGCGGTTGGTTTTCCCCATAACAGACGTGCCACTTTTACACCCGTTGGCTCATTTGGCCTGGCTGACCAAAATATAAGGCTTGCAGTGTCCACTACTGAGTACCTTCACTAGTGATTTCTCTCTCCCATTGAACTGCATGCAGCACATCACCGCATTTTAAATTTTTATTTCTTTCTTTCTCCATGTATTCATTTATTTTGCGGTATTGGGAACAGAACCCACAGCTGTGAGCATGCTCAGCAAGGGCTCTCACATGGAGCCACACCCCCCACACACACACACACCACATCCTAGTACTGTTGTAGACCATGTTCATGACACCCCAATTGTTTACTCTTGTCAGTACGGCAGCTGTCAAGTCTCAGGGGTCAGCTGTCATGTCTCAGAGGGTTGGTCTCCGCCTAATTTGTGGACACGAGATAGCTGTGGAACACTGATGATTCTTGCATGCTATGTGGCCCTTGTGCCTGTGAAAAACACTTTGGCACAAATGGAGGCATCCTGCTGGGTGTGGTGGTGCACGCCTTTGGCCCCAGGAAGATGGCAATGAGTCCGAGGCCAGCCAGG
Organism: Dipus sagitta; assembly: GCA_036346955.1. Classification (NCBI taxonomy): domain Eukaryota; kingdom Metazoa; phylum Chordata; class Mammalia; order Rodentia; family Dipodidae; genus Dipus; species Dipus sagitta. The sequence goes on from CM070782.1 coordinate 2,993,143, forward strand.
GACTGCAGAGTGAGACCCTGCTTCCAAAACAACAACAAGCCAGGCATGGTGGCGCACACCTTTAATCCCAGCACTAGGGAGGCACAGGTAGAAGGATCGCTGTCAGTTCGAGGCCAGCCTGAGACTACATAGTGAATTCTAGGTCCGCCTGGGCTAGAGCAAGACCCTACCTCAAAAACAAAAACAAAAAGGAGACATCCTTCCTGGCCTTTGGGCCTGGGTTCAATTCTCTAGCACCAACATAAAGCCAGATGCACAATGTGGCACATGTGTTTGGAGTTTGTTTGCAGCAGCAAGAGGTCCTGGTGTGCCAATATTCTTTCTCTCTGTTTCTCCCTCTCTCTCTTTCTCTCTCTCCCTCCCTCTCTCTGGCCCAGGTTTAAGTCCCCAGTACCTATATAAAGCCAGATGCATAAAGTAGTGCATCTTGAGTTCATTTGCAGTGGCAAGAGGCCCTGGTACACCCATATACCCATTCTCTCTCGCTCGCTTTCTCTTCGCATTTAAATAAATAAAATGTATATTCTTAGAGACAGGATTGGTTGATAAAAAAGGAAAATACCATGAGTACTAAGGAATTCACGCTCCACTCTGTGGTTTCTGCTTTTTAGTATGCAAAATCTTCTACTTGTTTTAACTTCAAAAAACCTGGCATGTGGTTAATTGAAATTTACCACTGCACTGGTAAGAGGAAGCCTCAGTTTTTGTTGCATGAAACCTTGAGAAAATGGCTTCTGTGTAGTCTTTTCAACTTTTTTGGTGATTTTTATTTATTTGCAAGCAGAGAGAGAGAGAGAAGGAATGAGTTAAAATGGGTACACCAGGTCCCCCGACCACTACAAAGAATCCAGCTGCATGCACCACTTTATGCATCTGGCTTTCCATGGGTACTGGGGAACCAAACTCCAGGCTGCCGGGCAGGCTTTACACTGAAGCGCTGTTAACCACTAAGCCATCTCTCCAGCCCAGGTCTGCTCAACTCTTTTTTTTTTTAAATATTTTATTTATTTATTTAAGCAAAGAAAGGCAGATATTTAGAGAGAATGGGCATGCAAAGGCCTCTGGCCACTGCAAATGAACTCCAGACACACGTGCCACTTTGTGCATCTGGCTTTATTTGGGTACTGGGAAATCAAACCTGGGTCCTTAGGTTTTGCAGGCAAGTGCCTTAACCACTAGGCAATCTCTCCAGCCCTCTGCTCAACTCTCCTTTTCTTTCTTTTTTTTTAAATTATTTTTTTTAATTTTTTTATGAGAGAAAAAGAGAGAGAATTGGCATGCCAGGGCCTTAGCCACTGCAAAGGAACTCCAGATGCATGTGCCACCTTGTTCACATATGCAACCTTGCGCACTTGTGTCACCTCGTATGTCTGGCTTACATGAGACCTGGAGAGTAGAACCTGGGTCATTAGGCTTCGCAGGCAAGCGCCTTAACCACTAAGCCATCTCTCCAGCCCTTCTCTGCTCAACTCTGAATCAAAGTGCTTGGGGTTCTTTCCAGAAGGATCCTGTTGTTCCCACTGGTTGTGTGAATGGCAGGACAGGAATGGCTGTCTGGTCTTCTGCCACCGTGCAGAGTGGAATGCAAGCCCTGACGGCGTCGCCGTGTGTCTGAGGCTTGACACACCAAGATGAAGGTTCGCTCTGCAGGAGCTTCATAACGAGAGGAGTCACACTTAGCGTTCCTCAAAGCGCTGGCTGCGTCCATAAATGAGCTTGGGTGATTTTTGTTTGTTTATTTCTTTGTTTAGTTTGGTTGCTTTGTTTTGTTTTTGCTTACGTGTGCGTGTGTGTGTGTCCACACATGCTTGCCTATAGCAGGGTCTTTTGCACATGCCTTTAATCCCAGCACTTGGGAGGCAGAAGTAGGAGGATCGGTATGAGTTCAGGGGCAGCCGGGGACTACAGACTTGAGTTCAGATCAGCATGGGTTACAGCGAGAAGAGGAGGAGGATTCTACAATCTAGGACATAGGTTTTATTCTCCATCATTGAATTCTTTTATGACGTACATAAATTCTCCAAATAAGGGTTTAAGACAGGCCAGGTGTGCTGTCCTGTGATCTCAGCACTCAGGAGGCTGAGGCAGAAGGATCTAGTTAAAGGCTAGCCTGGGCTACATAGAGAGACCCTGCCTCAAAGAAAGAAAGAAAGAAAGAGAGGGAGGGAGGGAGGGAGGGAGGGAGGGAGGAGAGGGGAACGGAGGGAAGGGAGGGAGGGAGGAAGGAAGAAGGGAAGGAAGGAAGGAAAGAAAGGCAGGCGGGCTGGAGGCTGGCTCGGCGAGTTAGAGTGCTGGCTGCACACGCCTCAGGGGTGAGAAGGCGTGAGTCAGGCTGAGCGCAGTGTCCAGCGCTGCCCTGCACGCCCACCCGCCCGTAACCCAGTCCTACTGGCGGCAGAAGCCAGAAGCTCACTGCGGCTCGTAGCTGGCCAGTCTGACTAAAAACAATTTCTCAGGGGCTGGAGAGATGGCTTAGTGGTTGAGGCGTTTGCCTGCAAAGCCAAAGGACCTCGGTTTGATTCCTGATTCCCCATGACCCGTATCAGCCAGATGCACAAGGGGCGCACACACCTGGAGTTCGTTTGCAGTGGCTGGAGGCCCTGGAGCACCCATTCTTTCTCTCTTTCTCCCTCTGTCTCTTCGTCTGCCTCATTCTCTCTCTCAAATAAATAATTTTTTTTAAAAAAATTTTAATGGCAGCTTCAAGTTCAGTGAGAAGCTATTTCAAGGAAACAAGCGTAAGCATGATATATGAGGAGACCCAGTGTTCTCTGGCCTCCACATGTATGTGCAGAAAACACCCATATCTACACACACACATACACACCAAAAGAAAAAAGAAAAACAAAGTGATAAAAGAAAAAACAAATTGTTAAATTTGGGTTTGATAAATTGGAACAGATTGAGTGGCAGTGTTAAATTTTCACTCAACGTGACAATATTTCTTTTTGTTCTCTTAAACCTCTCACTTGTACAGCTGGTTGTGCAATCAAAACCAAACCAACTAGAAAGATCCACACAGGGACGTGGTGGCACACACCTTTAATCCCAGCACTCAGGAGGCAGAGGTAGGAGGATCACTGTGAATTTGAGGCCAGCCTGAGACTACATAGTGATTCCAGGTCAGCCTGGGCTAGAGCGAGATACCTTGAAAATACAAAAAGAACAAAGGCAGAAAAGAGAAGAGGAGAGGAAAAAAGAGAAGGGAAGGAAAGGGAACAGAAAGAAAAGAGAAAAGAAAAGAAAAGAGAAGAGAAGGGAAGGGAAGGGAAGGGAAGGGAAGGGAAGGGAAGGGAAGGGAAGGGAAGGGAAGGGAAGGAAAGGAAAGGAAAGGAAAGGAAAGGAAAGGAAAGGAAAGGAAAGAAAAGAAAAGATCCACACAGACCAGGCAATCCTCCTACCTCAGCCTCCTAAGTGCTGGGAAGAAAGGTGTCTATGGTGTGTGCCACCCCACCCAGTTTATTGTTTAGGTCTTTCTCCTTGGGTCGTTAAGGGACAATTGATGAAGCTCTTCAAACACCCCATTTCGGTGTGTGTGCCCCAGGAAGCCTGCCACGTGGGCACTCACTGTTTTCCTGCTAGCCCGAGGCGAAGTCACCTGCTAAGACGGCGCTAAGCGCTTTTGAGGCCGCGGGGTCTGCAGCAGGTAGGGTTGCCGGGCAGTCCAGGGAGTCCTTCGGAGGACCCAGCCCTGGGCTTGCATCCAGCTGACCAGTGCCTGGACAGCTCCGTGCTGTCGCAGGAAGTCTCAGAAGTCAGATGAGCAGCTGAGCTGTGTTGTCCGCTCGCTGCTCCCTGGGCCTCGGCCTCTTCTTTCCCTCCTTATCTCCGTGCTCTCTTTTACCTTTCTTTTCCTTCTTATCTAACCTGCCCTATCGCTTCTTCTTGTGGGCACTCCCTCTGCCCTCCTTATTTGCGGCTCCACAGCAGTGGCACGGTCTTATCTTCCAGACACAGCCTTAAGGATAGAAAGGGAGAAAGTTTAAGTGAGTTCATCTTTAAAGAACCTCGTGCGAAGTGGGGCATGCATCTGGAGTTTGTTTGTAGCAGCTAGGAGCCTTGGCATACTCTCTCTCTCTCTCTCTCTCTCTCTCTCTCTCTCTCTCTCTCTGTCTCTCCTTGGAAATAAGTGAATAAATTACGAAAAAAAGAAACTTTGTGTGTTTGTTCAACCTTAAGAATGCTAAGTGTCCAATATTACCTGCAGGCCTGACTGTGTTGTTTTTTTTATTTTTTTTGTTTTGCAAGGTAGGGTCTCACTCTAGCCCAGGCTGACCTGGAATTCACTACGGAGGCTCAGGGTGTCCTCAAACTCCCGGTAATCCTCCTACTTCTACCTCCCAAGTGCTGGGATTAAAGGCGTGCGCCACCACGCCCGGCTTCTTGTTTTTTTTAATTTTTAAAAAGAGTATTTAATTATTTATTTATGAGAGAGAGAAAAAAAGAATGGGTGTGCCAGGGCCTCTAGCTACTGCAAATGAACTCCAGATGCATGGGTACTGGGAAATTGAACCCGGGTTCCTTAGGCTTTTACAGGTGAGCACCTTAACTGCTGAGCCATCTTTCCCTCCCATTTTTAATTTTTTTTAATTATTTATGTATTTATTTATGAGCAGAGCAGGATAAAGAGAAGAGAGACAGAGAGAAGGGGTGTGCCAGGCCTCTAGCAGCCATAAACTCTAGATACATGTGCCACTTTGTGCATCTGGCCTTAAGTGGGTACTGGGGGATCAAACCCAGGTTGTTAGGCTTTGCAGGCAAGCGCCTTAACACCGAGTCATCTCTCCAGCGCCCCCCCCACCACCACCCCACAACTGCGTTTTGAGTTTCCGGAAAGGGCTTACTTGAAACCCTGATGTGGCTTATTTGCGCGCTGTCACTGTTGCCATGGCACGGCCCGCACTGCTGCAAAACTTACCTTTGGGCTGCAGAGATGGCCTAGAGGTTAAGGCACTTGTCAGCAAAGCCAAAGGACCTAGGTTCGATTCCCCAGGAACCCACATAAGCCAGATGCACAAGGTGGCACATGCATTTGAAGTTCATTTGCAGCAGCTGGAGGCCCTGGTGTGCCCATTTTCATTCTCTCTCTCTCTCTCAAATAAGTAAAATAAATAACTTACCATCAGTGTGGGTTGAATAAGAGAGAGAAAGCAGAAAGAAAAGAAAGAAGGAAGGAAGGAAAGGAAAGAGGAGGGAGGGAGGGAGGAAGGGAGGAAGGAAGGAAGGAAGGAAGGAAGGAAGGAAGGAAGGAAGGAAGGAAGAAAAGGAAGGAAGAAAAAGAAGGAAGGAAGAAAAGGAAGGAAGGAAGGATGGGAAGTGTACCTGAGAATGGGTCCTCTAGCCTCTACATGTACCCACGCACCCACGCATGGATGAACACTAACACACACACACACACACACATACACGAGTGAAGAGAGACTCTTCCTCATGATTCGTGACAAGCACCTCCGGGCTCACTTCCCTTGTACCACACGTTTGAATGCTGGCGAGCTCGTGTTCGCGTCTGAACCTGCCTGAGGATCACCCTGCCGTCTCTGTCCTACAGGACTGCCAACCAGACTGCCAGGAACCATGCTGGTCGGGCCCCAGTCCTTCTCGCCCGGGGGGCCCAACGGGATCATTCGCAGCCAGTCCTTCGCGGGATTTAGTGGACTGCAGGAGAGGCGATCCAGGCAAGTGAGGGTGCTGGGTGCCGGGTGTTGGGTGTGGGGTGCTGAGTGCCTTTCTCCTGGGGCGCAGCTGAAGGAAGCCTTCATTCTGAAGAGAGCCAGTCTGTGTGCATGCCTCACCGAGGTGCACATGTGGATGCAGACAGGCACACATGCCACCTGTCTTTTTATTATTATTATTATTATTATTATTATTATTATTATTATAGAGACACAGAGAGAGAATTGGCCTGCCGGGGCCTCAGCCACTACAACCGAACTTCAGACACTTGCACCACCTAGTGGGCGTGTGCGACCTTGCGTTTGCCTCACCTTTGTGCGTCTGGCTTACATGGGATCTGGAGAGTCGAACATGGGTCCTTAGGCTTCGCAGGCAAGCGCCTTACCCACTAAGCCATCTCTCTGGACCTCGCTCTCTCCTTTTGATTCAGTCTGGGACCCCAGCCCATGGAATGGTGTTGCCCACAGCCTGCCCAGTGAATGCAACGTAGAAACTCCCTCGCAGACATTCCCATAGGTTTATCTCCTGGTGATTCTAGATCCAGTCAAGTTGATAGTCAATATGCAAGGAGATCATGGAAATCAGACTCCTGGGTCCCCTGGAGTTGCTCTTCTTATCCAAATCAAGGAGACACAGGTGGTGAATTGGTAACGTGCAACGAAATTCCTCCTCAGTTTTTCTGAAGTGATAAAGGTCTCTCACCTACGGGCTGCCACCTTTGCTCTGATCTGTACAGGCTGCTGTGGGTGCACAGTGTTGACAAAGAGCATGCCTGGTGCCCTCGCCCTCCCCTCAGGGCCGCAGCGGGTACCTGCCACTCTAGAAGGTCTGGGCTTGGCCCTGAACAGTAGGCCGTGCATGAGGCTTCCGGCCTGTGGGTCCCCCAGTGGAATGAGTCTTCGAGTCTCCTAGTGGGTAATTTGTGTTTATCAGGCATCCGTCAGCTATCTTCCTGCCACTAGGACAGACGTCACATCTTCATGTCATGGCTACACATTATTTAAAAAATAAAAATAAAACATTTTAAGGACAGCTCTCAGTGCACAGCTGCACGGTTTTTCTTTAGTTCCCTATAAAAGTAGCTACGTCGGGTTGAAGGGATGGTTCCCTGGTCAAAGGTGCTTACTTGAAAAGCCTGATGGCCAGGGTTTGATTCCCCAGTACCCACACAAAACCAGATGGATGCACAAGGTGGCGCATGTGTCTGATATGTTCGCAGTGTCTGGAGGCCCTGGTGCACCCATTTTCTCTCTCTCTCTCTCTCTCATAAATAAATAAAATTTTTTTTAAATAAATCAGTTAGGGCCTGGTGTGGTGGCACACACCTTTAATCCCAACACTTGGGAGGCAGAAGTAGGAGGATCACCGTGAGTTCAAGGCCACCCTGAGACTACATAGTGAATTCCAGCTCAGCCTGCGCTAGAGTGAAACCCTACCTCAAAAAAAAAACAAAACAAAGCAAAAAAAAAAAAAATTAGTTATCTAGCTCATGTAACCAAACCAGTGTCACATCCTAATCAAATTTCACAGGAGTCTGCATGTGGTGTTTTCAGTTGGGTAGCGTCCTTCCGTCTTTCCCTGACGTCCACCTGGAACCCGGCCTCCTCGCCTTGCGCGGGCCGGGCTGCGCCTGGGGGGTCCTCTGCTGCCCAGCTTTCAGATTTCAGCAGTTAACAAAGGGAACACACACAAAAAAAAGCTACACAGAGACCCCTCCACTCAGATCTGCCACCCCGCAAGGGCGTGTCGCCTCCTCCCCAGGACTCACGGGCAGGCCAGGTGACTCGGAGCGCGTTTCTTTGCTGCACCCTTTGAGGATGCCTGAGGCTCACGGCTTCCCCGCTCGCTCTCCCTAGGTGCAACTCCTTCATTGAGAACGCCTCTGCTCTCAAGAAACCGCAGGCCAAGCTGAAGAAACTGCACAATTTAGGACACAAGAGCACCAGCACTCCCAAGGAGCCTCAGCCCAAGAGAGTGGAAGAGGTCTACGAGGCCCTGAAAAACGGACTTGAGTAAGAACACGATGTGCTTTGTGGGACAAGAAATCTTTTTTTCCTTCCAAAAATGACCAGGAGTACCTGAGGAAAGCTAGTCTTAAGAGATCAGTTTTAAATGGTAATGTGTATCATAGATATTTCCTTTATGGATTTTTTTTTAACTTTTTATTTAGTTGTTTGTTTATTTGAGAGAAAGAGAGAATGGGCTCGCAGGGCCTCTTTCTTGTCACTCCAAACAAACCTTAGATGCATGCGCCACGTTGTGCATCTGGCTTTGCATGGGTAGTGGGGGATCGAACCTGGGTCACTAGGCTTTGCAAGCAAGTGCCTTTGACAGCTGAGCCATCTCCCCAGCCCTACTTCATTTGTTTGTTTTCAGACAGGGTCTCATGTATCTCAGGCTGGCCTTGAACTCACTCTATAGCCAAGGATGACCTTGAACTCCTGATCCTCCTGTTTACACAAGGGATTTTTTGTTGTTGTTGTTTTTAGTTTTTTGGTTTTTTTTTCATCATAAAAGCAGTTTGAGAAGTTCATTCACAAAATTGAATGATGAATTAGAACTGCAAAGCAGCTCAAAACCAACTGCATGGCAGTCAGAATGAAGTACGGTGGCTCAGAGTAAAGGCAGTCCTCAAAGATGTTCCTTTAGTTTTTTCCAGGTAGTGTCTCACTCTAGCTAAGGCTGTCCTGGAACACTCTCCGTGGTCCCAGGCTGACCTTGAACTCACAGCGATCCTGTAACCTCTGCCTCCCAGGTGCTAGGATCAAAGGCGAGCCCCCCTTTCCCCCCGCAAAACTCCTCGTCCTCTTGCTTCCGCCTCTCAAATGCCACGGTGCCCAGCTCCATGTTGTACTCGTGCCCTCCAGCTGGGGAAGCCGTCAGTGAGTCCCGTGGATGTGAAATAGGTTGGGATCGTGCCCGTGACCCCGTAGAGAGCCTGCGGTTGGCATCTGTAGCTGACCCATGCAGCGGGTGGGACAACAGTGAATATCCACATCACACTAGAGACTGCAGAAGAAGACGTGACAGAGGGATTGAAGAGGGCTCCGTGGTTACAGGCACTTGCTTGCAAAGCCTGATGGCCTGGGTTCAATTTCCCAGTACCCACGTCAAGCCAGATGCATAAACAAACTCTGTTTGTAGTGGCCCTGGTGCACCTCTTCTCTCAGTGTGTCTGTCTGTCTGTCTCTCTCTCTCTCTCTCTCTATGTCTCTCTCTCTCAACTAAAGAAAGAATATTTTTAAAAAAAGTGTTGGAGCTGGAGAGATGGCTCAGCAGTTAAGGCACTTGCCTGCAAAGCCTAACAATCCAGGTTTGATTGCCTAGTACCTACATAAAGCCAGATGCAGATGCACAAAGTGGTGCGTGTGTCTGGAGTTCATTTGTAACAGCTGGAGGCCCTAGCATGCTCATTCTCTCTCTCTCTCTCTCTCTCTCTCTCTCTCTCTCTCTCTCTTTCCCTCAATCTCTCTCATTACAAATAAATAAAAATATTGGGGGGGGCTGAGGAGCTGGCTTAGCAATTAAAGCACTTGCCTGCAAAGCCTAAGGACCTGGGTTTGATTCCCCAGAACCCATGTAAGCCAGATGCACAAGGGGGCACATGCATCAGGAGTTTGTTTGCAGAGACTCGAGGCCCTGATGCATCCATTCTCTCTATATATGCCTCTCTCTCTCTCTCTCTCTCTCTCTCTCTCTCTCTCTTTCAATGAATAAATAATTTTATATATATATATATATTTGGGGTTTAAAGGTATGATAGGTCACACCTGTAATCTAAGTGCTAAAGAAAACTGAGGCAAGAGGATCACCTCGAGGCCAGCCAGGGTTGCATGGCCAGACCCTATCTCAAAAACAAATAAATAGGGCTGGAGAGATGGCTCAGTGGCTAAGGCGCTTGCCTACAAAGCCTAAGGACCAGGATTCGATTCCCCAGAACCCACATAAAGCCAGATGCACAAAGTGGCACATGTATCTGGAGTTCATTTGCAATGGCTAGAGGCTCTGGTGCACCCATTCATTCTCTCTCTCGCTCTCTCTCTCTCGCTCTCTCTCTCTCTCTCCCTGGCATGATAGTGCATGCCTTTAATCCTAGCATTCAGGAGGCAAAGGTAGGATGGTCACCATGAATTCACGGCCACCCTGAGACTACATAGTGAATTCCAGGTCAACCTGGGCTAGAGCAAGAGCTTACCTAGGGAAAAAAAAAAACGTTGAAAGAACAGGAAACTATGAGGCCTCCTTCCCCAACAGCACAGCAAAGTCCTGGTCCTTTCTGTTTTTGGTGGGGGGAGTGGGAAGGCAGGACGGGGTCTCACTCTGTAGCCCAGGCTGGCCTGAGACTCACAGCAATCCTCCTGCCTCAGCTTCCCGGGTGTTGCGATCACAAGCATGAGCCACCACTCTGCTAAGGTTTGCTTCCCACCCACCCCCCACTTTCAGAAAGAAAAGTTAAGCACCCACCCTTACCAACATGTCTTGTCTTACCTCCACAGTGAGTATCTGGAGTTCCACCAGGCGGAACTGGACAAATTGACGGCTCAGCTAAAGGACATGAAAAGGAACTCTCGCCTGGTAGGTTCCGCCCCACCATGGGGACAGAGAGCAGCCTTACTTCCATCATTTGCTGGGAGGGGAGGAAAGTTTAAGCAAAACAGACCCAGGTAGCAAGATCTCATCTGTCTCCTGGTGTGAATTTTAAAAGCAAGAACTTAATGTGGTGGCTCATGCCTGCTATCCCAGCACTGGGGAGGCTGAGGCCGGAGGATCACCCCAACAAGTTTAAGTCCAGCCAGGGCTACAGAGTGAGACCCTGCCTCAAAATAACTGACAGCAATAATAATATAATGACTAAGGTGATTTTCTTTAAAAAAAAAATTTGGGCCGGGCGTGGTGGCACATGCCTTTAATCCCAGCACTCAGGAGACAGAGGTAGGAGGATTGCCGTGAGTTTGAGGCTACCCTGAGACTCCATAGTGAATTCCAGGTCAGCCTGAGCTAGAGCAAGACCCTAGCTCAGGAAAAAAAAAGGGGGGGGAGGGATCTGGAGAGATGGCTTAGCGGTTAAGGTGTTTGCCTGCAAAGCCAAAGGATCCGGTTTGATTCTCTAGGACCCACATAAGCAAGACACAGAAGGTGGCATATGTATCTGGAGGCCCTGGTGTGCCCATTCTCTCTCTCTCTCTCTCCCTCTTTAACAAATAAATAAATAAAATATATTTTTAAAAATATATTTATTAGCCGGGCGTGGTGGTGTACGCCTTTAATTCCAGCACTCAGGAGGCAGAGGTAGGTGGATCGCCATGTGTTCAAGGTCACCCTGAGACTATATAGTGAGTTCCAGGTTAGCCTGGACTAGAGTGAGACCCTACCTCGAAAAACCAAAATATATATATATATTTATTATTTATTTATTTATTTATTCATTATTCATTTCCAAGCATTCACACAGTGGGGGGGAGAAGGGAGGGAGGGAGGGAGGGAGGAAGAAGAAGAGAATTTGGGCACACCAGGGCCTCCTGCTGCTGCAAACAAACTCCAGACTCCTGCGCCACTTTGCGCATCTCGCTTTCCACGGGTTCTGGGGAACCGAACCTGGCCGTGGGGCTTTGCGAGCGAACGCCTTTGACTGCTGACCGGTCTCCCCAGCCCCACCCCGTGTTTAAAGACCAGGCCAGTGACGCCAGAGAGGGAGAGGAGACTCAAGAAGGAATGAAACCACCAGAGTAACGGAGCCCAGGTTGTCTTGCGATTTTCCTCTGTTCTGATGAATTTGTGGCACTTTTCTGGCTGAGGAAGCGTGTCTGATGTGTCACTATGCTAGATGACGTTCACACCTCAGGGCTTATCACACCACAACATGCCAACGCATGAGAAAGCCGCAGACCAGCCTGCGGACCAAGGAGGTCATGTGAAGAGACTACAAACGAGCACTTTTTATGTTTGACTTTTTTAGGAAACAGGCTAAAATAGGTATTGTTGGGGTATGTTTTTTTCCATTTATTTTTATTTTATTTTATTTTATTTTATTTTATTTTATTTTATTTATTTTATTTTATTTTATTTTATTTTATTTTATTTTGACAAAGGGTCTCATGTAACCAAGGTTGGCCTTGAACTCCTGATCCACTGGCCTCTACCTCCCCTGCCTGGCTTTGGAATTCTTATTTTTCAAAACTTTTGAGGTTAATGGTTCCATCAAAATCCCAGATTCATTGGTTTTCATATGCTGATTTGGAATCGCCCCAGTTGATGTGGGGCTCCCCCAGTGGCCTTCAGAGCTGGGGGTAACCTTTGCCATCCACAATGCCTGCAAATGCGCCTCTTCGGAGAACAGTGGAGACTGGATGAGGGGTTTCCGCCAGGACCCAGGACAATTCTACAGACGTGGGCATGGGAACAGAGCACCCCTTATCATCACCTTTGCAAGAACCAACCCTATTTCTCTCATCAGTAAGGCACAAAATTTTATTTTATTTTTATTTTTTTTATTTTTTTATTTTGTGGCAGTACTGGGGACGGAACCTAGGGCATCCTATTGCTAGGCAAGCATTGACCACTAAGGTATACCCCCAGCTCTGTTTCCTTTTCAACTAGAGACAAGGTCTCCCCACTGAGTCCCTCAGACTGGCCTTGACTCACTCTTGGCCTTGAACTTGTGATTCCCCTGCCTCCTTGGCAGCTGGGATGACAGGCCTTCACCACAACACCCAGCTAACACAACAGGACTAATATTTGTTTTGTTTTTGTTGTTTATTTTTTGTTGTTGTTGTTGTTTTTCTTTTTTTTTTTTTGAGGCAGGGTCTCACTTTAGTTCAGGCTGACCTGGAATTCACTATGGAGTCTCAGGGTGGCCTCGAACTCACGGCGATCCTCCTACCTCTGCCTCCTGAGTGCTGGGATTAAAGAGGTGCGCCACCGCGCCGGGCTTGTGTTGTTTGTTTTGGATACGGGGACTCACTGTGATGTAGCCCAAGCCGGTCTCAAGGTGCAGTCGTCTTGCTCTAACCTCCCAAGTACCTGGGATTATAAATCTACATCATGGGGTCCAGCAAAGCACTTTCTAAAACATATATACCACCACTATGTTTTACATTACCAACATCTATTTTATATTTTTACTTATTTGTAACTTTTTGGGGTGCTGGGGGGTCCAACTGAAGGCCCCTCACATGCTGGACAAGTGCTCGACCACTGAGTTTAGTGAACTCCAGCCCAATATGACTGCCTGTCAATGCACGGGAAAAAGGATCTACAAGCAAAGGAAACCTGAGAGTTGCTGAGGGACAGCGAGGACAGAACGTGGAGCGTCATCTCCAAACACAGAGCCACACACATGCTGCCTTCTGGCCTTACTCTAAATAACCCGGCGTTTTACTCTTGAGGCAAATGTCAAAAACTCCAGCAGAAGCTGGTGGGGCTGATCGCTGTTTCCCGGCTAACAGAAATACAGGCTAAGCCACCGTCTGTCTCCACACGAGTAACAACTTTTTGTTGTGGTTTGGTTTGGTTTTTGGCTTTTTGAGGTAGGGTCTCACTCTAGTCCAGGCTGACCCGGAATTCACTATGTAGTCTCAGGGTGGCCTCGAACTCATGGCAGTCTTCCTACCTCTGCCTCCTGAGTGCTGGGATTAAAGGCGTGTGCCACCACGCCCGGCTTTCTGGGTAACAGTTCTGAAGAGGCAGCGTTGTAACCCAGATGTCCTTTCTTTATTCCAGGGTGTGCTATATGACCTAGACAAGGTGAGTTATCATTCCACGTTGAGTTGTTGTTGAAAGATAACACTGTATCCTTGAGGAGATGACACTGAAAGACCACTTAGGGACGGTAAAGACTCAAAGAAGGCATAATTTTCTCATCTTGGAAAAAAAAATTCATGTTTTGACACCGGGTATGGTGGTACACGCTTTCATTCTCAGCACTTGGGAGGCAGAGGTAGGAGGATCGCCATGAGTTCGAGGCCAACCTGAGACTACAGAGTGAATTCCAGATCAGCCTGAGCTAAAATGAGACCTTACCTCAAAAAAAAGAAAAAAAATTCATGTTTTTGTCTATGTTTCCCTAAAGTTTGGGAAAATTACCCACAAGTTTATTTTTTAAGTAATAGGTACCATATTTCATCAGACCAGAGACGTCTCTACTTAGAAAATGCTACATGCATTTATGTTCAATTAAGAAAATCAAAATGGGCCGGGTGTGGTGGCGCACACTTTTAATCCCAGCACTTGGGAGGTAGAGGTAGGAGGATCGCCATGAGTTCGAGGCCACCCTGAGACTACAGCCTAGCCTAGAGCAAAAACCTACTTCCTCAACAAAAAAAAAAAAAGAAAAGAAAAGGAAAATCAAAATGGTGCGTGTTAAATGTAGTTCTTTCTTTTCAAACAAAATGTGTAATCTTACTTAGGAAATTCTTTTAGAACTGTTTTGTCTGTCTTGCTGTAGGCATATGTGATGTCACTCTCTTTCTGGGCCTTTCTATGCACACAATAACTTGATTTTAATGCTGAATCATAGTATGTCCTTGAAGATATTTTAAGGGCAATGAAATTAACTGCACGTAATGACGATCTGTCTAACTCAGAGACCGCATGAGCCAGAGCAGGCAGCTATCTGCCACACGGCCAGTAACAAGTATGAAATGCAGCCAGCTACAGACACGATAAAATGGGGGAGGGAAGCCCATTTCTAAACAGACCACATATACCACGAAGAAATTTAAATATAGCCCCGTGACACTGTCCTATCAGAAATCAAATGCATCCCATGAGATGAGCCTCCTCACTGTTAAGGACAAAGATGGTCATAATTAATTCATATTCACCTCAGAGTACTCAATGTTTTGAAAACTGTTTTCCAAACTAACGTGAGAACGTCTTTAAAACTGTAACAGGCCGGCCTGGTGGCGCATGCCTTTAATCCCAGCACTTGGGAGGCAGAGGTAAGAGGATCTCCGGGAGTTCAAGGCTACCCTGAGACTACATAGTGAATTCCAGGTCCGCCTGAACTAGAGTGAGACCCTACCTCAACAAAAAAAAAAAAAAAAAAAAAAAAACACTAACAGAAGTAGGAGAAAGAGGGAAGAAGTCTTAAGCGTCTTCCAGTCCTTTTTGAGTATGAGACTGTACCAGATATTCTCATAAGCCTTGAATAATTGAGTTGTGAGTGACCATGCTTTCTCAAACTTCTTTTAATTCCAGCAAATTAAAACGATTGAAAGGTACATGAGACGCCTGGAGTTTCACATTAGTAAGGTAATTGACGCTCCTGTCCCGACCCCCGACCTCTCCCCCCCCCCCCCCCCCCCGCCGTCTCTCTCTGTCTCTGTCTCTCTGTCACTGGTGGACACGCCCTGCATCTGTCCTTGAAGACATTCTTTTTTTAAGTTTAGAGAGACCTTTACTACTTTTTTTAAAACTGTTTTTTTCTTTTTTATAATTAATTTATTTTTTTATTGACAACTTCCATGATTGTAAACAATATCCCATGGTAATGCCCTCCCCCCACACACACCACTTTCCCCTTTGAAACTCTATGGAGACATTCTTATCTAATTGATGCCTGAACAGATTAGCAGCTAAAGCCTCCAGCAGGCTGCAAAGATAGAGGAAGATATGAATGTGGCAGCCTGATAATCTGACCTTGTTTGGGGCTCACTTCAGTCCTGCCAACCTTTGTTGTTTCCTGTGCTGCCTACCAGAGGGCCTGCAGCCTCTGAGCAGAGCGCTTAGAGATAAACGTGAGCTAATCTGGCCCGACAGGAAGCTTAGCAGCCAGCAGCAGTGCATGACTACAGTCCCAGCCCTCCAGAGGCAAAGACCGGGAAAATGGAGAGTTCTAGACCAGCCAGATCTACACCATAAATCCCAGGCCAATCTGAACTATCATGTGAGACCCTGACTCAAAACAATTGAAAATTGATACCTATTATTTAGAAGCATAAGCATACAGATATTTTTATTTTTTCAATTGATTTTTAAATTGCATAATATACTACAGAGGAGTACTACATTCTTAAATTTATTAAATATTCAGTTTGATATGTTTTGACAATTGTGGTTTTGTCCTAATATTAAGAACAACTTGGTGCTGGAGAGATGGCTTAGCGGTTAAGGCTCCTGCCTGCAAAGCCTAAGGACCCAGGTTTGATTCCCCAGTACCCATGTAAGCCAGATGCAGTGGTGCATGTGTCTGGAGTTCATTTGCAGTGGCTAGAGGCCCTGGTGCACCTATTCTCTCTCTCTCAAATAAATAAAATATTTTTTAAAAAAAGAACAACAACAACAACTTAAACCAGGTATGATGGCTCATGCCTTTAATCCCAGAACTCGTGAGGCAGAGGTAGGAGGATCATCATGAGTTCAAGGCCACCCTGAGACCACATAGTGAATTCCAGGTCAGCCTGAGCTAGAGTGAGACCCTACCTCAAAAAAAAAAAAAAAAAAAAAAAGAACGACTTAACTTTATTTTCTTATACTCTATCACTGAACTGAGACTTTACAAAAGTTGTTTTTAATAAATAACCCCAAGTTCTTTAAAAAAAAAATTCTGAGGGACTAGAGCAATGGCTTAGTGGTTAAGACACGTGCCTGCAAAACCTAAGGACCCATGTTCAACTCTCTAGATCCCACATAAACCAGACACACAAGGTGATGCAAGTGCAAGTTCACACATGCCCACAAGGTGGCGCATGCTTCTGCACTTCAATTACAGTGCCTGGAAGCCCTGGCATGCCAATTCTCTTTCTGTCTCTCTATCTCTATCTCTATCTCTCTTTCACTCTCACTCTGATAAAAAATAATAATAATAAAAGATTTTTCAAAAATGCTGAATCCACGTGTGTGGATATCAGGATGTAACAATTTCTCTTAAAACAAAATGAAAGTTGCTTTGCATGCTACAGTTTCCACTAGTCTATATCTGGTTCCGTAGACAGAAGGCTCCTGACTTCACTGTTCCCCTCCCTCCACAGTCAGCCATGGATTGACAAATACCCAAGTCTTTCTTTCCCTCCCTCCCTCCTTCCCTCCTTCCCTCCCTTCCGCCCTAGTTTCCTTGTTTTTTTCCCCCATCCTTTTTTCCTTCCTTTTTTAAAAGATTTATTTTTATTTATTTATTTATTTGAGACAGAGAGAGGGTGAGAGAGAGAGAGAGTGAGAATGGGTGCACCATGGCTTCCAGCCACTGCAAACGAACTCCAGACGCATGCTCCACCATGTGCAGCTGGCTTACGTGGGACCTGGAGAATTGAACCTGGGTCCTTAGGCTCCGCAGGCAAGCGTCTTGACCTCTAAGACATCTCTCCAGCCTTCCTTCCTTTCTTTTTGAGGCAGAATTTCACCACGTAGCCCTATCTGTGCATATAGCCCCAACCTTCTCACCTCAGCGTCCCACATACTGGAATCATATGTGAGCCGCTATGCCCAGTGCATGAGCCATAACAAACAGTTCCAGTGATAATCTCATAATCTCAAAAAAAAAATACAAGAGTTGTTTGCAAAACCTCTCAGCAGCACAGGTTCAATTCCACAGTACTCAGGCAGAATCAGATGCATAAAGTGACACATGTGTCTGAATTTCATTAGCAGTGGGAAGATGTCTTGGCATATCCCTTCCTCTCCTCCTCCTCCTCTCTCTCTCAAACAAATAGAAATATTTTTAATGTAAGAAAAGACTCTTCTGTGTGTGTGTAGTTTGGAAACAGAATAACAGCTAGCTGTTTTGAGACAGAAAATGGGTCATACCAACAAAAATAAAAACAACAAAGTTGGGCGTGGTGGCGCACGCCTTTAATCCCAGCACTCAGGAGGCAGAGGTAGGAGGATCGCCATAAATTTGAGACCAGCCTGAGACTATATAGTGAATTCCAGGTCAGCCTGGGCTAGAGCAAAACCCTACCTCAAAAAAACAACAACAAAAAGAAAAATACACTACCTACTCAAGACCATCATAATAGGAGGAAAAGATGATGACACCAAAATAAAAGAGACGGATTGAGAGGGGGAGGGGATACGATGGAGAGTGGAGTTTCAAAGGGGAAAGTGGGGGGAGGGAGGGAGTTACCATGGAATATTGTTTACAATCATGGAAGTAGTTAATAAGAAAATAAAAATGAATAAATAAATATAAAAAAAAATAAAAGCAACTGGTCTCTGTGTAAAAGCGTCAGCTCCTGTAAGACTCTGCTTGTGAGGATAGAGACACAGTGTACCTTAGGAGCTCGACCGCAACCTGTGGCACTTCTTCCAAGCGTGACAAACATTTATGTGTCCGTTTCCTGTTTGGGCTGTGGCAGGTAGATGAACTCTATGAAGCCTATTGTATCCAGCGACGCCTCCAAGACGGTGCCAGCAAAATGAAGCAAGCCTTTGCCGCCTCGCCTGCCAGCAGAGCTGCCCGCGAGAGCCTGGCAGAGATCAACCGGAGCTACAAGGAGTACACAGAGGTACATCCCGCTGCCTCCGCGGGCGCTGGGCCCTACCTGGCCTCTTCTGAGGGGTTGGTGACTGCCAAGAGCGCGACAGTCGATCCGCTGTCTAGAGGAACAGGCGTTTCTGTGATTAGCCAACACGCACGCATGCGCGCACGCCGCTGGGTCTGGTGCCACAGAGCTGTAATCCCAGCTATTCTGGAGGCTGAGAGAGGAGGATTGCAAGTTCAAAGCTATCCTCCGCTACAGGGTGAACTCAACGCCAAACTGGGTCACTCAGTGAAACCCTGTGTCAAATTAAAAAAAAAAAAAAAATACACACCTTTAATCCCAGAGGTAGGAGAATCACCATGAGTTCAAGGCCACCCTGAGACTACATAGTGAATTCCAGGTTAGCCTGGGCTAGAGTGAGACCCTACCTCAACAAAATTAATAATAATAATAAATAAAAAGAGGGCTGGAGAGATGACTTAGCAGTGAAGGCACTTGCTTGCAAAGTCAAAGAACGCCGGTTTGATTCCCCAGAACTCACATAAGCCAGATGCACAAGGTGTGCCCATTTTCATTCTCTCCTTCTCTCTCAAAAAAAATAAAATAAAATGTTTTAGTGAAAAATTAGAAGCAATGCTAAGGAGATAGCTCAGTGGCAGAGCTTGATTTGCCTGGCATGCATGAGATTGCACCACCCAGTAGAGCCACGAGAAATTGAAGACAGAAGGAAGGAAAGGAGAAAGAAAGGTCATTGCGGACCTGTTGAAAGTAAGCCACAGTGCCCCAAGTTTACCCTTTTTTATTTTATTTTATTTTTTTTTTTTTTGAGGTAGGGTCTCACTCTAGTCCAGGCTGACCTAGAATTCACTATGTAGTCTCAGGGTGGCCTCAAACTCACGGTGATCCTCCTACCTCAGCCTCCTGAGTGCTGGGATTAAAGGTGTGCGCCACCACGCCCGGCAGAGTTTAGCCATTTAAATGCATTTCCAAATACTCTAGTGTGCAGAGTCTATCTGTACCCCAGAAGAAGATCGGAGCCTGTGGTGAAGATGGCTATCCCAGATGTCTGGGTAGCCTATCAGCATCCATCCTGCCCACAGTTTTATGTGCGAGAGGAAGGATTTTTATCAGACAGGAACAAGACAAAGATGCATGAACAAAAAAACGTGTGCTTTCCCAGTTCCTGACAGCCTCGGGGGACCTGACCGGCTGACCCGAGAGGGCTTCACCCCTCCCGGGGCCACCTCATACTGACATCTCGATGAACTGTTTAAATTATTAAAGTCGCACTTCTCACTGTCCCTGGAGTCTCTGTTCAGAGCTCGGATATCATGAGTGACGTCATGGCCCAAGGGGAGTCTGTTGGACAATTCCCAGAGCCCTGATTCTGTTTTGGGGTCACTTTATGATCACACCCCAGAACCTACTCTTATCTGAGCCAAGTTTGTCTCCTTTCCTGACCCAAGACAGACTCTTTTTTGCTTAAATTCCACTTTGAGGAAGAATGTTTTTCAAATTAGCTGCAATAAAAGATTCTGCACATCTGGACGTGGTGGCACACGCCTTTAATCCCAACACTCAGGAAGCTGAGGTAGGAGGATGCCTGAGTTCAAGGCCACTCTGAGAGTACATAGTGAATTTCCAAGTCAGCCTGGTCTAGAGGGAGACCCTACCTCAAAAAAAAAAAAAAAAAAAAAAAAACATTCTGCATGAACACATGTTACTCCTATCAATGTTAAAGTCACTTGTATGACGGATCCTTCTGGTGCGGCTGGGTTTCTGCATTTGTGATAGGTAGGTTAAGTCTCAGGAACAGGACCAGGCATGGTGGTGCATGTCTTTAATCCCAGCACTCTAGAGGCAAAGGTCAAAGGTTCGAGGCCAGCCTGGGACATACATAGTGAATTCCAGGTCAGCCTGGGCTACAGTGAGACCCGACTTGAAAAATTCTTTTTTAAAAAATACAGGCCAGCTGGATATCCATGACCTCATAGTGCCTGACACTACCTACACAAGACCATCATAAGAGGAGGAAAAGATCATGACATCAAAATGAAAGAGAGACTGATTGAGAGGGGGAGGGGATGTGATGGAGAATGGAATTTCAAAGGGGAAAGTGGGGGGGAGGGAAGGTAGCACCATGGGATATTTTTTATAATCATGGAAAATGTTAATAAAAATTAAGAAAAAAAAATTTTTTTAAATCCAGGCCAGAGATGGAGAGATAGCTTAGAGGTAAAGGCACTTGCCTGCAAAGCCAATGGACTCAGATTCCGTTCCCTAGGACCCACATAAGACAGATGCACAAGGTGGTGCATGCATCTGGAGTTCATTTGCAGTGGCTAGAGACCATCAAATAAATAAATAAATATATTTTAAAATCCAGGTACAGGTTAGCAAATAAGGAAATGACCCTCCCTGACTCACCTCATGCAAGCTCACGGACCCAGAGACGGGCTCCTGGCTTGAAGCAGCCTTGGTTCCTGAGACTTCCTTTCTCCCGGACTCTGAAATAAAACATGCAGTTTCTGGGCTGGAGGGATAGTTTAACAGTTAAGGTGCTTGCCTACAAGGCCAAAGGACCTAGGTTCGATTCTCCAGTATCCACATAAGCCAGATGCGCAAGGTGGAGCATGCGTCTGGAGTTCATTTGCAGCAGCTGAAGGCCCTAGTGTGCCCATTCTTTCTCTCCCTTCCCCCCCCCTTCTCTGTCTCTCTCAAATAAATAAAATACTTTAAAAGTTTTTTTTTTTAAGTGCCATTTCCAAGCTGGGCATGGTGGCACACGCCTTTAATCCCAGCACTCGGGAGGCAGAGGTAGGAGGATCACCATGAGTTCAAGGCCACCCTGAGACTACATAGTGAATTCCAGGTCAGCCTGGAATAGAGTGAGACCCTACCTCGAAAAAACAAAATAATAATAATAATAATAAAGTGCCATTTCCGGTGATTGAGCCGTTCACAGCAGGGGAGAAGGGCCCTGGCCAACAGCCTCTAGAAACCACCTGTCCCTGGACACTTGCAGGTCAGTAGAAGCAAGGCTCTCCTTGGTCAAGGGCTTATCTCAGCAAGAGGCAGGGCTGCCCTTCTGAAGAAGGAGGTCCAGGCCTCGAGGGTGCCAGACCCCACTCAACGCCCCCGTGACTGGACTCGGGATGCTTGGGTAGCCACAGGAGCCAGGGTTTTATCACAAGGAAGGCTTAGGGCCCGAAGCCTTGGCTCTTAGAGCCTTTTTGCATATGTTACAATGCTTGGGTGAGACTAAGGAATTTTTTGTTTGCTTGCTTGTTTTCATTTGCTGTGGGGTGGGGGAGGGAGTGAATATGGTGCATGGCCACAGCCCCCGCGTGACGGGCAGGAGAGAAGGGCTGTCGTTGCTGCTCAGGCCAGCCCTGCGCTGGTGAGTTTTAACCTCCGCTATCTCCTCCTACCTTCTCAGCAGAGGAGCGCTGGGATTAAAGAGACCCACCACTACTTCCAGTTTAAAAAAAAGGAAACTTTATTTTTGCCAGGCATGGTGGCGCACGCCTTTAATCCCAGCACTCAGGAGGCAGAGGTAGGAGGATTGCCATGAGTTCAAGGCCACCCTGAGGCTACATAGTGAATTCCAGGTCAGCCTGGGCTAGAGTGAAATCCTACCTCAAAAAAAAAAAAAAAAAAAACAACCAAAACAAACAAATAAAAAACTATATTTTATATATTTGTTTAAGAGAAAGAGTCAGACAGAGAGAATGGGCACACCAGGGCCTCCAGCCACTGCAGACAAATTCCAGACACATGTGCCACCATGGGCATCTGGTTTACGTGGGTTCTGGGGACTGGAATCTGGGTCCCTTGGCTTTTCAGGCAAGTGCCTTAACCACTAAGCCATCTCTCCAGCCCCACTCCCAGCTTTTTTTTTTTTCTGTTTTTTGTTTTTCGAAGGTAGGGTCTCACTCTAGCCCAGGCTGACCTGGAATTCACTATGGAGTCTCAGGTTGGCCTCGAACTCACAGTGATCCTCCTACCTCCGCCTCCTGAGTGCTGGGATTAAAGGTGTGTGCCACCATGCCCGGCTTCATGTCTAGCTTTTTTGAGTGGAGTCTGGGGATCCGAACTCAGGTACTTGGAGTTGCACGGCACGCGCTCTATCCACAGAGCCGTGTCGCCGGCCTCCCGAGGAAAGTGTGGACCGCGGGCGTCTTCCTCTGTTAAGCTAGCTGCCCACGTGTTCAGACGCCTGCCAACGATCCTGACACGTCTGGTAGCCTGGCTGGATTCCTAGAAATGGTTCTGTTGCACACGGGTCCTGGGCTCTGAGGAAGAAGTGTTTACAGTGCTGAGACTTTGTGTCCCAAGCTCTCCAGCTGCTCAGGAAACGGTCCCGGCTTTGAGAAGCTCTTTGAAGCTCTGAGGACTTTTCAAGGGAAGGGCAGTGCCATTGTCTCAGTGTCCCACAACAGTGACCACCTGGGACATACTAAATAAGAATCAAAGCCCCCCCCACACACACACACACACTCTTACAAATACACCCTGATGTACCGTGTGCACATGTCCAAATAGAAGCAATCCCTGGTGGAGCTCCCTGAATGGCCATGCTTTTGTCAGCGAAGGCCACCGTATGTGCCCAAGCCTTGGTGACGCTGGCCTGTGAGGAAGAACGCTGCAGGAGCCCCAGGGGCTGTGGTGAGACCGCTCTTCAGCGCAGTAGAGACATCCAAAGCTCACGCCAGCTGAGCTGTAGGAGGGCCTCCCTAGGGACAGCCAACACGGACGGTGACACTTCAGCCCACCTCTGACATCTCTCTGGTTAGGCCAGCAGATGCCGGGAAGGTGGACAAGGGCGGGCTTGCGTGTGACCACGTGCAGGGAGCTTGTTTCCCCTCACTGCGCCTCTGACTCGACAGGGAAGAGAGGACTCTCATCAGACTTGGGGATCAGGTTGCAATGTTGTGATGTCACATTAGGAAGTCTTCCCCACTTGAGCAGAATTAACTCCTGTGATCTTTAGTCCCCCCCCCCTTTTTTTTATTTTAGAGAGGGGAGAGGGAGAGAGAGAATTGGCGTGCCAGGACCTCAGCCACTGAAATCAAACTGTAATGGGGTGCTAAGGATAGTTAACAAGTAAAAATTGCATATACTTGCTGCGATATAGCATGACGTTTTGAATGTACATACACTGTAGAATAGCTAACTGATGTTACTGAATCCATAACGTGGGTCTCTTGGCAGTGACCTGCCTCAGGTGTACACGTTCAGCATGAACACGCAACTCAAAAGGCTAGCAGCTGTCTTGTAAAATTATCCAGTGTTTTCTTTTTTGTTTGTTCCCTATTCAGCTCAATATTGTTTTTAACACTTTTAGTTTATTTTCTTGCCTTTCAGTGGATAACCTAACTAAGTCTGAGACATTGTGTTTGGTTGTCGGAACTCTTCAGTCTGTTTGTGTAGAAATCTTTCCGCAGGGGCTGGAGAGATGGCTCGCCAATTAAAGGAGCTTGCTTGGAAAGCTTGATGGCCAGAGTTCGATTCCACGGTTACCCACATAAAGCCAGATGCACAAAGTGGTGCATGCATCTGGAGTTTCTGTTTTGCTTTGGTTTTTTGAGGTTGGGTCATGCTCTAGCCCAGGCTGACCTGGAATTCATTATGTAATCTCAGGGTGGCCTCAAACTCACAGCCATCCTCCTACCTCTACCTCCCAAATGCTGGGATTAAAGGAGTGCGCCACCACGCCCAGCCAGGCATCTGGAGTTTATTTGCAGTGGCAAGAGGCCCCGGCATGCCCGTTCCCCAGCCCCTGTCTCCCTGCAAATTAATTTTTTAAAAAATAAAGAAATGAAGACCGGGTGTGGTGGCGCACGCCTTTAATCCCAGCACTCGGGAGGCAGAGGTAGGCGGATCGCCGTGAGTTCGAAGCCACCCTGAGACTACATAGTGAATTCCAGGTCAGCCTGGGCTACAGCGAGACCCTACCTTTAAAAAAAAAAAAAAAAACAGGTAGGCCTGACAGGCAAGGCTGTGTGACCATGACGACCATGACAGGCCGACAACTGCCTCCTGCCCTTGCAGTGGCCAGGTTCGCAGTGCAAACGCCACGCACGCGCTTAGAGCAGTCGCGCAGAGGAAGGTTCTAATGCTCCCCGTGCTCTTCACAGAACATGTGCACCATCGAAACGGAACTGGAGAGTCTGCTGGGGGAGTTCTCCATCAAGATGAAAGGTAATCCTCCCCCTGCCCAGAGCAAGCCCGAGCCCCCCTCCCACCACCACCACAGAGCCCCGGGGTGCGAGCACACACACTCACCTTCCTTGCAAAGACAAGGGCCACCCACCCTCGGCCCTCCCACTGAGGTTAACTTACTGATGTTTCTCCTAAATCTTGCCGTCACCGTTAGAAACACATATTTATTATGAGACCGTATCAAACAGACAGAAATGAGAGGATGCCGCAATGAACCCTCATCATTTGCTTAGGCTACTTTACTCTTAAATTTTTATTTATTTGAGAGAGAGATTGGGAGAGAGGTAGATACGGAGAAAGAATGGGCACACCAGGGCCTCCAGCCACCGCAGACGAACTCCAGACGCATGAGCCACCTTGTGCATCTGGCTCACGTGGGTCCTGGGGAATCGAACCTATGTCCTTAGGCTTCACAGGCAAGCGCCTTAAGTGGTAAGCCATCTCTCCAGCCCTACCTTACTTTCTTTAAAAAATTGTACTTATTTGAGAGAGAGAATGGATGTGCCAGGGCCTCCTGCTGCTGCAAACAAACTCCAGGTACATGCATCTGGCTTTATATGGGTACTGAGGAATCGAACCCGAGCCATCAGGCTTTATAAGCATGCGCCTCTAACCGCTGAGCCATCTCTCCAGCCCCTGGCTGCTTTGTCTTTGTTTCCCTTTGATGAAGTAGAAGCCTTTGAAGCAATGAAACCCAAATACATCAGCCCTCACGTCAGCCAGTTCTGATGCCAGTGTTAATGCGCGGGCCTTGCTGGAATCCTAATTTAAGCAAACCAACAGTACAAAGCATTTTTGAGACAACTGGGGACAGCGGAAGACAAAATAGGTTAACAACAAAGGCTTGTTAGCTTCGTCAGCTGGGATAATGGACAGGACGGGGGCTCAGTGGTTACATAAAAAGACAGCCCCGTTCCTTCCGAGAGGCATGCTGATGTGAGGGCTGATGTATTTGGGTTTCATTGCTTGAGACAAATTGTGTGTAGTGCAGCCTAGCCTCGAACTTAATATGCAGTCAAGGGTAACCTTGAACTTTTGACATGCCTGCCTGTCAACCTAGGTGTGAGGATTACAGGGATCAACACCATACCTTGGTTTACTATCATTCATTATCATTTAAATTATTAAATTATTAAAATTGTTCCTTTATGCTCATAAGCTACCAAATTTTGTTTGTTTGGTTTTTTTTTTTTTGTTTTTTTTTTTTCCCAAAGTAGGGTCTCACTCTAACTCAGGCTGACCTGGAATTCACTATGAAATCTCTGGCTGGCCTTGAACTCACAATAATCCTCCTTCCTCTGCCTCCCAAGTGCTGAGATTAAAGGCCTGTGCCAACCACACCCGGCTAAAACTACCCCATTTGTGATACTGGTTTTAAACCCACAGATGAATGTGACTCTGTGGTGTTTATTCCAGAAAGTTCTAAATCTAGAAGCATGATTTGATTGACACCACTACATCTTCAGCACACAATGGAAGTCTGGTTTTAGGGGGAAAAAAAACGAGTTCTGTCTAGGTGGTGTGGGACGCACGGTGTGCTGTCCATGGGGTCCACCACGCCTGCGGAACCACAGCTGCCACGGCGAGCCCACTTCTCTCCCAGGCTTTGGCCCAGTGGACAGCCACTCAGAGGGTGGGGCTTATGGATCATTTTGCTGGGGCGGGGCGTAGCCACTTGATCTCTGGATGGCTAATGGGGATTTATTTAATCACCCACTTGTGAACCAAGACATTCTTTGAAAGGGTCTCAACAGGAGATCTTCACTCTCAAATGAGTCATCTAATTCAGGAGGAAAACTATTGAAATCTCTGAATGAGTGGGCCTGGAACCAAAACCAGGGCCTCCAAGAGCTCCGGGAGTGAGTCAGTTCCCGTTCCCTCCGCTGCTTGCACATTTCCAGTCACTTACATCCTTGTGCTTCCTTTCGGTCTCCGCCTGAGTCACTGGTTCAAAACCACCCAGGCCCTGTCTCCCTCCCAGCAGGTCAGTATCCATAGAACAAGGAGGGAGACCTAGAAGTTTATTTTTAATTTGCTGATGATTATGTCACAGCCTAGTTCTCTGAAAAACAACCTTGAAGTACCAACCTTGCAGACTGGCACAAAGAGGCAGTCAAGTCACCGTGTCGCTGTTAATACACAGAAGACGTGTGTCCCCTAGTTCTGACGTCCACTACTTTCAACTTTTGATGAGAGGGAGAATTCCTCCCATTTTTGTCTTTCTTTAGACAGGGTCTCATGTAGCCCTGGATGTCCTGGAACTTGATATGTAGCCTGGGCTGGCCTCGCCCTCTGGGATTATGAGTGGGTACCACCACAGGCAGCTGTTGTAACCGTCAGCCTTCGTAGCTCCAATATATCCCTACCTCCAATCCCATATTCAGCTGAGCAGATACTATCAAAAGATGGTCTCAGGCTGGAGAGATGGCTTAGCAGTTAAGGCACTTGCCTGGGAAGCCTAAGAACCCAGGTTCGATTCTCCCATGTAAGCCAGACACACATAGTGGCTCATGCATCTGGAGTTCGTTTGCAGTGGATGGAGGTCCTGTTGCCCATTTCTCTCTCTCTCTCTCTCTCTCCCTCCCTCTCCCCCATCCCTCTCCCCCTGTCTTTCTCTAATAAATAAATGAAAAAAACTACAAGACAAAAGATGGTCTCAGGCTGGAGAGACGACTTAGTGGTTAAGGCACTTTCCTGCAAAGCCAAAGAACCCAGGTTTGATTCCCCAGGACCCACGTAAGCCAGATGCACAAGGGGCTGCATGCATCTGGAGTTCACTGCAGGGACCTGGCTACCCCCTGTGAACAGCACTGGGCGTGATGGGCTAAGGGGGGGGGGCTGTGGGAGCCTTCCGTCCTCTCCACTTTCCTCATCAGCTTCCTTAGCTCTCCTGAGCTCAGTTTCTCCCACGGGAGTCTCTCAGGCCTGAAACTGTTCTGCGTTGGTCACAGGTAGACACTTCTATCACCTCTAGTCTCCTGATCTAACATGAAAACTCAAAAA
The DNA here is from genome assembly GCA_036346955.1 of Dipus sagitta. NCBI lineage: Eukaryota > Metazoa > Chordata > Mammalia > Rodentia > Dipodidae > Dipus > Dipus sagitta. The sequence goes on from CM070782.1 coordinate 3,020,463, forward strand.
CTACATCTGTGAAGCCCAAAGATAGCACCCCATTTCTCCCCCCCCCAACCCAGGGAAGTCCTCCCCCAGTACCAGGAAATCCTAGAACCACCCTTAGAACAAACACATCAACAAACAGCCGATTTCATAACTTTCTCAGATCTGGAAACCCCTGACTTCCTCCCGCCACAGCCTCACACATTTCCCTTTTCCTTTATTTATTTTTGTTTGTTTTGTTTTGGTTTGAGGTAGGGTCTCACTCTAGTCCAGGCTGACCTGGAACTCACTATGTCATCTCAGGCTGGCCTCGAACTCACGATCCTCCTACCTCTGCCTCCTGAGTGCTGGGGTTAAAGGTGGGCGACGCAGGCTACACTTCCCTTTTTGCCCCACCCCCACACCTGGCGGCAATGTGGGTGGGGGTGGGGCAGCTGGGTGTTGATAAACACAGCACAGTGACCGTTACTGAGCTGTGGGCACCTGCTGTGGCCTGAGCTGGGCACTGGACCACCTCCTGGTGTATGGCCCCTGGCTTGGATGCACAGTGCATTGGACAAAATGGACCTCCTAGCAGTCAAAGCAGCAGGTCAGTGGGACACGTGACCAGCTGACCAGTCACATGGCCAGACTGCTGTGAAAGCTTAAGGGAGAATGGGGGACCGGGCTGAGGGCGGAAGCAGGAGGACCAAAGTTCAAGGCCAGCCTGGGCTACATAGGGGACTGTCTCAAAAGAAAAACACAAAATTAAGCCAGGTAAGGCCTGTAATCCAAGTTTAAGACCAGCCAGGCTACAAAGTGAGACACTCACTGTCTCAAAAAAAAAAAAAGTTTAGGAGCCGGGCGTGGTGGCGCACGCCTTTAATCCCAGCACTCGGGAGGCAGAGGTTGGAGGATTGCCATGACTTTGAGGCCACCCTGAGACTCCATAGTGAATTCCAGGTCAGCCTGGGCTATAGCGAGACTCTACCTTGACAAAAACAAAACAAAACAAATTTAGGGCTAGAGGAATGGCTCGGCAGTTAAGGCGCCTGCCTGCAAAACCGAACCACTCCAGTTTGATTTCCCAGTATCCACGTATAGCCAGATGCACAAAGTGCCACATATGTCTGGAGTTCATTTGCAGTGGCTGGAGGTCCTGGTGTACCCATTCAGTCTCTCTCTCTCTCTGCTTGCAAATAAATAAGTAAAAATATTTTTTTAAAAAAAATTTTAATTGGATGTGGTGGCTCATATTTCTTTTTTTGAGGCAAGCCCAACAGACTGGCCTTTTTTTTTTTTTTTTTTTTTTTTTTTTTTTAATGAGAAAGAGCAAGAGTGAAAGTATGTGGGTAAGAAAGAGAGAGAGAAAGAATTGGCATGCCAGGGCCTCTAGCCACTGCCATCGAACTCCAAATTCGTGCACCACCTTGTGTGCAGGTGCAACCTTGTGCATCTAGCTTACATGGGATCTAAGGAGTCGAACCTGGGTCCTTAGCCTTCACAGGCAAGTGCCTTAACCATTGAGCCATCTCTCCAGCCCTCTTATCTTTCACCGCAGTACTTGGGAGGCTGACGTAGAAGTGTTCACTGAGTTCAAGGACAACCTTGGCTAGACTGAGACTCTACCTCAAAGAAAAATTTTTAAAAGCCAGGCACGGTGGCCCACGCCTTTAATCCCAACACTCTGGGAGGCAGAGACAGAAGGATCACTGTGAGTTCAGGGCCAGCCTGGGACTACAGAGTGAGTTCCAGGTCAGCCCGAGCTAGAGTGAGACCCTACCTGGAAAAAAATAATAATAATTGAAAGAGAAGCCTGCCACTGAGGGGTTAGGGGAAAGGCTTTCTGTTGTGACCTTTGAGTTAGAAGCGGTGGAGTGGAAGGGCGCTTGCCGAGGAAGCACCGTCACTGGTGGGGCTGAGAGCCCCTTGGGGGCAGCTTGTGCACATGCCTGGTCCATCGCCGGGAGCCGGGAGGAAGCCAAGCAAAACGATCTTGCAGAAAGCCGGCTTCATCCTGATTACGACTGTGCTCCAGTCAGGTTCCAGGAAGGCGTGTGCTAGACCCGCTCAGCCTCCAGGGAGCCGGGACCCCTGCAGCATTTATGCGCAGCCCACAAACCAGTAAAGCCTATGGAGCGGGAAGGCCGCCTTTCAACTTGGCTATTTTCCTTAAAGTAGGAGGTGTGATTAGGGGGACAGAAGGTCGTGGTTAAACTGGAGAGCATCCTGACAGAACGAAGGCCAGGGAGGGTGGCTGCATGGTCCTAAGAAAACACCTCAAAGAAGCTACTTGAGGAGGAAGGCTGTTCTGAGCTCACGGCTGGACACAAAGCAGGGAAGCGAGTGGCTTCAGGAGTTTACCTCCGCATGGATTAAGCGGCAAAGGCTGGGAGGGCCAGGAAAACGGTGGAGATGTCCAGGCCCGGCCTCCACCATCCCCCCACCAATCCCACCCACTTCTTACAGCTACATTCTGCAAACAGCACCACCAGCTGGGGACCAACTGAGCCTATGAGAGCAGTGCAAATTAAAGCAGAGGTAGAAGGCCCAGGGAGATGGCCGAGCCATTAAAGGAGCTTGTTTACAAAGCCTGTCGGCTGGGCTTGGACTCCCCAGGACCCACGTAAAGCCAGGTAGATGCACAAAGCGGTGCACGCATCTGGAGCGCATTTGCAATGGCAAGAGGTCCTGGCATGTTCATTCTTTCTCCTCACAAATAAATAAATAAATAATAATTTTTTAAAGATAGGCAGGGCTGGAAAAATGGCTTAGTGGTTAAAGGCACTTGCGTGCAAAGCTTGATGGTCCAAATTCGATTCCCCAGTGCCCATGTAAAGCCAGATGCACAAAGTGATGCATGCATCTGGAGTTTGTTTGCAGTGCAAGAGGCCCAGGTCCACCTTTTTGGTTTTTCAAGGTAGGGTCTCACTCTAGCCCAGGCTGACCTGGAATTCACTCTGTAGTCTCAGGGTGGCCTCGAACTCACAGCGATCCTCCTACCTCTGCCTCCTGAGTGCTGGGATTAAAGGTGTGCGCCACCACACCTTAATTTTTTTTTAAGATAAGACAAGATGCAGTGTGGAAACAAAAGTCTCAGACCCTGGTGGCCTCCTAGACACATCCCTCAGACAGAATTCAAGGGTGTTTTGAGTGGGCATGACGAAAACTTCTCAGCTGGCGTGTCAGTAACCACCAAAGATGGCACCTGAGAAGGCACCCATCTCCCCCTAGCTATAGAAATGCTGCCAGGGCCTCAGGCCACAGTTGAAGGAAACCTAGCAGGCCCCAAAGACGGGCAGCCACTGCCTTTGTCCCACTGACCGGGCCAATGCTGTGTCGCGGGCCCCGTCACACGCGGCGGAGCACAGCCCCATAACTACTCTGCCTGACTGTGGTCATCTGGATGCATTGGCGCTGTGATCACAAAGCGCCGTCATGACCCGGAGAGACAAAACCCAGAAACCGTCCCTACCACAGCCCTTCCTCCCATTTCTTTACAATTTATCTGCAAGGAGAGAGAGAGGGAAGGAAGGAGGGGCCACTCTTGTACTGCAAACAAACTCCAGGTACATGCACTACTTTGTGCATCTGGCTTTACATGGGTATTGGGGACTCAGACCCAGGCTGGCAGGCTTTATAATCAAGTGACTTAACCACTGAACAATCTGCCCAGCTCCTTCCTCCCACTTTCAATTCTTCAAATAGGAACTTCTGCTAATTCTGAAAAGGGGCCAGGGAAACATCTTCAAAGGATGTTCTCATCCTGTTTAGCAACAATCAGGTCGACTTTGTTTTTTTTTTTTTTTAATCAAGCCTCTGTAGTCACTGTGCAGGTAAACAGGCATTTGGTTAGTTTCAAACTAATTTGCAGATTCTTAAAGGCTGTTTTGGATTTTAGCAGAATTAGCATGCCAAGCTTTGGTGGCAAAAGCCAGCTAATGATGCTATCTTTCAGCAATATTTTTTATAAAAAGGGCTACATGTTCCAGAACTGTTAGAAAAACGACTTCTTTAAACCAGTTTCTGCCTGAGTCCTCTTAAGTGGCTTGTTAAGGTCTCATTAGTTAGAGCTGTTCCTAATTAAAGTGGCTTCCATAGGGACGGCATGCCCTAGAGATGGACTGCTGCTGCCATCTGCTGGCAGATATTGGTAATAGCAGGTCCTTTTGAATTTTCTGTCCTATCTCCACCATTACCTCTAGCTATCCATGCCCATCAGCCAGGGGAGAACTGACTCCTTTATCCAAGAGTTTTACAACTGACTTTTTTGATCGTTTGGGGTTTTGTGTGTGTGTGTGTGTTTTGATGCAGGGTCTTACTTTAGCCCAGGCCTACCTGGAACTCACTCTATTGCAGGCTGGCCTTGAACGAAACCCATGGCAACCACACCTGGCAAGTCTTACAACTTAGTAATGGGGCTCTCCTTAAAAGGGAAAACACAGGCTGGAGAGATGGCTTGGCAGAAAAGGCGCTTGCCTGCAAAGCCAAAGGACCCAGGTTCGATTCCCCATGGACCCATGTACACCAGATGCACAAGGGGATGAATGCATCTGGAGTTCATTTGCAGTGTCTGGAGGCTCTGGCACACCCATTCTCTCTACCTGACCCCCCCATAACTAAATAAAATAAAAATAAACACTTTTTTAAAAGGCAAACCACATCGTGTGACACCATTCCCATTATGCTTACCTGGGTCAAATCCTGTCTAATGTAAAAGCAACCCAGAACTCAAATACATTCTCAGAACTACAAAAAGCAAGCAAAAGGGGGGGGGGTAGAAAGGGAAATGAGCTGGTGTGGTGGTACATGCCTTTAGTGCCAGCACACGTAAAACTAGTGATTAAGAAAAAAAGTCTGGTCAGGCATGGTGGCACACGCCTTTAATCCCAGCACTTGGGAGGCAGAGGTAGGTGGATCACCATGAGTTTGAGGCCACCCTGAGACTAGATAGTGAATTCCAGGTCAGCCTGGATTAGAGTGAGATCCTATCTCAAAAAAAGAAAGGAAGGGAGGGAGGGAGAAAGAAAGAGAGGGAGAGAGAGAGAAAGGAAGGAAGGAAGGAAGGAAGGAAGGAAGGAAGGAAGGAAGGAAGGAAGGAAGGAAGGAAGGAAGGATGGACCTGGCTGTAGAGATGGCTTAGCAGTTAAGGCTATTGCCTACAAAGCCTAAAGACCTAGGTTCAATTCCCCAGTACCCACAGAAAGCCAGATGTACATGGTGGCATATGCATCTGGAATTCATTTGCAGTAGCTGAAGGTTACTTTGGCTGGGTCCTTTGGCCAGCAAAGCCAAAGGACCCAGGTTCAATTCCCCAGGACCCACATAAAACCAGATGTACAAGGTAGCATATGCGTATGGAGTTTGTATGCAGTGGTTATAGGCACTGGTATGCCCATTCTCCCTATCTGCCTCTTTCTCTCAAATAAACAAATAAATAAAATATATTTTAAAAAAAAGAAAACAAAACAAAATCAGGCCCTGGTGAGCTGGGTCAGGGGTTAAAGGTGCTTGCTTGAAAAGCCCGATGGGCCAGGTTCAGTCCCCTAGTTCCTTCGTAAAGCCAGACGCACAAAGTGGAGAAGCAATAGAGGGAAACACCCAGCATCAGCCTCTGGCCTGCACGCATCTATGCGCACACGCGTGGATACCTACGCACGTGCACGTGAGAAGTGTTCCCTCTCCCCTTGACCGATGGACTGCACCCCTCCGCCACACACAAAAAATAAGGTGTTCACAGATGGTCTCAAAACAACGTAATGAGTTTTCCTTAGAGTTTAACTGATTATTTTAATTTGTCAATGATGCCCATTTGAGTCTCTGATGAGGGAACATTCTGAACCTCACAGTCCATTTGCTTGTTTGCAGGTCTGGCTGGCTTTGCCCGGCTTTGCCCCGGAGACCAGTACGAGGTAAGTAACACGTTAGTCTCTGTTCTGGGATTGGCTGCATGAAGGACAAGGGGCCTGCTATACCTTTGGTTTTGTTGTTTTGCGTGCTGGGAATCAAACACGGGGGCCCTATGCATGCTAGACAAGTGCTCTACCTCTCAGCTACATCCCCAGCCCTCTTTTTACTCTTTTAAAAAATGTATTTATTTATTTAAGAGAGAAAGAGGCAGAGAGAGAGAGAGAATGGGCACATCTGGGCTTCCAGCCACTGCAAATGAACTCCAGACGCATGCGCCACCATGTGCATCTGGCTTACGTGGGACCTGGAAAATCAAACCTGGGTCCTTAGGCTTCGCAGGCATGCGCCTTGAGTGCTAAGCCATCTCTCCAACCTTTCTTTTACTTTTCATTTTAAGACACGGTCTCACTAAGTGGCCCAGGTTGGTCTGGAATTCACTGGAACTTTCGATCCTCCTGCCTCAGCTGGATGGCAGGCCGTATCACCAAGCCTGGGGCCAGCTATCATCTTGCTTGTCTTTTTTTTTTTTTTTTGAGGTAGGGTCTCGCTCTAGCCCAGGCTGACCTGGAATTCACTATGGAGTCTCAGGGTGGCCTTGAACTCCTCCTACCTCTGCCTCCTGAGTGCTGGGATTAAAGGCATGCACCACCAAGCCTTTGCTTGTCTCTTTTTTAAAAAACATTTTAAGCCAATGAGAACATTTGGAGATGGGTGCAAGGCTCCCACATACTCTTCATCTGCAGTTGCCATTGTGGGGGGTGGGCGGAGGGGGGGTAAGGTCTCGCTCTACCCCAGGCTGACGGGGAGCTCACTCTGCAGTCCCAGGTGACCTCAAACTCACAGTGAGCCTCCTGCCTCAGCCTCAGTAACTCACAGTGAGCCTCCTGCCTCAGCCTCAGTAACTCACAGTGAGCCTCCTACCTCAGCCTCAGTAACTCACAGTGAGCCTCCTACCTCAGCCTCAGTAACTCACAGTGAGCCTCCTGCCTCAGCCTCAGTAACTCACAGTGAGCCTCCTACCTCAGCCTCAGTAACTCACAGTGAGCCTCCTACCTCAGCCTCAGTAACTCACAGTGAGCCTCCTGCCTCAGCCTCTGTCACCGCTCTGTAACGTTTGTTATCATTGTCCCGTGATGCTGTTTTGCAAAAGCATCGCAGGGTGCCATGCAGACACCGTGCCCCTTCCTTCCCAAATTCTTCTCCCAGACTGGAGGGACATTCTCTCACATAAGCGCCCTTCTCAGTGTCAGCAAATTTAGCAATTGCTCCTCCAGTGAATTTCATCTGATGCACAGTCTATATTTATATTTTGACAAGCACTCCAAATTGTACCTTGTAGCAGTTTTCGTTTCCTCCTCCTCCTTCTTCTTCTTCTTTTTTTTTTTTTTTTTTTTTTTAGGTAGGGTCTCTCTCTCTAGCCCAGGCTGCTCTGGAATTCACTACGTAATCTCAGAGTGATTTAGAACTCACTGTGATCCACCTACCTCTGCCCCCAGGTGCTGGGATTAAAGGCGGGCACCACCGTGCCCGGCTAGTTTTCATTTCTAATCTGTGATCTAATCCAGATTCATGACTGAGACTAAACCCCATGAGTGAAAAATAATGACAGGAGCTTTCTCCATAAATGTGGCACGGTGGCTCACACCTACAATCCCAGATCTCAGAAGGCTGAGACTGAGCTTCATAAGACTGTGTCTCAAAAACAAAACAGAACAAAACAGCTAACTGTGCTTCCTGCACCTGAGGGGGACTGAAACTGCCCAAGTTCAAATCTCCAGATCCCCCGTAAACAGGTGGAAGTGGCCACACACACACACACACACACACCTGTGACCCCGGCCCCACAGGGGAGCAGAGACCCCAGCATTGCCAGTGTCCCACAAGCTCCAGGATCAGTAAAGAGACCCTGGTTTCAAAACAAAGCCTGAGTGGAAGAGGGATAGAGCGTGCCACCCGGCGTTCCGTTCTCACCACCATGGGCGATCACTTCCCCGCAGCATATGGGGCGCCATACCCCACTACACACACACACACACACACACACACACACGACTTCAGAAAGTAAAATCACCCTTGCAAAGGAAACCTCCGTGTCCTCCGTGATCACTGAGACGTGTGACCACGGAGATTGCCGCGGGTACACGGTGTCAGTCCTGGCCCAGCTTCATCTTGCTCATTTAGAGAGACATGGCTTCCTCTCTGGCTCTGCCCGCCGAGCGGGTTTCGGTGGCGGCATGGTGTCTTTCGGGAGGGCCTGGGGCCCGTGGAGAACATGTCCCGATGGCTGTTCCCTTGCTGTGGGGCTAACAAGACAACAGCGGGCTTCACGAGTGAGCAGAGGCCCCGTGTGACGACCCCTCTGCTCCCGGGGTCTCAGGGCATCAGGGTTCACCCCGTTAAGTCTTATCACTCTGATCACGGGCTCCACGGAGACGCCAGCCGGGGGACAGACAACAGGTGCCTTATCTCCCCGGCTCTCGGATCTCAGTGTTGGGGACGGGAGGTGTTGGGTCATGGAACAAGGGGTCTGTCTGATATCTCCCCCCCCCCCACCGACACACACACCCCTTGTCCACCCAGATTTTCATGAAGTATGGCCGGCAGAGGTGGAAACTAAAAGGCAAAATAGAAGTTAACGGCAAACAGAGCTGGGATGGAGAAGAAACCGTGTTCCTGCCCCTGGTAGTGGGGTTCATTTCCATCAAGGTACGGGGTTGCCCTTGTCCTGCGCTGTCTCTCCTGGTGCCCCGGGGACCCTCCGTCCCACAGAACCCTGCAGCTGACCTTCTCCCAGAGAGAACGGAGGCAGTTACCTGTGACCGGGGCTTTTTGTTGTCGTTGTTTGCTTGGTTGAGGGGTTTTTTGTTTGTTTGTTTGTTTTTGTTTCTGCTTTTGGTTTTTCGAGGTAGGGTCTCGCTCTAGCCCAGGCTGACCCGGAATTCACTAGGTAGTCTCGGGGTGGCCTCGAACTCACGGCAATCCTCCTACCTCTGCCTCCCAGCGCTGGGATTCAAGGCGTGCACCACCACACCCGGCAACCTGGGTTTTTGAAATATCTGCTTCCCGTTCAGATGTGTTCCTGAAGGAAGGGATCACGTTACTAAGAAAAAGGAAAGAGCACTTTGTTTTCCTTTTCTTAATATTTTATTTATTTATTTATTTGTTTTTGAGAGAGGTAGGGAGAGAGAGAGAGAGAGAGAATGGGTGTGCCACGGCCTTCAGACACTGCGAAAGAACACCAGATACACACGGGCATCTGGGCAACTGAACCTGGGCCCTTTGGCTTTTGCCAGCAAGCGCCTTAACTGCTGACATTGCTCTCCGGCCCAATTTTTTCCCCCTCTCCTCCTCTCCCCTTCTCTACCAGGTCACGGAACTCAAAGGGCTGGCGACCCACATCCTGGTGGGCAGCGTGACCTGTGAGACCAAAGAGCTGTTTGCCGCCCGCCCTCAAGTCGTGGCTGTTGACATCAATGACCTTGGCACCATCAAACTGAACCTGGAAATCACTTGGTAGTAAGTTTCCCCAAGGGATCCTCAGAGCAGCGGTGTGACCCAGCATGAGCAGGGAGCCCTCGGCATGGACCCCCGAGACTGCCCCATCAGGATCCGTGACGTGTACCAGGCGACATACCCGCATGTGAAAACTGGAAAAACCTGACTCCTGCCACCACGACCCACTCCTACTTCCACCTCTAGACATTTTGTTCTGGCCGGATGTGGTGGTATACGCCTGTAATCCAAGCACTTGGGAGGTAGAGGCAGGGGGATCAGGAGTTTGAGGTCAGCCTTGGCTGTTACATAGGAAGTTCAAGGTCAGCCTGGGCTACATGAGTTCCTTTCTCAAAAAACTAATATATTTTGGACATACTGAATTTCACGTCAGCCTGGGCTAGAGTGAGACCCTACCTCAAAAAACCAAAAAACCAAACAACAAAAAAAAAAACTAACATATTTTGAGCTGAAGAGATGGCTTAGCAGTTAAGGCGTTTGCCTGCAAAGCCAAAAGATCCCCGTTCGACTCTCCAGGACCCACATAAACCAGATGCACAAGGGGGCACATGCGTCTGGAGTTCATTCGCAGTAGCTTGAGGCCCTGGCATGCCCATTCTCTCCCCCTTCCCCCCTCTCTTTCACTCTCTCAAATAAATAAATTATATATATATATTTTAAAACTAATAGAATTTAATCCAAGAACTCAAGAGGCAGAGGTAGGAGGATCACCCTGAGTTTGAGACTACATAGTGAATTCCAGGTCTGCCTGGGCTAGAGTGACATTCTACCTCGAAAGTTCAAAAAAATAAAATAAAATATTTTTAAAAATTCAAGATCATCTTCACAAGTCTGAGACCAGTCTGTGATACATGAGGCTGTCCCCCCCCTAAAAAAACTAATAAAACAAAATAAAAGGGACTGGAGAGATGGCTTAGCAGTTAAGCGCTTGTCTGTGAAGCCTAAGGATCCCGGCTCGAGGCTCAATTCCCCGGTACCCATGTAAGCCAGATGCACAAGGTGGCTCACGCATCTGGAGTTCGTTTGCAGTGGCTGGAGGCCCTGGTGCGCCCATTCTCTCTCTCTCTCTCTCTCTCTCTCTCTCTCTGCTTCTTTCTCTGTCTGTCACTCTCAAATAAATAAATAAGTAAATAAATAAATAAATAAATTTTAAAAAAATAAAAATATAAGGTCACGAATGAGAAAGATCATAAGTTATCAGTACGAGTGGCTCATGACAGTTAATGCTGTACCCCTGGCGTGTCGCCTGGTGTCATGAGGAAAATCGTGTTCAGGACCTCCTTTACAAGTATGGAGACAGCGAAGACCCTCTCGCCTTGTCATTGAAACAGCATCAGCACCCGACACGCAGCAGCCCTTCCTGTGGTCACGCACTTCCCAAATGCAGGGTCACTGTCCTTGCTGGGTGGGTGACCGCACTGTGGAGTTGTTTTTGCGTATTTTCTTTAGGACTGAGTAACAGGGCTGGGGGCAATGGTTCTGCAGTTAAAGGCACGTGCCTGCAGAGCCTGAAGGTCCGGGTCCAATTCCACCGCACCTACGTAAAGCAGGTGTGTGAAGTGGGGCAAACATCTGGAGCTTGCAGCAGCGAGAGGCCCTGTTTTCTACCCGTATGCATATTCTTTCTCTCTTCTGTAAAAGTATAAAATTACAAATAGAGCTGATTAATAAGCTGCCAATCGCTTGTATTGTTCAAGGGTCTAGCCCTTCAAAGCCCCAAGAATTTTTGCAGACTCTTCCAGTACCTTACGTTAGAGCAACTAAAATGCTCAAGTTTCTAATCCCCATGCAGAAAGCGATGCTTCTATGTGTCCGAATGAGATCAGCCTACTCCTGAGTCCTTGACTAGGTGTAGTGTCAGCTCTGTGCTATCCTGTCTTGCTTCTTAATTGTTTTCTTTTTGTTTGGTTGTTTGGTTTTGTTTTGGTTTTTGGTTTTTTGGTCGTTTGTTTTTGTTTTTCAAGGTGCTGTCTCTCTCTAGTCCATACACCTGACTCTATTTTTATCTTTTATTTATCTTTATTTATTTATTTGCAAGGAGAGAGAGTAAATATGTGTGCTCCAGAGCTTCTTCTCACCACACACACACACCAAAAAAAAAAAAAAAAAAAAAAAAAAAAAAAAAAAACTCCAGATGCATGAGCCACTTTGTGCGGGTACTGGGGAAATCAAACCCAGCCTATCAGACTTTGCAAGCAAGAGCCTTCTTAAACCACTGAGCCATGTCTCCTGCCCTGCATTGATTTCACCTTGATGAGATGCTTTCTTCAACGGCGGTGTCGCGGTGGCTGTAAGTGACTGAACAGACGCGCTACCTGAGAACCTGTTGTTTTGCAGTCCCTTTGACGTGGAAGACGCGACTCCGTCCTCGGGTGCTGGGAACAAGGCGGCCGCTCTGCAGAGGAGGATGTCCATGTACAGCCAGGGCACCCCGGAAACACCCACCTTCAAAGATCACTCCTTCTTCGTAAGTCCCATGCGGTTTCTGATGGAGAAATGAGCCTAAGACAACACTGTGAAATGTCACCATTTGGTGTCTGATGCCCTCAGGCATCCCTAACGATGCCATTCCTCAGGTCACCCCAACTGAGTGGTGACTAAGGAAACCGCGTTCTGACACGCCGGGCTGGGGCTGTAGTTCAGGTGGTCGAGGGCTTGCCTAGCAATGCACAAAGCCGCGGGTTCGATCCCAGCACCGCCCTACTTCCCCCTTTCGCTACACGTGACCCGTAGGCCTTTCCAAATGTTGCTCTAACGTTAATCTGTTTAAGTAGACGCGTTTTCCTCGGCAAGCCTTGCTAAGTGGCTAACGACCCCCCTGTTGGCCTGCTCCTTTCCACCAAACCCCCCCCCCCCATCTCGCCCTGACCTCTGAAGAGATGCTTGCGGCTGTCTGTCTTGAGCACCCTGCGACACTCTTTCTTTGCCACGCTGCACCACAACCGCTCTGTCGGTGACCTGCCCTCCCTCAGCCTGAACCCCAAGGCCCTGCTCGAGTTCTATGTGAGTGTGGCCCCGAGTGACACGCCCGACTTCAGGGACTTGTGCATGTTTCCTCAGCATGGCTCTTGTGTTGTTTTGTTTTGTTTTGTTTTTGTTTCCTGTCCTGCCCGCTGGTGGTGATGGTTGACGACTCTCCTGTCCTTGGTGTGTGGAATGTGATCATGCATGAGATTCTGTCATCTGTCGCTTCCAGTGACTCCTGTTTAGTGTTGTGATCTTTTTTTTTTTTTTCTTTCCTCCACTATGGCAAAGATATCCGTAGTACCTAGATTTTTGTTTATTAAAAACAAAACAACAAGCCGGGCGTGGTGGCACACGCCTTTAATCCCAGCACTCGGGAGGCAGAGGTAGGAGGATCGCCGTGAGTTCAAGGCCACCCTGAGACTACAGAGTGAATTCCAGGTCAGCCTGGGCTAGAGTGAGACCCTACCTCGAAACCCCCCACCCCCCCCCCAAAAAAAAAAAGAAAACAGGGCTGGAGAGATGGCTTCATGGTAAGGCGCTTGCCTGCAAAGCCTAAGGACCCAGGTTTGATTCTTCAGAACCCACATAAGCCATACGCACAAGGGGGCGCATGCATCTGGAGTTCGTTTACAGTGGCCAGAGGCCCTGGTGCACCCATTCTCTTCCTCTCTCTTCCTCTGCTTCTTTCTCCTCAAATAAATAAGTAATATATTTAAAGAAAAAAAAACTTGAAAAAATATATACGGGTGGGAAAAATATGCATGAAAGCATGTGGTACAATTGTACAGGTAACCGCCAGTGCCGGGGACCTCCGTGCTCACATGGTGCACACTGCAGGGCAGCGGAGCACTCATTACTTTACTTGTGGCTGTGAGAGAAATACCTGACAAGAAAGAGGTAAAGCGAGGAAGGGTTTCTTCTCATAGGCAGCGAGAGGGTCCAGTCCGTCACAGTGGGGAAGGTGTGGCAGCAAGGGCAGGAAAGTGTTAGACAAGAGTTTAGGGTCCGAGAACGACCACACAGTCCCAAGCATACAGGCAAGAGTTTAGGGTTCGAGAACGACCACGCAGTCCCAAGCATACAGACAAGAGTTTAGGGTTTGAGAACGACCACGCAGTCCCAAGCATGCAGACAAGAGTTTAGGATTTGAGAACGACCACGCAGTGCCAAGCATACAGACAAGAGTTTAGGGTTTGAGAACGACCACGCAGTGCCAAGCATACAGGCAAGAGTTTAGGGTTCGAGAACGACCACGCAGTGCCAAGCATACAGGCAAGAGTTTAGGGTCCGAGAACGACCACGCAGTCCCAAGCGTGCAGACAAGAGTTTAGGGTCCGAGAACGACCACGCAGTCCCAAGCGTGCAGACAAGAGTTTAGGGTCCGAGAATGACCACGCAGTCCCAAGCATACAGGCAAGAGTTTAGGGTCCGAGAACGACCACGCAGTCCCAAGCATGCAGACAAGAGTTTAGGGTCCGAGAACGACCACGCAGTCCCAAGCATACAGACAAGAGTTTAGTGTTCGAGAACGACCACGCAGTCCCAAGCATGCAGACAAGAGTTTAGGGTCCGAGAACGACCACGCAGTCCCAAGCATGCAGACAAGAGTTTAGGGTCCGAGAACGACCACGCAGTCCCAAGCATGCAGGCAAGAGTTTAGGGTTCGAGAACGACCACGCAGTCCCAAGCATGCAGGCAAGAGTTTAGGGTCCGAGAACGACCACGCAGTCCCAAGCATGCAGGCAAGAGCTTAGGGTCCGAGAACGACCACGCAGTCCCAAGCATGCAGACAAGAGCTTAGGGTCCGAGAACGACCACGCAGTCCCAAGCATACAGGCAAGAGCTTAGGGTCCGAGAACGACCACGCAGTCCCAAGCATACAGACAAGAGCTTAGGGTCCGAGAACGACCACGCAGTCCCAAGCATACAGACAAGAGTTTAGGGATCGAGAATGACCACGCAGTCCCAAGCATACAGACAAGAGTTTAGGGATCGAGAACGACCATGCAGTCCCAAGCATACAGGCAAGGCGACGCTGACTTCTGCGGAAGGGGCACAGCTTCTGCCACACAAACAGGGGCGGCGTGGTCTGATGACGTGTCCCTGAAACATATTCCCTACATAGGCAGGGTCCTGGGCATCACTCTGAGTCAGTTTGGGCTCACAAGCTCACACAATTGGCTCAGCAATGAAAGGCACTTGCTTGCAAACCCTGATGACCCGGGTGTGATTCCCCAGTACCCGCCCGTCTAGAATTTGACCGCAGAGGCAGGAGGCTCTGGGGTGGCCCATATTTGCCCCACCCTCTAGGATATGAGGTCGTTTCTACAGTTTAGGGACCTTTCACCAGATGCAGCAGTAGAAGCTTAGCCGGGCATGGTGGCGCACGCCTTTAATCCCAGCACTCGGGAGGCAGAGGTAGGAGGATTGCCATGAGTTCGAGGCCACCCTGAGACTACGCAGTGAATTCCAGGTCAGCCTGGGCTAGTGTGAGACCCTACCTCAAAAAACAAAAACAAGCAAACGAACCGAAGTACAAGTTTTGCCCTTGAGGACTGATTTGGCTGACTCTTGGTCTCAAGGACGCTTCCCAAAGAACGGTTTTCTTCCAGAACTGAGTTTCTTGCTCTTTAACCCTCTGACAGGAAAGCCAGCACATCTGTGTGTTTTTCACAAAGGGAGCTGGTCATGTTTAGCCCACAGTTAGGAAATAGAGAGAAATGAAAGCTCGTGCAACTCCAGACACATGCAACCACTGTGTGCATCTGACGTTACGTGGTGCTACAGTCAGGTTCGCATTGCTGGTAGAAATAACCCAACCAAGAGCAGCTTGTGGAAGAAAAAAGAGGTTTATTTTGGCTTACAGGCTCAAGGGGAAGCTCCATGATGGCAGGGGAAACGATGGCATGAGCAGAGGGTGGACATCACCCCCTGGCCAACATAAGGTGGACAATAGCAACAGGAGAGTGTGCCAAACACTGGCATGGGGAAACTGGTTATAACACCCATAAGCCCACCCCCCAACAATACACTGCCTCCAGGAGGCTTTAATTTCCAATTGCCATCAGCTGGGGAACCTAGCATCCCGAATACCTAAGTTTATGGGGGACACATGAATCAACCCACCACACGTGGGTACTGGGGAATCAAACCCCAGGGTCATCAGGCTTTGTAAATAAGCAACTTTAACTGCTGAGTCACCACCGCAGCCTGTGAACATTTTTTTTAGAGAGAGAGAGAGAGAATTGGAGCACCAGGGCCTCAACCACTGCAATCAAACGCCAGAGGCTTGCGCCACCTAGTGTGCATGTGTGACCTTGCTCTTGCCTCACCTTTATGCAACTGGCTAACGTGGGATCTGGAGAGTTGAACATGGGTCCTTAGGTTTCACAGGCAAGCGCCTTAACTGCTAAGCCGTCTCTCCAGCCCAACCTTCTTGATTTCGTATGTAATTAAAACGTGTCTGAGCTTCATGGATAGCCATCCCTGAGTATCTACAGGAAATAGATGCTGGGTCCCCCTGGGGTACCAAAATTCACAGATGTTTAAGTCCCTTACACAGAGTGACATGGTGCTTGTGTATAGGTTACGCACACCGTCCTGTATACTTTTATCATCTCTACATTACTTTCAGTACCTCAGGCAATATAAATGCTAGATACGTGACTATGATGCTGTATGGTTAGGGATTAATAACAAAAACATGTCTGCGCATGCCTGAGTATTTCCCGTCCATGTCTGGTTGAATCCACCCATGGATACAGAGGAGTAACTACTTTAGAAATCCAGTCCAGGGCTGGAGAGATGACTTAGCAGTAAAAGTGCTTGCCTGCAAAGCCTAAGGACCCAGGTTCGATTCTCCAGGTCCCGTGTAAGCCAGATGTACATGGTGGCAAACACATCCCCAGCACAGCGGCCTGGTTACCTGGTTATCTTTGCCCTCTCTCTTCAGGGTTCTGCTTCCGGAAGCACAAACCCTGCCTAGGACACAGCCAGCCCAAGGGCCATGTGTCTAGGCACTCTGACAGCACTGGGGTTTGCCTCCCGGAAGACAGATGGTCCATGGATTCATCTTATTCTCCTGTTTAAAAATGCTGTGCACATGTATTACTGACCCTGAGGTGTTTTTCTTGTTTTGTTTTGTTTGCTGTTGTTGTTGTTTTGGTTTTTTGAGGTAGGGTTTCTCTCTAGCCTAGGCTGACCTGGGATTCACTATGTAGTCTCAAGATGGCCTTGAACTCAGGGCGATCCTCCTGCCTCTGCCTCCGGAGTGCTTGGATTAAAGGCGTGCGCCACCACGCCCGGCCCCTGAGTTATTTTCAAGACTTGGTCTCTAACCACTTTCAAGAGCTTGACATTTGTGGGTAGAGATTTTTAAAGCATAATTTCTGAGACCAGAGTGGAATAAAATGTCTCATCTCTGCAGCAGAATGGCATACATATCAGGAAGTCTTTTCAGGGTCTAAGACTGTATTGTAATGGGGGAGAAGGAAACGCGAGGAGAGAAAGAGAAAAAGAGAGAGAAAGGGGTATGTGTGCTAGAGAGAAAAGGGAGAAGAGAAAAGGGGGGGGGATGCATGCATCTGTAGCAGGAGAGCCAAAAAAAAAAAAAAAAACCAAGGAAGTCTTTTAAGACACACTCCCCACTCGAAGGAAGGAAGGAAGGAAATAAGGATGTAGTGCTATGTATAACAATGGCTACCCAATGCTGTGAGATCGTGGTATTTATAAAAATATGCAACAGCCCCATCTCACCACCTAAAGCTTTCATTTGAAAAATGTCAATTCTGAGACTAATACCATGAACTTTCACCTAGACTCAACAATGGAAACTGAGTTGTTAATGGCTTATCTTCTTTTGCTTCACACACACACACACACACACACACACACACACACACACACACACACATAATGCTAACATCAAAGTTTTCTTTTTGTTTTGTTTTAAGTTGCCTTTCCTCTTATCTGGGAATAAGCCAGGCCAGTGTGACATTTGAATTCCTGGTAATAATGCCGTGCGTTTTCTACACAGTCCAATCTCCCCGATGACATCTTTGAGGGTGACAAAGTCGCGGAGGAGAAAACGCCCTTGTCTCTCAGCTTCGGCCACCTGCACACCTCCAGCTCGGCCACCTCTCCCCGCAGCGCAGCCGGGCCTGAGATCACCGTCACCCCCGCCACGGAGCTGGAGCCCGGCCACAGCCACCTGTCGCTGCAGCTGGAGGGCGCCGACGACAGCGGCTCGGCCACTTCGGCCACGTCTGGGAGCTCCCTGGGCGGGGACCACGAGCCAAGGTCTCGCCCGCAGGGAGACGCCCCGCGGCCCAGCAAGCCCGGAGCGGCCGCGGGAGCCAGCGCCGAGCGCCTGATCCTTGGGGCGGGCGGCGTGGCCGAGGCCCTCCTGCAAGAGTCGGACGAGGCCTCGGAGCTGAAGCCCCTGGAACTGGACGCCTCCGAAGGCAACATCACCAAGCAGCTGGTGAAGAGACTCGCCTCGGCCGAGGGCCCGGCGGCCGCAGAGAGGCTCCTCTTTGAGGGCTCGGTGGTGGCCGGCGAATCGGAGGCTGGCCGCTCCTTCCTGGATGGCAGCCTGGAGGACGCCTTCCACGGGCTCTTCCTCGCGCTGGAGCCGCACAAGGCCCAGTACAAAGAGTTCCAGGACCTGAACCGAGAGGTCACGCACTTGGACGACGTGCTGAAAGTAAGTACCTTCCGTGAAAAACGGGGTTCCGTCTGGAGAGAGGCACCCTAAACTGACATTCTATTTAAGGTAATAGGTCTTGGACGTGAGGGCCACCTGGATGCCACATCTGTCACCCCCACGGACCAACAGGGCCGATCTGGCTGGCTAGGCAGGTGTCCCCCTTCCTCCCCCCCAAATCGCCATGCTTGGTCAAAGAGGATGACCTTCCCCGAGCAGAGACGGTCAAGGGTCTACAGTTAGTGTCCTGCACTGCTGGAGCCTCCAAACGGGTTCTCAGGATAACATTTCTTCTCCTGAATCCTGTCCAGTCACCGAGGCTGGGTGCAGAATCATCACTTTGTGGCGGTGATGTTTAAGGCCAATCACACAAAGCCATCTTTACTCTCCTGACAAAACACAAGCCTAACTGACTAGGACTTACTTTGTAAGCTTGTAAAGGAGGCGCGAATTTCCCCAGCCCCATCTTCCTCATTCTAATACTGATTATGAATGACAGCACTTCATGGTCTCACAGATGCCACAACTGGGGTACCCTCTGAGGGTCCCAGGAATGCAGAGTACCCCAAGCCCTGGTGAGGGAGTGAGCCAGCCCCAATGTAAAAGCTGCCCTCCCCCGTTCTGGTACTACCTGTGGACAGGTCTCCTTCCTATTCCAGGTGACCCACGTCAGCAAGCCAGGATCTCGGGAGAATAATCAGTTACCCACTGCTCATGCTCTAGAAGCCAGGGAACCTCAGATCCCACCAAGATATGTTCCTTAACCCATGCTGATTACACAGGGTTGGGGGTGACTTCCCCACAGGCAGGAGACCTCAGTGACGGGTGCCATCAGGCTTCACCTATCTGCACCTAGCGTACCGATTTAAAATCTTTTAAAACACTGCACAGGAAGACAGAGCTAGGACTTGAGGGCACTGGGACTGCCACATCTGTCGGCCCATCGGTCACCGGGGTTGATCCGGCTGACCTGGCTGGCCAGGCGGGGGTCTCTTTCTTCCCCTGCTGCTCAAAGCTGCACGTGACCTTGCCCCGCAGGGGAGGACCCTCCTTTGTCAAGGATATAGGAGGAGCTGTGCTCCCCACATGCTGGGGAAGACAGAACTGCCAGCCTTTGCCTCCTGCCCAGGATGTACACGGTCACTTAGCAGGGAACCTGGATCCTACTTCCGGGAAGAACGATTCCTTGAGTGCATTCTGCGGAGTGGCTTGAAAGTAAGATTGAGGGGCAAGCTGAGAAGCCACCCTCGGGAGCCACCTCGTCCCTTTGGAGGATGGTTTTCATGCATGCACTGTTGTTTTTTTTTTGTTTTTTGGGGGGTTTTCTGGTTTTTTTTTTTTTTTTTTCTTTGTAAGGTCTCATTCTAGTCCAGGCTGACCTAGAATTCACTCTGTAATCTCAGGGTGGCCTCGAACTCACAGTGATCCTCCTACCTCTGCTTCCCAAGTGCTGGGATTAAAGGCATGCACCACCACTCCCGGCTGGAGGATAGTTTTCAGATGTGACCTTCCCTGTGGCACCAGGAGCAAAACTATATATATATATATATTTTTTTTTTTTTGAGGTAGGGTCTCGTTCTAGCTCAGACTGACCTGGAATTGACTATGTAGTCTCAGGGTGGCCTCGAACTCACAGCAATCCTCCTACCTCTGCCTCCCAAGTGCTGGGATTAAAGGCGTGTGCCACCACGTCAGCTCTTTTTTTTTTGTTTTTGTTTTTGTTTTTGTTTTTCCAGGTAGGGTCTCACTCTAGCCCAGGCTGACCTGGAATTCACTATGTAGTCTCAGGGTGGCCTCGAACTCACGACGATCCTCTTACCTCTGCATCCCAAGTGCTGGGGCTAAAAGAGTGCACCACCACACCCGGTGGGAGTGACATTTTGAAGGCTTCTCTGACCATCCTCTCTCTGTCTCCATTTGGTCCCACTGCCCGAGCTCTGGAGATTTGCCCCCAGACAGATGACAGCTCAGCCTGTGACACTCAAGGTGCTGCAGTGCTCAGGTCAGGTTAGTTCTGGTGCAGAAACTGTCTGGGCAAAGCAGGGAAGGGTGGAAGGACACTCAGCATCGTCCTCCTGTGAATCAGTTGCTGGGCACCAGCCCAGTGCCCACGCGTGCAGGGCTGCCCACCTGCTTCCCCACTGAGCATCGTAGCTGCACCGTGGAGAGCTGCACCTAGAAAGCAAAGGGTTGATTTCAAAGAATGGAGACACACCTTGATCCCACCTAAAGCAGGTGCTTTAAAGAAAGCCAGTATTGAGCCGGGTGTGGTGGCGCACGTCTTTAATCCCAGCACTTGGGAGGCAGAGGTAGGAGGATCGTCGTGAGTTCGAGGCCACCCTGAGACTACATAGTGAATTCCAGGTCAGCCTGGGCTAGAGTGAGACCCTACCTGGAAAAACAAAAACAAAAACAAAACAAAAAAAAAAAAGAGCTGACGTGGTGGCACACGCCTTTAATCCCAGCACTTGGGAGTTCGAGGCCACCCTGAGGCTACAGAGTGAATTCCAGATCAGAGTGAGACCCTACCTCAAAAAACCAAATAGAAAGAAAGAAAGAAGCCAGTGTTGGGGCTGGAGAGATGGCTTAGCGGTTAAGGCACTTGCCTGCAAAGCCAAAGGACCTGGGTTCGATTACCTAGGGCCCATGTACAGCCAGATGCACAAGGTGATGCATGCTTCTGGGGTTTGTTTGCAATAGCCTGGCTTGCCCATTCTGTCTCTCTCTCTCTCTCTCTCTCTCTCTCTCTCTCTCCCTCAAATAAATTTTTTTAAAGATTTTTTTTTAAAGAAAGAAAGCCAGTGTCTGGCTTTTATCCTGAGGGGAGAGAGAGGGTGATATAGCAGTTCCCATTCTAATCCAAAATGCCGAAAAGCAGTTGCGCTCTACCAGGAAGCACTAAACCCACCATCTGTTAGTCTTGTAACAAACACCTGGGTGCCCTCAGCTTTCTTTCCAATCTATTACTTCTTGTTCCAGCACTATGCTGCTGGGGAAATCCTCACCTCCTCCTCCTTGGCTATGGCAAAGAGCTGGCTTAGGAAACGGGTTGGATCCACAGTGATCCCATTTCTTCCTTGAGATGGCAAACACCATTCGGAGTTTAGGTCTAAGTCGAGCGGCTTTTAGCCAGCCAGAATCAAAGCATCGGCCAGACAAAGCTTTCTCTTTATTCTGCCCCCTCCTTCACGTTCCTAGGATACTAAACATCTTGAGGATCAGAAACTAAATGACGCTGCTTCTCGGACGGAGATCCCCGAGAGGGACTGAACACCTGTGACTTAAAAGACGGAAAGACATTTCCCCATGTGCTTCTGTGCCATCTTAGTTGTCCGAGGCAGACCCGGGCCAGGCTCTGCCTACCTATGCTAAGAAATCAACAAGGAGTGCCACCTAGCTGGACGGGGGACACTTAGTACGTCTCACTTGCACGAACTGTCCCACTCAGTCCACTCCAGTAACCCCCTGCGTATCTGGAAATGCTTCACTCCGGCTCTGAGCCCGTATCAGCTGGCACGATCGACTTGACGTGTTTCCGCTTATGTCCTGCAACACAGACTTCTCCAGGCCATAGAAGGGGTCTGGCCCCTATCATCCCTGGGCTGGCTGGGCGGGGGACAGGGGATTCCTTCCCAGGAAGACCTCCAGGGGAAGCTGCGCTATTTCTCATCAGGCCCCAAGTCACTCGCCGGCTCCCGGGTGCTCAGAGGAGGGCTTATGGCGCTAAGAATGAGGCGTCGTGCAGTGGCGCTGCTTTAGAAGGGAGCCTGGGCTGGGGGGCCCTCGAGAAGTCCCTGGTCCTGGCGTTCATTTTAGTCGGTGCATTACGGCAGGGGCTCGAGACAGACAGCCGCAACCGGAGGACTGTGAAGACATTGTCACCAGCATTAGTGGTTCTGGTTAACAGCCGACAGCAACACGGCAGCTTTTAAAATGTGCCCGCTGGCTTGTTTCACTTTTGATTTTTTTTTTTTTTTGATTTTTTTTTTAGTATCTGTGTGTCATGTTGGCGTTGGGGATGGGGGGAGTACACGTATGTGCAGGTGTGTGCAGAGGCCAGAGGCCAACCTCTGGTGCTATCCTCAGGAATAACATCCACCCCTAGTTTTGTTGGGGTTTTGTTTTGCTTTTTTTTTTTAATTTTGGGTTTTTTGTTTTTTGTTTTTTTTAAGATAGGGTCTCAGTCTAGCCCAGCTGACCTGGAATTCACTGTGTAACCTCAGGCTGGCCTCGAACTCACAGCAATCTGCCTACCTCTGCCTCTCTAGTGCTGGAATTAAAGTGTACCACCACACCTGGCTAATTTCTTTAAAAAAAAAAAAACTTTTTATTGACAACTTTGATAAACATAGACAGTATACCATGATCACAATCCCTCCCACCACCCCCTTTTCCCTCTTACAAATCCCCCTTCCACTGAATCTCTTCTTTGCAACTAGTCACTCTTCTGTTTTGATGTGTAAGAAATGTATCTGTTCTGTTTCCCAAGGCTTTCAGGATGATTTTTTTTTATTTTTTATTTTTTTTTTTTTTTTGAGGTAGGGTCTCTCTCTGGCCCAGGCTGACCTGGAATTCACTATGGAGTCTCAGGGTGGCCTCGAACTCATGGGGGTCCTCCTACCTCTGCCTCCCGAGTGCTGGGATTAAAGGCGTGTGCCACCACACCCAGTGAGGATATATTTTACGAAACTCTTTTTTATTATAAAATTCACACAAAACTAGCTATGCCCATCCTCCAGCATCCCTAATAATCCCCAGCGATCAATTCATAGCTTCTGTGTGTGTGTGTATGATGTGTGTGGTGTGTATGTGTGGTGGGGTGTGTGTGTGGTGGGGTGTGCGTGTGTGTGGTGTGTATGTATGTGTGGGGGTGCACGCACACATGCAGAAACCAGAGGACGACATCAGATGCCCTCCTCTCTCACTCTTCTGCCTTATCTCCCTAAGACAGTCTCTTGCTAAGCCTGGAGTTGGCTGTTTTCCAGGAAGATGGTCTGACCAGGAAGCCCCAGCCTCCCCTTGTCTCGGCCCCACCTCCGTGCCCACATGCTGTCAATTACCCGGTGCTAGAGGTCCCACTAGGGTGTCCACGCTTGTGTGACAAGGCTCTCTGACCCCCCCCCAAACCCCTCCCAGCCAGTCCTGATCCATCTGCTCTTCTCTCCATGAAATTCTCTCTGTATTACTTGGCGGGGGGGCCTCAGCCATGGTGCCATTTTGTCTGTTATTAGACCCCTTTTTCCGAAGACGAAGATTTCAGGGCTGAGGAGATGGCTCAGCAGTGAAAGACACTGTTGGCAAAACCTGACACCCTGGGGCCCAGGTCTCCGGTACCTACCTAAAGCCAAATGCACAAAGTGGCACATGCATCTAGAGTCCCTTTGCAGCGGCAACAGCCCCTGGTGCGTTCTCTCTTTCTACATTTGCCTCCCTTCCTCACAAATAAATAAAGAAACATATTTTTAAAAATAAATATTTTAAATGCCAACCAAAAATAAAGGCTTGGAGAATGATAAAGCAAGTGTCGCGTTTCCACCTTGGCGCCTTGAGTGCGGCGCGTCGTGCTGACGCCCTCGCTGCCCTGTGTCTGCCTTTCAGTGCAAGCCCCCGGGGAGCCGCAGCAGGTCTTCCAGTTTCAGTCTTACCGTTGAAAGTGCTTTAGAGAGCTTTGATTTCCTGAACACCTCCGACTTTGACGAGGAGGAAGAGGACGCGGACGAGGTTTGTCACGTCGGAGGAGGAGCTGACTCCGTGTTTTCAGACACTGAAACGGAGAAAAATAGGTAAGTCTGAAGACAGCGTCAGTATCTGCTTGTATGTCTCCTGTCGCTACTAGTCCTTGTTACTGTCACAGGGAACCTGGCACCTGCCTCTACGATGACACGATGCTCTCCAGGCATGACTTGACTTACAGTTCTTCTTTATTTATTTGAGAGAGAGAGAGAGAGAAAGGGAAGGAGGTAGATAGAGAGCATGGGCACACCAGAGCCTCTAGCCACTGCAACCAAACTCCAGACACGGGTGCCACCTCACGCATCTAGCTTTACGTGGGTACTGGGGAACTGAACCTGAGTACTTAGGCTTTGCAAACAAGCACCTTAATTGCTGAGCCATCTCTCCAGCCCTTACAATGCCTCTCAATTGCCAAGTACAGCTTCCAAATATTGCTGCCCGTTTGGGATTGTGTAAGAGAAAATGCTTTTTCCTTCTTAGAAGGGAGAAAGTCGTCATATAAGTACATGGGTTGACATGTGCGTCATGTGGGGTTCAGCGTTTAGATCATGACCAGGTGCAGTTAATTATACTGTGCTTCTAGGGAAATCAGCGGGTGACAGATTGAACCTGGCTCTCCCTGGCTGTGCCCTTACTTCCGATGCCCTCAGTCTCCTGTGTGTTATTTTCCTGGCCCCTTTATGAAAACCCTTCTCCTTCCCTTTAGCTCGGTGAGCCTTTGCCTGAGGTTGAACTCGTCAGTGTGCTTACCAAAGCCAGGCTTAAGTTCCCTGAAAATGTAGAGGGACGGCCAGCACCTCCCCTAGCACCACAGCCCTGCAGGTAGAAAATGTGTCACCTTCTCCACCCGGTATCATGTCGTTAGAGGCACGGTATCATGTCGTTAGAGGCACGTTCCGGGTCCACTCTGTGATGTCAGATGAAGAGGGACAACTGAGATGGCTCCATCACGGCTGGGAAAGTGTGCCACCTTCCTCCTGTAGGAAGGGCTGGCTTTGCCCCCACTGGCCTTCACCTTGGGCATAACAGTAGGTTTCCAAGTTGCAGCAGACTAGGGCTGCCCAGCCCTTACAGAAGTCTCTGTGTGAGAGGTGCTACTTGTCTGTTGTCTCTATTTCCGAAATAAAACCAGGCTTAGCAAAAACAAAATAACTGTCATGGGAGCGCATACCTGTGATCCTAGGTAGAGACAGGAGGATAAGGAGTTCAAGGCCATCGTCTGCTCTATAATGAGTTTGAGACCAGCCTGGGCTACATGAGATCCTGTCCCCAAGAATAAAATAGAATTAAAGATGGGCGTGGTGGCGCACGCCTTTTATCCCAGGACTTGGGAGGCAGAGGTAGGAGGATCACTGTGAGTTCAAGGCAAGCCTGAGACTACATAGTGAGTTCCATGTCAGCCTGGGCTAGAGGGAGACCTTGAAAAAAAAATGTTAAAGAAAGGGCTGGAAAGATGGCTTAGCAGAAGAAAAAGGGAGACTGGAGAGATGCCTTAGCAGGTGAGGTGCTTGCCTGCGAAGCCTAAGGACCCAGGTTCAATTGCCTAGTACCCATGTAAGCCAGATGCACAAGGTATGCACCTGGAGTTCATTTACTGTGGATAGAGGCCATGGTATGCCCTTTCTCTCTCTCTCCCCCCGCCCTTTCTCTCTCTCTCCCGCTCTCTCTGCCTCTCTCTCCCAAATAAATAAATAAATTAAATAATTAAATGAAAGTCAAGCATGGTGGCATACACCTTTAATCCCAGCACTCGGGAAGCTGACATAGAAGGACTGCCATGATTTCAAAGCTACTGTGAGACTAGACTACAAAGTGGATTCCAGGTCAGCCTGGGCAAGAATGAGACCCTGCCTCAAGAAACCAAAAGAGGAAAAAGGAAAGAAAAGGGGGTGGGGGTGCTGAAAAGATGGCTCAGCAATTCAAGACTTCCTTGCAAAGCCAGATGGCCTGTGTTTGATTCCCCAGCATCCATGTAGGCCAGACACACAAAACGGCACATGCATCTGAAGCTCTTCTGTGGTGGCAAGGAACTCTGGTGTATCGGTTTCCACTCACCTCCTCTCTCTCTCTTCCCCCCCCCCCTTTCTGCTTGCAAATAAATTTTAAAAATTTAATTTTTAAATAGTTTAATTTGTTACTTATTTGCAAGGAGAAAAAGAGAGGGAAAAAAAAAAGGGTGCCTAAGGGCTCCCACCACTGCAACCAAGCTCCAGATGTATGTCCACTCTGTGCATCTGGCTTTATGTGGGTACTTGGGAATCCAACCCAAGCCATCAGGCCTTACAAGCAAGCACCCTTGACTACTGAGCCATCTCTCCAGGCCAAATAAAAATACTTTCAAAAGCCATTAAGACAGAACTAAGCTAAGATCTAAATGTTCAAATTCTCTGACTTTTGTCTAGAATGGAACATCGGGTCTCTGCATGGCAGCTTTTTTTTTTTTTTTTTTTCACTTCAAGTAGATGTGAGGCCAGGGCAGGGCCTTGAGAGAACACTTCTGAGTGGAATTACTCTTCAGAAACTACAAATACAGAGAACGGTTTGATCCCAGAGAATCTGGCAAAGTACCATGTCAACAAAACAAGAATGTGCGCCAGGGAGGCCGGGAGATGCTCAGTGGGTACGTGCTTGCTATGCGAGCATGAGAACTTGACTTTGATCCTCAGAACCCATGTACAAAAGGGGGGGGGTGGCTGGAGAGATGGCCTAGCAGTTAAGGCACTTGCCTGCAAAGCCTAAAGACCCGTGTTCAACTCTCTAGGTCCCACATAAGCAAGCACGCAAGGTCACACATGTGCACAAGATGGTGCATGTGTCTGGAGTTTGATGGCAGTGACTGGAGGCCCTGGCATGCCAATTCCCTCTTTCTCTCTCTCATGAAAAAATAAAAATAAAAACTGAAGCCGGGCGTGGTGGCACACGCCTTTAATCCCAGCACTTGGGATGCAGAGGCAGGAGGATCACTGAGTTTGAGGCTACCCTTAGACAACATAGTGAATTCCAGGTCAGCCTGGGTGGGCTACAGCAAGACCCTGCGTGGAAAAAAAATTTTTGAAAAAAAAAAACCAGGGAGGGGGTCCTAAAGAGATGGCTCAGCAGCTAAAGGGGCTTGCTTGAAAAACCTGAGAGCCCAGGTTCAATCCCCCAGTACCCATGTAAAACCAGAGGCACAAAGTGCAGTGACAGATCACCCTGGCATGCCATTCTCGTTCTCTCTCTTTGTCTCTCTCTCAAATAAACTAATTAATATTTATTTATTTATTTATTTATTCATTTATTTATTTTGGTTTTTCGAGGTAGGGTCTCATTCTGGCGCAGGCTGACCTGGAATTCACTATGTAGTCTCAGGGTGGCCTTGAACTCTCAGCCATCCTCCTACCTCTGCCTCCCGAGTGCTAGGATTAAAGGCGTGCGCCACCACACTCGGCTGAACTAATTAATTTTTTAAAAGGTGTGGTAGTGTGTGATTGAAATCCCAGTGGAGGAGGTAGACACAGGCAGACCCCTGGGGCTCACTGGCCAGCAATCTCACCTACTTGGCAGGTTCCAGGCCAGTGGAGACCTTGTCTCCTAAGAACAAGGACGGCATATGAGGATTGATATGCAAGGCTGTCCTCTGACCTACACACACACACACACACACCGTCACATTTTGAAGATTTCTCAGGGAAACTGCTTCACAAATGACTGCTCATTGTGACCGAGGAAGCAAACAGAACTCGAAAACATTTGTTTGCTTGGCCTTTTGATACGAGGCAATTTGGCAAGCATACATAATTAAGTCATGTTTGAAAATTACATCTGCTAGGACTGGGAAGAAAGCTCAGCAGTTAAAGTTCGGTTGCTTGCAAAGTGTACTGGCCTGGGTTCAATACCCCAGTGCCCACGTCAAGCCAGATTCGCAGAATGGTGCATGTGTCTGGAATTTGTTTGCAGTGGCAAGAGACCCCCCCAGTGCACCTACTCATTTTCTCTTTCTCTCTCTCTCTCTCCTTGCAAATAAATAAAAACATTTTAAAATTTAAAAAGATAAGGGCTGTAGAGATAGTTTAGTGGTTAAGGCGCTTGCCTGCAAAGCCAAAGGACCCAGATTTGATTCCCTAGGACCCACGTAAGCCAGATGCACAGGGTGGTGCATGCGTCTGGAGTTCGTTTTCAGTGGCTAGAGGCCCTGGCGTGCCCATTCTCTCCACCACCACCCCCCCCCCCGCCTTTCTTTATCTCTCTCTCACACAAGTAAATAAAAATAAAAAATAAAATTTTTTAGAGTACAATAAAAAGATAATTACCTCTGCTGCTCAGAGCAGGTGAGTGAGGGATGATTTCCATGGGCCTGTCAGCCAGGAGCCCGACACAGCCACAATGGCTTGGCGTGTGGTTTGCACACAGAAAGAAATGGCTCATATTTCGCCCACCTTTCCGCTTCACAGTTACAGGTCAGTTCACCCAGAAGCCAGGGGGCACCTGAGCGAAGCACTGACAGAAGACACGGGCGTGGGGACCAGCGTGGCAGGAAGCCCTCTCCCACTGACCACAGGAAACGAGAGTCTGGACGTCACCATCGTTAGGCACTTACAGTACTGCACCCAGCTCGTGCAGGTAGGATTCAGGACCCAACGGAGTCTGGGAGCCCAGGTTGCTCACATACCAGAAGGGCATGTGTGTTTCGGGTTGTAACTTTTCTAGAAAAAAAAAAAATGCCTGGCATGGTGGCACACACCTTTTAATCCCAGCACTTGGGAGGCAGAGGCAGGAGGATCGTGAGTTTGAGGCCAGTCTGAGTCTGCATAATGAATTCCAGGTCAGCCTGGGCTACACCAAGACCCTACCTCGAAAACAAAAACAAAAAGATAATCCAGGGATAAGAGAACAATTCCTGGGCTGGAGGGATGGCTTAATGGTTAAGGCATTTGCCTGCAAAGCCAAAGGACCCAAGTTCAATTCCCCAGGACCCACGTTAGCCAGATGCACAAGGGGGCACACACGTCTGGAGTTCATTTGCAGTGGCTGGAGGCCCTGGAGCGCCCATTCATTCCCTCCCTCTCTCTCTCTCTCTCTCTTCCTCTTTCTGTCAAATAAATAAATAAAAATAAAAATATTTTAAAAAGAACAATTCTCTGATTAGCACCAAGCCAAGAACTCTGGTGGGCAGACCCACCCTTTCTCAACCCTGGGTTTCATCTTGAACCCCAGATCTCTAGGCCGCCATGGGGAGTTTGCAGAACGGTCAGCACCCACTTTCAAGTCACTTCGCAGTGACAGGGGTTCTGCCCTCTGCAGGACAGCATCACTGAGCCGGGTTTAGTGTAAGAGCATCAAGTTCACTTTCCCTCACTGAAAACCACCAAAGATCCAAGCCAGGGGTAGAGATGTGGCCCCGTTGGTAGAGGGCTTGCCAAGAATGCACAAGGCCCTGGGTTCAATCCCCAGCACTACATAAAGCATGACTGTAACCCCAGCACTTGGTGAGGCTGAGGCAGGAGTATAGTTTCAAGTTCAAGGCAGCCTGAGCTACACAGTACATTCTGGGTGAGCCCAAGTGAAATAGTCTCAAAACAACAAAAACGGGTGTTTTTGTTTCTTTATACCTATTTGTGGTTTATTAACTCCTCTTTTTTTTTTTTTTTTTTTTTTTTTTTTTTTGGCTGTAGGGTCTTACTGTAGCCCAGGCTGACATGGAATTCAATATGTAGTCTCAGGCTGGCCTCGAACTCACAGCAATCCTCCTACCTCTGTCACCCAAATGCCGAGATTAAAGGCATGTGCCACCATGCCCAGCTTAAGAATTTTTTATAACTCTGTATTTATCTTTACAATGTGCTAAGCAAACCACCTTTCAGCTGTTAGAGGTAAAGTAGCTATTTTGTGAGATGTAAAAGAATTCTTTTCTTTGGAAATTTTCTCCTAAGGACTCTTTTTTTTTTTTTTTTTTTCATTTATTTATTTCTGTGTAAGAGAGAGCAGCGAGGGGAGTGGGAGAGAATGGGCATGTCAGTGCCTCCAGCCACTGTAAACAAACTGCAGATGCATGCACCATTTTGTGTGGCTTGCTTTACATAGATACTGGGGACTTGAACCCAGGCCACCACCACCACCAGGCTATACAAGCAAGTGCTTTTAACTGCTGAGCCCTATTTCCCTCTTTTTTCTCTCTTTTTTTTTTTTTTTTTTTTTTTTTTGCATGTGTGTGTCAGTTACTCCTTAAGGGCTGGAGAGATGGTTTGATTATGGTGCTTGCCTGCAAAGCCTAATGATCCAAGATCGACTCCCCAGTACCCATGTAAAGGCAGATGCACAAAGTGGCGCATGCATCTGGAGTTCGTTTGCAAGGACTAGAGGCCTGGCACTCCCATTTCTGTCTGTCTCTCTTCTTTCTTTCTTTTTCTTTCTTTCTCCCTCTCTCGCCTTACAACTATACAAATAAAAATGAGGGAAATTTACATTCCACTGAGAAAATTCCAGAACGCGTACAAGTATGAAAGAAGCTGAAAGCAGCAAAATAAAATAAAATAAAATACGTGTGATGGGCTGGAGGGATGGCTTAGCAGTTAAGGCGTTTACCTGCAAAGCCAAAGGACCCAGATTCCATTCCCCAGGACCCACGTTAGCCAGATGCACAAGGTGGCACACGCGTCTGGAGTTCGTTTGCAGTGGCTGGAGGCCCTGGCACGCCCTTTCTCCCTATCGCTCTCACTCCCTCCCTTTTTCTCTGTCAAATAAATAAATAAAAATAAAATAGGTGTGATGTCACCCGCCTTTGTAACTGGCAAGGAAGGAGGGGAAGGGGAGCACCACCCGGATGGAAGCATGGTATCCCGGATGGGTGCAGAGGGCAAAAGTCACATCGTTGAAACGGTTCTTGTTTGTTTTGTCAGCAAATTGTATTCTCCAGCAAAACCCCATTTGTGGCAAGAAATCTCCTGGAGAAGCTCTCGCGGCAGGTGCCGGTCATGGAGAAGCTGGCGGCCATCAGCGACGAGAACATGGGCAACATGGCGTCGGTGGTGGAAGGTGAGCGTCTGCGCATGCTCCGAGCGCGCCTGCCCCGTCAAGCCAGGATCTCCTGGCGGACCCGGTGTGCACACACAATGGCCCGCTAGGGGGCTGGAGAGATGGCTGAGCAGTTGAGGCGTTTGCCTGCAATGCTTAACAACTCAGGTTCGATTCCCCAGTACCCACATGAAGCCAGCTGCACAAAGTGATGCGTGCAGCTGCTGAGTCCCTAGCGTGCCAATTGTCTCTTCTGTCTTTGCTAATAAATAATAGAAAATAAATAGGGCACTTGGTAGGAGGATGGCTGGGAGTTCGAGTGAAACCACTACCTTGAAAAATAAATAGATAGCCTGGCATTAATCCCAGCTCTTGGAAGGCAGAGGTAGGAAGATGGCCGTGAGTTTGAGGCCACTCTGAGACTACATAGTAAGTTCCAGGTCAGCCTGAGCTAGAGTGAAATAAATAAATAAAGAAATAACTTAAAAACAAAGGCATTCTACCTCCAGTCCTCTGTGTCACAAAATAAATAAATAGGCAAACAAATGAATGAATGAATAAAAACCAATCTTTGGTGCTGGGTGTGGTGACACATGCCTTTAATCCCAGCACTCAGGAGGCAGAGGTAGGAGGATCACTGTGAATTCAAGGCCAGCCTGGGCTAGAACCAAACCCTACTTGACCCTACTTGAAAATATTCTTTATTTATTTGCAAGTAGAGAGAGAGAAAGAAAGAAAGAATGGGCACACCAGGGACTCTAGACTCTGCAAATGAACTCCAGATGCATGCGCCACTTTGTGCATCTGGCTTTACGTGGGTCCTGGGGAATCGAACCCTGGCCATCATGCTTTGCAAACAAGCGCCTTTAACCATCGAGCCATCTCCCCAGCCTGAGCCCCTACTTTAAAACAAAGAGTCTGATCACCCACATAACACCGTAGATGGCATCAGCAGTGGTGCAGTGGCATGCCCAGCTAGCTAAGAAGAATAAGGAAAGAGGGATTTCAAGAAAAAATGAGGAAATAAAAAAGGAAAGAAAAGAAAAGAAACAATCTTTAAAAAAAAATGTGAGGGGGAATAAAGTCCCAACAAAAGGTCCCTGGAGATGCCCACCCCACTCCACCCTTGTTTCCCTTCATCTGCTTCCTTTAAGACTCGCGTCAGCAGGACTAGAGAGATGGCTCAGAGATTAAGGTGCTTGCCTGCAAAGCCTAATGACCTGGGTCCGATCCCAGGACCCACGTAAAAGCCAGATGTGCAAGGCACGGTGCATCTGGAGTTCATTTTCAGTAGCTGGAGGCC
This sequence comes from Dipus sagitta, assembly GCA_036346955.1. Lineage (NCBI taxonomy): Eukaryota > Metazoa > Chordata > Mammalia > Rodentia > Dipodidae > Dipus > Dipus sagitta. The sequence continues at coordinate 3,052,538 of CM070782.1, forward strand.
CTGGTATGCCCATTCTCTCTGTCTGTCAATCTGTCTCTCTGTCTAACAAATAAATAAGTAAAAATATTTTTTTCTCAATTTTTATTAACATTTTCCATGATTATAAAAAATATCCCATGGTAATACCCTCCATCCCCCCACTTTCCCCTTTGAAACTCCATTCTCCATCATATCCCCTCCCCATCTCAATCAGCCTCTCTTTTATTTTGATGTCATGATCTTTGCCTCCTCTTATGATGGTCTTGTGTAGGTAGTGTCAGGCACTGTGAGGTCATGGATATCCAGGCCATTTTGTGTCTGGAGGGAGCACGTTGTAAGGAGTCCTACCCTTCCTTTGGCTCTTACATTCTTTCTGCCACCTCTTCCACATTAGACCCTGAGCCTTGGAAGGTGTGATCGAGATGTTACTCAGTACTCCAGTCAGTTCTTTCCAGCACTATGATACCTTCTGAGTCATCCCAAGGTCACTGCCATCTGAAAAGAGAAGATTCTCTACCCAAAGTGAGAGTAGCATTAATATAAGAGTATGAACATTAAGAGAAGTGCTTACTGGGCAGTTTGATAAGCATAGTATATACACTTATCCAGACATCAGCATATGTTACACCCCTAGGGCACATGACTACCCCTGTTTTAAGTTTTCAGTATCAGGGATGTATTCCCTCCCATGGAGCGGGTCTCCAGTCCAATTGGAGGGCAGTTGGTTTCCACCATGACAGACGTGCCACTTTTGCACCCGTTGGCTCATTTGGCCTGGCTGGCCAATTATAAGGCTTGCAGTGTCCACTGTTGAGTATAAAAATATATTTTTTAAAAAAGGCTGTGTCAGGGGTAATGTTGCTGTTCTCATCCAGCCATCCCAGAATTCCACAAAAAGCTGTCCTTGCTGTCCTTCTGGACCAAGTGCTGCAGGCCCTGTTGGTGTCTACCACAGCTCGGCGGACAGAGTGATCAAACAGCTGGAGGCCAGCTATGCCAAAGCCGTCAACCAAGAGTACCCTGGACTCGCAGACCCAGGTAGGGGACAGCAGCCAGAACATTTCTGTCCTTCCCTGAAGCCTGGGAATAGAATAGGGGACATGGAAAAGACCAGCCCTGGAAAACAATGACACGCTCTCCAAGAGAAACATCTCAGTTAGATTTAAGAAAAGATTGTTGCTGGGCGTGGTAGCTCACACCTTTAATCCCAGCACTGGGGAGGCATAGGTAGGAGGATTGCTGTGAGTTCAAGGCCGCCCTGAGAATACAGAGTGAATTCCAGGTCCGCCTGAGCTAGAGTGAGACCCTACCTCAAAAAAAAAAAAAAAAGATTCACAAAGTACATGCTGTAGATTTTATTTATATGATGTTCAAGAACAGTAAGAGGGCTGGAGAGATGGCTCAGCGGTTAAGGTACTTGCCTACAAAGTCTGACAACATGGGCTCAATTCCCCAGTACCCACATAAAAGCACAATGGGGCATATGCATCTGGAGTTTGTTTGCAGCAGCTGAAGGTCCTGGTGTGCCCATTCTCTTTGTCTCTCTTCTATCTCTCTCTGCTTGCAAATAAATAAATAAATATATTTTTTAAGTTTAAAAAAAAGAATAAGAAGAGCTAACTTATATAGATAGAATTCAGATTATTAAACAAGGCATGATGGTGCATGCCTATAATCCCAGCACTTGGGAGGCAGAGGTAGGAGGACTGCTGTGAGTTCAAGGCTACCCTGAGACTACAGAGTAAATTCCAGGTCAGCCTGGACTAGAGCCAGATGCACGAAGCATGCAGCTGGAGTTCATTTGCAGCGTCCATTCTCCCTCTCTCTCTCTCTCTCTCTCTTTCCGTCTCTTCTCTCTGTTTTTGCAAATAATTTTTAAAGGCAAATTAATTAATTAATACAAAATACCATGATAACCACAGCTGTTTCCATAGTATATCGTTGCCACATTCGCCTAGTTGATGCGTGGAGGGATGGATGGGCGGAGGGTCCTGTTCCTTACGCCGCTGTGTCTCTTCCCTTCCAGTGTTCCGAACCCTGGTGTCCCAGATCCTGGACCGGGCTGAGCCTCTGCTTTCCTCCAGCCTCTCCTCGGAAGTCATCACCGTTTTCCAGTATCACGGTTTCTTTACCAGCCATGGCGTCAGCGACCTGGAGACTTACTTGAGCCAACTGGCCAGGCAAGGTAGGACATGTGATCTCTCCTCGTGCCAGGAGAGGCTCAACTCAGAGTCATCTATGGTCTTTTTTTTTTTTTTTTTTTTTTTTTTTATGTGAGAGAGGTGTATGAGGGGGAGGGAGGGAGAGAGAGAGAATTGGTGCCCCAGGGCCTCCACCCACTGCAATCAAATTCCAGATGCATATGCCATCTTATATGCATGTTCAACCTTGCGTGCTTACATCACTTTGTGTGTTCCGCTTACGTGGGACCTGGAGAGTTGAACCTGGGTCCTTAGCTTTGCAGGCAAACACCTTAACCACTAAGCCATTTCTCCAGCACTGGTCTTTTTTTTTTTAATTTTATTTATTTAAGAGATACAGTGTGTATGGGCACACCAGGGCCTCCTGTAGCTACAAATGAACTCCAGATGCAGGCTTCATTTTGTGTGTCTGATTTACATACGTGCTGCAGAATCTAACCAAGGCTGTCATGCTTTGTAAGCAAGTGCCTTTAACTGCTGAGCCATCTCTCTAGCCCATCTCCAGCCCTTTTAAAATATTTTTAGTGGCTCATGCATCTAGAGTTTGTTTGCAGCAGCTGGAAGCCCTGGTGTGCCCATGCCCTCTGTCTCTCTTCTATCTCTCTCTCTCTCTCTCTCTCTGCTTGTAAATAAATAAAGATGAAAATAAAATAAAATAAAATCACCAGGCATGGTGGCACACACCTTTAGTCCCAGCACTCAGGAGACTGAGGTTGAAGAATCACTGTGAGTTCAAGGCCAGCCCAGGGCTACAGAGTGAGTTCCAAGTCATCCTGGGCTAGAGTGAGACCCTGCCTCAAAAAAAAAAAAAAAAAAAGAGGGGGCTGGAGAGATGGATCAGTCACAAACACACACACGCACACACACACACACACCAGATTCTTGCACCACTTTTGTTTTTGGTTTTGATTTCGGTTTGGGTTTGGGTTTTTTGAGGTAAGGTCTCACTCTAGCTCAGGCTGACCTGGAATTCACTATGTAGTCTCAGGGTGGCCTTGAACTCATGGTGATCCTGCTACCTCTGCCTCCCGAGTGCGGGGATTAAAGGCGTGTGCCACCACGCCCGGCTCTTGCACCACTTTTTGCGTCTGGTTGTACATGAGTGCTGGGACATCATCCTCAGACGGCAGGCTTTGTCAGCAAGTGGCTGCTGAGTTGTTATGCTTTTTTGTTGTTGTTTTGGTTTTGGTTTTTTGAGGTAGGGTCTGACCTGGAATTCATTACACTTTTAACAAGCACGTCACTGCACAACCTGCGTGTGAACCCTGTTTCCTCTCGCCTTCCAGTTTCCACGGTCCGGACTCTGCAGTCGCTGAGAGACGACAAATTGCTCCAGACCATGAGTGACCTGGCCTCCAGCGCCCTGCCGGCCCAGCAGGAAGTTCTCAGAACCCTGGCCCTGCTCTTAACCAGAGGCGACAGCGAGGTCAGCGAGGCCGTGACACTTTACTTAGCCGCAGCCTCCAAAGATGAGCATTTCAGGGAGAAGGTAGGGCGCGGCGCGATGGCTGCCAAGCCACGGGCTGGGCTCACTTTCTGTCCTTTACTGTTAGCCTTTTAGCATCCAGCAGGGCGTGGAGGTTCACTCCTGTAATCCCCTCACTCACTCCAAAACCTGAGGGAGGAAAATTGGGGAATTTGAAGCCAGCCTGGGCTACAGAGTGAGACTTTGTCTCAATAAAATAAAAATAATCAACTGGGTATGGTGGCACACACCTTTAATTTAATTAATTAATTTTATTTATTTATTTTTGGCTTTCCGAGGTAGGTGCTCACTCTAGCCGAGGCTGACCTGGAATTCACTATGTAGTCTCAGGCTGGCCTTGAACTCTCGGCGATCCTCCTACCTGTGCCTCCCAAGTGCTGGGATTAAAGGCGTGTGCCACCATGCCCAGCTTCATGATGGTGACATTTTCATATACATATAGTTGTACTTTGCTCATATTCACCCTCCCCAAGACTCCCTCCTCCTCCTACTGGTCCCCTCTCTCCTCCCCAAGTAGTCCTCATCTGTTCCCGTGTTCAATTCATGCTTAAATCTAGATTCCACACGTGAGAGAAGACATGCCATATCTTCTTTCTCTCCCTCTGTTACTCTCTCATCCCCCCCCCTCACCTTTTTCTTTTTTTCTTTTTAATTTGAGAGAGAGAAACAGAGAATGGGCGCACCAGGGTCTCCAGCCACTGCAAACAAACTCCAGATGCATGCACCCCCTGGCTAACATGGGTCCTGGGGAATCGAACAGAGGTCCTTTGGCTTTGCAGGCAAACGCCTTATAACCGCTAAGCCATCTCTCCAGGACCCCCCTCACCTCTTTTTATTGACAGACCGTTCACAAGGTCTCACACTGTCTCTCCTCCCTCAGGCCCTGCTCTACTACTGTGAAGCGCTGACCAAGACCAGCCTGCAGCTGCAGAAGGCTGCCTGCCTGGCGCTGAGGAGCCTGGAGGTAACATCTGCCCTCCCCACCACAGCCGCCATAGCCCACTCCACTCGGAGCCAGGCCACGCAACACCACACCACAGCACGCCACACCACACCACAGCACACCACACCACACCACAGCACACCACACCACAGCACGCCACACCACACCACAGCACACCACGTGGTCATAGCGCCTTCCTATTGGACGGCCCCTCTTGTAGCAGTAATCCCCAGCTCCTTGGGACAGCATGTTCATGGTCCTTTCCCCCTTCAACAGTAACTGCTTGAGACTTTGTTAAAGCCAACAAGTGAGGGAAAACAGTTAAGGAGCCAGGCGTGGTGGTACACACCTTTAATCCCAGCACTCGGGAGGCAGAGGTAGGAGGATCGACTTGAGTGCCAGGCCACCTTGAGACTACACAGTGAATTCTAGGTCAGCCTGGGCTAGAGAAAGACTCTACCTCGAAAAACATAGCTCAGTTGGCAGAGTGCTTGCCTACCAGGCATAAAGCCCTGGGTTCAAGCCCCATCATGGCATAAACATGGGTACGGTGGCATGTGTCTGTGATCCCAGCACTCAGGAAGTAGAGGCAGGAGGATCAGAAGCTCAAAGTCATCTTTGGCTGCATAGTAAATTTGAGGCCAGTCTGGGGTACATGAGACCCTGTCTCATAAAACCAAACAAAACTGAGCATAGTGGTGCACACCTTTAATCGAAGCACTCGGGAGGCAGAGGTAGGAGGTTCACCTTGAGTTCGAGGCCATGCTGAGATAACATAGTTAATTCCAGGTCAGCCTGGGCTAGAGTGAAACCCTACCTCAAAAAAACAAACCAAAAAAAAAAAGGAGAGAGGAGGGAAGGGAAGAAAAATAAATGAGGGCTGAAGAGATGGCTTAATGGTTAAGGCACTATGCTTGTCTTGTTCTAGCCCGGGCTGACCTGGAATTCACTATGTAGTCTCAGGGTGGCCTCGAACTCATGGCGATCCTCCTACCTCTGCTTTGCATGTGCTGGGATTAAAGAACCCAGGTTAGATCCCCTACAAGGTGGTGCATGTGTCTGGAGTTCGTCTGCAGCGGCTGGAGGTCCTGGTGCACCCATTTTCTCTCTCTCCTCTACCCCTCTTTCTGTCTCTCCCAAATAAATAAATAAAACATATTAAAAGAAAAAAGAAGGAAAGAAAAATAGCCGGGCATGGTGGCGCACACCTTTAATCCCAGCACTTGGGAGGCAGAGGTAGGAGGATCCCGTAAATTTGAGGCCACCCTGAGACTGCACAGTGAGTTCAGCCTGGGCTAAAGTGAGACCCTACCTCGAAAAAACAAAATAAATAAATAAATAAACGGTGGGGCCAGGGAGAAGAGGGCAGGCATGGTGGCATGCCTTTAAACCCAGCACTGGGGAGGCTGAGGTAGTAGGATCCCTATGAGTTCGAGGCCAGCCTGGGGCTACAGAGTGAATTGCAAGTCAGCATGGGCTAGAGCGAGACCCTGTCTTGAAAAGAACAAGAGAGAGACAATACAATGATTTTCCTAATGTTTCTTGCGTATAACAAACATGTGGAAAAATGAAATTGCAAAGGAGCATTACAATTTCACTGAGTTCTCAGATCCCTGGCGGCTAACCGTGCTGATGGTGTCTGAGGGAGGCATTAATGCAACAGGGCGAGCTGAAATGTAAACAAGAAAACAAGGGCTCTGAATTCCCAACCTGAAAGTACCTTGTTTTGTTTTGGTTTGGCTTTTCAAGGTTGGATCTTGTTCTAGCCCAGGCTGACCTGGAATTCACTATGTAGTCTCAGGGTGGCCTCGAACTCATGGTGATTCTACCTCTGCATCCCGAGTGCTGGGATTAAAGGTGTGCACCACCACGCCCAGCAGAAAGTATCTTTTAAATTTAATGTGTGACCCAACTTTATCAACACACACGCACGTATGCACGCATACGCACACACCCTAAGAAGAAGAAACAAGAAAGAGTACAGCCAGGCGTAGCGGCACACACCGTTAGTCCCCCCAGCACTGAGGTAAGAGGATTGCCATGAGTTCACAGCCAGCCTGGCACTACAGAGTGAGCTCCAGGTCAGTCTGGGGGAGAGTGAGACTCTACCTCAAAAATGAAAAGCAAAAGCCGGGCGTGGTGGTGCAGAGGTAGGAGGGTCACCATGAATTCGAGGCCACCCTGAGACTACATAGTGAATTCCAGGTCAGCCTGGACTAGACTGAGACCCTACCTTGAAAAACCAAATAAAATATAAAATAAAGTAAAATAAATGAAAAGCAAAGAAATAGTGAGTCCATCACACCTTAGTATTTGCTGAAATCTTGGGCCAGCACGTGGGTGGAGCACCGAGTAGGGACCAGCCTCCTGCTGGGACACAAAGAGAGGGATTAGCACCTCAAAAGAAAATGCGAATGACCTGTGAGGGAAACAACAGTGGGAAACTTTGCCTTCCTTTCAGAAAATTACTTCCAGGTGGCCCCGAACAAAGGGCCCACTCATTTGGGCAACCCTCCTCAGATGCCATGTCATGGCTCAATGTCTGTGCCACAGGCTTTGTACAAGTAAGACAGGACCGTGCAGCGCTCTGCCTGGGATGCTGGGATTTACGCGCTGGGAGCAGGAGCCGCAGCCTGGACCACTGGGTCTCTTCTCTTTTTAATTTATTTGTATTTGTTTATTTGCAAGGACAGAGAGAGAGAGAGAAGAGAGACAGAGAGAGAATGGGCGCTCCAGGGCCTCCAGCCACTGCAAACGAACTCCAGATGCATGCGCCCCCCCTTGTGCATCTGGCTTACGTGGGTCCTGGGGAATCGAACCGAGGTCCTTTGGCTTTGCAGGCAAATGCCTTAACTGCTAAGCCATCTTTCCAGCCCAGTTCGTTTTTTGTTGTTTTTTTTTAATTTTCATACCAGTAATTTGGGCATTGTGGCACATGCTATAATGCCAGCATCTGGGAAAATCAAGGCCAGCCTCAGCTACCTGTCAAGTTGGAGGCTAGCCTGGACTACAGGAGACCCCCACCTCAAAAATTATACTGCTAGTAATAATAATAATGACAAGCCAAGTGTGGTGACGCACGCCTTTAATCCCAGCACTCGGGAGGCAGAGGTAGGAGGATCGCCATGAATTCAAGGCCACCCTGAGTCTACATGGTGAATTCCAGGTCAGCCTGGACTAGAGTGAGACCCTGCCTCAAAAGTAAATAATTAATTAGTAACAGTAATTTTTAAGAACCTGCACAGTTCCCAGCAGTGATAGAATGATGTGTCATGAAGCACTAGGTGTCAGAGCCCTGACCCGTCTCTCCCCACAGGCTACAGAGAGCATTAAAATGCTGGTGGCGCTGTGTCGGTCGGACACGGAAGAAATCAGAAATGTGGCCTCGGAAACCCTCTTGTCTCTTGGTGAGTTGTTATTTTAACTCTTTATCTATTTGTACGCATGTGCACGCACACATGCGTGCCCGCCAGGGCTTCTTGCTGCTGCAAACAAACACCAGATACTTGTGCCACTTTTTGTGTCAGGATTATGTGCATGGGTGGCTTGGGATTGAGCTCAGGACCAACAGACTTTGCAAACAAGAGCTGTCTTCCCAGCCTAGAGTTTCTGTTTGTTTGGTTGGTTTTTGGTTTTGAGTTTTTGTTGTTGTTGTTTGTTTGTTTGTTTTTTCGAGGTAGGGTCTCACTCTAGCCCAGGCTGACCTGGAATTCACTGTGGAGTCTCAGGGTGGCCTCGAACTCACGGCGATCCTCCTACCTCTGCCTCCCAAGTGCTGGGATTAAAGGCGTGCGCCACCATGCCCGGCTTGTTTTTTCACATGTTGGCTTACTCCTGAACTCTCACAGGGAACCATAAGCAAGAGTCCTGTACCCTGCCTGGTCAGTTCTTCCCCCTGAGTGCTGTCAATTCACACACGTAGACCAGGAGACTTCTGCGTCACGGTCTCGCCCCAGCCCCCTCTCTCTGGATGCTGAGAATCAGGGTTAAGCTCCCTGTATTTTCAGCAGCTCATCAGCCTGAACCCTATTTAGAGTCAAGGACATAAGCCAGGCATGGTAGCTGCTGCAGTCAGCGTCACATCGCTGGGACAAACATCCAACCAGACACAGCTTACGGGAGGAAGGGGTTCATTTCGGGCTTACAGAACCCAGGGGAACACCATCAGTGGTGGAAGAAGCCGGCTCCCTTTCATAGGTCCAAGCAGAGAGAGACAACTATAGGCAGCACACACCAACACCAGCAAGCATGAGCTACCAGAGCTCAGACAGCTCTGAACACACTTAGTACAGCTGGGCTCAGATCCACCCCCAAACACCCTTAGAGCATCACTCCAAGATCCACCCCCAAACACCCTTAGAGCATCACTCCAAGATCCACCCCCAAACACCCTTAGAGCATCACTCCAAGATCCACCCCCAAACACCCTTAGAGCATCACTCCAAGATCCACCCCCAAACACCCTTAGAGCATCACTCCAAGATCCACCCCCAGTGACATGCCTCCCTCTAGCAGGAATCTGCCTGCTAGGGAGCTGAAATTGCAAGCTCAATTTTAATAAAGCACCTGAGTCTATGGGCCATGCATTAAAACTCCACATTCAGCCAGGTGTGGTGGCGCACGCCTTTAATCCCAGCACTGGGGAGGCAGAGGTAGGAGGATCGCCGTGAGTTCAAGGCCACCCTGAGACTACATAGTGAATCCCAGGTGAGCCTGAGCTAGTGTGAAACCCTACCTCAAAACAAAAAAAAAAAAACAAACCTCTGCATTCAGTAAGGCGTGCTTGCCCGCAAAGCCTAAGGACTCATCGTTGACTCTCTAGGTCCCACGTAAGCCAGACGAACAGTGACACAAGTGCACAATGTTATACATGCCCACTAGGTGGCACACGCACCTGCAGTTTGATTTCAATGGCTGAGGCCCTGGCATGCCAATTCTCTCTCTCTCTTTCTCTCTGTCTCTAAAAAATTTTTAAAAATTACAATAAGATGGACAACTGGGGGCTGGAGAGATTGCTCAGCAGTTAAGGTGCTTTCCTATGAAGCCTAAGGACTTGAGTTCAGTTCTCCAGTGCTCACTTAAAGCCAGATGCACAAAGTGGCACATGCATCTGGAATTCATTTGCAGTGACTAGAGGCCCTGGTGCACCTATTACCTATCTATTTCTTTCTCTCTCTCTCTCTCTCTCTCTGCTTCTTTCTCTTAAATAAATAAATAAAATATTTTAAAAAAATTTAATGGACAATTGGGGGCTGAAGAAATTTCTCAGTGGTTAAGGGCAGTTGCCTGCAAAGCCTAATGACCCGGGTTCAGTTCCGCAGTACCCACATAAAGCCAGCTGGAGGCCCTGGTGCACCCATTCTCTCTCTTTCTCTCTCTTCCCTTATAAAAAAATAGAATATTTTAAAAAATGGACAGTTGTTTCCAGGCATTGTGACCCATTCCCAGCACTTTGGAGGCTGAGGCAGGAGGCCTGCTACAGTTTGAGGCCAGCCTGGGCTACATAGTCAGACCCTGGCTCAAAAAGAAAAAGAAAAAAGAAGCTGGGCATGGTAGTTCACACTTTCAATCCCAGTACTCAAGAGGCAGAGGTAGGAAGATCACCATGAATTCAAGGCCAGCCTGAGAGTACATAGCGAATTCTAGGTTAGCCTGGGCTAGAGTGAGACCCTACCTCGAAAAATCGAAAAACCCAAAAAAGAAAAAGAAAAAAAGAAATTGGTCAATAGTTATAGATAATTATACTATAACAGCATACTCTTAAATCTGACATGGTCCTCTGAAAGTCTCCAGCAATGTAACCAGGAAAAAGCCACCCTGGTTTGACAGTCTTTGTCGTGTGAAGGAAACTTGTGGCTCTTATAATCACCATGAAAAATCCCATTCTCTTTAAACCTTCTTTCTGACAGGTATAGACTAATATGACTCATGCTGCTATTGAATATACCATGTACTACAAAGAAAGTTTAGCCAGCGTGTTTGCTTAAAGGACAAAACAGTAATTCCTCACGGCTGTTTTAGGTATATACGCTATTTAATTCTCTAAACTATACCCAGGGTATTGTTACCTTAAAAACTCCTTGATCGCTTAGTGCTCTGAAATAACAGTGAAGGTTTTTAAAAAGCTACTTGTGAGCCAGGCATGGTGGCATGTGCCTTTAATCCCAGCACTCGGGAGGCAGGGGTAGGAGGATGGCTGAGGGTTTGAGGCCACCCTGAGACTACATAGTGAATTCCAAGTCAGCCTGGGCTAGAGAGAGACCTTACCCCTCGAAAAAACAAACAAACAAACAAAAAAGACACTTGTGGGCTGGAGAGATTGCTTAGTAGTTAAGGCGCTTACCTGCAAAGCCTAAGGACCCAGATTTGATTTCCCAGGACCCACGTAAGCCAGATGCACAAAGTGGCTCATGAGCCAGAGTTTCTTTGCAGTGGCTGGAGGTCCTGGTGTGCCCATTCTCTCTCTCTCTCTCTTTTTCCTACCTCTGCCTTCTGAGTGCTGGGATTAAAAGCGTGCGCCATTGCGCCCAGCCCCATTCTCTCTCTATCTGCCTCTTTCTCTCCCTCTCTCTCAAATAAATAAATAAAATATTTTTAAAAAGACATTTGTTTGCAAAGCCCAGCCAAGGTGCCTGTCTTTCCACCCTGAGTTACAGAGGTGTGCCCCATGCACTGTGCCCCGACTCATGTGACGGGTCCCAACAGCAGCGTCCCCAGGAATGGCCTTCCTCCTTGCTTCACCACAGCCCTTTCCGTGCCACCCAGCCCAGCCCAGGCCTCACTGGTGACATCACTAGGGAACCCTAACCCATATGGTGCCTGGATCGACCCCCAGGAGCTGCCCCCAGGGTCTCTAGTGTGCACCTGCACCAGAAGTTTTAAATGCCTTCCAGGTAATTCTAGTATGCAGTGGAGTTGGAGAATGCCCTGCACTCAACGTTAGAACTCTCTGATACGAAAATATTGGTGAGGCAGGGCATGGTGGTGCACGACTTTTAATCCCAGCACTCAAGAGGCAGAGGTAAGAGGATCACCGTGAGTTTGAGGCCAGACTGACACTACAGTTAGTGCCAGCTCAGCCTGGGCTAAAGACACTACCTTGAAAACAAAAAATACTGGGGTGTTTTTCTCTCGAACAGAAACCTAAATTCTGATAGTGAAAAGGGTATGTGGCAGTGGAAGAGGCACCCTATGACAAAGGGCTGAGGGTCACTGGAGGGACACAGATGACTCAGCACATGCGCACACACATGCTTGCAAATAAAATTTATTTAAAAAGAGACAAATCAGCCGGGCGTGGTGGCGCACGCCTTTAATCCCAGCACTCGGGAGGCAGAGGTAGGAGGATCGCCATGAGTTCGAGGCCACCCTGAGACTCCATAGTGAATTCCAGGTCAGCCTGGGCTAGAGCGAGACCCTACCTTGAAAAACCAAAAAAAAAAAAAAAAAAAAAAAAAAAGAGACAAATCTTGGGCTGGGGTTACAGGTACTTGTCTGCAAAGCCTGCTGGCCCGAGCTTAGCCCAGATTAAAATCCCGGTACCTACATAAAGCCAGATGCCCAAAGTGGCACATGCATCTTGGAGTGCATTTACAGCAACAAGAAGCCCTGGTGTGCCCATTCTCTCTCTCTCTCTCTCCTTGAAAAAAATATATATATTAAAAAATAGACAAATCTCTGTGTATTCCTGAAGAGGACTGATGTGGAAAAAAAGTTGTTTTAGTTTTTCGAGGTAGGCTGACCTGGAATTCAGTATGTAGTCTCCGGCTGGCCTCAAACTCACAGCGATCCTCCTGCCTCGGCCTCCTATACTGGGATTAAAAGCGTGCCTGGTGAAAGGTCAAGTTCAGAGTGGTACTCACATGTGGCGTTCTATATCCAGGAGAAGACGGGCGGCTGGCGTACGAACAGTTGGACAACTTTCCTCGGGACTGTGTTAAAGTTGGAGATCGCCATGGAACAGAAGTTGCCACAGCCTTTTAATTGCAAGTTAGCACTGCCTGGACGCTATCCTAAGAGCTGTCCTTTATCATCAAGAGGGTGCCGAGACGTAGCTGGACCGAGTTCTGCTGAGGGTGTCTGGAGAAAACGACACAACGCAGAAAGAATTCAGTGTCCAGCTACACAATAGCCATCTGCTTTCTCTTTGGCCAATAACACAGGGCTATGTGTAACTCAGTAGGTTACATCTTGTGATTGTGTCAGACAGTACTTAACAGTCCATCTTAATATATTTGGAATCTGAAAATAGCCATCTTTGTACTCTTGGGGAAGTTCTACAAACTTGAAATGTTCATGTATTATCTAGAAAAATATCATATGCCTTGCAGTTTTCCTGTGGTGTTCTCAGGGTTAGTGGTCCTTTAGCTAACTAATTTTACTTTAAATACAAAGCACAGAGCAGGAGAGATGGCGCAGTGGTTAAAGGTGCTTGCTCGCAAAGCCTGACAGCCTAGGTTCAATTCCCCAGCACCCATGTGAAGTCAGACGCACAAAGTGGCGCATGTGTCTGGAGTTTGTTTGTAGAGGCAGGAGGCAGTGGCATGCCTATAGTCATTCATCTATCTATCTATCGTTCACTGTTTGTCAAATAAATAAACAAATGAAATATTAAATACAAAACACAACAAAAAAAATCTTCAAATAAAAGTTTGCCCTCAGAACTTAGCAAAATGGCCATTGTAAGAGACTAAATTCTGTAATTTGCTTTGTTAAAATTCCAACTATTTCTTAGTTTCCATCCTAAAAATTCCCACATCATCTTTCCATTATGATAAAAAGCTAGGTAGAAGGCTAGAGAGATAGCTCAGTGGTTAAAGGCTCTTGTTTGCAAAGCCTGCTGGTCTGAGTTCGAGTCTCAGGACCCACATAAAGCCAGACGCACGAGGAGCTGCATGTGTCTGGAATTTGTGAACAGCGGCAGGAGGCCCTGACACACCCATTCTCTATCTCTATCTTCCTCCTTGTAAATAAATAAATAAAATATTTTTAAAAGAAACATTAGAATGACCCTGTGAAAATTATCCCCATATTCTTAAAAACAAGCAAAAGCCCAAAGCTCAGTCTTGCTTTCTTTAACAAGAGCCGTGTTGATCAGACTCTCGGTGTTTGTCACTGCTGTGTTGGTCTCAGACGCGGTCTCCCTACTACAGCCCTGGCTGGCTCGGAACTTTCTATGCAGACCAGACCAGTCTTGTACCTGCAGTCATCCTTCTGCCTTTGCTCCCCAAGGAAGGGGGCAACAGGCATGCACCACCGCTCCTGGTTCTAGGTAACTTTTTTGTTGCTACAACAGGTAAAACCCAAAAGCCATGGGTTCAGACAACTATGACGGTCTTTAAGGTGGACACCTTAGATGTTGGAAGAACTCTGATGGGGTTAGAGGAGTATTGAAAGTGGCCCCCACGTATATAAAAATGGGCATGAAACTAGGAAGGAGGGTGCCTTGAGAGAGGGAAACTGCTCTGCTCCTGAGACAGCATTCACCACCAAACAGCTAAGACAACAGCTGTGGACCAGGGCAGGAAGTTTACTCGGTCATTCGCTAGTGCTCACTAAACAACTTCTTCCTCTTTTTAAAGACGACACAAGGTGGGATATGCCAAGATACAATAACAATGTGTGTGAGCGTAAACTTAAAAGCTGTATTCTGGTTGTGTTTGTGTAAAATAACCAATTAGATGTCATTTTCAATATTTACATCTTAGCAAGACGTTTTAAAAGATGATTCATTTCATTTCATTTTTAAGTGAAAGTTGTCAGCCAGAGTTCTGGCAGAATAGTTCTTTCCACTGTGAAGTTACAATGTACATATCTGTATATTTATAAATATTATGTATATGCATATATATCCCTCACTTTAAAAGGCACATTGTACAGTACAGCCTATCATCTTTGTTCACTGGTTGAAATGTTTCTTTTTATAGAGAGTCAAATTACAGATACTATAGGGGTTTTTTTGTCTGATTTGTTTGGGGAGACTTAAATTTTTTGACTGTTGCATGAATAATGAGTTCCATTTGTTTTCAGTTCACTTCTGCATTTTATTTTTGACTGGGGTGTGCCTTTGGTTTTGTGGCATTTGTATTCATGATTCTAATCATGTAAGTCAAAGTAAAGATTATTTTTTAATTACTAGTCTAATGTGAAATCTGTTATATTTTTTCACTGCTCCTGCATTGGTATTGATACCACATACTACAGCTCATTATTTTTTTAACTTTATTTTTATTTATCAGAGGGAGAGAGAGAGAGAAAGAGAGAGAGAGAGAGACTGGGCACACCAGGGCCTCCAGCCATTGCAAACAAACTCCAGACGCATGCACCACCCTGTGCATCTGGCTTACATAGGACTTGGAAAATCAAACTTGGGTCCTTATGCTTCGCAGGGAAGCGCCTTAAACACTAAGCCATCTCTCCAGCCCTACAGCTCATTATTAATGTGAGCTTATTGTCTGAAGTGGGGATCACAAGAGAAAAATCCCAAGAGGCCATAGGGCAGTGTACGCAAGAGGAAGGAGATGAGAGAACCCCATTTCCCATCCCATGCGCACACTGAATCCACCGCTCCACCTTCCTTTCCTGAGGGTTGACGACAACTCATCCTGCATTCTGCCTTGGAGCCCATCATCTAAAGAGTAGCAAAACTTCTTTCTTTAAATTTACTTTTAATATTTTCAATTTTTTTAATTTTTATTTATTTATTTGAGAGAGAGAGATTGAAAGAGAATGGGCTCTCCAGGGCCTCCAACTATGGCCAATGAACTCCAGATGCATGTGCCACCTTGTTTATTTATTTATTTATGTGGGTACTGGGGGATCGAACCCTGGTCTTTAGGCTTCATAAGCAAGTGCCTTAACCACTAAGCTATCACTCTAGCTCTACTTTTAAAAAATTATTTATTTATTTTGTTTTGACAGAGAAAGAGGGAGAGGGAGAGAGAGAGATTGAGAGAGAGAGAATGGGCGCGCCAGGGCCTCCAGGCACTGCAAATGAACTCCAGACACTTGCTCCCCCTTGTGCATTTGGCTAACGTGGGTCCTGGGGAATCGAACCTGGGTCCTTTGGCTTTGCAGGCAAACACCTTAATCGCTAAGCCATCACTCCAGCCCCAGCCATACTTTTAATATTTTTTGTTTTGTTTTGTTTTTTCAAGGTAGGGTCTCACTCTAGTCCAAGCTGACATGGAATTCACTATGTAGTCTCAGGGTGTCCTTGAACTCACGGTGATCCTCCTACCTCTGCCTCCCAAGTGCTGGGATTAAAGGCGTGTGTCACCACGCCCAGCTAATATTTTTATTTATTCATTTGCAAGGAGAGAGCCTGTGTGTATGAGTGCACCAGGGCCTCTTGCTCCTGCAAACAAACTCCAGATGCATGAAACACTTTGTGCATATGGATTTAATATGGATACTGGGGAATTGAACTCAGGCATGCAAGCTTTGCAAGAAAGTGCCTTTAGCCACTGAGCTATATCCCTGTTCAGAACTTCTTTCTTTACTTCTTTTTTATTTTATTCCTATTTACTTATTACACAGAGAGAGAGAGAGAGAGAACAGGCATGCCAGGCCTCTAGCCACTGCAAACAAACTCCAGATGCATATGCCACCATGTGCTTCTGGCTTATGTAGGATCTGGGGAATTGAATCTGGGTCTTTAGGCTTCAAAGGTGAATGCCTTAACTGCTAAACCATCTCCCCTGCTTAAAACTTCTTTATGTTATTTTATTTATTAATTTGAGAGAGAGACAGAGAGATAAAGAAATAGGCAGGTAGAGAGAGAGAGAGAGAGAATGGGCACGCCAGGGCCTACAGCCACTGCAAATGAATTCCAGACGCATGTGCCCCCTTGTGCATCTGACTTACATGGGTCCTGGGGAGTCAAACCTGGGTCCTTTGGCTTTGCAAGCAAGCACCTTACCGCTAAGCCATCTCTCCAGCCCCCAAACTTCTTTCTTTATATAGGTAAAGACCAGGACTCTTCGCCCACTTCATGTTGGCCCTCCCCCTCCTATCTGTACCCAGTGCACTTTCAACGGAAACAGTTAATGTTCCTGTTCTCTTTTCTTTTTTTTTTTTTTTTTTTTTGAGGTAGGGTCTCACTCTAGCCCAGGCTGACCTGGAATTCACTCTGTAGTCTCAGGGTGGCCACAAACTCATGGCGATCCTCCTACCTCTGCCTCCCGAGTGCTGGGATTAAAGGCGTGTGCCACCATGCCCGGCTCCAATTTTTTTTTTTTTTGTTTGAGCTTCTGAGACATCATGTCCATAGCAGTTATCCGTGCTGGACAAAACACCTGTTAAAAGCTAAGGGAGGAAAGGGTTTGTTTCAGGATACAGTTTCAAGGGCAGTTTCTTCATGGCGGGGAAAACGTGGCAGGAACAGTAAGCTGGCTCACGTTGTCATGCATCGGCAGGAAGCAGGAGAGAGTGTGAGGTAACCGTGAACACCCAGTGGGCTGGATTCTTTAATAAACCTCAAAGGCAACCCCCAGTGACAAACCTCCTCCAGCAAGGTTTCACTTCCCCAC
Source organism: Dipus sagitta (assembly GCA_036346955.1). Classification (NCBI taxonomy): domain Eukaryota; kingdom Metazoa; phylum Chordata; class Mammalia; order Rodentia; family Dipodidae; genus Dipus; species Dipus sagitta. Next base: position 3,069,677 of record CM070782.1, read on the forward strand.
GGCTCCACAACGCTCTCAAATTGCCACCACTGGGACCAAGTGTGAGATTCAACAGCAAATACTCCAGGCTGTGGGAGACATTTAACATCCAAAATCCCCCCAATGTCTCACTTAGTCAAGGCCTGGAAGTCTGATTGTCTTGTTTCCAGCCCTTAAAAAAAAAAAAAAAAAAAAACTCTCAGTGGTTAAAGGCACTTGCTTGCAAAGCCTGATGGTCTGGGTTCCCTGGGACCCATGTAAAGTCTGATGCACTAAGTGGCCCGTGCACTGGAGTTTGCAGTGGTAGGAGGCCCTGGAGCACCCATTCTTTCTCTCTATCTCTGTCTCTCTCTCTTTTTCTCTCAAACAAATAAATAAATATATTTTTTAAAGTTTGAAAGAATACAGTAATTAGTTGTGTCAGGAGAAAACGGCTTAAGTTTGTGGGATTGTGCCACAGAAAAATAAAAATAAACTTGAACTAGTTCAACTCCTAGCAGGCCTTAAACGCCAGGCCCAAGAACTTGGGCATTTCCATCTTCTGGCTTGTACATTCCGTTCTACCCTGTTGCTGGGCAACGAGTTCCCAGAGTTCCTGACTGTTAGCTCCAGTCCCTGCCTGCGCACTCAAGCACCAGTGTCCCTTCTGTAGGATGGCGAACTGCCTGACTTTCTGTAGGAGGATTTGGTATCAGGTGCGCTATTATTTTGTGAGACTTTCTCGGAGCCTCCGAAAATTATGGAATGTCACTAAACGCTATTTCACTGAGAAACAGGAAGAAGAACACGGCCCTACATATGAGAGTATTTTTCACAGAGAAAAAATTATGATGTTTGGCAGCATGTTGAAGGATACATCTCTATCCACTGCAAGGAGAGCTCACGCTGCCCAGAAAATCGGATTGCTGGCGTTCACAGGTACTGGTGTTCACCACCTGTGCCGCGATAGCAAGTTCATAACCTATTTGCTGGTTGGAAACACTAACTTAGGGATTTCTGTTGATCTTAAAACTCAGATGGGCTGGAAAGATGGCTTAGCGGTTAAGGCACTTACCTGCAAAGCCTAAGGAACCAGGTTTGACTCTCCAGATCCCATGTAAGCCAGACATACAAGGTGATACAAGCGCACAAGGTCGCATATGCATACAAGATGGTGCACATGTCTGGAGTTCAACTGCAGTGGCTGGAGGCTGGTACATCAATCTCTCCTCTCTCTTATAAAAAAAAACAAAAACAAAAAAAACCCTCAGGTAACATTTCTCTCAACCATTCAAGATGTAAAAAATATTTTCACTTTCACAGCATGCTTTTTCTTTTAAATATATTTTTTATTTTTTTATTTGATAGAGGGAAAGAGGCAGAGAGAGAACGAGAGAGGGAGAGAATGGGCACATCAGGGCCTCCAGCCACTGCAAAAGAAATCTCCAGATGCATGCGCCCCCTTGTGCATGTGGCTTACGTGGGTCCTGGAGAATCAAACTGGGATCCTTTGGCTTTCCAGGCAAACACCTTAACTGCTAAGCCATCTCTCCAGCCCTCATAGCATACTTTTTTTTTTTTAAGCGTGCCTATCAAATAAATTACTACTTAGAAAACCTGCATGTGGAGGAAGGAGATGAGAGAACCCCATTTCCCATCCCGTGCGCACACTGAATCCACCGCTCCACCTTCCTTTCCTGAGGGTTGACGACAACTCATCCTGCATTCTGCCTTGGAGCCCATCATCTAAAGAGTAGCAAAACTTCTTTCTTTAAATTTACTTTTAATATTTTCAATTTTTTTAATTTTTATTTATTTATTTGAGAGAGAGAGATTGAAAGAGAATGGGCTCTCCAGGGCCTCCAACTATGGCCAATGAACTCCAGATGCATGTGCCACCTTGTTTATTTATTTATTTATGTGGGTACTGGGGGATCGAACCCTGGTCTTTAGGCTTCATAAGCAAGTGCCTTAACCACTAAGCTATCACTCTAGCCCTACTTTTAAAAAATTATTTATTTATTTTGTTTTGACAGAGAAAGAGGGAGAGGGAGAGAGAGAGATTGAGAGAGAGAGAATGGGCGCGCCAGGGCCTCCAGGCACCGTAAATGAACTCCAGACACTTGCGCCCCCTTGTGCATTTGGCTAACGTGGGTCCTGGGGAATCGAACCTGGGTCCTTTGGCTTTGCAGGCAAACACCTTAATCGCTAAGCCATCACTCCAGCCCCAGCCATACTTTTAATATTTTTTTGTTTTGTTTTGTTTTTTCAAGGTAGGGTCTCACTCTAGTCCAAGCTGACATGGAATTCACTATGTAGTCTCAGGGTGTCCTTGAACTCACGGTGATCCTCCTACCTCTGCCTCCCAAGTGCTGGGATTAAAGGCGTGTGCCACCACGCCCAGCTAATATTTTTATTTATTCATTTGCAAGGAGAGACCCTGTGTGTATGAGTGCACCAGAACCTCTTGCTCCTGCAAACAAACTCCAGATGCATGAAACGCTTTGTGCATATGGATTTAATATGGATACTGGGGAATTGAACTCAGGCATGCAAGCTTTGCAAGAAAGTGCCTTTAGCCACTGAGCTATATCCCTGTTCAGAACTTCTTTCTTTACTTCTTTTTTATTTTATTCCTATTTACTTATTACACAGAGAGAGAGAGAGAGAGAGAACAGGCATGCCAGGCCTCTAGCCACTGCAAACAAACTCCAGATGCATATGCCACCATGTGCTTCTGGCTTATGTAGGATCTGGGGAATTGAATCTGGGTCTTTAGGCTTCAAAGGTGAATGCCTTAACTGCTAAGCCATCTCCCCTGCTTAAAACTTCTTTATGTTATTTTATTTATTAATTTGAGAGACAGAGAGATAAAGAAATAGGCAGGTAGAGAGAGAGAGAGAATGGGCACGCCAGGGCCTACAGCCACTGCAAATGAATTCCAGACGCATGTGCCCCCTTGTGCATCTGACTTACATGGGTCCTGGGGAGTCAAACCTGGGTCCTTTGGCTTTGCAAGCAAGCACCTTACCGCTAAGCCATCTCTCCAGCCCCCAAACTTCTTTCTTTATATAGGTAAAGACCAGGACTCTTCGCCCACTTCATGTTGGCCCTCCCCCTCCTATCTGTACCCAGTGCACTTTCAACGGAAACAGTTAATGTTCCTGTTCTCTTTTCTTTTTTTCTTTTTTTTTTTTTTTTTGAGGTAGGGTCTCACTCTAGCCCAGGCTGACCTGGAATTCACTCTGTAGTCTCAGGGTGGCCACAAACTCATGGCAATCCTCCTACCTCTGCCTCCCGAGTGCTGGGATTAAAGGCGTGTGCCATGCCCGGCTTCAATTTTTTTTTTTTTTTGTTTGAGCTTCTGAGACATCATGTCCATAGCAGTTATCCGTGCTGGACAAAACACCTGTTAAAAGCTAAGGGAGGAAAGGGTTTGTTTCAGGATACAGTTTCAAGGGCAGTTTCTTCATGGCGGGGAAAACGTGGCAGGAACAGTAAGCTGGCTCACGTTGTCATGCATCGGCAGGAAGCAGGAGAGAGTGTGAGGTAACCGTGAACACCCAGTGGGCTGGATTCTTTAATAAACCTCAAAGGCAACCCCCAGTGACAAACCTCCTCCAGCAAGGTTTCACTTCCCCACGGCTCCACAACGCTCTCAAATTGCCACCACTGGGACCAAGTGTGAGATTCAACAGCAAATACTCCAGGCTGTGGGAGACATTTAACATCCAAAATCCCCCCAATGTCTCACTTAGTCAAGGCCTGGAAGTCTGATTGTCTTGTTTCCAGCCCTTAAAAAAAAAAAAAAAAAAAACTCTCAGTGGTTAAAGGCACTTGCTTGCAAAGCCTGATGGTCTGGGTTCCCTGGGACCCATGTAAAGTCTGATGCACTAAGTGGCCCATGCACTGGAGTTTGTTTGCAGTGGTAGGAGGCCCTGGAGCACCCATTCTTTCTCTCTATCTCTGTCTCTCTCTCTTTTTCTCTCAAACAAATAAATAAATATATTTTTTAAAGTTTGAAAGAATACAGTAATTAGTTGTGTCAGGAGAAAACGGCTTAAGTTTGTGGGATTGTGCCACAGAAAAATAAAAATAAACTTGAACTAGTTCAACTCCTAGCAGGCCTTAAACGCCAGGCCCAAGAACTTGGGCATTTCCATCTTCTGGCTTGTACATTCCGTTCTACCCTGTTGCTGGGCAACGAGTTCCCAGAGTTCCTGACTGTTAGCTCCAGTCCCTGCCTGCGCACTCAAGCACCAGTGTCCCTTCTGTAGGATGGCGAACTGCCTGACTTTCTGTAGGAGGATTTGGTATCAGGTGCGCTATTATTTTGTGAGACTTTCTCGGAGCCTCCGAAAATTATGGAATGTCACTAAACGCTATTTCACTGAGAAACAGGAAGAAGAACACGGCCCTACATATGAGAGTATTTTTCACAGAGAAAAAATTATGATGTTTGGCAGCATGTTGAAGGATACATCTCTATCCACTGCAAGGAGAGCTCACGCTGCCCAGAAAATCGGATTGCTGGCGTTCACAGGTACTGGTGTTCACCACCTGTGCCGCGATAGCAAGTTCATAACCTATTTGCTGGTTGGAAACACTAACTTAGGGATTTCTGTTGATCTTAAAACTCAGATGGGCTGGAAAGATGGCTTAGCGGTTAAGGCACTTACCTGCAAAGCCTAAGGAACCAGGTTTGACTCTCCAGATCCCATGTAAGCCAGACACACAAGGTGATGCAAGCGCACAAGGTTGCACATGCATACAAGATGGTGCACATGTCTGGAGTTCAACTGCAGTGGCTGGAGGCTGGTACATCAATTCTCTCCTCTCTCTTATAAAAAAAACAAAAACAAAAAAACCCCTCAGGTAACATTTCTCTCAACCACTCAAGATGTAAAAAATATTTTCACTTTCACAGCATGCTTTTTCTTTTAAATATATTTTTTATTTTTTTATTTGATAGAGGGAAAGAGGCAGAGAGAGAACGAGAGAGGGAGAGAATGGGCACATCAGGGCCTCCAGCCACTGCAAAAGAAATCTCCAGATGCATGCGCCCCCTTGTGCATGTGGCTTACGTGGGTCCTGGAGAATCAAACTGGGATCCTTTGGCTTTCCAGGCAAACACCTTAACTGCTAAGCCATCTCTCCAGCCCTCATAGCATACTTTTTTTTTTTTTTTAAGCGTGCCTATCAAATAAATTACTACTTAGAAAACCTGCATGTGGTGGTAGACACCTTTAATTCCAGCACTCAGGAGTCTGAGGAAGGAGGATCATCTTGAGTTCAAGGCCAGCCTGGGCTACAGAGTGAGTTCCAAGTCAGCCTGGACTAGAGTGAGACCTCAAAAGAACAAAAAACAAAAAAAGTTTTACTACTTACAGGTTTTGTTTCTCTTTTTTAAAAAAAATGTTTTGTTTATTTTTATTTGAGAGAGACAGAAAGAGGCAGATAGAGAGAGTGGGTGTGCCAAGGCCTCCAGCCACTACAAACAAACTCCAGATGCATGTGCCACCTTGTACATTTGGCTTACGTGGGTCCTGGGGAATTGAACTGGGGATCTTGGGCTTCACAGGCAAGCGCTTAACTGCTAAGCAATCTCTCCAGCCCTCTCTCTCTTTTTACTTTTTTTTGGAAAATTTTTAAAAAATATTTTATTAGTTAGTTATTGGGGGGGAGAGGCAGATAAAAAGAGAGAATGGGTGCACCAGGGCCTCTAGCCACTGCAAACAAACCACAGATGCATGTGCTCTTTTGTGCATCTGGCTTATGTGGGTCCTGGGGAATCGAACTGGGGTCCTTATGCTTCACAGGCAAATGCCTTAACCGCTGAGCCATTTCCTCAGCTCTTTTTAAAACTTTTTATACTTCCTTTTATATACAACCTTCCAAAGCACTCCGCTCCACATTTTGGCTCTTACATTCCTTCCACAACCTGCAATTGTCCCTGAGCCTTAGAAGGTGTGATAGAGATGTCTCACTTAGTGCTGAACACTCCACTGTCACTACTTTTCCACACTTTAATGGGTATCTCTGCCCAAACTTCTTTACTAAAACACACACACTCCAGTGAAGACGTAGGTTTCCATATGGCTTATTCATAACATCTTCAATTTCTTTTGGTTTTTGTTTTGTTTTGTTTTTTGGAGGTAGGGTTTCGCTCTAGCTCAGGCTGACCTAGAATTCACTATGTAGTCTCAGGGTGGCCTCTAATTCATGATGATTCTCCTACCTCTGCCTCCCAAATGCTGGGATTAAAGGCATGCGCCACCACGCCCAGATTTTTTTTTTTTCCTTTTTCTCCCCATCCCTCTCCCCTGACCCCATTTCTCATTTTTAAATTAAAGTATATAACTGGGGGGCTGGGGAGATATTCATTAAAGTGCCTGCCTCGCAAGCATGAATACCTGATTGTAATCTCTAGTAGCACCCATGTATAATGGAAGGCTGGCATGGTGGCATGTACCTTTAATCCGAGGGCTGGCGAGGTGGAGACAGGAGGACCACTGGGACTCACAGGTCAGCCAGTCTAGCCTAATTGGTGAGCTCCAGTCCAAGGAGAGACTCCCATCTTTTTTTTAGCATTTTTTATGAGAGAGAGACTTGGCACACCAGGGCCTCCAGCCACTGCTCCCAAACTCCAGACACGTGCGCTACCTTATACGCATGTGCGACTTTGCGCTTGTGTCCCCTTCTGCATCTGGCTTACAAGGGACCTGGAGAGTAGAACCTGGGTCCTTAGGCTTTGCAGGCAAGTGCCTTAACCACTGAGCCATCTCTCCAGCCAACCCCATCTATATATTTTATTTTATTTTAGTTAGTTAGTTTTAGTTTTAGTTTTTCGAGGTAGGGTCTCACTCTAGCCCAGGCTTACCTGGAATTCGCTCGGTATTCTCAAGGTGGCCACGAACTCACAGCAGTCCTCCTACCTCTGCCTCCTGAGTGCTGGGAATAAAGGCATGCACCACCACACCTGGCTTTATTTTATTTTATTTTATTGAGGCAAGCCCTCAAAAGACTGGACTTTTTTTTTTTATGTGAGAGAGAGAATTGGCATGCCAGGGCCTCAGCCACTGCAACTGAACTCCAGATGCGTGCGACCCCTTGTGTGCCTTTGCAACATTGCACGCTTATGTCACTATGTGTCTGGCTTATGTGGGACCTGGAGAGTCAAACATGAGTCCTTAGGTTTCGCAGGCAAGCACCTTATCTCCCCAGCCCTATATTTGATTATTATGTATTTCTTTGAGAGAGAGACAGAGAGGCAGATATAGAGAAGTGGGCTTGCCAGAGCCTGTAGCTGCTGCAAATAAACTCCAGACACATGCACCACATTGTGCATCTGACTTTACGTGGGTACTGAGGAGTCGAACCTGGCTTTGCAGGCAATGCCTTAACTGCTAAGCCATCTCTCTGGCCCAGCTCCAACACATTCTTTCTTTTTTTTAAAGAAAGGTCCTATGTAAGCTAGACACACCATGATGCAAGTGTGCAATGCTGTGCATGTGCAAAAGGGGGCGCACGCATCTGAAGTTCTTCACAGAGGCTGAAAGGCCCTGGTGGGCCCATTCTCTTTCTGTGTATGTCTTTCTCTCGAAAGAAAGAAAGAGAAAGAAGGAAGGAAGGAAGGAAGGAAGGAAGGAAGGAAGGAAGGAAGGAAGGAAGAAAAAAGGTGGACCGTGCTTGAGGAATGATACACCGAGGCATTAGGTTGTCGTTGTGCCTCACACATTAATGAAAACACACAAAACGAAAGGAAACGAAGGCATAGGAGACATTGGCAATTAAATATACCATACACTACTGGAAATACAAATGCTTGTTTTACAGGAGGACCAAGCGCTGGGCAGTTTGCCTCTGAATACATGAAAGACGTGGCTGACTTGATACAAAATGAAAAGATGAGTCCCAGGTCCAAGATCCAGGTGCTCCAGGGCCTGGCATGCTGGTGCTACCTAAACCCCGCGAGCCAGAAGAAGGCCAGCGACTTTCAGTTCATTCCCACCCTCGTTAGTTTTTTTGAAACCACCCAAACGACCGTCAGAAGTGAAATCAACAGCCAGCTCCTCGTTCAGTTTTGGACATGTTATGCTCTGTCTGCTATAACGTGTAATAACTCGCCTATCATGAAGGAGCTGAGGGAATTCACCACCCTCAAATATCACCTACAAATCTTGGCTATGGAGAATTGGTCTGGTTGGCCTGAGAACTTTGCAGAGGTGTTGTATTTCCTCATTGGTTTCCACAGGAAGTAATCCTCTAAATCCAATGGTATGATTCAGCTCTCTGAGCCCCTGTATTGCGCTGGAAATCTGAAATAAAGAACAGAAATGGATGTAATCTTCTCCAGTGTTACCTTTGTAGATACCCATACAGTTGGTTGACTGTACAAAACTTTTGAGGGGCTTATTTGCCAATAATAATTAGCATTCTACCACCAGTGGTGTCTGGTTAAAAACAAAAAAAAAACTTTTGAAAAGTATCTACTATTGAATATGAGTGCATCAATGTGGCCCTTTGAGCTTGCACACAAGTGTGTTCTCTCCCATTAGGAAATAAATATGTTGCCAGGCGTGGTGGCACACGTCTTTAATCCCAACACTCCTGAGGCAGAGACAGGAGGATTACTGTGAGTTCAAAGGCAGCCTGGAGCCACAGAGTGAGTCCCAGGTCAGGGCGACAATGAGACCCTACCTCAAAACAAACAACAACGAAAAAACCAACAGGAAATAAATATGTTAAAGCCACAAGGTATAGTGGTGCAATCACAGCACCTGGGAAGTGGAGGCAGCAGGATTATGAGTTTCTGACCAGCCTGTGAGACCTTGAAAGGTAGGGGTTGGAGCGATGGCTTAGCAGTTAAAGATGCTTCCTTGCAAAACCTACTGACCCAGGTTCAATTCCCCAGTACCCACATAAAGCCAGGTGCACAAAGTAGTACATACCTCTGGACTTTGTTCACAGAGGCAAAAAGCCCTGGCAAAAAATACTTTAAAAAATTATAGAGCTCGGGGCTACAGAGATAGTTTAGCAGTTAAGGCGCTTGCCTGGGAAGCCAAAGGACACAGGTTTGATTCTCCAGTATCAATGTAAGCCAGCTGCACAAGATGGCACATGCATCTGGAATTCATTTACAGTGGGAGGCCCTGACACGCCCATTTGCTCGCTCGCTCTCTCTCTCTCTATATATATATATATATATATATGTGTGTGTGTGTGTGTGTGTGTGTGTGTGTGTATGTGTATAATCTTTCAAATAAATATTTAAAAATAAAAAATATAGAGTTAAAATAGTATTTTTGCCCTTTTACACAAAGGTCAGAGATGATTTCCAATGTCTACCAACAATCTTACTTTTTAAAAATATTTTTATTTATTTATTTGAGAGAGAAAGAGGCAGATAGAACGGGTGTGCCAGGGCCTCTAGCCACTGCAAACGAACTCCAGACACATGTGCTCCCTTGTGCATCTGACTTATGTGGGTCCTCGGGAATCGAACTGGGGTACTTAGGCTTCACAGGCAAATGCCTTAACCTGCTAAGCCATTTCCCCAGCCCCCAAGCACACACTCTTGAGCTGTACCCCTAAGCCCCTAATTTATCTTTTTTTTTTTTTGAGGTAGGGTCTCACGCTAGCTCAGCCTGATTTGGAATTCACTGTCTAGTCTCAGGGTGGCCTTGAACTCACAGCGATCCTCCTACCTCTGCCTTCCAAAGGCTGGGATTAAAGGCGTGTGCTAACCATGCCCAGCAATTTTTTTTTTTTTTTTTTTGAGACAGGATATCTTATAGCCCCGGCTATCAAACACTGTGTAGCTCAGACTGGCCTTGAACTCTTAACATTCCTATCTTTAATTCCCAAGTACTGAACTCACAAGGTGCTCACCACTACGTTTGTTTAGATTCCTTTTATTTATCTCAGTTTAAAAGAACTTTATGTAAGCCAGGTATGGTGGTTCACGCCATTAATCCCAACACTCTCGAGGCTGAGGTAGGAAGATTGTTGTGAGTTCCAGGCCAGCCTGGGCTAGACTGAGACCCTTCCTCAGAAAAGCAAAACAAGCCAGGCCATAAATCTTATTTTCTAATAAGTTCTGTTTGAAGCTGATTAAAACAATTACTTTGTTAATGATCCTTCATTGAGGAAAAGAAAATGCACTGGGTTCTTATAACCTAGGACAGGTGACAGGAGCTGGCTGCAGCTAGTGGTGCCATCACCTGGGCAGGCAGGAAGCAGAGGGCTAATAGGACATAGGGCACGACTTCAACATGTTTGCCAGGCGTGGTGGCACATTCCTGTCATCTGAAAACTTGGGAAGTGGCAGCAGGAGTCCAAGGTCACCCTCAGCTATATAGTGAGTTCCAGATCAGCCTGGGCACAATTCCCTATTTCAGAACAAAATATTGGCCTCGATATCCATGACCTTGCAGCCACAAGACCCTCATAATAGGAGAAAAAGATGATGGCATCAAAATAAAAGAGAGGCTAACGGAGAGAGAGAGGGGATATGATGGAGAGTGGAGTTGAGAAGGGAAAGTGAGGGAGGGGATTTTCATGGTTTATTTTCCATAAGAAGTTGTCAATAAAATAACTACCCAAATGTCCCTCAACTGCTGGATGCATAAATAAAATGCAGTATTATCCATAAAAAAGAAAAAAAAAAAGCCAGGTGTATTGGTACACACCTTTAATCCCAGCACTCATGAGGCAAAGGTAGGAGGATCGCTGTGAGTTCGAAGCCACCCTGAGACTACACAGTGAATTCCAGGACAGCCTGGCTAGAGTAAGACCCTACCTTGATAAACCAAAGGGAAAAAAGATTTATTGTGAGATGTGTTACATATGTTAGAAAAAAAAATGGTATTTAGGGGACACTGGATGGTATTAATGGCAGGGGATGCAGCTCACTAGTTGAGTACATGCACAAGACCCTGGGGAGTGCTGTTGTCTCTAATCACAGGACCGTGGCAGCCATCACAGACGAGGTACACTCATCCTCAGACCTGCTTCCACTGAGCTGTTTCTGATACAGCCGGGCGTGGTGGTGCACGCCTTTAATCTCAATCCCAGCACTCAGGAGGCAAAGGTAGGAGGATCACCATGACTTTGAGGCAGTCTGGGACTGCACAGTGAATTCCAGGTCAGCCTGGGCTAGAGCAAGACCCTCCCTAAAGAAAAGTTTCCTAACTCTCACTTGTACTTAACGGAGGAAAAAAAAAAATTATTTGAGAAATAGGCAGGGGTGGGGAGAGAGAATGGGCACCCCAGCACCTCTAGCCACTGCAAATGAACACCTTGTGCATCTGGCTTTACATGGGTTCTCGGAAATCAAACCTGGGTCCTTAGGCTTCAGAGGCAAGCACTTTAACCGCTGAGCCATCTCTACAGCCCTCCAAGTTACAACCTTTTTATGGGGGGAGGGGTTTTCGATTTTTTGAGGTAGGTTTTCACTCTAGCCCAGGCAGACTTGGAATTTACTGTGTAGTCTCAAGGTGACCTCGAACTCACTGCGATTCTCCTACCTCTGCTTCTCGAGTGCTGGGATTAAAGGTATGTGCCACCACGCCCGGTTTATAAATTACAACTTTCTGATGACAGTAAATTTGATGAAGAATGGCATGCACCTCTGGAAACCCGGGTGTCTGTCAATGTGGAGCATGATGAACCGTACTAGAGTGTCTGCACGTCCCCATGTGCATGAGGAGCCCAGAGACCACCTTCAGCTGCACACTGAACCTTGCAAAGGGTCCAGTGACTGTGCTTATGTGGGCTCAGGACAGACGATACCTTGTATAGACAACTGCTCTCTCAGATACACTTCTACCACCTGCAGTCATTAAACTCTTGAAATGGCTTATTTTAGGTCCCCTGTACACATGTTAACATCTGAATTATATATTTCAGATACATGTAATTTTATTCATATATGTAACTCAAATAAAATGTATATATACTTTTTTAAATTTTTATTTATTTATTACACACAGAGGGAGAAAGGCAGAATGGGCATGCCAGAGCCTCTAGCCACTGCAAACGAACTCCAGACGCATGTGCCACCATGTGCATCTGGCTTACATCTGTAGAATCGAACCAGTGTCCTTAGGCTTCACAGGCATGCACCTTAACCACTAAGCCATCTCTCCAGCCCTGTATATCTTTTTTTTTTTTTTTTTTTGAGAGCAAGAGCCAGAGAGAACTGGCACGCCAGGGCCTCTGGCCACTATAGAACTCCAGACACGTGTGCCACCTTGTACATGTATCATCTTGTGTCTGGCTTACATGGGATCTGGGGAGTTGAACATGGGTCCTTAGGCTTCACAGGCAGTGCCTTAACCAAGCCATCTCCCCAGCCCTGATTTTTTTTGGGGGGGGGGTGAGAGTGTGGGGCTGGGGTTCAAGGTAGGGTCTTGTTCTAGCCCAGGCTAAAATTCACATTGTAGCCTCAGGGAGGCCTTGAACTCACAGCAATCCTCCTACCTGTACTTCCTGAGTGTTGGAATTAAAGGCATGTGCCACCACTCCTGGCTTAATATTTTTAAGTATAGTTTTATTTTTGTGAGGAGTGTGCCAAGGTGTCTTGCCACTATAAACCAACTCCAAACACATATACCACTTAGTGCATCTGACTTTACATAGGTACTGGGGAGTCAAACCCAGACCTGCAAGTGCCTTTAACAGCTGAGCCATCACCACAGGCCCAGCTGTCGCAGTCTTGAACTCACAGCAGCTGTGATTACCTGCACACAAGACTGAGGCAGCCGCGAGGGAAAGGGGAGGTTTGGGGCACGCTATCCCTCCCCGAGGATGTACACAGTCCACAGCTGCTGGTGAGTGGCACTATGTTCAGTGCTGTAGCCACTGGCTAAGTAGCCCGTGCTCCTGTAACTCCCTCATCCACGCTCCTGTAAGCAACGTCATGAAACTCACTGGACCACAGATAAATAGATAAAGAATATGAAAGAGGGACTAGCGGAGAACAGGAAAGGGATTAGGATGATCAGGAGAATGAGGCTAAAGGGGAAGGGTAAGATTAAAATACATTATGTACACACCCATTCTGATGTATAGTTAATATATGCTAATAACATTTATTTTACTTATTTGCAAGGAGACAGAAAGAATGAGTGTACCAGAGCCTCTAGCCACTGCAGAAAACACTCCAGATGCATGCACCACTTTGTGTATCTATAGGTACTGGGGAACCAAACTCTGACACTTGGGCATTTCAGGCAAGTGTCATAACCCCTGAGCCATCTCTCCAGCCTGCTAATAACTTTTTTTTTTTTTAGTTACCACTCTAGGGCTGGAGAGATGGCTCAGCAATTAAGGCACTTGCCTGAAATGCCTAATGACCAGGCTTCAATGCCCCAGTATCCACATAAAGCCGAGATGCACAAAGCAGCACATGCAACTGGATTTTTTGGCAGCAGCAGCTGGAGGCCGTAGCACACCCATTCTCTCTGCTTGCAAATAAATTAATAAAATTTTTTAAATTGTATTTGAAATTTTTTTAAAAAAGTACACTATGGAGTGCAGTTGCATAGCCCATGAGCTCATGGTGGCTTCTGTCCAGTCTCCCAGGCTGCGCATCACCACGTCAGTCACCGCTCTCAGCTGGTGGTGGCTGGGCCAGCCAAACGTTTCCTGCCCGAGGTACAAACGGGTTTGGAAGTTCAAACCTCAGCAACCTCAGGTCTAAACAGGCCCCTGTTTCCTCCAAGAGTGCACAACAATAAACAACAGACAACATTTTCTATAGACTTCATTCTTCCAAGAAACACATCCCACAGGAACTTCAAGTTTATTTACCATATACACAAGTCATGTGTCACAACTGAGAAAATGAACATGCTATTTACATAAAACACTTTAAAAATACATATTATTGGTATTTTAATACAACAGTAGGTGTCCCAGCATTCAAACCAAAACGTTTGACTCTAGCATTTGTCTTATGCAGTTAACTCACTCTGCTACCAAGAACCCTGGCAGGTCAGCCTTGGTGGTGCGTCTCTCAAGTCAAACACGAGTGCGTCTCATACGCCTGGCTCTGCGTCCGAAGACACAGAGGACAAAGTGTCTTCAGCACACGAGGCCAGCTTCCACGTCCTCCACTTCGGGGTCCTCAGCCACGTCCTCGTCAGAACCAAGCTCCTGACTATCCAGCGATCCACAGTGATCCACAGGTTCATTGCTCAGCCTCTTTTGGAGAATAAACCAGTAGTTTATTGTAAAAACATTGAAGCTCAAAGCTTCCAGCATCAGTATACGGACAGCTGACTCTCAATGTGAGATGCTTTTCTTCTTAGCCTTTATCATACTAGGTCATATTTCAGCAAAATCAGTGTTCAATAAATTGCCAAGTCTTTAAAGTGCTGAACTGCTTTCAGAGCACAATTTAAATTGGTACATCTCTAACAAAACCAAGAACTGCATGTTTCAAATGTCTAATCAGCTATAGAGTGGTATATTTAATTAGCTAAAGCCACATCCTAGCCAGAAGTTTTATAAATGATAGTTAATACCATATGCATAAGAAAATCAAAATCACTAAAAATGGAGCCAGGCGTGGTAGCACACACCTTTAATCCCAGCACTTGGGAGGTTGAGGTAGAAGGATCGCCATGAGTTCAAGGCCACCCTGAGATTATATAGTGAATTCCAGGACAGCCTGGGCTAGAGTGAGAACCTACCTCAAAAAAACAATAACAAGGAAAAAAAATAATAAAACCCACTAAAAATGTATAAATAATGAAGCAATAATCCCCCCCCTTCTTTCCCAGAAATAAGCATTATTAATCCCATCACATAGGTTAGGGAAAGAAGCCCCAACAATATAAATAACCAGCCGGGCGTGGTGAATCCCAGAACTTGGGAGGTACAGGTCGGAGGATAGCTGTGGATTCAAGGCCAATCTGAGACTACAGTGAATTCCAGGTCAGCCACGGTTAGAGCAAGACCCTACCTTGAAACCAAAAACAAACAAACAAACAAACAAACAAAAAGGGCCTGCTGGGTATAAAGGACCTCTAGTCTCACCACTGAGGTAGGAGGTTGGCTTTGAATTTAAGGCCAGCCTGGGCTAGAGTCTCTGCCTCAAAAATCCGAAACAAAGATGACAAATAACCTACTGTATTATAGAAACTGACTGAGGGGTGGGAGAGATGGCTCAGAGTTAAAGCAGAGACTAATGAGCCAGGCGCAAGTCTCCAGTCTCCAAGTAAGCTAGATGCACAGTGGCACATGCATCAGAGTTCATTTGCAGTTGCTAGAAGCCCTGGTGTACCCACTCTTTCTCTTTCTCTCTCTCCTTGGAAATAAATATTAAAATAAAGAAAGAAACTTAGCGGTGCCAAGCAGGGAGCTGTGACTTGAACCCACAGCCCGATTACAGAGCCTGAACACTTTCTGATCACACCATGGTGGCGGCTTTAAAGAAAGACTGCTTCTGAATCTGAGGGGTATGATATCACCTACCTCTATGAGCTCAGCCATATACTGGACGTGTCCTGCCACTTCTGCCAACTCCATATTCTCCTTCTTCAAGCGGGCAATCTCATTTTCCTTCTGCTCAATTTCTTTATGAAGCTATGACACAGACAGAAAGTTCAGAGGGCTCTCAACCACATAGTGTACCTCTAAGTACAGAACTGGTAAGACACATGCAGCACAAAACTGGCTCTTAACAAACAGGATTGACTTTCTGTATTTTAGTAACAGAGCTGCCCCTCTAGTCCAGCTCTCCTTAGGCCAGCATTAAGGACAGATAGTTCAAATTGGACTAATTAAATACTCTAAGCTGCCCAAGGAGAATGCTGGAATGCTTTAATGCTAAGAATTATATGCAATACATACCTTCTCATTTTCTTTAAGTGCTTCATGGAGAGCTTTCCTCCTTTTTTCTGCCACTTCTTTCCAGTAGTGAGAAGATGGATTTTCTGAAATAAGTGAATATTTCACATATAACCTTTAAAAACTTTACTGTAACCCTGGTTATGGTTGCGCACATCTATAATGCCAGCACATGGGAAACAGATCCAAGAGGACCTGTGATCATGGGTCTGAGGCCAGCCTGGATTGCACAGCAAGCCCCAGTCTCAACAAAACAAAGCCACAAAACCTATTACTGGAAAAGCTGAGTTTTATTTTCCCAAACATTTCAATCCATCAAAAAGAATTCCAAGGCCGTGTGTGGTGGCGCATGCCTTTCTGTGAGTTCAAGGCCACCCTGAGAACACATAGTGAATTTCAGGTCAGCCTGGACTAGGGTGAGACCCTACCTCGAAAAACAAAACAAACAAAACAAAAAAGCAGCAGCTGTAGGTGAATCCACAGCACCAGGAGATAGCATTTACCTTATAGTTTAAAAAGAAGACAAGGCAAGGTTACCCTTTCGTACCTTTAATCATAAGATCATATGCTTCTTCAGTGACTCCACTAAAATTTTCATTTTCACTTGATTCTGAAACAGTAATAACTCCGGAATCGGAAGTCTTAGTAGGCGTTAACTGATCATTCCATAGTTTCCTTTTGGATAAGCTTTTAGGCAACTACAATGGAAACATTTATTTACTTTAATCAACAAGTAAACTACTTGGTTTGGCCACTCATGAATCCAAAAAAGAGAAAGAGAACTTAAAACTTCATCTTTTTAACATCTGCTTTCTTTTTTACATCTTTGGTTTTTTGGTTGTTTGTTTTTTTAATTATATAATTCAAAATTCTTCCAAAAGTGCTGCCATTTTAGCAATCTTACCACAGTTATTTGGATTAGACTTGAACTAAGGCTTAGCTGCAATTATTTTTATTGTGTTTAAAAGCTGAATTCGGTGCTGGAGAGATGGCTTAGCAGTTAAGGCATTTGTCTGCAAAGCCAAAGAACCCAGGTTCAATTCCCCAGGAACCATGTAAGCCAGATGCACAAGGGGGCGCACGCGTCTAGAGTTCGTTTACAATGGCTGGACCCCTGGAATGCCCATTCTCTCTCTCTCTTTCTTCCTAATAAATAAAAATTAAAAAAAAAAAAAAAAAAGCTGGGCGTGGTGGTGCAGGCCTTTAATCCCAGCACCGGGGAGGCAGAGGTAGGAGTATCAAAGTTAGATCGAAGCCACCCTGAGACTCCACAGTGAGCTCCAGCTCAGCCTGAGCTAGAGTGAGACCCCTGAAAAACCAAAAATAAGTAAGTAAATAAATAAAAATAAAAAGCTGAATTTAAATTCAGTACCATGGAAAGGCAGAAATCTCAACTGTGCTGCCCAAAGTGTAGACATGCTCATCCATGTATTTCTTCATTTACACAGGGGGTAAAAAGTATCTAGCTCAGCTGGCAGTGGGCCTGACATGCCCACTGCCCTGGGTCCAATCCCCACTACCACATGAGCTGAGGTTGGCAGTGCATGCATGCCTGCCATCTCTGCACTTGGAAGGCAGAGTAGGAAAAATCCCAAATTCAAGGTCACCCTCAGCTACATAGTGAGTTTGAAGAGCCAGTCTTGGTGAGGTAAGCACCTATTGTTGTTGGGTTTTTTTTTGTTGTTTGTTTTGTCTTTTTGAGGCAGGGTCTCACTCTAGCTCAGGCTGACCGGGAATCCACTATACAGTCTCAGGGAAGCACTTATTGTTTTAAAATACATGCACACTTTTCTGGGGAGATATGTAAATATGCTACATTATTCCTTCCCAATCTCCAATAATTAAAGGAGTTTCAGCATCGTGGAAAGGCTTTTAATATAGAGGTTTGACTACCCGTGACCCATGCAATCGCTGTACCGCACATACCTCATTTTCTCTTCCAACAAGAGATCCAGCTGCAGATGGCTGAATCATCTTGAGAGTTCTTCTCGGGACAGGACTGTTCTAGAAGTCAAGACAATGCATTCTCTGGTTACCAAGTTGCATATGGGTATTTATTTCCCAAGTTTCTGTATAGCCAGGCTTAGTCCTACTAAACTCTGAAATAAAAATCACTAAAAGCACTAAGATTTAGTTTGTGCTATAATTTTATAATGCCACATATCTTTTTTTTATATTTTATTTTTATTTATTTGAGAGAGAGAGAGAGAGAGGCAGATAGAGAACAGGCATGTCAGGGCCCCCAGCCTCTGCAAATTAATTCCAGACGCATGTGCCCCTTGTGCATCTGGCTTACATGGGTCCTGAGGAGTTGAACTTTGGTCCTTCAGCTTTGCAGGCAAGTACCTTAACTGCTAAGCCATCTCTATAGCCCTAATGTCACATAACTTGACAAATCATTGGCAAAGCTACTTCCCAAGATGATCATAAAGTCTGAAGAAATTCTTAAGGAAGGAACAAACCATCCAAGCCAGACACAAACAAGCAATGTTTTAAAATTTATTTGTGGAATGGGAAATGGCTTAGCGGTTAAGGCACTTGCCTACAAAGCCAAAGGACACAAGTTTGACTCCTCAGGACCCACATAAGCCAGATGCACATGGTGGCACATGTGCATGGAGTTGGTTTGTGCACCTATTCTTCATCTGCCACTTTCTTTCTCAAATAAATAAATATAAAATATTTAAGAAAAAATTATTTGTTATTTTGTGAGAGGGTCTCATGTAGACTGGCTAACCCTGAACTCCTAATCCACCTGCCTCCACTTTGCAAATGCTGGGATTACATGCATGCACTACCATGCTCAGAGACAAACAAGTAACTTCATTTCGAGACAAGTTCTTTCTACAAAAAAATTAGTTAAAGCACACCTAACAAAATTTCAACAACAAAAAGAAATTATCTGTACTCTTTGAGGCCCTGGTGTCTGGTGTGCCCATTCTCTCTCTCTTTCTTTTTTTTTTTTTTTTTGGTTTTTCGAGGTAGGGTCTCACTCTGGTCCAGGCTGACCTGGAATTAACTATGTATTCTCAGGGTGGCCTCGAACTCATGGTGATCCTCCTACCTCTGCCTCCCAAGTGCTGGGGTTAAAGGTGTGTGCCACTACGACCAGCTCTTATTTTTTTTTTTTTTTCTTTTTCTTTTTTTGGTTTTCTGAGGTAGGGTCTCACTCTAGCCCAGGCTGATCTGGAAATCACTGTGTAGTCTCAAGGTGGCCTCAAACTCACTGCAATCCTCCTACCTCTGCCTCCCGAGTGCTGGGATTAAAGGCATGTGCCACCATGGCCGGTTAACTTTTTTTTTTTTTTTTAAGAGACCTGGGGCTGGAGAAATGGCTCTGAAGTTAAGGTGCTAGCCTACAAAACCTAACGACCCACATTTGATTTCCTAGCACCCATGTAAAGCTAGATGCACAAAGTGGTAGATGCAACTGAAGTTCGTTTGCAGTAGCTGGGGGCCTGGTGCACCCATTCTCTCTCTACTTGCAAATAAATAAAATACAAAAATATTTTTTAAAATAAAAATAGAAAAGACCTTCTATACAAACTGGACATTTGTGAACATGCTATTTCTTATATAAACTCAACTTCAATGTCCATGGTATAAGCTTACAAAAGAGGCAAGTTAAAGGCTAATTACAACACCAAATACTTCTTTTTCCAAGAGGATTCATCTCAGAACTGTTTTCGATATTCCCAAACATTTATGGACCTTTATGAAGTGGAATTTTTAGAAACACTCTGTACATGAACGAAGTACATGACTCGAACTACTACATGATCACAGAACAGTCTTGCTTCTAGTCCATTCGTTGAGAGACAATAAACTATCAAGGCTTCTCATATACTAACACTAAAATGCCCAAGATAATGTCTTACAAGCGGGTCTTGAGGCGTAACGGTAGCGCATCTGCCTCCAATATAGTGTCTTGCAAAAAATATTCCCTTCCTTATTGTGTGTAACTACCCTACTGTATATTTCCTGATTTGAAAGCTTACTCAATTTTTGTTAAAAAAAAAAAAAAATAGCCATCTACTGCCACCATGGGATAGCAAACATTGGTGAGTACTCAAACAGGACTAGCACGAACATGATACCACACGAGCGTGAGAAAGTGACTGACTCCACACTGCACTTCACAGGGCAGAGCTCACCTTTCCCACGGTAAGGTTTCTACTGCTGATTACTATCTCACCATTGAGCTGAAGGACAAAGGCAGCTGCTATGAGAACAAATATTACGGCAACACAGCAGCTATAATTTAGATTATACATTAATCAACAGTCTCCAGGCAAACAGAAGAAAATATAACTTTGGAACCTTAGTAATTGGAGATGTTAATTTACTTAAATGTTTGATGTTGGTAACAGTCAAAGAAGCCAGCTATTCACACACACATACCATTCCCAGTATATGTTTTACACATGTAACTTACGCTTTATAAAATGTGGCCCAAGAAATATGTAGTATTACTATTATTTGTACATTCAGATTATTCATTAGAATGGACTTATAGAGCCAGAAAATTTTATTTATGTGAGTCTTAATCTTTTGGAATTTGATATTCTACCCACATCCTCTCGTAAAAACACATGTGGACTGGAGAGATGGCTTAGCGGTTAAGCGCGCTTGCCTGTGGAGCCTAAGAACCCCGGTTGGAGGCTTGATTCCCCAGGACCCACGTTAACCAGATGCACAAGAGGATGCAGGCATCTGGAGTTCGTTTGCAGTGGCTGGTGGCTCTGGCGCGCCCATTCTCTCTCTCTCTCTCTCTGCCTCTTTCTGTCTGTCACTCTCAAATAATAAAAATAACTAAAAATAAAACAAAAAACATTTAGCAATCCTACCTTTGTCTCCCCAGTGCTAGGATTAAAGATTTGCGTCACCGCATGCCCAGCTTTATTCACCCACTTTAAAATTTTTATTTATTTGAGAGAGAGAACGGCGCACCAGGGCCACCAGCCACATGCGCTACTTTGTGCATCTGGCTTACATAGGTCCTTGGAAATTGAACGTGGGTCCTTGGGATCGCAGGCAAGCGCCGTAACTGCTAAGCCATCCCTTCAGCCCTGCTCACCCATTTTAATGCTACACTCCCCCCCCCAAAATCCTCATATAGTTTGCATGGTAGGACCCAGCTAAGCTGTAAATTCATTTAAAACCATGAAAGAGGGCCCAGTTAAAATTATGAACTCAAAACTAAACCAACTATGTAAAATCTCCAGCAACAGCACCACAGAGGTTTCCAGGTCAGCCTGGGCTTGAGTGAGACCCTACTTTGAAAAACCACAAAAAAAAAAAAAAAAAGAAAGAAAGAAAGGAAAAGAAAAGAAAAGAAAAGAAAAGAAAAGAAAAGAGGCAGATAAAGAGTGCCAAGGCCTCTAGCAGCTGCAAACCGATTCCAGACGCATGCGCCCCCTTGTGCATCTGGCTTAGGTAGGTACTGGGGAATCCAAGCTGGGTCCTTAGACTTTGCAGGCAAACACCTTAACCTCTAAGCCACCTCTCCAGCTCCTTTTCACACTTTTAATCCCACCTTCTCCAGAGGCTGAGGCAAGAGGATCTGACAGCCTAGACAGAATAAGATGACCCAATCTCTCAAATAAAAAGACAAAAATTAAAACACTTTCTTTATTTATTAGATACAGAGGGACAGAGGGGGAAAGAGAGAGAGAGAATGGGCACGTACCAGGGCCTCTAGCCACTGCAAACAAACTCCATACGCATGTGTCACGATGTGTATATGGCTAATGTGGGACCTGGAGAATTGAACCTGGGACCTCAGGCTTCACAGGCAAGTACCTTAACTGCTAAGCCATCTCTCCAGCCCTAAAACACTTTTTTGGTGAACCAGCGAGTTTATTGGGATTTCCCACAGGGAACTGCCTGATTCTCCGGCAGCCACATCACCAGAAAGGCCCACCCCAGCATGGGTGACAATAAGATTCTTAAATCACATGCTTTCTATAACACACTAAGAGGTTCTATTATATACATACCTTTATATTCTCTTGGATTTCTTCTTGTTTCGGCTTCATACTGGGATTCATTACACAGCTGGCCGGTAACACAAAAAGCCTAGTAACTGAAAAACAATACAGTTTTCACCTAAAGGTACAGTCTACATAGCTTTGTCATTACAAAGTACTTAAAATCATACAACTCTCACTAGTGTGGTAGAACTACCATCCACTGGAACGAGATAGCATCCTGTATTAAATAGGGACCATAAAGATCAGAGGAAAGGACACCCAGGAAGAAAAACAGATTCTTCCGCAGGCTCAAGCCTTTTCTAAAGAACAGCATCTTAGGGTCAGAGAGACGGTTCAGTGGTTAAGGCACTTGCCTGCAAAGACTAATGAGCCCGCTTCGATTCCACAGTACCCACGTAAAACCAGATGCACAAAGTGGCACATGCATATGGAGTTTGTTTGTGGAGGCTGGAGACCCTGGCACACTCATTCTCTCTCTTTCTGCATGCAAATGAATAAATAAAACACACACGCGCGCGTACACACACAAAACAGTATCTTAGCCTGGTGTGGTGGTGCAAGCCTTTAATCCCAGCACTCAGGAGGCAGAGGTGGGAGGATCGCTGTGTGTTCAAGGCCACCCTGAGACTACAGAGTGAATTCCAGGCCAGCCTGGGCTTAAGTGAGACTCTACCTCGGCAGGGGGGGGGGGGATCACAACATACAAGCTGAAGGAAGGAGTGGAGTGCTATGAACCTTGTCCTCTGGGCATGCCATGGCCACTGCACTCACAAACTCACAGCAGCTGAGTACCTGCACTAGACAGGGCCCCTTTGGCTTTGGAGCTGGCTCAGTGGTTAAAGGTTTTTGTTTGCAAAGCCTGCTGGCCGTGGCCTGGGTTTGACTCCCCAGTACCCCCACAAAAACAGATGCGCAGTGAGCCACACATCTGGAGTTCACTTGCAATGGCGAGCAGCCCTGGTGCACCCATTCTCTACTTGCAAAAAAAAAAAAAAAATAGATAAATGCTTTTTTCTTTTTTTGTTTTTTGTTTATTTTTATTTATTTATTTGGGAGCGTCAGAGAGAGAGAGATTGAGAGAGAGAAAGTGAGTGTGTGCGCGCCAGGGCCTCTAACCACTGCAAACAAACTCCAGATGCATGTGCCACCTTATGCATCTGGCTTACATGGGTCCTGGTGAGTCAAGCCTCAAACTGGGGTCCTTAGGCTTCACAGGCAAGCGCTTAAACCGCTAAGGCATCTCTCCAGCCCGACAAATGTTTTATTCAAGATTGGGCTCACTATGTAGTCTCTGGCTGGCCTCAAACTCACAGCAATGCTCTCATCATAATTTTATTTATTTTATTTTTGTTTTTCTGAGGTAGGGTCTCGCTCTAACCCAGGCTGACATGGAAATTACTAGGTAGTCTCAGGGTGGCCTCGAACTCATGGCGATCCCCCTACCTCTGCCTCCCGAGTGCTGGGATTAAAAGGCGTGCGCCACCACGCCCGGAGTTAGTTTTATTTTATATTATTTTTTGTTATTTATTGGAAAGCAGAGAGGAGAGATGGAGAGAATGGGAGTGCCAGGGCCTCCAGCTTCTGCAAACAACCCCCAGATGCATGCGACCCTTTGTGCATCTGGCTTTACGTGGGTCCTGGGGACTCGAACCTGAGTCATCAGGCTTTGCAGGCAAGCGCCTTAACAGCCGAACCATCTCTCCAGCGCATGCATCGCAAAATTCTGATATAAAAATGTAGATTATTATTATTTAAAACAATGAAAGCCCGGTACCAGTCTGCCAGCAACCGCTTCCCGTCTAGTTCTAGCACGCCAGGCTGAAAGCCTTAACGTGGGACAGAGCTCGAAGGAGGCGCGGACAAACGGAGCCGAGAGCTGAGAGTGCGGCAGCCTAGAGCTGGCTCGGGCGTGGACTAGCCGCGTCCGCTACGCCGCAGCCCCGAGTCACCGCGGCGCGTGACAGCCAATAGGAAGCGCGGAAGCGCCAGCGCGCCAAAACCGAGCCGGCCAATGCGATGGGCGCTCGGCTCTCGCAGCCCTTCGCCCGCACCGCGCCACCGCGGACCAGCCTCCCCGGGCCTCAGGCGGCCACCCAAGCCCTCGAGCCGCCACCCGCTCGTACTCACCAGCGGAAACGCTCGGGCGCCGCAGCCAGCGCGGGCACCCCGACAGCGACGCTCGCACACGGGCAGACGACGCGGCACTCACCCAAGGCACGACCCCGCCACGGGCTCCTAACCTGGACTACTCGCACGCCCGCTCCCGCCCGACCAGGTGATCCGTGACGTGCATGGGGGCGGGGCCTCAGGAATCTGGCCAATCGCCTAGCTTTCGCGTCGCCGTGGCCACGCCCCTCTTGCGCCTGCGCAGTCTGTGCCGGGCCCCTGAACGATTGGAGTAGGACGTCTAGCGTTTGCGCTTGATGTGCTCAATGGGAGGTCTCTGCCTTATGACCTTGCCCTCTGACCCTGCTCCCGGAACTTCTTTTCAGGGCTCCAAGTTTTTGCCCTTTGCCAGAGAAGGCAAAGATGTGCCCCTATCAACAGAAAGAAAAAGTATATATACATATTTTGGTGGATTTTTTTTTTTTTAAGAATTTGGGCACTGGAGAGATGGCTCAGCAGTTAATGCCCAATGGCCTGGGTCAATTCCATGGTACCCCCCCCCCATAAAGCCAGATGCATAAAATTCTGTTAAGTATTTGGAGTTATTTTGCAGTGACAAGAAGCCCAGGTGTGCTTGCCTGCAAAGCCTAACAAACTGGGCTCCATTCCCCAGTCAGTATCCACGTAAAGTCAGATGCACAAAGTGGCACATGCATCTGGAGTTCATTTGCAGTGGCTGGAGGCCCTGGAACACCCAATTATCTCTCTCCCTGCTTGCAAATAAATAAAAATATAAATAAATAAACGCCCCATTCCAGTGCTGGGGGTTATTG
The DNA here is from genome assembly GCA_036346955.1 of Dipus sagitta. Classification (NCBI taxonomy): domain Eukaryota; kingdom Metazoa; phylum Chordata; class Mammalia; order Rodentia; family Dipodidae; genus Dipus; species Dipus sagitta. Next base: position 3,094,425 of record CM070782.1, read on the forward strand.
GTTAGGGACACTTCCCAAAAACCAGACTATCGCCACTGCTCTTGGTTGCCCATCAAGACTAAGTGGCTAAAACCCTATTGCGGAAAACACCACATGCTTTGTTTGCAAGACAGAGAAATCAGGTGGGAAATGAGCTAGACGCTTCCTTGCTTGCTTCCATGGTGCTAGAAGGTGCTATCCACACTATTAGGGGGGGGGCAAAGGTCATTGTCTTACCCAGCAATGGACTCTGAGCTACACAATGGACCAGCCAGGCAAGATGTGCCCACTGTGCAATAGTGGTATGACTGTTATGGGGGTAACCAACTGATCTCTAATTAGATTTGAAGGCTGCTTCATGGGAGGGAATTCATGCCTGGTACTGAAAATCTAGTGAAAAGTCTAGGCTGGGGAAGTCATAGGCCCTCTGAGAAGGAAACTATGATTGTTATTTGGCTAAATAGGTGTGTTGCACCCATCTAATTACCTTCTAAGCATTTATGTTTATGTCCATAATTAGTGTTAATCTCAGCTTTGGTGACTACTGAGGAGACCCAAAATTCATTAATATGCCGAGAATAACATGATGATTGAGTGGCCAACATTACATGAGAATCTACAGCAGCCCCGCCAATTGCCAGGAAACACTGAGGAAGAAGATGGAAGAGCCAGAGGATGGGGAGGAGGCTTGGAAATGCTTCTCCTGACAAGAAGTGGCCATTGCCTGCCTGGATTCACTGTAGCTATCAACCTGCATGAGACCTGCACAACATTGGGCCCATCAATGTCCCATCATGGATGGAGGAGGACTTAAGGTCCCCATACCTCCCTGAGGAGTTATTAACATTGATAGTCACTGGACATGGGGGAGACATTTTCTTTAGTGTTACAGTCACTAGTAAGTTACATGTACTTTGTTAATAACCCCTTCCACCCATATTCATGTAAGCAACCCTAGTCAATCTCAGTGGGGCACACACACACTGTGAAAGTAGCAGAGATACTATCTGGGAAAAAGAAAAGGTTGGGCCGGGTGTGGTGGCCCACGTCTTTAATCCCAGCACTTGGGAGGCAGAGACTGCCGAGAGTTCCAGGCCAGCCTGAGACTACATAGTGAATTCCAGGTCAGCCTGAGCTAGAGTAAGACCCTACCTCAGAAAAAGAAAGAAAAGAAAAGAAATGGTTGGGCTAGAGAGATGGTTCAGCAGTTCAAGTCACTTGCTTGTAAAACCTGCTGGCCTGAGTTTGAGTCCCCACTACCTATGTACAGCCAGATGCACAAAGTAACCATGTACCTGGAGTTCATCTGCTGTAGCAGGAGGCTCTGCCACACATTTTGGGAGAAGTTATATCAGCTAATACTGGGTACCATGAATAGAGTGTCTCAGGTTGGAATTGACAAACTTTGATTAGCTAAAGAAAACCGGGAAAGAAGTGTATGGGAGCGACAGAGTCTCCAGAATCCCGCGGCCATTTCTCTAGCTCCACGGAGTCTCTGGGCCTACATGGCCCACACTTGAAAGTCCTGAAAGAGAATCTGATTGTCGCACCTCAAAGCAGGTGCTCAGTGCACTCTGGCTGAAATGTGAACACTGTCCTACAGACATGCTACCGCCCCTCCCCCAGCTCATCCTCACCATAGAAGTGCTAACTTCCCTCCTTCATACAGCAGGGCTGCCCTAGGAGTGTCTCCCTCAGGCACAGACAGAGCAAGATCTCAGGACTCAACCCCCCAGGACTAAATAAAGAAAAACATCTGACAGGGTCAGAAGACAGAGAATTGCTATATTTATTTGTTAACCTAAAGATATTGCAAAATGAAATGTGTGTGTATATACATCATCTTGGAAAGCGGGGATAAAAATGACTAAGTGGGACTGGAGAGATGGCTTAGCAGTTCAAGCGTTTGCCTGAGAAGCCTAAGGACCCAGGTTCAATTCCCCAGGACCCTCGTAAGCCAGATAGATGCACAGGTGGTGCATGCATCTGAAGTTCATTTTCAGTGTCTGGAAGCCCCGGCATGCCCAATCTCTCTCTCTCAAATAAATAAATAAAAATATTTTTAAAAAATGACTATGGGGCCTGGAGAGATAGTTTAGTGGTTGAAGTGTTTGCCTACAAAGTCTAAGGACCCAGGTTTGATTCTCCAGGTTCCACATAAGCCAGATGTGCAAGGTGGCACATGCATCTGGAGTTTGCTTGCAGTGGCTAGAGGCCTTGGCATGCCCATCCTATCTCTCTCTCTCCCTCCCTCTCTGTCTCAAATAAAAATAAATAAATAAATTTCAAAAAAAAAAGTAAAAATGACTAAGAGGGACTGGAGAGAAGGCTTAGTGGTTAAGGCAAAAATCCTTCTCTTCTGTAGTGTCTCACCTGCGCCCTCTACTGACAGAACTTCAGCATTTCTGCTGCCCTCCACGGGCTTACTTTTGCATCCTGTGGTTGTTACTTTTCCCAGTTCCACCAGAGGGAAGATCTTATGGCTATAGAAAAGGAGGCTATAGAAAAGGAGGTTTTAGGTCATGAGGAACAGAGAAGTAAACCAGCACAAGGCATTGTGAGAAATGGAAGAGAAGAGGCTGGAGAAACTTAATGACCTGGGTTCAATTCTCCAGTACCCATACATCTGGAGTTTGTTTGGAGCAGCTGGAGGCCCTGGCATACCCATTCTCTCTCTCTCTCTCTCACTCTCTCTCTCTCTCTTTCTCTCCCCTTGCAAATGAATAAATCATATATATATATATATATATATATATGTATATATATATATATATACACACACACACACATATATATATATATATATTTTTTTTTTTAACGTGATGCAGGCTGAAGAGATGGCTTAGGAGTTAAAGTGCTTGCCTGAGAAGCCCAATGACCCAGGTTTGATTCTCCAGGTCCCTCATAAGCTAGAAGCACAAGGGGCACATGCATCTGGAGTTCGCTTGCAGTGTAGAAGCCCTGGAGCACCCATTCTCTATCTCTCTCTCTCAAATAAATAAATAAAATTAAAATACATAAAAATAAATGCAAGAGAAAAGGAAAAGGGTGGTATGGGGTAGTTACTTTTCTCATTTAAGGACCATGCTGGTCGAAGCCTGGTACCGAGCATCTCCCAGCTGGCCTGCTGAGCCCCGGAGCGCGATGGCTGCGGGCCCCAGAAGTGGATGTCCAGGAAGGGTATCTTTTGTCTCATGGTTTTAGGCTACAGTCCATGATGACAAGAAAGGCATGGAAACAGCAAGAGTCAGCTGGTCACATTGTGTCCCCAGTCAGAAAGCAGACAGATGAATGCTGGTGTTCAGCTCACCTTCCTTTTTTCTTTTACTTTTTTTTTAATTGACAACTTCCATAATTGTAAACAATATCCCATGGTAATTCCCTTCCTCCCCCCACTTTCCCCTTTGACACTCCACTCTCAATCATATCCCCTCCCCCTCTCATTCAGTCTCTCTTTTATTTTGATGTCATCATCTTTTTTTCTTTTATGATGGTCTTGTGTAGGTAGTGTCAGGCACTGTGAGGTCATGGATATCCAGGCCATTTTGTGTCTGGAGGAGCACGTTGTAAGGAGTCCTACCCTTCCTTTGGCTCTTACATTCTTTCCTCCACCTCTTCCGCAATAGACCCTGAGCCTTGGAAGGTGTGATAGAGATATTGCAGTGCTGAGCACTCCTCTGTCACTTCTTCTCAGCATCATGGTGTCTTCTGAGTCATCCCAAGGTCACTGCCATCTGAAAAGAAAAGGCTCTCTAACCAAAAGTGAGAGTAGCATTAATATATGGGTATGAACATTAAGAGAAGTGCTTACTGGGCAGTTTGGTGAGCATAGTATATACATTTAGCCAGACAGCAGCAGACGTTACAACCCTAGGGCTCATATCTAACCCTGTTGTAGGTTTTCAGTATCAGGGATGTATTCCCTTCCATGGAGCAGGTCTCCAGTCAAATTAGAGGGTGGTTGGTTTCCCCCATAACAGACGTGCCACTATTTCACCCATTGGCCCATTTGGCCTGGTTGGTCAAATATAAGGCTTGCAGTGTCCACTGTTGGGTATCTTCACTGGTGATTTCTCTCTCTCCCATTGAGTTGCATGCAGCATGGCTTTTCCCAGCTTTCTGTCAGCTGTCTCCATGGAGGAGGTTATCAGCTCAGTTCCAGCAGGATTTCTCAGTGGCCTTACAGCCCAAGTATGTGGAGTCTTCAGCAATAGGGTCTTACCATCTATTCATGGTGGGAAACCAAGGGCCTTGGCAATGGCCTGTAATGTTTTGGGGGCATCAGGGACCTTCCTGGCCAACAACTTGCTGGAAGGTATCCCATCCCCGGCACTGAAAATTTTCTAGTAACAATCTATGGCTCCTGAGTGTTCCATTGTCCAAAAAAGTAGGTTTCCGAATAACTTATTTATATCCTCTTAGATTTTGATTAGCCCTCCCTCCACCTTTCCTTCACTCAGTCTCTTCCCCTGACCTCCATTAGGCCTTTTCACCCCCATTAATCTGTTCTTCTACTTACATATATACAATACCATCCTCTTAAGTTCCCCCCCTCCTTTTCTATTCCCTTTGTATCTCCTTTCTAGCTTATTGGCCTCTGCTACTGAGTTCTGTTCCTATTCACATAGAAGTCCAATCATCTGTAGCTAGGATCCACATATGAGAGAGAACATGCAACGTCTGGCTGTCTGGGCCTGGATTATCTCACTTAGTATAATCCTTTCCAGATCCATCCATTTTCCTGCAAATTTCATAACTTCATTTTTCTTTACTGCTGTGTAGAACTCCATTGTATAAATGTGCCACATCTTCATTATCCACTCATCAGTTGAGGGACATCTAGGCTGGTTCCATGTCCTAGCTATTGTGAATAGAGTGGCAATAAACATGGTTGAGCAAGTATCTCTAAGGTAGTGAGACGAGTCCTTAGGATATATGCCTAGGAATTGTATAGCTGGGTTATATGGTAGATCTATTTTTACTGTCTCACCTTCCCTTTTTCACTTCAGTCCAATTCCCTTGCCCATGGGATGGTGCCCCTACCCTCGTATTCCAGGAGGGTCTTTCCTCTTCTCTGAAGCCTTTCTGGAAACATACTCACAGGCATGCCCAATTGAGTGTCTCCTGGGTGATTCCAAATCCAGCTGCAAAGATGGCTCAGAGGTTAAATGTGCTTACTTGCAAAACCTGACAGCCTGGGTTCAATTCCCCAACACCCACATAAGCCAGATGCACAAAGTGGTGCATGCATCTGGAGTTTGTTTCTCTCTCTCTCTCATTGCAACTAATTAAAAAAATATTACAGGGGCTGGAGCAATGGCTCTGTGGTTAAGACGCTTGCTTGAAAAGCTTGCACGCCTTTAATCCCAGCACTCAGGAGGCAGAGGTAGGAGGATCGCCATGAGTTCGAGGCCACCCTGAGACTCCATAGTGAATTCCAGGTCAGCCTGGGCTAGAGTGAGATCCTACCTCGAAAAAAAAAAAAAAAAAAAAAAAAAAATGCTTAACGGCCTGGGCTCAATTCCCCAGTAAAACCAGATGCACAAAATGGTGCATGCATCTGGAGTTTGTTTCCAGTGGCAAGAGGTCTTGGCAGACCCATTCTCTCCTTCCCTCTCTTTGCAAATAAATTCTAAAAAATTAATAATTTAAAAAATTAATATATAGTAATTTATTTTTATTTACTATTTAATTTATTTAATTATTTATTATATATCATGTATAATTTATTATTTATTATTATTTAATTTATATACATACATACATACATACATACATACATACATATCAGGGCTGGAGAGATGGATTAGTGGTTAAGATGCTTGCCTGTGAAGCCTAAGGACCTAGGTTTGATTCCCCAGTACCCACATAAGCCAGATGCTCAAGGTGCACATGCATCTGGAGTTCCCTTGCAGTAGCTAGAAGCCTTGATGTTCCCATTCTCTCTCTCTCTCTCTCTCTAATACATATAATTTAAAAAATATTTCAAGCCAGGCACGGTGGCACACACCTTTAATCCCAGCACTCGGGAGGCAGAGGTAGGAGGATCACCATGAGTTCAAGGCCACCCTGAGACTACACAGTGAATTCCAGGTCAGCCTGGGCTAGAGTGAAACCCTACCTTGAAAAACAAAAACAAAATAGAAAAAAGTATTTCAGAGCCGGGCATGGTGGTGCACACCTTTAATCCCAGCACTCGGGAGGCAGAGGTAGGAGGATTGCCATGAGTTCAAGGCCACCCTGAGACTACATAGTGAATTCCAGGTCAGCCTGGGCTAGAGTGAGACCCTACCTCAAAAAAAATCTATATCTGTGTGTGTGTGTGTGTGTGTGTGTGTGTGTGTGTGTGTGTGTACACATATAGATATTTCAGGGGCTGGAGAGATGGCTTAGCAGTTAAGGCACTTACCTGCTGCTGCAGTCAGGTTCTCATTGCAGGCAGAAATCAAGAGCAACTTTGGGGGGTGAAAGGGTTTATTTTGGCTTACAGACTTGAGGGGAAGCTCCGTGATGGCAGGGAAAAACGATGGCATGGGCAAAGGGTGGAAATCACCCCCTGGCCAACATAAGGTGGACAACAGCAACAGGAGAGTGTGCCAAACACTGGCACATGGAAACTGGCTATAATACCCCTAAGCCTGCCCCCATGAATACACTACCTCCAGGAGGCATTAATTCCCAAGTCTCCATCAGCTGGGAACCTAACATTCAGAACACCACCTGCAAAGCCAGAGGACCCAGTTTCAATTTTCAATTCCCTAATATCCACGTAAAGCCAGATGCACAAGATGGTGCATGCATCTGGAAGTTGTTTGCAGTGGATAGAGGCCCTGGCGCCCCCATTCTCTATGTGTCTATCTGCCTCTTTCTTTCTCTCTCTCTCAAGTAAATAAAGTATTTTTTAAATACTTCAAAAGCTGGGCATGGTGGCACATGCCTTTAGTCCCAGCACTCAGGAGGCAGAGTAGGAGAATCACCATGAGTTCAAGGCCATCCTGAGATTACATAGTGAGTTCCAGGTCAGCCTGGGCTAGAATGAAACCCTACCTTGAAAAAACAAACAAAAAATACTTCAAAAGACCACAGGACATTGCCGAGGCCCTTGGTTTCCCACCAGGAATAGATGGTAAGACCCTATTGCTGAAGACTCCACATACTTGGGCTGCAAGGTCACTGAGATATTTTGCTGGAGCTAAGCTGAAAACCTCTCTGTGTAGGCCAGCTGACAGAAAGCTGGAAAAAAGCTACGCTGATACAGCTCCATGGGAGAGAGAAAGAAGTCATCAGTGGAGATAAATAACAGTGGACACTGCAAGTCTTAAGTTTGGCCAGATAAGCCAAATGAGCTAACAGGTACAATACTGGCACGTCTGTTATGGGGGAATCCAACTGCTCTCTAATTGGACTGGAGGCCCGCTCCATGGGTGGGGATACATCCCTGATACTGAAAAACCTATGACGTGCTAGTGTCTGGCTAAATGCATATACTATGCTCCCCAAACTGCCCTGTAAGCACTTCTCTTAATGTTCATACCCATATATTAATGTGACTCTCACTTTTGGTTAGAGAAGTTTCTCTTTTCAGATGGTGATGAGCTCTGGGATGATTTAAAAAAGTACCATAGTGCTGAGAAGAAGTGACAGAGGAGTGCTCAGCACTGAAACATATCTATCACACCTTCCAAGGCTCAGAAGTGGTGGAAAGAATGTAAGAGCCAAAGGAAAGATAGGACTCCTTACAATGCACTCTTTTTTGTTTGTTTGTTTGTTTTGAGGTAGGGTCTCACTGTAGCTCAGGCTGACCTCCTGGAATTCACTATGTAATCTCAGGGTGGCCTCGAACTCACGGCAATCCTCCTACCTCTGCCTCCTGAGAAGTGCTGGGATTAAAAGCATGCACCACCATGCCCGGCTCCAACAATGCACTCTTCCAGACACAAAATGGCCTGGATGTCCATGACCTTGCAGTGCCTGGCACTACCTACACAAGACCATTATAATAGGAAGAAAAAATGATGACATCAAAAATAAAATAGAACCTGATGGAGAAGGGGAGGGGATATGATGGAGAGTGGAGCTGTGAAGGGGAAAGTGGGTGTGGGAGGGAATTATCATGGTTTATTGTCTATAATTATGGAAGCTGTCGATAATAAATTTTTTAAATTGTTTCAACGATGGTCAAGTTCACGATGAAGACGAACCATCAGCGTGTAGTACGGCGCACACAGGACAGGTAACCCTTTCCAACACAGTGGCACACACGCGTGGACCTTCTGCAGTGGCAGTGGCAGCCAGCCAGCCAGGGGCTGCTTTCTGACCTGCTCTTCAGGTGAGCCATGCAGGACAAATTTGGAGAGAGCTCAGGACGTCACTCTGAGTGCCACTGACACTTAGGGGAGAGTCAGAGAAGAGCTGTCAAGGAAGACTACCGAGTAGTAAAAACTATGGAAGTGTGGCGTCTTGCAGGCAAGCATTAGCCTCTCATTGTGGTAGATGCCATTAGTCCCAGTACTTGGAAGACTGAGACCGGATCACCATGAGTTCAAGGCCAGCTTGGGGCTACAGAATGGGTTCCAGGTCAATCCAGGTTTAAAAACCCTGTCTCAAAAAAGAGATAAAACTAAGCAATGGCTGGCCATGGTAGCACACGCCTTTAATCCCAGCACTCGGGAGGCAGAAGTAGGAGGATTGCCATGGGTTCAAGGCCATCCTGAGACCACATAGTGAATTCCAGGTCAGCCTGGACTAGAGTGAAACCCTACCTTATAAAAACCAAGGTCTGCCTGAGTTACATAGTAAATTCACGGCTAGCCTGACTTACTTAGTGAGAGCCTTTCCGAAAAATAATAATAATAAAAGAGGGTGGGAGATATACTCCTGTGGTGGAGCGCTTACCTAGCACTGTACAAAACAAAAACAAGTAGCAAGTCAGCTAGTTCTTTAGTCACTAAGCTCTTGCAGCAGGAGTTGGTAGGAGATGCGGCAGTGTGATGGGTCGGGGAGTCATGCTGCAGTGAGCCAGGGACAGGGCAGAGGTGACCTGCGGAGTCAGCAAACTCTTTCAAGAAACCTGTGGGTTTCATCACCAGCCCTGAAAACCCAGCTGGCAGGCCAGGAAACGAGAATGCGTGTGCGTGTTTGGACACTGCTGGAAAGCGGCCAGTAGATAGGAAAAGGTCGAAGGTGGCGAGGGCCGGGCCGGGCTAAGAACGGCATGCTGAGCAGAGCAGCTAAAAATAGGCGGACTAGAAAAGGCAATCCCAGATGTCCCATATGCCCGGGCGACATTATTTTTAGCACACATACCATATGACAAAATTATTTTCAGAATGGGTGAAATGAAGCAAATAATAAAATTCTAGGCAGTGAATTCAGAAAGTAACGTTTCTATTCATGAGGGCTTCCCAGTCTCTGGTGATTCAATGCTTCCTGGACCACAGTAGGACTCTACCAGCAGGAAGATCATTGCCAGAGGCAGCCCCTTGACCTTGGACTAGAACAGGAGACAAAAGTTATGGGTGGAGGTCAGCTCTGTTGTAAGGCAGAGTCTCACGTTGCAGTCCACGCTGGCTACAGACACCATCCATGCCTCCACCTCGAGAATTGCTGGAATTACAGGTGTATGCCACCATGCCAGGCAGGATTCTGGGTTGACATTATCTCTTCAAAAACTGTGTTTAAAATCCCAAGAAAGGGCTGGTGCTTGCCTGAAAAGCCTAAGGACCCTGGTTCAATTCCCCAGTATGCACGTAAAGCCAGATGCACAAGGTGGCTCATGCATCTGGAGTTCCTTCATTGTAGTGGCTAGAGGTCCTGGAGCATCCATTTTCATTCTAGCTCTCGCTCTCGCTCTCTCTCTCTCTCTCTCTCTCACACACACACAAATAAGAAAGAAAAAAAACGAGAGGGGCTGGGGAGATAGTTCAGCAGTTAAAGGAATTTACTTGCAAAGCCTGCTACCCAGGTAAAGACAGATATGCAAAGTGGTGCATGTGCCAGGAATGGTGGCACACACCTTTAATTCCAGCACTTACAAGGCAGCAGAGGTAGGAGAATTGCTGTGAATTCCAGGTCAGCTTGGGCTAGAGTGAGACCCTACCTCAAAAAAGAAACAAACAAAAGAAAAAAATAGGGCTGGAGAGATGGCTTAGCAGTTCAGGTGTTTGCCTGCAAAGCCAAAGGATCCTGGTTCAATTCTTTAGGATCCAAGTAAGCCACAGGCACAAGGGGGCACATGCATCTGGAGTTCGTTTGCAGTGGCTGGAGGCCCTGGCACACCCATTCTCTCCCTCCCTCCCCACCCCCCTCTCTCAAATAAATATACTTTTAAAAAAAATTTAAAGAAAAAAAATTAAAAAAGAAAGAAAAGAAAAAAAAACAGTGCATGCATCTAAAGTTGGTTTGCAGTAGCAGGAGGGAGAGAAAGATAGAGAATGTGTACACCTAGATTTTTTTAAAATTTTTATTCTTATTGACAACTTCCATAATTGTAGACAATAACCCATGGTAATTCCCTCCCTCCCTCCACTTTCCCCTTTGAAACTCCAGTCTCCATCATACCCCTCCCCCACTCTCAATCAGTCTCCCTTTTATTTTGATGTCATCATCTTTTCCTCCTATTATGATGGTCTTATATAGGTAATGCCAGGCACTGCAAGGTCATGGATATCCAGGCTATTTTGTGTCTGGAGGATCATGTTGTAAGGAGTCCTACTCTTCCTTTGGCTCTTACAGTCTTTCCGCCACCTCTCCCGCAATGGACCCTGAGCCTTGGAAGGTGTGATAGAGATGTTTCAGTGCTGAGCACTCCTCTGTCACTTCTTCTCAGCACCATGGTGCCTTCTGAGTCATCCCAAGGTTACTGACATCTGAAAAGAGAAGCTTTTCTAACCAAAAGTGAGAGTAGCATTAATATATGGGTATGAACATTAAGAGAAGTGCTTACCACCAGGCCAGAATTTTTTAAAATATATTTTATTTATTTGTTTGAGAGAGAGAAAGAGGCAGGGAGAGAGAGAAAATGAGCATGCCAGGGCCTCCAGCCACTGCAAACGAACTCCAAATGTATGCGTTCCCTTGTGCATCTGGCTTATGTGGGTCCTGGAGAGTTGAACTGGGATCCTTTTGCTTTGCATGCGAACACCTTAATGGCTAAGCCATCTCTCCAGCCCCCTCTTTTTTTCTTTTCTTCCTTTTTTTTTTTTTTTTTTTTTTTGAGGTAGGGTTTCATTCTAGTCCAGGCTGACCTGGAATTCACTATGTAGTCTCAGGGTAGCCTCGAACTCATGGTGATCCTCCTACCTCTGCCTCCCAACTGCTGGGATTAAAGGCGTGTGCCACCATGCCCAGCTTAGAATTTTTAATTAATCCTCTTTAATGCTTAAGTGTGCTGTATAAATTGTTAGTTAGAAAGGTCATCACCCATGAACACACACACACACACAGAGAGGCACCAAAAAGAGGTCCCCACCATAATATATAGTCTCATGAAATGTTAGGAAATACACAGAGCAGAGCCAAGGTGTTGAGATACTAAAAATGTGACTAGAGTAAAAACAGCTGTGTGTGGTGGTGTAGGCCTTTAATTCTAGAACTAGGTAGGCAGAGGTAGGAGGACCACTGTGAGTTTGAGGCCAGTAAAACCATGGAGTGATTTCTAGGTTAGTCTGAGCTAGGGTGAAAACATACCTTGAGAAAAACAAAGCTAAACAAAAATCTTGCGCTGGGGCTAAATTCACTTGACAGACACTTTCCTGAACCAAGAAGCTATTCCCCTGCTTTTCCTCTTATACCAGCACCTATTCTTTCCTTTTCTCCTCCCTTCCTCTTTTCCTCCCTCCCTCCCTTCCTTCCTTCTTTCGGGAATATACACAGCACTAGGGGATCAGTCACTCTTCCATGACTCAGGCATAGTCTCAGTTCTTTTCTTTTCCTTTTTTCTTTTCATTCAGTATCTCACTGTAGAATAGGTTCACAATGATCCTCCTATCTCCGCCTCTAGAGTGCTGGGACTGAAGGCATAAGTGACCACTCCACACTAGAGTGTTCCCTCATAGGCCTCCTTCAAATCTAAGAGTAGCCAATGGGATTTGAGGGGATTTTAGTGCAGGGTTATTACGAAGTGTTTCCCTGATCAGAATAGCCCACCCACTCCAAAGATGGAGCTACCCTCCAGACATGAACTGATCAGTGCATTCAGGATCTCACAGTAGCGGTCCTTACTTTACAACCTGCTCCATACTAAACCCATAACAACTTGACTTAGAGGACAAAGGACAAAAAGAATGAGACATCTGGGTTGCAGAGATGGTTCAGCTTGCTCACAAAGCCTGATGACCCAGGTTTCTAATCCCCAGTGCCCATAAAGTCAGACGCACAAAGTGATGTAGAAGCCTGAAGTTCATTTGCAGCACAGGAGGCCCTGGTGTGCCCATTCTGTGTCTTTCTCTCCCTCTCTCGCAAATAAATAAATAGAAATATTAAATGAAAATAAAAGATTGAGAGCATGGGCTGGAGAGATGGCTTGGCGGTTAAGTGTTTGCCTGTGAAGCCTAAGGACCCTGATTCAAGGCTTGATTCCCCAGGACCCAGGTTAGCCAGATGCACAAGGTGGCGCAAGCATCTGGAGTTCATTTGCAGTGACTGGAGGCCATGGCACACCCATTCTCTCTCTCTGTCTCTCCCTCTTTCTCTCTCTGTCACTCTCAAGTAAATAAGTAAAAATAAAAAATATTTTTTAACAAAGATTGGAAGCTGGGCATGGTAGCTCACTCCTTTAACCCCAGCACTTGGGAGGCAGAAGTAGGAGGATTGCCATGAGTTCAAGGTCAGCTTAAGACTACATAGTGAGTTCCAGGTCAGCCTGGGCTAGAGTGACACCCTACCTCAAAAAAAAAAAAAAAAAAAAAAAGGGCTGGAGAGATGGCTTAGCAGTTAAGGCACATGCCTGTGAAGCCTAAGGACCCAGGTTTGATTCTCCAGGTCCCACATAAACCAGATGCACATGGTGGCACATGCATCTGGACTTCGTTTTCAGTGGCTAGAGGCCCTGGTGTGCCCATTCTCACACACTCTCTCTCTCCCTCTCTTTGTCTCTAATAATTATTAGTTGGAAATAAAATCTTTGAAAAAAAAACAAAAAATAAAATAAAATAAAAGATTAGGAGGCAGGAGGATCACTGTTTGAGACCAGCTTGTGATTGCATAGCAAATTCCAGGTCAACCTGGGCTACAGAAGGACCCTACTTAAAAAAAAAAAAAAAAAAAAAAACAGCCCCAGGAAGACTTATTTTCTCCTTTTTTTTTTTTTTTTTTTTTTGGTCTTGTTTTGCCTTGTTTTGTTTTTCAGGGTAGGGTCTCGCTCTAGCCCAGGCTGACCTGGAATGGAATTCAGTGTGTATGTAGTCTCAGGATGGTTTCCTGCATTACGCTGTGACGTTGGGAGCTTTTGCAGCCATTTTGAAGTCACGAGTCAACAAGAGAATGGGCAGAAGGAAGGAGTCTGACAAAATGGCATGAGTGGTTGGATGGATGCCAGTTAACCGGTGGCAATGTGACTCGTGGCCTAAGTTCCAACTTTCTTTCTTTAGATCTGCCCTGCAAAGTAGTCATGTTAAAAAGTAAAATAAAAATCACAGCCAGCACACCTTCCAAGGCTCAAAGTCCATTGCAGAAGAGGTGGCAGAAAGAATGTAAGAGCCAAGAATCTCAGGGTGGCCTCGAACTCACGGCAATCCTCCTACCTCTGCCTCCTGAGAAGTGCTGGGATTAAAGGCGTGCACCACCATGCCCGGCTCCAACAATGCACTCTTCCAGACACAAAATGGCCTGGATGTTCATGACCTTGCAGTGCCTGGCACTGCCTACACAAGACTATTATAATAGGAAGAAAAAATGATGACATCAAAAATAAAATGATGGAGAAGGGGAGGGGATATGATGGAGAATGGAGCTATGAGGGGGAAAGTGGGGATGGGAGGGAATTATCATGGTTTATTGTCTATAATTATGGAAGCTGTCGATAATAAATTTTTTTAATTGTCTCAACAATGGTCAAGTTCACCATGAAGACGAACCATCAGTGTGTAGTACGGCGCACACAGGACAGGTGACCCTTTCCGACACAGTGGCACGCACGCGCATGGACCTTCTGCAGTGGCAGTGGCAGCCAGCCAGCCAGGGGCTGCTTTCTGACCTGCTCTTCTTCAGGTGAGCCATGCAGGACAAATTTGGAGAGAGCTCAGGACGTCACTCTGAGTGCCACTGACACTTAGGGGAGAGTCAGAGAAGAGCTGTCAAGGAAGACTACCGAGTAGTAAAAACTATGGAAGTGTGGCGTCTTGCAGGCAAGCATTAGCCTCTCGTTGTGGTAGATGCCATTAGTCCCAGTACTTGGAAGACTGAGACCGGATCACCATGAGTTCAAGGCCAGCTTGGGGCTACAGAGTGGGTTCCAGGTCAATCCAGGTTTAAAAACCCTGTCTCAAAAAAGAGATAAAACTAAGCAATGGCTGGCCATGGTAGCACACGCCTTTAATCCCAGCACTCGGGAGGCAGAAGTAGGAGGATTGCCATGGGTTCAAGGCCATCCTGAGACCACATAGTGAATTCCAGGTCAGCCTGGACTAGAGTGAAACCCTACCTTATAAAAACCAAGGTCTGCCTGAGTTACATAGTAAATTCACGGCTAGCCTGACTTACTTAGTGAGAGCCTTTCCGAAAAATAATAATAATAAAAGAGGGTGGGAGATATACTCCTGTGGTGGAGCACTTACCTAGCACTGTACAAAACAAAAACAAGTAGCAAGTCAGCTAGTTCTTTAGTCACTAAGCTCTTGCAGCAGGAGTTGGTAGGAGATGCGGCAGTGTGATGGGTCGGGGAGTCATGCTGCAGTGAGCCAGGGACAGGGCAGAGGTGACCTGCGGAGTCAGCAAACTCTTTCAAGAAACCTGTGGGTTTCATCACCAGCCCTGAAAACCCAGCTGGCAGGCCAGGAAACGAGAATGCGTGTGCGTGTTTGGACACTGCTGGAAAGCGGCCAGTAGATAGGAAAAGGTCGAAGGTGGCAAGGGCCGGCCGGGCTAAGAACGGCATGCTGAGCAGAGCAGCTAAAAATAGGCGGACTAGAAAAGGCAATCCCAGATGTCCCATATGCCCGGGCGACATTATTTTTAGCACACATACCATATGACAAAATTATTTTCAGAATGGGTGAAATGAAGCAAATAATAAAATTCTAGGCAGTGAATTCAGAAAGTAACGTTTCTATTCATGAGGGCTTCCCAGTCTCTGGTGATTCAATGCTTCCTGGACCACAGTAGGACTCTACCAGCAGGAAGATCATTGCCAGAGGCAGCCCCTTGACCTTGGACTAGAACAGGAGACAAAAGTTATGGGTGGAGGTCAGCTCTGTTGTAAGGCAGAGTCTCACGTTGCAGTCCACGCTGGCTACAGACACCATCCATGCCTCCACCTCGAGAGTTGCTGGAATTACAGGTGTATGCCACCATGCCAGGCAGGATTCTGGGTTGACATTATCTCTTCAAAAACTGTGTTTAAAATCCCAAGAAAGGGCTGGTGCTTGCCTGAAAAGCCTAAGGACCCTGGTTCAATTCCCCAGTATGCACGTAAAGCCAGATGCACAAGGTGGCTCATGCATCTGGAGTTCCTTCATTGTAGTGGCTAGAGGTCCTGGAGCATCCATTTTCATTCTAGCTCTCGCTCTCGCTCTCGCTCTCTCTCTCTCTCTCTCTCTCACACACACACACACAAATAAGAAAGAAAAAAAACGAGAGGGGCTGGGGAGATAGTTCAGCAGTTAAAGGAATTTACTTGCAAAGCCTGCTACCCAGGTAAAGACAGATATGCAAAGTGGTGCATGTGCCAGGAATGGTGGCACACACCTTTAATTCCAGCACTTACAAGGCAGCAGAGGTAGGAGAATTGCTGTGAATTCCAGGTCAGCTTGGGCTAGAGTGAGACCCTACCTCAAAAAAGAAACAAACAAAAGAAAAAAATAGGGCTGGAGAGATGGCTTAGCAGTTCAGGTGTTTGCCTGCAAAGCCAAAGGATCCTGGTTCAATTCTTTAGGATCCAAGTAAGCCACAGGCACAAGGGGGCACATGCATCTGGAGTTCGTTTGCAGTGGCTGGAGGCCCTGGCGCACCCATTCTCTCCCTCCCTCCCTCTCTCTCTCTCTGCCAAATAAATATACTTTTAAAAAAATTTAAAGAAAAAAATAAAAAAAGAAAGAAAAGAAAAAAAAACAGTGCATGCATCTAAAGTTGGTTTGCAGTAGCAAGAGGGAGAGAAAGATAGAGAATGTGTACACCTAGATTTTTTAAAATTTATTCTTATTGACAAATTCCATAATTGTAGACAATAACCCATGGTAATTCTCTCCCTCCCTCCACTTTCCCCTTTGAAACTCCACTCTCTATCATACCCCTTACCCCATCTCAATCAGTCTCCCTTTTATTTTGATGTCATCATCTTTTCCTCCTATTATGATGGTCTTGTGTAGGTAGTGTCAGGCACTGTGAGGTCATGGATAGCCAGGCCATTTTGTGTCTGGAGGAGCACGTTGTAAGGAGTCCTACCCTTCCTTTGGCTCTTCTTTCTGCCACCTCTCCCGCAATGGACCCTGAGCCTTGGAAGGTGTGATAGAGATGTTTCAGTGCTGAGCACTCCTCTGTCACTTCTTCTTAGCACCATGGTACCTTCTGAGTCATCCTAAGGTCACTGCCATCTGAAAAGAGAAGCTTCTCTAACCAAAAGTGAGAGTAGCATTAATATATGGGTATGAACATTAACAGAAGTGCTTACTGCCAGGGTCTCACTCTAGCCCAGGTACTCACTATGTAGTCTCAGGGTGGCCTTGAACTCACGATGATCTTCCCACCTTTGCCTCCCGAGTGCTGGGATTAAAGGTGTGTGCCACCATACCTGGCTTAGAATTTTTAATTAATACACTTAAATGCTTAAATGTGTTGTGTAAATTGTTAGTTAGAAAGGTCATCACCCATGAACACACACACACAGAGGCACCAAAAAGAGGTCCCCACCATAATATATAGTCTCATGAAATGTTAGGAAATACACAGAGCAGAGCCAAGGTGTTGAGGTACTAAAAATGTGACTAGAGTAAAAACAGCTGTGTGTGGTGGTGTAGGCCTTTAATTCCAGAATTAGGTAGGCAGAGGTAGGAGTACCACTGTGAGTTTGAGGCCAATAAAACCATGGAGTGATTTCTAGGTTAGTCTGAGCTAGGGTGAAAACAAACCTTGAGAAAAACAAAGCTAAACAAAAATCTTGCACTGGGGCTAAATTCACTTGACAGACACTTTCCTGAACCAAGGATTCCCCTGCTTTTCCTCTTATACCAGCACCTATTCCTTTCTCCCTCCCTTCCTCCTTCCCTCCCTCCCTCCCTTCCTTCCTTCCTTCTTTCAGGAATATACACAGCACTAGGGGATCAGTCACTCTTCCATGACTCAGGCATAGTCTTTGTTCTTTTCTTTTCCTTTTTTCTTTTCATTCAGTATCTCACTGTAGAGTAGGTTCACAATGATCCTCCTATCTCCGCCTACAGGGTGCTGGGACTGAAGGCATAAGTGACCACCCCACTCTAGAGTGTTCCCTCATAGGCCTCCTTCAAATCTAAGAGTAGCCAATGGGATTTGAGGGGATTTTAGTGCAGGGTTATTACGAAGTGTTTCCCTGATCAGAATAGCCCACCCACCCCCAAAGATGGAGCTACCCTCCAGACATGAACTGATCAGTGCATTTAGAATCTCACAGTAGCGGTCCTTACTTTACAACCTGCTCCATACTAAACCCATAACAACTTGACTTAGAGGACAGAGGACAAAAAGAATGAGACATCTGGGTTGCAGAGATGGTTCAGCAGTTAAAGGCGCTTGCTCACAAAGCCTGATGACCCAGGTTTCTATTCCCCCGTGCCCATAAAGTCAGACGCACAAAGTGGTGCATAAGCCTGGAGTTCATTTGTAGCACAGGAAGCCCTGGTATGCCCATTCTGTGTCTTTCTCTCCCTCTCTCGCAAATAAATAAATAGAAATATTAAATAAAAATAAAAGATTGAGAGCATGGGCTGGAGAGATGGCTTGGCGGTTAAGTGTTTGCCTGTGAAGCCTAAGGACCCTGATTCAAGGCTTGATTCCCCAGGACCCAGGTTAGCCAGATGCACAAGGTGGCGCAAGCATCTGGAGTTCATTTGCAGTGACTGGAGGCCATGGCACACCCATTCTCTCTCTCTGTCTCTCCCTCTTTTCTCTCTCTGTCACTCTCAAGTAAATAAGTAAAAATAAAAAATATTTTTTAACAAAGATTGGAAGCTGGGCATGGTAGCTCACTCCTTTAACCCCAGCACTTGGGAGGCAGAAGTAGGAGGATTGCCATGAGTTCAAGGTCAGCTTAAGACTACATAGTGAGTTCCAGGTCAGCCTGGGCTAGAGTGACACCCTACCTCAAAAAAAAAAAAAAAAAAAAAGGGCTGGAGAGATGGCTTAGCAGTTAAGGCACATGCCTGTGAAGCCTAAGGACCCAGGTTTGATTCTCCAGGTCCCACATAAACCAGATGCACATGGTGGCACATGCATCTGGACTTCGTTTTCAGTGGCTAGAGGCCCTGGTGTGCCCATTCTCACACACTCTCTCTCTCCCTCTCTTTGTCTCTAATAATTATTAGTTGGAAATAAAATCTTTGAAAAAAAACAAAAAATAAAATAAAATAAAAGATTAGGAGGCAGGAGGATCACTGTTTGAGACCAGCTTGTGATTGCATAGCAAATTCCAGGTCAACCTGGGCTACAGAAGGACCCTACTTAAAAAAAAAAAAAAAAAAAAAAACAGCCCCAGGAAGACTTATTTTCTCCTTTTTTTTTTTTTTTTTTTTTTTTTTGTCTTGTTTTGCCTTGTTTTGTTTTTCAGGGTAGGGTCTCACTCTAGCCCAGGCTGACCTGGAATGGAATTCAGTGTGTATGTAGTCTCAGGATGGTTTCCAGCATTACTCTGTGACGTTGGGAGCTTTTGCAGCCATTTTGAAGTCACGAGTCAACAAGAGAATGGGCAGAAGGAAGGAGTCTGACAAAATGGCATGAGTGGTTGGATGGATGCCAGTTAACCGGTGGCAATGTGACTCGTGGCCTAAGTTCCAACTTTCTTTCTTTAGATCTGCCCTGCAAAGTAGTCATGGTTAAAAAGTAAAATAAAAATCACAGCCAGCACACCTTCCAAGGCTCAAAGTCCATTGCAGAAGAGGTGGCAGAAAGAATGTAAGAGCCAAAGAAAGGGTAGGACTCCTTACAACGTGCTCCTCCAGACACAAAATGGCCTGGATATCCATGACCTCACAGTGCCTGGCACTACCTACACAAGACCTTCATAATAGGAGGAAAAGATGATGACATCAAAATAAAAGAGAGACTGATTGAGAGGGGGAGGGGATGTAGTAGAGAGTGGAGTTTCAAAGGGAAAAGTGGGGGGGAGGAAGGGAATTAGCATGGGATATTGTTTACAACTATGGAAGTTGTCAATTAAAAAAATAAATAAATAAAAGCATGGGCTGGAAAAAAATTTTAATTAAAAAATAAAACTCACAGCCAGGCATGGTGGCTGTAGCCTTTTATCCCAGCACTAGGGAGCTGAGGTAACATGGCGGCTCAGCTAGTGGCCCAGAATTCCAGAGCACTGGGAAAGGCATCACAGAGGTATGAGGCCACTACAGAAAAAGCCTCCTTCCTGATAGCCCAGGCCGACCTGGAATTCACTCTGTAGTCTCAGGCTGGCCTCGAATTCACAGTGGTCCTCCTACCTCAGCCTTCAAAGTGCTGGGATTAAAGGCCTGTACCACCATGGCCACATTAAAAAAATATATGTTACATTTTATTTTTTAAAAGAGGAGAGAGAGAGAATGAGTGCACCAGGGCCTCTAGCCACTGCAAACAAACCCCAGACGTATGTGCCACTTCGTGCATCCGGTTTTACTGCATCCAGCTTTACATGGGTACTGGACAATCAACTCCTGGGTCAGTCAGCTTTGTAGGCAAGTGCCTTGACCACTGAGCCGTCTCTCCAGCTTGGACCTTGCATTCTTGCTCCTGCGATGCTTCAGCTTCTGTAGTGGCTGGCCCTTGGTATAGGGATTTTGGGGGTTACTCTGCCAATGCACCAGTATGTGACAATGTACCAATAATTTTGGGGTGTCCCTGGATTGTTTTATGAATTCAACAAATGAAATCCACAGAGCAGAGGATAAGATTCAGAAAGATTTTATTATAGCTTAGAACTATAGGAAGGAGAGCTTTAAGAAGGGGGGCTTAAAGGAAAGGAGGAAGACATAGCTCTTGCCCAGGGAGGAAGGAGGGGGCTGGAGAAGCATCAAGACTCAGGTTGGGAATTTTTAGGTGGGCCCTGGGGATGGCTGATCTAGCCAATTTGTCCTGACCTCGGGTGTCCAGGTGTCAGGAACTCTGGAAGAGGCCAATCTTCACAGAAATCTTTTTTTAAAAATATTTTTTTGTTGTTTATTTGAGAGAGAGGTAGAGAGGAGAAAGAATAGGTGTGCCAGGGCCTCCAGCCACTGCAAAAGAACTCCAGATACATGCACCACCTATTGCATCTGGCCTATGTGGGTCCTGAGGAGTTGAACCAAGGTCCTTCGGCTTTGCAGGAAAAGGCTTTAACTGCTAAGCCATCTCTCCAGCCCAGAAATCTTAATTCTCTAGGAAGGGCCTTCTCAGAAAGGAGTGGAAGGAACTCCCTAAGGGGCAGAGATAAGGAAAGGCCAGACCTTTCTGATGTTACTGACCTGTGGCAAAGTGTAATGATCTAGATTTGTCCTTTCAGGCCTAAGGACAATTCCCCACGTTTAGTAGAGGAGAAAGCTATCCACTTTGGGGCCCTGTCACCCCTAAATGGTATCACCATGACTTCCGCAGTATTCTTAGGGGTGTCTATGAATCTAACAGAGGGGTTTTCTCTCCTCAAACCCCTCCCCTCCACTTTTTTTTTTTTTTTTTTTTTGGTTTTTCGAGGTAGGGTCTCACTCTAGCACAGGCTGACCTGGAATTCACTCTGTAGTCCCAGGCTGGTCTCAAACTCGTGGCTGTCCTCCTACCTCTGCCTCCTGAGTGCTGGGGTTAAAGGCATGCACCATCACACCTCTGGCTTCCCCTCCACTTCTCTGTCCTTAAGTTCATGACCTCCTCTCCTGTGTCAGTGAGTGGAAAATATACTTACGTCTGGTCCCTGGGCTGTCATGATCCTCCTCCTGCCACCTCCCACATGTTGGGATTTGAAGGGTTAATAGCCTTCCCTGGAAACTAAAGGGAACTAAAGAGTTAATAACTATCCCTAAAGCTCTCAGGCAATAAAAGAAACAACAGAGGCATTTGGCTTGGCACCTTTCCCTGACTGATGTACTCCCCTTAGCCTAGATGGCCTTGAAGGACCAGAGATCATCTGAGCCACCTCCCTTAGACATTCCTGGCTGAAGAAGCCTATTCTGAACAAGGACACACGCAGCTACAATTTTCTTATCAACTGCACCTGGTTCAGTCTGTTTTTCTTAAAATCCTCCTTATAAACTTACACTGTAGCCTGGTTCAGTGCTTCAGCCTTCATACCATGGGAAAGCTGAGGACCCTTGCTGTTTTCTCTCAATAAACAGTCTTGTCTGTAGAGATCAAATCTGGTGTTCTCTTTTGCTTTTCTCTTACACTTTCCTTACAGGAGCATAGGTGTATGTGTTCATGTCCGGGTTAGTAACATGCACACAATGGGGCGCACACATCTGGAGTTCGTTTGCAGCTGAAGGCCCTGGTGTGCCCATTCTCTCTCTCTCTTAAAAAAAAGGGGGGGGAGGGGGATGGAGAGATGGCTTAGCGGTTAAGCGCTTGCCTGTGAAGCCTAAAGACTCCGGTGCAATGCTTGATTCCCCAGGACCGTTAGCCAGATGCACAAGGGGGTGCATGCGTCTGGAGTTTGTTTGCAGTGGCTGGAGGCCCTGGCGTGCCCATTCTATCTCTCTCACTATCTGCCTCAACTAAACTGTTGCTCTCAACTAAATAAATAAAAATGAACAAAAAAGTTTTTTTTAAAAAAAACAGGGGTTGGATAGATGGCTTAGAGGTTAAGGTGTTTGCCTGCCAAAGCCAAAAGGATCCTGGTTCAATTCTCCAGGACCCATGTAAGCCAGATGCACAAGGGGTACATGTGTCTGGAGTTCATTTGCAATGGCTGGAGGCCCTGGTGTGCCCATTCTCTCGACCTCTCTCTCTGCACATATCTTCAATCCCAGCAATTGGGAGGCAGAGGTGGGAGGATCTCTGTGAGTTCGAGGCCACCCTGAGACTACATGGTGAATTCCAGGTCAGCCTAGGCTAGAACCAATGAAACCCTACCTGGAAAAACCAAACAACAACAAAAAGGTTCAAGAGAATGGGCCTGGGGCTGAAGAGACTGCTCAGCGGTTAAAGCTTGCTTCGCAGAAGGGTCTAGCATGTGCATACTCTCTCTCCTCTTCCTCACTCTTTTTTTGACATAATGGGCCTAAGAAAGTAAAAACAAAAGAACAGCACAAGAGTGTCTGGTAGTCTTTCGGGCAGCCTGTTTTTGTTTTTAAGTTTTTTCAAGGTAGGGTTTCATTTTAGCCCAGGCTGGCCTGGAACTCACTCTGTGGTTCAAGGCTGGCCTCAAACTCACAGCTATCCTCAGCCTCCGGAAGTGCTGAAATTAAAGGCATGCACCACCATGCCTGGCCAGTTTTTTTTTTTAATATTTTATTTTTAGGTTTTAGTTTTCCAAGGTAGGGTTTCACTCTAACTCAGGCTGACCTGGAATTCACTATGCAGTCTCAGGGTGGCCTCAAACTCACAGTGATCTTCCTACCTCTGCCTCCCAAATGCTGGGATTAAAGGCGTGCACTTATTTGAGACAGAGAAAAGAGACACTCCAGTGCCTCTAACCCCTGCAAATGAACTACAGACGAATGTTCCACCTGTACATCTGACTTACGTGGGTCCTGGGGAAACAAAACCCCGTGTCCGATGGCTTTGCAGGCAAGTGCCTTAATGGCTAAGCCATCTCTCCAGCCCATTTTTTTTCTCCCGTTTTTGTTTTTGAGCCAGGGTTTACACACACACACACACACACACACACACACACACACACATATTTTGGTTTTTCGAGGTAGAGTCTCACTCTAGCCCAGGCTGTCCTGGAGTTCACTATGGAGTCTCAGGGTGGCCTCGAACTCACGGCGATGCTCCTACTTCTGCCTCCCGAGTGCTGGGATTAAAGGCGTGTGCCACCACACCCGGCTAGGGTTTATATTTTTGAGTTCAGGTCTCTGAAGTTAGACATGAACTCACTACGTAGCTGAGGCTGAAACTTCCAGCAATCCTCCTGCCTCAGCCTCCCGGATGCTGGGATTATAGGTAAAAGCCATTACACCTGCCACAAGCTTTGTCTTTCAAGGCTAGGGAATACATTTGAGAAAAACTCAGCTTTTGGACAATTTACATTGAGAGGTGGATTCGTTATTTCTCTGGCCCATGGACCAAAAAAAAGTTATAGCTAGTACATTGTGATTTTATGTCTGGGGGGGGGGAAGAAGCAACAGTTTGGGAGACTGGCCTTCCAAGGTTTCATCACGGAGCGGCCAGTCCAGGCGCACAGGGGTCGAGTACTGACCTTTGATTTTTATGTAACAGTGTCTATTAGCATTATCAGTGCTGTTAAACGGATCCAGTCCTCTTAGGGGCCAAGGACCGTGTAGTTCAAGTTGCCAACGTTGCACAGCATGCTTCCTTGCAGCTTGAGGACAGGGAGTCACAGGAGGGCCAGGCTACAGGTTCGGGGTCCTGGGGAGCCCCAGTTCTCGCTGGGGGCCGTCTCTCTCCTGGCCACGCCTACGCGCTGACCTTGTCACAAAGCCCACGGCCATCCTCACCCAGGCGCGCACGTGGCGGGCGAACGCGAGGCACGTTCTGCTGCAGCCCGCCTCCAACTCCCCGCCAGGGTGGGGAGATCTCCCGCGTGGGGTCGCCGGGAACCTCGAAAGAGCATCTTCTACGGGATGTCCTAAAAGACGCTTTCCTTTCCCCCCCTTGCCCCGCCCCTTCCACGCCCACTCTCCTCGCTTCCGCGCGCCAGGTTTCCTGGAAAGGCTGAGTGTGGAGCTGCCCTCCAGACCGCGGCCGAGCGACACACCATCCGGGTGCTTCGTCGCGGAGGACGTAAAGGCGCGCGCTTATGACGCCATCAGAGGCGGGGCGAGGAGCCAACCCGGACGACTGGGGAGCGGCGGGAGCTTCCTTCTCACTCCTGGGAAGTTCCACGTCGGAGGAGAGGGGAGTATCTCTTCTCAAGGGCCCCTTGGTGGAAGCAGTATCACACAGGAAGCGCAATACCTGAAATATAGCAATTTAACGCCATTTTACACATAATACCATGTTTGTTTATGACTCATTTCCTTAATCATTCGGAAAAACCTCACCTCCTATATTTCTTTCTCCCCCTAACTTTTGCAACGATGGTAGCGACCCGAGTCCGCGCAGGCGCAGAGCGCGCGGGGCGGTGCCGCTGAGGGGCGGGTGACGCAGCGGCCGTCGCTGCCATTTTAAGTTGTTTGTTCTTATTTTCTTTTCCTCAAACGCGACTCAGCCCCGGACCCGGGAGGCGCCCGAGGCAGCCGCTGCCGCCGCCGCCGCCGCTACCACCGGTTGTGGGGGGGGTGGGAAACGAGGCCGTGACGCCGCGGACGTTCACCTTCCGCCGTCGGAGTTTTGGATTCTTTTTTTTTAATTTAATTTTCTTTCCCGGAACCCGGACTGTTTTTTTTTCTTCCCCCCCAATTTGGACTAAGACCGGAAATCCGATGCTTGGACTGAAATAACTTTTTTTTTGTCCCGGGGGGGCTTCCGTAGGCAGTCTTGACAGGCCGCTGTGGCGTTAGGTCTGCTCTCCTCCCTCTCTCCCTCGCTCGCTCTCTCCCTGCTTCCTTCCTCTTCCGCCTCGCCGCTCCCTCCGCGTCCTCGCCCCTTGTCCGTCGCCACCCCGGGGGGACGCTGAGCCAGACTATGGGTCCCAGGCGGGGGCTGAGCGGCGGCAGCAGCAGCGCGCGCGGCCCGGCCACAGTGCGCAGCGCAGCGGGCATGGAGGGGCTCCGTCGGCTCGTGGTTTTCTCTTGACATGGCTCCCGCCCGTGCCGCGAGCAGCGCCCCCGCCGCCGCCGCCGCCGCCTCTTCCGCCGCCACCACCGCTCCGCCCGCAGGCTGCGGCTAGGAGGGCCTCGAACCCCGCCCGAGACAGACAGACAGAGTCGGCCTGTGCGAGTCCCGGTCTCCGCGGGCACGAGGGGGAACCGGGGAGTTTTGTTTTGTTCTGTTGTGTTTTCCTTCCCCGAGGCCCATCCCCACCCCGCTCGGTTCCAGCCTCTCCGTCCGCTCCCCTGCACCCCCGTCCCCACGTCGGGAAGCAAAGTCACCATCCACCCCGCCCTGAGCCACCCAAAGTCTGGAAACATGATCTGTTGAACGGGAGAGCGAATCCGGAATCCCGCAACTTTCCCCCCCACCCCTTTAAAAGATTATTTTTCTTTGGGTGGGAGGGTGTGTGTGGGCTTGTTTCAGAAAATTTGTTATTAACGCAATTATTTTCTATTCCTCCCTCGCCCCAACTGATCCTTTCCTCGATTTTTATCCCCCCTCTCCTGCCTCCTCCGACCTGGGGCGGGAATTGTTTTCCACGATGAAATGAGTGAGAACCCGAGGCATCCCGTGAGTCGTTACCGCTGAAGGCAAGGGGGTGGGGGTGGGACCTGCCTGGGGGTGGGGTTGCAAAGGCCGGTGGTCCCCTGGGCCCCTTTGCCCGGGACTTGGTGTAGAACCGTCACCTTGGCCCTCAGCCATGCTCACACGGACATAGTCGCACTCCTCTTGCCCCCTCCCGCCCCACACACGCACCGTCCCGAATCCGAACGGGGGGTGGTGCCTTGTAGATCGCATTCCGGAGGGCTCCCTCGGCCAATGTAGAACCCCCATCGCAGGGCCCGAGGGGTTGTTGGGGATCCCCGGGCATTGATCAGGGCCAAACCGCAGAGCCGGAATCTTTTAACAGTTAGTACCGTATACTACACCACCACCACCCCCACCTTTCCCTTCTGCCATCATGGTTCTCCTTGGCCGCAGCGCTAGCCGCCGCCTGAGGGTGAAAACGTGGGTGATGGGGAAGTTGGTAATGACTCCGCTGTTTTTTCTCGTGGCTCCCCTGGGCAACAGCTGTCCGCCCCCCGTCTACACTGTAGTTGATTGCAGGGAAACCCTGGACCTCTCCCCTTTCTCCACTGATTTTGCACCTTTCTCTCTGCTCACCACCAAGTGTAATCAATAACAGGCACTGACAGTTCATAGCAATAGTGAAATCTGAAATAACTGAGAATTAATTAGGTACTACAGCCATGGATCTGGCTGGGTAAAAACCAATTGGATATTTCAGTTTATTCACCTACCCTCTTTTTTTAATTTTGTCTTTTAATTTGGGAAGCAACGATCACATTTCCCACTCCTTTTTTCCTTAATTCCTTTTTTAAAAAAGGAAAATCCGGATGGATTTCAAGTATTGGACTGGTGTCAGCTGTGTTTTATTGCACACCTAAATCCTGGTAATAGGTTTTTCACTTCCCCTCAAATCCTTGATTTGGGCAGTTAAGCCAGATGTGTTTTCCAGAAAGTTAGTTCCAAGTATTTTGTCTTCTTTCTTTCCTTCCTCCCCTTCCTTTTTTCCCATCTGATCCCGAATATTGTCCAAACATGACTGGGCAGCAGCTTTTGTTTCTTGACCCTGTAATATGACAGTCTGCTAATATTGTCAGCGGTGCAGTTTGGGGTGACAGTTGTGATTTTAGCTATTCAATCATATTAGCAGGAAAAATATGACTTGTTTCTGTTGTACTTGAGTCTTAAGAAAAAGTGCCCATAGTTTAGTGACAATTTCCAAAGGCTTTAGTACCACCTGTATTTCAAAATGGGGGACCCAAACTCCCGGAAGAAACAAGCTCTGAACAGACTCCGTGCTCAGCTTAGAAAGAAAAAAGAATCTCTAGCTGACCAGTTTGACTTCAAGATGTATATTGCCTTTGTGTTCAAGGAGAAGGTAAGGTAATCTGTGTGAGTGTGTGAAGTTAACTGTACAGATAGGAGTTTCAGAGTGTGGGGAGAAAGCCTGTTTTGTTTCTCATCCCCAAGGGTGCTCTCTGTGAGTTCCATATTTGCTATAAATTATGGACTGTATTAATCAGCTTTGAATACTGAAGTTTGGTAGGGTCTACTTTTAGTTGCTGTGGGGTGGGTCACTTTGTAGATAACACAGGAACTTTGCAAAGAATAGATAGGATGTTTTGAAAGTAAATTGAAATCAAATGTTCACATGTTGAAGTTATTTAATCAGAATATCCCACAGTTACATACCAGATAAATTTTAAGTTTTGGGCAGTCAAGTTCATCAACAAGACTCTTTGTCCTGAGATTGGGTTATAAATACAATGAAGCGCTTTGTACTTCTGACTTAACACCAGCTAATTTCACATCAGAAATAGAATCGGACCTGGGCGTGGTGACGCACGTCTTTAATCCCAGCACTCAGGAGACAGAGGTAGGAGAATTGCCATGAGTTCAAGGCCACCCTGAGAATACATAGTGAATTCCAGGTCAGCATGAGCTAGAGTGAAACCCTACTTCAAAAAAAAAAAAAGGAAAAACCAAAAGAATAAAAAAAGAGAATCATAGTGTGGTGTCTGATCGTGTGTGGCAGTTACCAGGTTATTCTCTCTTAGGTCATCTGGATTTAAGAACTCTGCTGTTACAGTGATAGAATTGCTAGACTTAAGTGAAAATATGGGTGATGTCATGGAGGTTTTACTTTCACAGTTTCTGTTTTTCTTGTGCTTTTATTTTTTTAATAAGTTGACTACAAAACTGATGGAAATTTTAGGTGAAAGTATTACATTGTCAGTTCTGAGGTCAAGATACAAGTGGTAAGATTAGCTGTTGGCATCTTACTCAAGGTGATCCAAAATGTATTCGATAGTTCCTTAATTATGTGACATGTGGTTTTAGCCTGTGAATGGATCATATCCTACAGTGGCCCTGAATCATTGGTGAACTATGTTAGTGAGGAGTGCTATAGTTTAGCTAATTGTGAAGCAAATTTTGTACATTGTTTTTGTACTTTCAAATGCTAACATACAAAAAGAATAGTGGAAATTTACACCATTTATGGAATAACAATTTAAATACTTGAGTTTTTTTTTTTTTACTGTTGACTTTAATTTTGGTGTATATAGAACCAGTTAAATTATATGATCACTACATTATTGAATTCTTTTTAGAAGAAAAAGTCAGCACTTTTTGAAGTGTCTGAGGTCATACCAGTCATGACAAATAATTATGAAGAAAATATTCTGAAAGGTGTGCGGGACTCCAGCTACTCCTTGGAGAGCTCCGTGGAGCTTCTACAGAAGGACGTGGTGCAGCTGCACGCCCCTCGGTACCAGTCCATGCGGAGGGTAAGTTCTGTGCGCCTTCACCTGGCCAGAGAGTAGGAGTTAGAGCCTGAAGTTTCCTCCCGGAAAATGAGTGTCGTTATGTTTAGAGGTCTTAAACATGTACTAGCGTGCCTCAGATCCTTTGACAGATAACTCATGCAGAGGAATTCCTTAAATAGTTTGGATTCTTATGTAGAATTTAAGGGCTAGGTATAAAATTGTTCTAAAGTTTAAAAAAGAATTGACTTCAAATAAAAATATGGATGCTTATTAGAGTTATGATGATGGCATACATTATTATTGTGAATAATTTTAAAAGATATTTATTTGAGAGAGAGAATGGGACATGCCAGGGCCTCTAGCCACTGCAGATGAACTCTAGACGTGAGCACTACCTGTGCATCTGGCTTACATGGATAGTGGGGAATTGAACCTGGACCCTGAGGCTTCACGTGCAAGCACCTTTTAACTGCTGAGTCATCTCTCCAGCCCTGTGATGTTTTTTTTCCATTTTTTAAATTTTAATTTTTTTATTGTCAATTTCCATAATCTTAAACAATATCCCATGGTAACTCTCTCCCTCCCCCACTTTCCCCTTTGAAACTCCATCCTATCCCCTCTCAATCAGTCTCTCTTTTATTTTGATGTCATCATCTTTTCCTCCTATTATGATGGTCTTATGTAAGTAGTGTCAGGCACTGTGAAGTCATGGATATCCGGGCCATTTTGTGTCTGGAAGAGCACATTATAAGGAGTCCTACCCTCCCTTTGGCTCTAACATTCTTTCCACCACTTCTTCCACAATGGACCCTGAGCCTTGGAAGGTGTGGTAGAGATATTTCAATGCTGAGGACTCTGTCACTTCTCAGCACCATGGTGCCTTCTAAGTCATCCCAAGGTCACTGCCATCTGAAAAGAGAAGCTTCTCTAACCAAAAGTGAGAGTAGCATTAATATATGGGTATGACCATTAAGAGAAGTTGCTTACGGGGCACTTTGGTGGGCATAGTATATGCATTTAGCCAGAGAGCCATAGGATTCCCCCATAACAGATGTGCCACTATTGCACCCAAGGCCTTGGCAATGGCCTGTAATGTTATGGGGGTATCAGGGACCTCCCTGGCCAATAGCTCACTGGAAGGTATCCCATCCCTGGCACTGAAAATTCCCTAGTAACTATCTATGGCTTCTGAGTGTTCCATTGTCCAGAAAAGTAGGTTTCCATATGATTTATTTATATCCTCTTAGACTTTGATTAGTACTCCCTCCACCTTTTCCTTTACTCAGTCTCTTCCCCTGACCTCCATTAGGCCTTTTCACCCCCAGTAATCTGTTCTTCTACTTACATGTATACAATACCATCCTCTTAAGTCTGCCCCTCCCCCTTTTTTTCTTTTCCCTTTATATCTCCTTTCTAGCTTACTGGCCTCTGCTACTGAGTTCTGTTCCTACTCACATAGAAGTCCAGTCATCTGTAGCTAGGATCCACATATGAGAGAGAACATGACCTTTGGCTTTCTGGGCCTGGGTTACCTCACTAAGTATAATACTTTCTAGATCATCCATTTTCCTGGGAGTTTCATAATTCCATTTTTCTTTACTGCTGAGTACAAGTCCATTGTATAAATGTGCCACATCTTCATTATCCACTCATTAGTTGTGGGGACATCAGTTGAGTTAGGGT
The DNA here is from genome assembly GCA_036346955.1 of Dipus sagitta. NCBI lineage: Eukaryota > Metazoa > Chordata > Mammalia > Rodentia > Dipodidae > Dipus > Dipus sagitta. Next base: position 3,124,655 of record CM070782.1, read on the forward strand.
CTCACTCTAGTCCAGGCTGGCCTTGAACTCACTGCTATCCTGCCTGTGCCTCCCAAGTGCTGGGATTAAAGGCATGTGCCACCACACCCAGATTGTGAATAATTTTTAAAAAAACGTTTATTAGAGAGAGAGTTTGTTAGAATGGGCACGCCAGAGCCTCTAGCCAGTGCAAATGAACTCCAGATGCATGCCACCTTGTGCATCTGGCTTTAGGTGGATACTGGGGGAATCAAACCTAGGTCCTTTGGCTTTTAACTGTTTTTGAGTGTCCTATTTTTATTTTTTAAATTTTTTTATTTTTATTTATTTATTTGAGGGCGACAGACAGAGAGAGAGGGAGGGAGAATATGGGCACGCCAGGGCCTCCAGCCACTGCAAACGAACTCCAGATGCGTGCGTCCCCTTGTGCATCTGGCTAACGTGGGTCCTGGGGAATCGAGCCTCGAACAGGGGTCCTTAGGCTTCACAGGCAAGCGCTTAACTGCTAAGCCATCTCTCCAGCCCCCCCTATTTTTATTTTTGTGAGAGAAACAAAGAGGGAAAGAGGCAGAGAGAGAGGATAGGAGCCCCTGTGAACAAACTCCAGACACTTGTGCCCCCTTGTGCACATTCGCGACATTGCATGCTTGCGTCTCTTTTGCATCTGGCTGTACGTGGGACCTGGAGATTCGAACAAGCATTCTTAGGCTTTGCAGACAAATGCCTTAACCACCAAGCCACCTCTCCAGCCCTGGTGTCCTATTTTAGAAATTAGTACTGGTGTGGTGACCCTTTGCAAATGAGAAACCTAAAGTGAAAATATATTGCTGCTAGCATTGAAAGTTTCTGCAATAGGCTATGGAGATGGCTCAGTGGTTAAATGTGCTTGGTTGCAAAGCCCGGTAGCCTGGGTTCAATTCCCCAGTACCTACATAGCCATATGCACAAAATGGTAACATGTTTGGAGTAAATTTCCTATGGCAGGAGGTGCCAGTGTGACCTCTTGGAATTTTTTTTGTTTTGTTTATTTTTATTTATTTATTTGAGAGCGACAAAGAGAGAGAGAGAATGGGCGCTCCAGGCCTTCAGCCACTGCAAACCAACTCCAGATGCGTGCACCACCTTGTGCATCTAGCTTACATGGGTCCTGGGGAATCAAGCCTCGAACCTGGGTCCTTAGGCTTCACAGGCAAGTGCTTAACCACTGAGCCATCTCTCCAGCCCCAATTTTTTTCATGTAAAAACCTTCTACAGTATGTTGAAAGTTAATTAGGGGCATACTTGAACAAGAAATCCGCAGTTTGTTGGATTGAAGGAAGACTTGAGAGAACTGTACTGATCTGGACAATGTTTATTGGCTATGAGAATGAGTAGACAGAAGTTTTCTGTTAACATATAATATGGCATTTCAGTTGTGAACAGAGTTACTCAGTCATAGAAAATTTGAGACACCTTTGATTTTTGAAAGATGGAAATAAAGGAGCAAAGACTGTTGCCAAAGAACATCAGCCACAGTGGAGATCTAACCATGTATTGAAAGCCTTGGGCCTTGGGGAGTGGAACACTGGACTGATGACTCAAGATATAATTCTGACACGCACTGTTTGAATTATTTCCAGTCTTACTCTTGGTACCTCGTACGATATGAAATGGTGTATGGTTGACTTTTTGTGCTTATGCAGTGATTCTGTGCACAAACCCTGTACTTTGTGCCTTTGTTTCAGCTTTATTTCTTGCAAAGTACATCTTTCTGTCGTTTCCTAGGATGTAATTGGCTGTACGCAGGAGATGGATTTCATTCTTTGGCCTCGGAATGATATTGAGAAAATTGTCTGTCTCCTGTTTTCTAGATGGAAGGAATCTGATGAGCCTTTTAGGCCTGTTCAGGTATGTAATTCTAAAATGAAGTATATCATGGTATATGGAAGCTGTCAATAAAAAGTTAAAAAAAAGAAAAAACATTGGACTGGAGGGATGGCTTAGCAGTTAAGGCATTTGCCTGCAAAGCCAAAGGACCCAAGTTTGATTCCCCAGGACCCATGTTAGCCAGATGCACAAGGGGGTGCAGGTGTCTGGAGTTTGTTTGCAGTGGCTGGAGACCCTGGCGTGCCCATCTGTCCCCCTCCCTCCCTCCCTCCCTCCCTCCTCCCTCCCTCCCTCCTTCTCTGTCTCTCAAATAAATAAATAAAAATAAAATATTTAGCCAGGTGTGGTGGCGCACACCTTCAATCCCAGCACTTGGGAGGCAGAGGTAGGAGGATCACTATGAGTTCGAGGCCACCCTGAGACTACATAGTGAATTCCATATCAGCCTGAGCTAGATTGAGACCCTGCTTCAAAAAAAAAAAAAAAAAAGGCATTTAAAAAAAATTAAACAAAATGAAGTGAGCACTTCAGTCACTGAAAATCCCTCCTAGAGGGTCTAGCTGTAGAAAATCTTTGGGAATGTGATCCCAGTGGTTTTATTTCATAAACCCTTCCTGTTCTTCTGACTATCCAGATGTAAGAGGAGGACCTTTTGCATTATAATAGCACTTAAGATAATTCTGTCTAGCCAGGCGTGGTGGCGCACACGCCTTTAATCCCAGCACTTGGGAGGCAGAAGTAGGTGGATTGCCGTGAGTTCAAGGCCACCCTGATTGATACTACATAGTGAATTCCAGGTCAGCCTGGGCTAGAGTGAGACCCTACCTCGAGAAACAACAACAAAAAAGATAATTCTGTCTAGTCTGCTTGGTTTTTTAGAGACTGAGAGAAACAGGATGTGTGTGCCAGGGCCTCCAGCCACTGCAAACGAACTCCAGACCCATGCGCCACCATGTGCATCTGGCTTACGTGGGACCTGGAGAATCAAACGTGGGTCCTTAGGCTTCGCAGGCATGCTCCTTAACTGCTAAGCCATCTCCAGTACCCCCTCTTTTTTTTTTTTTTTTTTTTTTTTTTTTGAGACAGAAAGAGGCAGGTAGAGAATGGACATGCCAGGTCCTCCGTCCTCTGCAAATGAACTTGACATGCATGCGCCCCCTTGTGCATCTGGCTTATGTGAGTCCTGGGGAATTGAACCTGGGTTCTTTGTCATTGCAGGCAAGTGCCTTAACTGCTAAGCCATCTCTCCAGGCCCCCCCCCCCCTTTTTTATATAACAGGGTGTCACTCTCTAGCCCAGGCTGGTCTCAACTCAAGGTGATCCTCCTACCTACCTCATTCTCCTGAGTGCTGAGATTACAAGTGTGTGGCTCCACACCCAGCTTCTAGTGTTGTTGGTTGGTTGGTTTGTTTGACACAGAGAGAGAGACACACACACACAAAGGCCATTCCAGAGTCTCTAGCCACTGCAAATGAGCTCTAGATGCATGTGTACCACCTTGTGCATCTGGTTTTACATGGGCACTAGGGAACCAAACCCGGGTCCTCATGCTTTACATGCAAGGGCCTTAACTGCTTAGCCATCTCTTTAGCCCTCTATTTTGTTTCTGAAATGGGGGCCATAGGAAGTCTTGAGGGTTGTCATTTGACTTGTAAAGGTGAGTTTTAGAAAATGTGTGACCTTATTTCCTCACAACAGGCTGCTAAAATGGGCTAAGAAGCTGTTTTCTAGGGCTGAAACGATAGCTCAGTGGTTAAAGGCATATGCTTGCAAAGCTTGCTGACCCAGGTTCACTTCTCCAGTACCCACATAAAATCAGATGCTTAAAGTTGCATGAGGATCTAGAGTTCCTTTGTAGTAGCAAGAGGCCTTGGTGTGCTCACAATCTTTGTCTCTGCTGCCAAATAAAACTAAAAAACATTTTTTTAAATATTTTCTACAAGCCCATGTATAAAATATACAGAAATTTTTTGATGCTTGGGATTGAGCCCAGGTCCTCACAGATTACAAGCATATGCTCTACCACTGAGCTACAACTTCGAACCCATCCCCAGTTGTGGCTGCTGCTGTTTGTCTTGTTTTGTTTTGTTTTCCTAGCCTAGGCATGTCTGAAATTCAGTATGTAGTGTCAGGCTAGCTTCAGCCTCACAGTGATCCTCTTACCTCGGCCTCCCAAGTGCTGGGACAAAGACCTGCGCCACCATGCCTGGCCCCAAGTTGTGATTTTTATTAATCTTTCCCAACATTTTGATGACTGGCATGAATGTTCCAGAGAATGTAAGTTCAGTATAATAGGAATGAAAGGAAGAATAAAAATAGGGGACTGGAGAGATGGTTTGGTGGTTAGGACGCTTGTCAGCAAAGCCAAAGAACTTGTGTTCAAATCTATAGATTCCACATAGCCAGACACAGTGACACAGGTCGCACATGTCTAGTTCTTTGGTAATGGCTGAAGGCCCTGGTGTGCCCATTCTCTCTCTCTCTGCCCCCCCCCCCCAAAAAAAAAACCTAAAAAGATAGGCATGTGAGCTGAGAGTGGTGACACAGGTATCATCCTTGCACTCTGGAGGCTGAGGTAAGAGGATCACTGAATTCAGGGCTGCTACAGTGGGTTCCAGGTCAGCCCAGGCTAGAGTGAGAACTACCTCGTAGAAAACAAAACAACAAAAGGCATGTGTATAGTTCTCACGGTAAGCTTGGTTCTTAGTTCTAGACTGCTCACTGGAGGTGTTAGGGGTTTTGTTTCTTAGCTCAGCATTTTCTATTGGGAACAATTTGTACGTTTTTGAATGTCTGATGTGCTGATTTTCCCACTTGTTCCATATTTTATCTCAAGCACTGTTTTCTTTGCATTCATGGCTGCCATGCATTGAGAGCCAGTGTGTTCTGTGCATCCTCCTAAGTGTCTTACATGGGCATTTACCCTCAATTCCTGTAACTAGGAGGAAATGAGCCGCCTTTGGCAGAACAAGACATGGAGGTAGAGATTTAGTAGGTAATGTGCCCAAGGTCATTCACTTATGACACTCAGGATAGAAACCGAGACAGACTGGGACTGGAGAGATGGCTTAGTGGTTAAGGTGCTTGCCTGCAAAGCCTAAGGGCCCATGTTCAACTCTTCAGATCCCACGTTAGCTAGATGTACAAAGGTGAGGCAAGCACAAGGTTGCACATGCTCATTAGGTGGTGTCAGCGTCTGGAGTTCAACTGCAATGGCTGAGATCCTGGCACGCCAATTCTCACTCTTTAAAAAAAAAAAGTTGCCAACCAAAAACCTAGAGAGACTGTAAGCTTACACTCAAACTCACTGAAAAGTTGCCTAACTATTACAAAAGCTACTGGACTGAATATAAGCAGTAGGGTATTCATAATTACTTCTAATTTTACAGAGTAATTTCAAGTCATCCTCTTGGTTAGTATTTATGGGGATTGGTTTCAGGACTTCTGCATATGCTTTTAAGTCATCATTCAATAGCTTGTGCCTAATAAAATGTAATTGCTATGTAAATAGTTGCCAAGCAGTATTGTTTAGGGCATAATGGCCTCCCCCCCCCCAAAAAAAATAATAAAGTCCATTTTGTTCAGATAAGGTTTTTTTTTTTTTTTTTTTTTTTTTTGAGGGAGGGTCTCACTCTACTCCAGGGTGACCTGGAACTCACTGTATAGTCTCAGTAGCTGGGATTTTTTTTTTTTCCCCATCATTTTAATCAGGGATTGGTTGGGTTTGCAGACATGGAACCCAAGTGTGTAGTTGATCCACTCTAAATTTCCTGAGAGGTCTTAAGAATGAAAGACTTCACTCTGAGGGTAAAGGAGAAGTAAATTTATTTTATTTATTTTTGGTTTTTCTAGGTAGGGTCTGTCACACTCTAGCCCAGGCTGACCTGGAATTCACTATGTAGTCTCCGAGTGGCCTTGAACTCACAGTGATCCTCCTACCTCTGCCTCCCAAGTGCTGGGATTAAAAGTGTGTGCCACCGGCTCTTAATTTTTATTTTTGACCAGCGTAAATGTGCATATAGGTGCAGTGATAATTTAGGTGGTGCCACAGAATTAAAATTGTATAACATGTTTATATTTTGTCATTAGGCCAAATTTGAGTTTCATCACGGTGACTATGAAAAACAGTTTCTGCATGTACTGAGCCGCAAGGACAAGACTGGAATTGTTGTCAACAATCCTAACCAGTCAGTGTTTCTCTTCATTGACAGACAGCACTTGCAGGTAAGGTCTTTGTTTTGTTTTGTTTTTGACCTAGAATTCACTATGTAGTCGCAGAGTGGCCTCAACTCGTGGGGTCCTCCTACCTCTGCCTCCCGAGTGCTGCAGTGGGGTGAAAGGAGTGCGACGCCGCGCCGCTGCAGGCGACTCCAGATGCGCGCGCCGCCGTGTGCATCTGCCTTACGTGGGCCCCAGAGAACTGAACAGGGAGCCTTTGGCTTTGCAGGCAAATGCCTTAACCGCTAAGCCATCTCTCCAGAACCAGACATTTCTTTTTGTATGCATATTTCCCTGTATCTTGTGCAGAAGCATGTTCCTCGCTAGACCTTGGGTAGGGACTGTATTTCTCCCTTGTTTGATACACTTTGTTACTATGCCATAGATTTTTAGTAAATGTGGAGGCCGACGTGAAGTGAAAATTAAATCTTTACTAAAATTACTAATTTTTCTTCTTAGACTCCAAAAAACAAAGCCACCATCTTCAAGTTATGCAGCATCTGCCTCTACCTGCCCCAGGAGCAGCTCACCCACTGGGCAGTCGGCACCGTAGAGGATCACCTCCGTCCTTACATGCCAGAGTAAACGAGCACCGGCCAGCAAGTGGGGGAGATGGAGAACGCAGCAGCAGTTTTCTTTTCTGTTTTCTCATCACTTTTCTTTCAGAGTTTAAGGAAAATGGACTCATGCACAGAACACTATGCATTTTGAAACTTGTTCATCCTGGATTTTTTTTTTAGTCATTTGTATCTCAGAACTTAAAAAGATGTCTTCTGCGTGGACTGTGTGAAAGAAGATGCTTTGCAGACTTGCTGCACTGCATCGGCATCTTAGAGGGATGTGAAATGCAAGGACTGTTGTACATTGAAACACTGACATGTTCCCAAAGGCACAAGGTGACACTGATGGTCTTCACATTTGTGCTGGTTTTGCCTCTGACATCTGTCATCAGTATTTAGCGGGTGAGAAATGAATGTGGCAGGTCTAAGTAGCTTTGCGATGATCACCATCGCTCCAGAGCACTCACTGTCAGGTGCATGCTAATGACCAGGGTGGTGGTTTAAGAAAGAAAGACAACCGTGGGAAAGAAATCTGGAATGGAAAGCATCTCACTGTAGGCATTCCTGCCTCATAGTTCACTGGGCCATGTTTGTTTCTTGGTACTCATAAATACGTGTATTTTTCCCAGATCTCTTTCCCCGAGTTGCTGTTCTAGAAGGTTCTGCTGCGTGTGGCTGTGTTCACACATGAAAGCAGAGCTGGAGTCTGAAGCAGCTACAAAACTGAGAAACATTCATAGCTGCAAAGCCACCTCGGTAGAGGGCTGAGGAGTTTTCTATCTTGTTTTACGGTGTTAGAGATTTTAATTACAAAGAAAAATTCCAGTGAATTTTGCAGAAATACTGGTTTCTATGCCATCCTAAAGAAAGTTAAGAGTGTTTGGAGTAGTAGAGAGGTTTGAAAGTTGGGGTCTAAAATTGTAAAAATAAGCAGAGTGTCAAAGTTCTAAAAGCAGAACTCGTTTTGTGCAATGAACATAAGGAGAGACTACTGTATAGTTTTGTTCTGTTTTGTTTTTTCCTTTTCAATGAAGAAGAGCTTTGCTTAAGGGTTGCGTACTTTTACTGGAGTGAATCTCAGTGACCCTACTCCTCCGGAGAAAAACTAGTGCTTACTGCTTTCCACTTGAATTTAGCTTCCTCTGGTTGGAATTTGAAAACATGGAAAACCTAAATAAAATAGGTGAAAGTTCCTGATTATTCAGGTGAATATACAGAGCTTGAAGTGGTAACTTTTTTATCCCTAGTCCCTCAGTAGATTTATATTCCGTAGCTAAGCATATTCAGAAGAAAAACCAACAGTTTGTATAACGTCAATAATGGAAATCTCATATAGCTTTCAAGTACTTAACAGTGACTGCTGTGTGCCTTGCAAAGAAAGACTGTTTTAAGAAAAGACCATTCTTAATTTGAAGAATGAGTTTTCACATGTTCTCTGATTAGTTAGAATTGGTTTGAAATAAGTGTTTTTTTAAGGCCAGGCACATTTCTAAATTCTTGTTTTATTCTAACAGCCAAGTGGAAATAGATTCATGGGTTAAGAAATTTGTTGGTAGTGGAGGGCTTAAATTTGCCTGGGGCTGAGGAGGTGGCCCAGTGGTTAAAGGCACTTGCTCTTCTTTTGGACTGGATTCAGATCCCCAAAATCCATGTAAAATCTGGAAGCAATGTGGTATGTATATAACCCCAGCAAGCTTGCCTTCCCAGGGCAAGAGAACAGACCCTGTCTCAAGGTGGAAAGAACCAACTCTGACCTCCCACACACAGCTCGCTCCCGCTCACACAAACACGCAGCCTAAGCCAAGCTGTTAACCATTTATGATGTTGAATTCAGCCATTTTGCCATGATGTAGGAAATCATATGGAATGTTCCTGTGTAGTACGCCCAGGTTTTTCCCCATGTTTTCATGTTCTACTTACTTGTAGCTTTTGTGTGTGTGTGTGTGCGTGTGTGTGTTTTGAAGGTCTCCTACCCCCAGCTGAACTGGCATTCACTCTAGTCTCAGGGTGGACTCTAGCTCACAGCGATCCTCCTACCTCTGCCTCCCGAGTGCTGGGATGAAAGGTGTGCCACCACGCCCGACTGGCACATTTTTTTGGACCACTTCTGTTTGTTACACATATGGGACTTTTGCCCTTAGTACTTGGGCCCATGTTTGAAGTACAGGAAGATTTTGGTCACGTGACAAGGCGTCCCATGGGCATTACTGTTGTCAAGCTCAGCATGGAACAACTTTACCATCCACATTATAGTTTCCTAACGCGACATTCTGGATAGCTCGCTAGATCCATGTGAGAACTCTTTAATGTAATGTAGTTCCTCTTAGCTTTTGTGTCAGAATGCTGACATTTGGGTGTACACTCTGGCTTCATAGGATTTTATCTTGCATTGGAGAGTTTTCAGGGCTAGAATGGCCGTACCCTAGTAAGCATCCAGAAGCACTGCCCCTAATTAGACTGATGATCTATGGGAACCTGCAGATAACCCGTTCCTGTATTGAGGGCCCCACCACAGACTGACCCATCTTAAAGACTGAAATGATGCCATCACAGCCTTGGACTCTTGCCCTCCCCACGCCTAACCACACGCCTCTCGTTTTCGTGAGCACTTCCTTTAAATAGTATCTGCGCCAGCTTGAGCTGTCCCAAGCACAGGAGTCAAGATCTGGGGCTCTTGCTTGCTCCCTGCTGCGGTGAGTCTGCAGGTGGACTTAGTGGGCAGATCCCTTTGAGACAAAGAACATCCAGCTTTTAACTCCACTTGCCCAGTTCTTTGAAGCTCATTTCTTTACGTTTCATCATGAAATGGTTACTAACACTGACACAGAAATATTGGACCTGAGACCTTTGGAGATAAAGACTTTGAAGAACAGACTTCTGTTTTTTCATTTTTCAAGGTAGGGTCTCACTGTAGCTCAGGCTGACCTGGAATTCATTATGTAGTCTCAGGATGGCCTCAAACTCATGGTCACCTTCTTACCTCTGCCTGGGATTAAAAGCGTGCGTCACCACACCTGGTGTGGAATTTGTCTTCAGTACAATAATAGATGGAGAGTCAAAGGGCTTGACTTTATTTTTTTATGCGTGTTTACCCCTTTAATATAAAAGATAACCAGCCCAGAGCTGTGTGCAGTTGTCAGAGAGGTACTGCGACCTATCACCAAGGTGCCTTGCTTCAAATGCTCTTGATTATTTCGTGGAGCAAGCTTTAATTTTCCAGTATGGGCTCCAGTGCATGTCGCACACAGGTGGAAAAGATCTGCAGTCCACTAAGGACAGGAAGGACGAGTTTAGGAGGCACTTCAATCCCTTAGTGTCCTCTGAGGCTGCAGAGCTCCATGAGTACAGCAAAAACCGGCCGTGAAGTGCGAAGCACCCCTGCCAGAAAACGTGCTGAAACCTTTCTTGGCTTCCACAATTGCACAATTGTGTTACTGTTTACCAGTATTATAGCCCAAATTAAACTGCTTCTTCTTTAGCTTAGCATTTGGCTTTAGTTCGTCAGTAATCCTAGAGTGCTCCTGCTAGCTGCTTCGCTTGACCTGTGTTCAAAACACCGAGCTACTAACGAGGCCGAAGAGGTGGCACGTGCGAGTGTCAGCACCCAGTGGCCTGAGGCAGGAGGCTCAAAGGCAGAATCTGACTCACAACACAAGGCCTGGGCAGACGGCTTAGTGGTTAAAGGCGTTTGCTTGTAAAGCCTTGTTGGTTAAAGGCGTTTGCTTGTAAAGCCTTGTTGGCCTGGATTCAATTCTCCAGCACCCAAATGGGCCTGGGGTTTTGGTTGCAGTAGCAAGAGACCCTGGTGTGTCAGAACCCACACACGTGTCTTAAAAAGCAAAACAAGGTTAATTCAGCGAAAAGCACCCCCTCCCTAACTTTATTCAATTTGATTTCTTGTCCTCCCCCCCCCCCCAGAAAATACTTCTTAGCTACTTGTGGTTTTGCTAATTTATTTCAGAAAGTTGTTCACATCGAAGCTCTTTGATACTGGCGGCTGGGGTCGGGGCCTCCCTGCTGGCCCCTCAGTTTCCCAGGTGTTTTGTGTGTCTCCCTTGTGCTATTAGTTTTCCTGTGGCCTTGTTGGTCAGATCCACAGAGGCAAATGCAAGCGTTCTTCCCTGCTTCAGAACGTGTGCTGTAATCACTACCTCCTCTCCGATCTTAGCTGGTGACAGATACCTTCAGAGAAAGGAAAGCAAAACGTGACTTAAGTAATCGGAGCACTATCAGGAAACTTCTGCTTCCATCAGATTCGTATAGCTGATCCTGACCAGGATTTTTCTTTCTTTTTTGAGGTATGGTCTTGCTATAGTTTAGGCTACCTGGAACTCACTATATAGTCTCAGGGTTGCCTTGAACTCACAGCGATACTCCTGGTATTAAAGGTGTGCGCCACCACACCTGGCTCCTGACCAGGTGGTTTTACCCAACCATCACTCATTCCTTTTCACATTAATTAGGGATTTTTCTTGCCTTTTTCTCCTTGAAGTTTCCCAATTCCTACTTATTCATGGCTAGTGCAAGATTTCCTATAGTTTTCATTAAATTTGCTTAGCTTTCTATGAAGAAATCCTTGCTGTGTGTATCCACATCAATACCCGATTCGACTCTGAAGTGACTTAGGGGCTGGAGAGATGGCTCAGTTAAGGCACTGCAGCCCAGTTGGCCTTGAGCTTGCAGCAGTCCTGCCCCAGCCTGCCCAGTGAGCCGCACCCCACACCTGGCATTGGAACTGTTTTTCACATTTTGCAAAAATGACTTCCAGCATCTCACAACAGTGTGGGACAGGCTGGCCTCTGGAGCACTGTCTCCTGAGTCTGTTATTTAAACTGAGTGTGACTATGTAGTGATGGGACATTTCAGCCGTTCACCTCATTAGAGTATGGTAAGTAGCAAAGGTTCCACTGTCCTCAGAGCTTTCTTTAGCTTTCTTTCCTCCCTTGGTTCTTCCCCCCCCCCCCCCATTTTTGTAACAGGGTTTTACTGCTACTTCAGAGCTGGGCTTACAGACACCACCACGATTGGTTGTTTCCTTGCATGCACTCAATACAACCCTCGTAACATTTGCACAAGTGTTTGTGTGTGTGTAAAGTGGCTAGCTAGAGCCCCAGGAACTCACCTGTCCTGCTTAGCTCTGGGAGCTACAAGCATGCATCACACCTGCCTTCTTTTTTTTTTTTTTCTTTTTCTTTCTTTCTTCCAAGGTAGTGTCTTGCTCTAGCTCAGGGTGACCTGGATCACACTCTGTAGTCCTAGGCTGGGCTTAAACTCACAGCCATCCTGCTACCTCAGCCTCCCAAGTATTGGGATTAAAGGTGTGCTCTACTACACTTGGCCACACTGTTTTTCACTTTCTGTTGCTGTTGCATGTGGTGTCGTATGTGCACGTTAGCTTGTGTGCAGGTCTGACAGTGTACGTGTGTGTACCTAACCAGTTTATCAACCGGGCTAGTCTAGCTAGGCAGCTTGCCCCAGGCAGGGATGCCATCTCGTGCCTCCCGAATGCTGGGAAGTACAGGTGGACCGCCATGTTCCAGGAGGGCAGGTCTGAACTCAGGTCTCCATGCTTGTCTGGCCAGTGCTCAAGCCTTCTCCCACTTCCTTTTCTGTGGTCGCTGAAGATCAAACTCAGGACCTCGTGCTTGCAAGGGAAGCACTTTACCGACCCAGCCCATCTTTTTAAGGACTGTATGAAAGTTATAAACCACGAATCTAATCAACTGTGGGTTGAAAATATTTGAAAAGAACTTGCCTCTGTCCTGAACATGTAGATTTTTTTGTCATTATTTCCCAAAGAGTATGGTATAACCTACTTACACAGCATTTTCACAAGTTCAGGTATTATAAGCTAGACATAAAGTATACAGGAAGGTGTAGGATAGCCTGAGACAGCATAGTGAATTCCCGGTCAGCCTGGACTAGAGTGAGGCCCTATCTTGAGCCACCCCATCACAAAATAAATAAAATTGTTCAGTTCTAGGTGTTCTGATATAAGACAGGGTCTTGCTATGTAGCCTAGTATGGCCTGGAACTAGCAGTAATCCTGCCTCAGCCTCCTGAATGCTGGGATTACAGGCCAGAGACACCATACCCAGTTCTAGAATTTTTTTTTTTTTGAGGTAGGGTCTCAGGCTGGCCTCGCACAGTGATTCTCCTATCTCTGTCTCCTGAGTGCTCGGATAAAAGGAATGTGCCACCATGGCTCAGTTCTAGGTGTTTTTTTTTTTTTTTTTTTTTTTTCCAAGGTAGGGTTTCACTCTAGCCCAGGCTGACCTAGAATTCACTATGGAGTCTCAGGGTGGCCTTGAACTCACAGCGATCCCCATACCTCTGCCTCACTGGGATTAAAGGCGTGCGCCACCATGCCCGGCCCAGTTTTAGGTTTTTAAGACCATGGAGTTTGTCATAAGTGTGGCTATACTTCACCATAAGCAGTAATTCAGCATCATTTATTATTTTCAGTGTGTGTATGTGTGGATGGGAGTATACCATGGCACGCATGGAGATGTGTACATGTGGATGGGCGTGTACCATGACACAACATGTATTCAGATATGTACGTGTGTATGGGCATGTAACATGGCACAACACGTATGGAGATGTATATGTGTGGATGGGCGCATACCATGACACAACACACATGGAGATGTGTACGCGTGGATTTGCGTGTACCACGGCACAACACGTATGGAGTTCAAAGGGTAACTGTGGGTGTCACGTCTCGCCTTCCACCTTGACTGAGGCACACCTCTTGTTCACCACTGTGCTCCACAGGCTAGCTGACCTGCCAGCTTCTTGTCCAGGAGTCTCCTGTCTACACCTCTCTTCTTGCTCTAAACACACTGGGATTACAGCATCTAGTTTCACATGGGTCCTAGAGTTCTGAACGCAAGCATTCAATGCTTGCATGGCAAGGACTTTATCCACTGAGCCACCTCCCCACCCCCAAGATCATCCTTTATTAACACTGTAAGTGTATTTAGCTATGGTTGTTCGAAATGAAGTATCACATTTTAGAAAAGTTCTTCCAGGGCTGGAGAGATAGATGGCTTAGTGGTTAAGGCACTTGGCTGGCAAGGCCAAAGGATCCAGGTTCGATTCTCTAGTACCCACATTAAGCCAGATGCACAAGGTGGTGCAAATGTCTGGAGTTCATATGCAATGGCTGGAGGTTATGACATGCCCATTCTCTCTATCTGCCTCTTTCTCTCTCTCTCTCATAAATAAATAAATATTCTTTTATAAAAAAAGTCCTTTGGGGTGCTATGTGGATACATACGTTATGTTCATGTCCACACTGACTCCAGGCGCCCCCCTTTCCGAGCATAACAGAGCCACTGTTGATATGCAGTCTATGAGGGTGGCAGTCATGCCACCGTGGAGGGTGCCCAGTTTATTAGTGTGCTGTTCTTCCACCTTCATTTCACAAGTTACTTTCCCAGGAGCAGCGGAGACAACAGTCACCTAGATGTTAAGCAAGCAAACAAAAGAATTTTGAACATTAATTCTATGGTACTAGAAAAGGCTAAGTCCAAACAGCCCATTAAGAACAGACATTAGAGCCGGGCATGGTGGTGCATGCCTTTAATCCCAGCACTCAGGAGGCAGAGGTAGGAGGATCACCATGAGTTTGAGGCCAGCCTGAGACTGAATTCCAGGTCAGCCTGGGGCAGAGTAAGACCCTACCTTGAAAAAAACAAAACAAAAAGAACAGTCACTGGAAACTGGGCTACACAGTGAGTTCGAGGTCAGCATGGGCTTAAAAAAAAAAAAAAAAACCCACAATATCTAGCAGCAGCTTTAATACCAGATTGAGCAAGGTCTGCCGGCACACACCTATCATCAGCACTTGGAAGGTGGAGGCAGGAGGATCAGAGGGTCAAGGCTATCCTCAGCTACACAGTGAGTTTAAGGGCAGCCTGGGTTATATGAATGAAACCCGTATCTCAAAAAGCTAAATCAGCTGGGCGTGGTGGTGCACGCCTTTAATCCCAACACTCAGGAGTATCACCATGAGTTCAGGGCCACTCTGAGACTATACAGTGAATTCCAGGTCAGAGTGAGACCCTACCTCAAAAAAAAAAAAAAAAAAAAAAAAAAACCCACTACATCAAACCACCACCCACCCAAAGCTCACAAAAGCCCAGACTGAATCAACAAGCGATGGTGAGTTTCGTCAAGGCAGAAGGCATTCTACTAGACCTCCCACTAGGCACCTCAGTTTACTTGACAGATGCTCACTAAGCACTGACTACAGTCTGGTTTTCAAAGAGCTCTCAGGGCCGGGAGGAGAGATCAGCAAATCAACAGACAGCCAATCCTGCTCAGTACACTTCACGCTCAACTTAGTCACGAATTAAGAAGTGGCCTGTGGTGGCTTCATGCCTGTGATCTCAACACTCGGGAGGGTTAGGAGTTCAAAGTCATAACTGAATGAATGAGTTTGAGGACAGACTGAGCTATATGAGGAGACCCAACCTGAAAAACAAAAATCAAGCTGGGCATGGTGGCGCACACCTTCAATCCCAGCACTCGGGAGGCACAGATAGGATTAACATGAGTTTCAGGCCAGGCTGAGCTGCAGAGATCCTACTTCGAAAAAAAAAAAAAAAAAAAAAATTCAGCAGTGGGGAGCAGGGGAGAAAGGACATGAGAGATTCACCTGATCGCAATATGACCAATAGGTAGTATGTTCACACGGTAATGTTTTCAATTAATAAAAGTAAAATAAATTTAAAAAAAGAACAAAAATTTAAAAAAGGAAGAGGGGAATGTGGAGGGAGGAGGGAGGAGGGGAAGGAGAAGTGAGAGCAGAGGGAAAAAAGCAGGCAGAAGAAAAAGGGGAGGAGGGGAGGAACAAGGGAGACAGGAAGAAGAGAAGGAAGAGGAAAAGGAGGGGAGAGGCAGGAAAGAAGGAATGAGAAGAAAAAGGCAGAAGCAAAGTGATGGTGTGGCTGTCAAGTGTCCCCCACAGCCCCAGGTGTCGTGATGAAGCCTCGTACTCAGTCCCCAGCTGCCGGGGCTACTGGGAGGTGGAGGCTTGCTGGAGGCGGGTGCAGCTGGGGACAGACCTTGGGGTAGATGAGTCCAGCCCACTGGGTGCCCAGAGCCAGCTTGCTCTTGCTGCTGTGTCTCTGCCGTGGATGTGTGATGTTGGGGGCCAGCGGTCAAGCCTTTTTCTGCCACGGTGAAGCTTCCCCTCAAAACTGTAAGCCTGAGAAGAAATCCTCTCCTCTGCTAAGCTGCTTCTGGTCGGGTGTTTTGTCCCACCGACAAGAACATCACTGCTGGGCTAGAGAGATGGTTCAGTGGTTAAGGTACTTGCCTGCAAAGCCTAAGAACCAGGGCTCAAATAAATGCCCAGTACCCACATAGAGCCAGCCAGATGCACAAAGTGGCGCATGCATCTGGAATTCATTTGCAGCAGTTGGACACTCTGGAATGTCCAGTCTCTCTTCTATCTTTCTCTGCTTGCAAATAAAAATATTAAAAAAAAAAAACATCCCTGTCACACAGAGAGGAAAGCTGAGCTGCTGGGGAAGGCTCCCCCAGGCCTCCTCTGTACTCTGCGCTTCCACACAGAAGTTCTGCAGCTGACCTCGTTTGGAACTGAGAACCCATAGCCATCAGAGAAAGACTTGGAGGAATGACAGTAAAAAGAAGAGAACCAGACCAGAAAGGCATGAGCCTAGTCCACAGAGTGAAGTTACGAGAAACCCAGAACCACGAGCCAGCAAGCGCCAGGAGAAGCGTAACAGAGCCACAGGGAGGACCTTTCATCCCCGCACTCGGGAGGCAGAGGTAGGAGGATCGCCGTGAGTTCGAGGCCACCCTGAGACTACACAGCGAGTTCCAGGTCTGCCTGGAATAGAGTGAGACCCTAAGTTGAAAAATCGAAAAACAAAAAACAAATCCAATGGGCTAACGTAGTACTCCCTCCCAAGTGCTATGCCACCACACATTTTAAGAATTATAAATCATCCTCAATTCCATTAAAAATTCACTTAAGGGCTGGAGAGATGGCTTAGTGGTTAAGGCGCTTGCCTGAGAAGCCAAAGAATGCATGTGCATATCTCCAGGTCCCATGTAGCCAGACGTGAAGTGACACAAGTGTGCAATGGCATACATGCTCACAAGGGGGCACACGCATCACATTCACAGTGGCTGAAAGGCCCTGGCGTGTCCATTCTCAATCTCTGTCTCTCAAAAATAAAAAATTAAAATTAAAAATCCACCTTAAAAAGTGTGGGTAAAAACCATACGTGTGTGTGTGTGTATGTGTGTGTGAACTGTGAGAATCCAGGGCTTGGTGACGCACACCTATAATCCCTCAGGATCAGCACTTGGGAGGCAGAGATAGGAAGATTGCTGTGAGTTGGAGGCCACCCTGAGACTTCATAGTGAATTCCAGGCCAGCCTGGGCTACAGCAAGACCCTACCTCGAAAAAAAAAAATTTTTTTTTAAAGAGAGCAAATTCTCTCCCCATGAGAGACAAGCATGCTTGTTTAGAATTCACACTGAATAATCAATGCACTCGACCTGCTTCAGGAGTTAGTAAGCACTACGACTAAGACGCATTTACAGATCCAAAAAACCCTAATCAGAGGTTACTTTATTCGCCTTCAATACCTTTTCCAAAACTCTATCAAAACCTCGAGCTTGGGCGAAGGCCTTCATGACTTCCCGCAATGTCTGGGTCACGCCGTTCATCGTGGACACAAACCTCTGGGCTCTTGCGCGACCATGAACTCTTGGAACAGAAGTTGCCCGCCGCGAGAAGGTCAAGTGTGCACACACCTTTATATTCCGGTCAGGCGACGCGCGCGCTGCCCTAAGCGTTCCCCGCACCCCGCGCACCGACGTTCCGGGCACCCTCTCGGGACCGAGTGCGCACGCGCCGTCAGGAACACCGCGCAGCCCCGCCTGGGAACCTTGGGAAAGCGGGACGCGCTTCCCCGCCGGAAACGTGATGCGGACGTACGAGCCGGGCGGCGCCTGCGCAGACTCGGGCTGGGTATGGTTGCCGGACGGCGATGGAGTCGGGAAACGGAGCGGACGCGGAAGAGACCCGGAGGCTTCGGTGTCTGGAGTTTGCGTTGGTGGCCAAGTGCGACACCACCGTAGCTCACTCCTATCTGACCGAGAACGACTGGAATGTGAATGTAGGCTTCGCTCTCTCTCGCTTCCGCCTCCTCTCCCGCGGCGGGTCCGCATCCTCACGTGTCTTTGTTTTTTTTTTTTTTTTTTTGGTTGTCTCACTCTAGCTCCGGCTGACCTGGAATTCAGTATGGAGTCTCAAGGTGGCCTCGAACTCACGGCGATCCTCCTACCTCTGCCTCCCGAGTGCTGCTGGGATTTAAAGGCGTGCGCCACCATGCCCAGCTCTTTATTTAAAAAAAAAAATTATTGCCTTGAGACTCCATACTGAATTCCAGGTCAGCCTGGGCTAAGGTGGGACCCTAACCCAAAAAGCAAAAAAAAAAAAAAAAAAAAAATTATTTATTTGAGAGAGACAGAGAATGGGCGTACCAGGGCCTCCAGCCACTGCAAACGAACTCCAGGTGCATGCGCCCCCTTGTTCATCTGACTTACGTGGGTCGTGGAGAATGGAACCTAGCCATCCCTCTAGGCCTTTTTAGCTTTTTTTTTTTTTTTTTTTTCTTTGTCCCCCAGAAAGCACTGAGCGCCTTCTTCGAGCCGGCAGACAAGGACCCCACGAAGCCGAGCCAGCCTACGCCCACCTTCGAGGCGGACCACTGGTAGGCGATGGGGGAGGGAGGCTTCGTGTCGGGCCGCGTTGGGCGCCCCCGGCTGTAGAACCCGAGCGAACGCTTCTCAGAGGAGCCGTGCGATTTGCCCTTTTGTTGTTGTTATTTGTTTATATGGTTTGTTTTGATTTTGGTTTTTCCAGGTAGGGTATCGCTCTAGCCCAGGCTGACCTAAGATTCACTCTATGGTCCCAAGCTGGTCTCGAACTCAGTGATCCTCCTACTTCTGCCTTCCTAAGGCTAGGATTTCACCTAGCTGCTAATTTTTTTTTTTTTTTTTAATATGAGACAGCCCTATGTAGCTTAAGCCGACCTCAAACTTGCTATGTAGCTGAGGATGGCCTTGAGCTCCCGATCCTCCTGCCTCTACCTCAGCAGTGCTGGGATTCCAAGTGCAACTTTGGAAGTCTCCCTGCTTCTGTTCTGTATTCATTTGCTGTCCTCCTCTCCGCAGCATAACAAGTTAACATCCTCCCACCCTTTCACTTTGTGATAGCATCTCATGGAATCGTCCAGGCTAATCTCAAACCTCCAATCCTCCTGCCTCAGCACCTCCCCCCCCCCACCTGCATGAAGTGCTGGGATTACAGGAGGTACCACCATTCCTGGAAATATGATTATTTAAATTATATGTCATTGAAGGATTGAATCAACTATACCTTGAGAGTGAATAATGATGGAATCACTTTTTCTGAGCCACATGACTTTATTTATTTATTTATTTATGTTGGTTTTCAAGCCTGGCTGTGGCTTGCTTTTCTATTGACAGATATTTCTAGGGCACATTTAGGACTCAAAATTTATCCAGTTGCGTATGATGACACACACCTTTAACCCCAGTACTCAGGAGTTAGAGGTAGGAGGATCACTGTGAGTTCAAGGCAAGCCTGGAACTATTGTGCATTCCAGGTCAGTCTGGGCCAGAGTGAGACCATACCTCAGAAAAAAAAAAAAGAAAAAAGAAAATTTATCCAAAATGCATGGGACCAAGAAGCTTTTCAAATTTGGAGGCAATTTGGAATTTTGGTTTTCTGATAGGGCTGCTTAATCCATATTTTCAAATTGATGGGTACAAAGGCAACATAGTTCTTTAAGTGATTTGTAGATTGTTTTTTAAATCCAGCTTTTTTTCTTATCTTGCCAGTATTGACCTAACCAACGAGGAAAACGTGGAAGACCTTATTCATGAAACCGCACCAATCACAAGTGTAGTAGATGGTGGCTTGTTCACGTTTATTACCTGGAATATCGATGGACTGGACGCCAGCAACCTGCAGGAGAGGGCTCAAGCGGTGTGCACTTGCCTAGCTGGGTGAGCCTGGCCACTTGAGTCTGTCTTTACAAGGCAACCCGTCAGGGTTACAGGCTTCAGATGGAAACTCTGGTTCAAAGGTTACAATGAGAACAGTTATTTGAAGGAGTTGTGGTTATTTTCACCTGGGATGTGTCGGTGGGCGGGGGGAGTGCCACATTTTATTAAAAACCTTCTAGAATTACTTGTTTTATTTTATTTTTGTTTTTATTTATTTGACAGAAAGAAGGAGGGAGGGAGAGAGACAGAATGGGCACGCCAGGGCCTCCAGCCACTGCAAACAAATTTCAGACACATGTGCCACTTTGTGCATCTGGCTTAACGTGGGTCCTGGGAAATTGAACCTAGGTCCTTTGGCTTTGCAAGCAAGCACCTTAACCACTAAGCCATCGCTCTAGCCCTAGAATTATTTTACATAGTGAACTTTGTATAGAATCACTGCCATGAAATTTAAATTACTAAAAAGCTCTTTTTCTGACCTTGGGCAAAGCCCTGATACCTCTGGGGCACAGGTTTCTTACTTGGATGACCATTTGAAGAGAAGCAGAAGACCACTGGAATGTGCCATCCCTTGGAGGACCTTTGCTGGTTACAGTGTTTTTGGTGTCAGTTACTGGTGGGCTTTTTTTTTTTTTTTTTTTTTTTTTTGCAGTGCTGTGATCTAACTCAGGGCCTTGCTTAGGCAAATGCTCTACCATTGAGCTATACTTCCAACCCTCCAGTTCTTTTTGATTTGATCATTATGGTGGTTTGTAAAATCACACTGGTCTTCCTTGTTCACAGTTGCCAAAGATGAATCTAAACATTGACTGCTACCTGCTCTGGGCAGGGGCAGGGCGGGAGTATTCTTGTGTATTATGGAGTTTGGGTCCTCTAGGAGGGGGCTGCTTTCATTAGATGGTCTTTTAAATCAGGTACAGGGCCGGAGAGGGCTTAGAGGTTAAGGTATTTGCCTGCGAAGCCACAGGACCCAGGTTCAATTCCCCAGGACCCACGTAAGCCAGATGCACAAGGGGGCACATGCGTCTGGAGTTCATTTGCAGTGCCTGGAGGCCCTGGTGTGCCCATTCTCTGTCTATCTCTCTTCTCTCTCTCCTCTGCTTGCAAATAAATAAATAAAATAAAATAAAAAGATTTGTTTTTTTAAATCAGGTACAGCCCAGATGTGGTGTTTCTACAGGAAGTTATTCCCCTGTATTGTGTCTACCTGAAGAAGAGAGCAAGTAGTTACAGAATTATCACAGGTGATGCTTCCAGTGTTTGCCCTTTTCTTCAGGCCGTAGCCAGTGGCAGAGAAGGGCTGGGCCGGGCTGGAACTGCGCTGGTGGAGTGCTTGCCTCGCGCCCAGGAGGCCCTGAGCTCAGCCCAGCACTGTTTACACCAGGTGTGCTGTGGTGGAAGGCTTGCCTGGCACGCACAAAGCTGTCAGCCTGGGCTCGAGTAAGACTCTGCAAAAAATCAAAAAGTAAAAATAAAAAGTGTGTGTGTGTGTGTGTGTGTGTGTGTGTGTACACGTACACATACTTACTGAGAAAGAGAAAATGCGTGTGCCATGTCTGCGTGGGCACACCACGCCTCTTGTTGCTGCAAACAAACATTAGTTACGTGCAGCATTTTGTGCATCTGGCTTTAAATGGATACTGGGTAATAAAACCCAAGCTGCCCTCCAAGGCTCAGGGTCCATTGTGGAAGAGGTGGCAGAAAGAATGTAAGAGCCAAAGGAAGGGTAGGACTCCTTACAACGTGCTCCTCCAGACACAAAATGGCCTGAATATCCACGACCTCACAGTGCCTGACACTACCTACACAAGACCTTCATAATAGGAGGAAAAGATCATGACATCCAAATAAAAGAGAATGATTGAGAGGGGAGAGGGAATATTAAGGAGAGTGGAGTTTCAAAGGGGAAAGTGGGGAGAGGGGAGAGTTACCATGGGATGTTCTTTACAATCGTGGAAGTTGTCAATTAGACAAAGAAAGAAAGAAAAAAAAAAAAGAAACCATCAGAGCTGTAAGTGGTGGCACATGCCTTTAATCCCAGCACTCAAAAGGCGGAGGTAGGAGGATCTCCATGAGTTCGATGCCACCTTGAGACTACATAGTGAATTCCAGGTCAGCCTGGGCTAGAGTGAGACTCTACCTCGAGAAACCAAAAAAAAAAAAAAAGTGCTAAAATTAAAGGCATGTGCCACCACTCCCCTGCCTCTTTTTCCCCCCTTTTTGTGAGTTTCTAAAAGTTGATGGAATTTGCTCATAATTTAACAGGGACATGTTGCCACTGCCAATGAACTCCAGATGCATGTGCAACCATGTGTATCTGGCTTACATGGGTCCTAAGGAATTGAACCTGGGTCTGTAGGCTTCGTAAGCAAGCGCCTTAATAGTAAGCCATCTTTCCAGGCCTCTTTTCTCTCTCTTTTTTTTTTTTAAGGCAGGATCTCACTGGAGCCCAGACTTACCCAGACTGGCCTTGAACTTAAGGTGATCCTCCTACCTCAGCTTCCTGAGTGCTAGGATTAGTGGTATGTGCCATCACACCTGGCTTTTGTTGTTGTTGTTTGTTTGTTTGTTTGTTTGTTTGAGGTAAGATCTCACTCTAGTCAAGACTG
This sequence comes from Dipus sagitta, assembly GCA_036346955.1. Classification (NCBI taxonomy): domain Eukaryota; kingdom Metazoa; phylum Chordata; class Mammalia; order Rodentia; family Dipodidae; genus Dipus; species Dipus sagitta. The sequence goes on from CM070782.1 coordinate 3,146,971, forward strand.
ACCTGGAATTCACTATGTAGTCTCAGGGTGGCCTAGAACTCACAGCGATCCTCCTGCCTCTGCCTCCCTAGTGCTGGGATTAAAGGCTTGTGCCACCTGCTGTCTGACTATTTTTATATTTATCTCTGCTTAAACTTTCAGAGGGGGCAGGTAAACATAGACGTAGTTGGCTGTCTTGAAGTATTTTGAAAGAAAAGTTTAAAAGATTTGAATCCATTTAAACATGTTATCTCCTTGTTATAAAATCTCCAGTGGGCAGCTGGGCATGAGGTAGAGTAAGACCGTGCCTCAAAACAAACAGAAAAACTTGAGTGGGGCCTGGCGTGATGGCACACGCCTTTAATCCCAGCACTGGGGAGGCAGAGGTAGGAGGATTGCTGTGAATTTGAGGCCGCCCCGAGACTACATAGTGAATCCCAGGTCAGCCTGGGCTAGAGCGAGACCCTACCTCGAAATGCCAAAAAATAAAAATAAAAAAATAAAACAAGTGGGGAAGCATATGGTAAACTGAAAATCTTTTTGACCTCATCTAATTCTCTTCCACAAACTTCTGAAGGTAATGAAGAAGGATATTTCACAGCTATATTGTTGAAGAAAGAAAGAGTGAAATTTATAAGCAAAGAGATTATTCCTTTTCCAAGCACAAAAATGATGAGGAACCTTTTGCGTGTACATGTAAGTAAAGTTGGAGGGTTTTTTTTTGTTTTGTTTTCTTCGAGTTAGGGTCTTGCTCTGGAATTCTATGTAGTCTCAGGATAGCCTCGAACTCACAGCAATTCTAACTCTACCTCCTGAGTGCTGGGATTTAAGGCATGCGCCACCACAGCCAGCAAGTTGGAGGTTTTTTTAAAAGAGCATTACCTTTAGAGGAAAGTTTGGTCTTTATATGGTCTTTTAAATAGTCTTAGAGAACTCTCACAGAACCCAACTGTCATACAACTTACAGATGAGTGAAGGGGAGTGTGTGCATGTAGACAGCAGCTAAGAAGTCCTGTGTGCCACAAAGGGATATAGTAAGTGGCAGCCTGCGAAAGTTTAGCGTAATTTTAATTTTAGCCAGATTGATGAGCAAGTGTTTCATGATAAAAATTGTGTTAATGACTTTGCCCATTGCTGTGATAAAATACCTAACACAAACGAGAAGAGGGTCCCCGCTTGAGGGGAGCTAGTCTGTCACAGTGGGGACAGGATGGCGGTGGGAGTGAGAGAGAGAGAGAAGCAGAGAGGGATGAACGCTGCCACTCCCCTGACTTTCTTTTTTCTTTTTTATTCAGTAAAGGACCTCAGTCAGTGGGAATGCTGCCCCCCACATTCGGGTGGGTGTTCCCTCAGTTAAATCTCTTTGGTTTTTCAAGGTAGGGGCTCACTCTGGCCCAGGCTGTCCTGGAATTAACTATGTGTTCTCAGGGTGGCCTTGAACTCACAGCAATCCTCCTACCTCTGCCTCTTGAGTGCTGGGATTAAAGACATGCGCCACCACACCTGGCAGTCAAGTGTCTGAGAAAACACCTTCATTAATTCCCTGGATTCTTTTAAATTTTTTTTGTTTGTTTTGTTTTGTTTTGTTTTTTTGGTTTTTCTGAGGTAGGGATTCACTCTATTCTAGGCTTACCTGGAATTCACTATGTACTCTCGGGGTAGCCTTGAACTCACAGTAATCCTCCTATTTCTGCCTCCTGAGTGCAGGGATTAAAGGTATGCACCACCACACCTGACTTTTTTTTTTTTTTAGGTAGGGTCTCACTCTAGCCCAGGCTGACTTGGAATTCACTCTGTAGTCTCAGGGTGGCCTTGAACTCACGGTGATCCTCCTACCTCTGCCTCCAGAGTGCTGGAATTAAAGGCATGTGCCACCACACCTGGCTTGGGTGTTTCTTTTTAGTCCATTGTAGTTGACCATGGATAATGCCATCACAGACATGGGATTTGAATTGAAATACAAATATCTGAAAAACATTGGAAGATCTAGACATTAAGAGCTCACGTAAAGGGCTGGAGAGATGTATTAGCACTTAAGGCATTTGCTTGCAAAGCATAACAGCCCGGGTTTAGTACCCACATAAAGCAGGATGCACAATGTGGCGCATGCATCTGGAGTTTGTTTGCAGTGGCTAGAGGCCCTGATGTGTTTCTTCTCGTTCCTTCCCCACCCTCTTACAAATATATAATTTTTTTTTTTAAAGAACAAAAAGAGGGTGGGTGTGATGGTCCACACCTTTAATCCTTTGTGAGAGGATTGAACGCTTTGAGTGGGAGGCTAGCCTGAGACTACATGCTGAATTCCAAGTCAGCTAAAGCGAAACAAACAACAAGAAAAAAGCTTTAATCGCAGCACATGAGAGGCATGGGTAGCTGAATCACTGAGTTTCAGGCCACCCTGAGATTACATAGTCAATTCCAGGTCAGCCTGGGCTAGAGAGTGAACCCTACCTCAAAAATAAACAAATAACTAAAGCCAGGCATCATGGCACATAGTTGTTTTTTTGTTTTGTTTTGTTTTGTTTTCTGAGGTATACCCAACAGACTGGACTTTTTTTATGCAAGAGAGAAAATTGGTGCAGTAGAGCCTCCATCCACAACAATTGAACTCCATGTGTGTGCATCACCGTGTGCACATGTGCAACCTTGCACACTGGCATCACTTTTTATGTCAGGCTTACGTGGGACCAGGAGAGTGGAACATGGGTTCTTAGGCTTTGCAGACAAGCACCTTAACTGCTAAGCCATCTCCCCAGCCTTTAATCCCATGTCTGATGGCATCCATGCTCACCTACAATGGACTAGAAAGAAACATCCAAGCCAGGTGTGGTGGCGCACGCCTGTAATCCCAGAACACAGGTAGGAGGATCACCATGAGTTCCAGGCCACCCTGAGACTACTGGGTGAATTGCAGGTCAGTCTGGGCTAGAGTGAGACCCTACCTTGAAAAACAAAAAAAAAAACTTCCCAGCTTCAGAAAGGGCAGGTGCTCCTCTGTCACATGTATGGGAATGGGGCTGCGGGGTGGTTATGTGGCATGGGGCTTACTTGCTCCACCGTGGGCAGAGTTAGCCCCTTTACCCTGTACAGAGGCACATCGCTGGCCATACAGTTTTGGTTGAGCATATGCCAATTGGTTGACTAGTCTGCTGGCTGTTACTAGTGGACAGTGTAAGTTGAACTATAATTATTTATCATACTGCAGGTGACTATATCTGGGAATGAGTTTTATCTTATGACATCCCATTTGGAGAGCACCAGAGAGCATGCTGCAGGAACGAATGAATCAGTTAAAGATTGTTTTTCAGAAAATGCAAGAGGCTCCAGAGTCGACTACGGTTGTATTTGCAGGAGATACAAATTTAAGGGACCAGGAAGTGAGTAACAAATTTGGTTCAGTGTTAAAATACTATGATAATAGCGAACAGACCTTTTAAGTTGGGAGGAAAGATGAATATGCAAATATTACCCAGTATTCACTGTGTTCATTTTCTTCCCAGGTCACTAAGTGTGGTGGGTTGCCCGGTAACATCTTCGATGCCTGGGAGTTTTTGGGCAAGCCCAAGCATTGCCAGTACACCTGGGACACCCGGATGAACACTAACCTTGGGATACCTGCTGCCCGAAAGCACCGTTTTGATCGCATCTATTTCAGAGCAGAGCAGGGCCGCCTTATTCCCCAGTCCTTGGACCTGGTTGGCATGGACAAACTTGAATGTGGTAAATTCCCTAGTGATCACTGGGGTATTCTGTGTGGCATGGATGTAGTTCTGTGAGGTGCTTCCCCACGTGAGTTCAAGTGTTATGTTCTGGGTGTTTGCGCATCTCTCTACCTGGAAAAGTAGTTTACATAGAGGAAACTGGATCATTAAAGAAAAACGTTATGTTTCATTTTGAACTTTCGTTCTCAGAATAAAGTATTAGAGTTCATTTAAATTAACATGCTCATGCTCAGAATGTGAGGACTCACAGCTCACCGGCTTGGACAGTGCTCACGGCAGCCAGCCGCACTCCAAGTAGGGCAGACTGCCTCACAGCTAACCCTGACCACGTTTCCTGCTTGAATCAGGACCAAAACAATATTTTAAACAAATCATTAAAACAAGTTCTTGAATTCTGTCTCTGTCATATTTTATAAAATTTAGACAATCAAGGGAGAAGTCATGACACTTGCAGTTAAGTAGATGACAGCTGTCCTACATCAGAGTTGTTTTCATCAGTTACCAGCATATAATGCATAAGCTATGAGTAAACTCTGCGATTTAAAACCCCTTCACTCTGACTGTGATTGTTGGTAATAAAGGCAAAGTTGGGCTTGGTAATGATGAAAGCCAGTTTTATAGCAAAATGGGAATTTTTTTTCCCAAGAGAAAGTAAATTTCTGAGGAGAAATAGTCTGTTTGTTTTGTTACGGTTGAATGGAACTGTTTCGCAGGTAGCGAATAAAGAATACTTTTAAATTTTTTATATCATATATGGTGTACTCTATTACCCCCTCAGCCCTGCTCCCGTTTCCCTGGGGCCCGCTTGGTGGGATTATGGTGTTCACTGTGAGGTGGCGGGGACCATGCAAGAATGCTTTTAGTTCTTGTTCCTTTTTTAAAATGACTGACCTTTAAATGTTCTCTAGAGAAAATAAAAAATGTCCATGAAGTGTACTATAAATAAAGAATATTACTTGCTCATACATGTTTGTGCATGCTGGTTTTGTTCTTGCTGTACTTTGTATAGAAAAAGCAGCTTGTTTCCATGTTGCCTCAACCTCGCCAGGCATTGTCAAGACTGTGTTTGTTTCCTTTTCTCAAGACAAATCCTGGCACTTGGGAAGCTGTGTTGGAGGCCAGCCGGGACTACAAAGTGAGGCTCTGTCTCAAAATGCTGTAGTTATCTTCACTTTGGCAAGCAGCAAGAGTGAGCTGAGCTCTCGCAAGGGAGCGTGCCTGTAACACCCCGAAACACATGTGCCCCAACAAGGCTCCACTGTCCTAGTTGCCACCAGTTGGGGGCCAGGCACTTATCAAGAGACCATAAATGAAAGCATCTGAAAAAGACAATCTGAGGCTGGAGAAATGACTCAGCACTTAAGGTGCTTGACTGCAAAGCCTGATGTAATGACCCGGACTCCATCCCCAGGGCCCATGTGAAGCCAGATGTGCAAGCTGCCCGGAAGCCCTGGTGTGCCCATTCTGTCTCTCTCTCTGCTTGCAAATAAATAAAAATTATTTATTTATTTGGGGAAGAGAGAGTGAAATGGCATGCCAGGACTTCCAGACACATGCGCCACCTTGTGCATCTGGTATATGTGGGTACTGGGGAATCGAGCCTGGGTCTGTAGGCTTTGCAAGCTAGCACCCTAACCACTAAGCCATCTCCAGCCCTAACTAACATTTTTTTAAATAAAGACAGTTTAAACTTAGAGGTAGTTTGACTTATTTTTGTGTGTGTGGGGGGGGGGGGGCCACAAACACATGTCTATTCAACCCAGGTAGGACAGCCCAAAGCACAAACTTAAATTTTGTGAAGCAGTGCGTTTATTGGGGTTACTTAGAGTATGTGGGTAACTCAGAAACCGCTACGTCACTGCAAAGTCCCACCCCATCCTGGATGGGGACTTCACAGACACTGTATCATCCCCCTCCGTTAATCTAGTTCCTGTACACGACCTCAGTGCAGGCCTGTGCCCTGTGCCCACAGGACCCCAGTGGAGATCACCCTCCAAAGTGCTCAGGCAGTAAGTAACACTGGGGGAATTGAGTACTGCCCAGTCAGCAAGCACGCCTAGCTGGCTAGGGTGGCGCCCTGACCCGCTTGGAGATGACACACACGAGAGGAGGCTGCTTAGAACCTAGGTCACCCAGCCCAAGCAAGAGGGGCACACAACCTCCCCACTCTTCCCCCTTAACCACAGCTGACCTGGTGATACAAGCGAGGGGCCTTAAGAACAGGTACCTCACTCAACAAGAGGTCCAGCTGGAGACGGGCAGACCCGAGACCACGCAAGACATCGCGTCAACAGATGCCCCAGGAATGCCTGGCCTCGATGGATGCCAACGACGAACACACAGAAGAAACTCCCAACATAGGATCCTGCACTGAAGACATGCTAGACCAACTACAAAACCGTGAACAAAAGGGTGTCGGAACCGGAAGCTTCTCTCAAGATCGCTTGCAGCTGAGGGCAGGGCAGGAGGGAAAAGTAGCTGGAATCCGGGGCGAGGGTCTTGCGAGCTTCCCACCCCATCGACTTTGATGTCAGGAGCCCCATTTCCATGGCCACAAACCTGACCTGACCGTCGCTCGATGGCTCCCAGGTCAAAGCCTTCACCAATCCAAGCCTGCATCGCGCTGTGCCTGCAGGGAAATCGCCGAGCAACTGACCAACGTTCCTTTTCTTTTTCTTTGTTTGGTTTTCCGAGGTAGGGTCTCACCCCAGCTCAGGCTGACCTGGGCTTCATTGTGTCATCTCAGGGTGGTCCTTTTCCTTTTGTAGAAGGGAAAGGAGCTTTCTATTCCTGGTCTTGAGAGCAGGGGAGGGTCTCTGGATAGACATAACTTGAGGGGTGAGAGCATAGGACGCTAATTCCTCAAGCCAGAGGCACTCTCCAACTCTTATAACTGGCAAATGTCACACACGGAAGAGCTTGTTTTAGGAAAATGAAGTAAAAAAAAAAAACTCCCAAGTATGTAATCCACATGGTGACTTGGATCAGGTTTTCTTACAACCTGAGAGATGTAAATTAGGTGTCCGGTTGGGATGAACTTCATTGGTTAAGTGTAACTGTATGTGGAGGACCTAGATTGGTTGGTGGGTCAAGGAGAAGAGGGCAAACTTCAAAGAGCCAGCAGCAGGCAGAGGAAAAAAAAAAAAAAAGCCCAGGAACTCTCTTTGCCCCCCCAAAAACCAAATAAAAATAAAATATATAAGAAAAAAAAGCAAAAAGGCTGGAGAGACAGATGCCTTGGTGGTTAAGGCACTTGTCTGCAAAGCCTAAGGACCCTGGTTCGATTCCCCAGGACCCACGTAAACCAGATGCACAAGGTGGCACATGCATCTGAAGTTCGTTTACAGTGGCTAGAGGCCCTGCCTACTGTGTCCATTCTCCCCCACTCTCAAATATATAAAAATAATTTAAAAAAAAAAAGGCAAAAAAGCCCAGGAAAAACTCCTAGAGGGAGAACTAGGAAGCTGTCCCTGGTGGCCGTCTTGAGTCAGTTGCCTTTTAGTCTTGCCAGGGCAGGCTGGCATACATGTTCTTTTGGTCCTGTGCCCCCAGTAGCTCTACAAAAGAAGACTATTTTGCTCTAGTCCCCCCTCCCCTTTTTTTTATTTTTCCTCAAGGTAGGGTCTCACTGTAGCCCAGACTGATCTGGAACTCACTCTATAATCAGGCTGGCCTTGAACTCACAGTGATCCTCCTACCTCTGTCTCCCAAGTGTTGGGATTACAAAGGTATGTACTGCCATGCCTGGCTGCAATAACTTTTTAAAATGTATTTTTATTTTATTTGTTTTTTTTTTTAGTATTTCGAGGTAGGGTCTCACTGTAACCCAGGCTGACCTGTTATTATTCTCAGGGTAGCATTGAACTCACAGCAATCCTCTACCTCTGCCTCCCTAGTGCTGAGATTAAAGGCATGTGCCATCACACCTGGCTTTATTTTTATTTATTTAATTGTGAGAGGGATGAGGGAAGAGAGAGCGAATGGGTGTGTCAGGGCCCCCAGCCACTGCAAATGAACTCCAGATGCATGCACCACCTGGTGCATCTGGTTTACATGGGTACCGGGGAATTGAACCTAGGTCCTTTAGCAGTTGCAGGCAAGTGTCTTAACTGCTAAGCCATCTCCAGCCCCTCCCCCAAACGAATTTTTTAAAATGACTTATTTTTATTCATTTATTTCAGAGAAAGAGGCAAATAGATAGAGAATGGGTGCGCTAGGACCTCCAGCCGCTGCAAACAAACTCCAGACACATGTGCCACCTTGTGTATCTGGCTTACATAGGCTCTGGGAAATTGAACTTGGGTCCTTTAGCTTTGCAGGCAAGCACCTTAACCTTGGGATGACTCAGAAGGCATCATGGTGCTGGAAAGAAGTGACAGGAGTGCTCAGCACTGCAATATCTCTATCACACCTTCCAAGGCTCAGGGTCCATTGTGGAAGAGGTGGAGGAAAGAATGTAAGAGCCAAAGGAAGGGTAGGACTCCTTACAATGTACTCCCGCTCCCCCAGACACAAAATGGCCTAGATATCCATGACCTCATAGTGCCTGACACTGCCTACACAAGACCATCACAAGAGGAGGAAAAGATCATGACATCAAAATAAAAGAGAGGCTGATTGAGATGGGGAGGGGATATGATGGATAATGGAGTTTCAAAGGGGAAAGTGGGGGGGGGGAGGGTATTACCATGGGATATTTTTTATAATCATGGAAGTTGTTAATAAAAGTTTGAAATTTAAAAAATTGCTTAGATTATAGAGTTTAGAATTTCCACCATCCAAAGATAACTTTTGATACTATTCTGGTGGTATTTCTTCCCAGTTGGACCATTTCTAGGAAACATACAATCAGGATGATACGATGTGTGTTTTTTTTTAAAGATATTTATTTATTTATTTGAGAGTGAGAGCGAGAGAGAGAGAGAGAGAGAGAGAGAATGGGCATACTAGGGCCTCCTGCCATTGCAAATGAACTCCGGAGATATGTGCCACTTTGTTCATCTGGCTTTAAGTGGGTCCTAGGGAATTGAACCTGGGCTGTCAGGCTTTGCAAGCAAGCTCCCCAGCCCCCATGAGACTTGTAATTCAATGACCTGTTCCACTATGAAGATACAAAGAGAGTGGGAGCCAGGGGCCCCTTTGCTCTGATCAACCTTGTGCCCCTCTTTGCAGGGTGACTTCTCAAGTGTTCTGGCCATGGCCACCGAGACCCCATCACTAAGCTCCGTGTCTGCTACCCGTTGCGGATAGACAACCTCATCCAGCGTTGCACGTGGGATGGCGCTAGCAACTGCGGTGAGTCCCAGTGCCCAGAGGGACGGGAAGAAACTTAAGGACGCTTATCTGCGTATATTAGAGACCCCTGCCTAGGTACGGCTGGAGCCGTTCAACCCTTTTCTTTCTTGTTTGGTTTTTCTGAGGTAGGGTCTTGCTCTAACCCAGCCTGATCTAGAATTCACTATGTAGTCTCAGGCTGAACTCAAACTCATGGCAATCCTTGTCAAAAAGAAAAATAGTGGGGACTGGACAGATGACTTAGCAGTTAAAGCATTGGCCTAAGAAGCCAAAGGACTCAGGTTTGATTCCCCAGGAGCCACGTAAGCCAGATGCACAAGGTGGCACATGTGTCTAGAGTTGTTTTACAGCAGCTGAATGCCCTGGTGTGCCCATTTTTCTCTCTCTGTCTCTTTCTGTGTTTAATAAATAAAATGAAATGAACAAAAAAAAATTTTTTAACGTATTGGATGGGCCGGGCGTGGTGGCGCACGTCTTTAATCCCAGTACTTGGGAGGCAGAGGTAGGAGGATTGCTGTGAGTTCAAGGCCACCCTGAGACTATATAGTGAATTCCAGGTCAGCCTAGGCTAGAGTGAGATCCTACCTCAGACGAAAAAAAAAAAAAAAAAAAAAAAGAGGAGAGATAACAACATAAGGGGTCTGGGGTCTGGGGAGATGGCTCAGTGGCTAAAGGCACCCTGATGGCCCAGTTGCAGTTTGCTGGCCACTCACATGAAACCAGACAGGCATTCAGTTGCAGTGGCAAGAGACCCGAGTGTACCCATACACACATATGTACAAATAATTTTTGTTTTTGTTTTCCGACGTAGGGTCTCACTTTAGCTCAGGCTGACCTGGAATTCACTCTGTAGTCTCAGGGTGGCCTCAAACTCATGGTGATCCTCCCGCCTCTCCCTCTGAAGTGCTGGGCTTAAAGGAGTGTGCCACCACACCTGGTAAATTAAAAAAAATAATAATAATGACATTTACCAGGCGTGGTGGCACACAGCTTTAACCCCAGCACATAAAATCCATGTCATGTGCTTCGAAGTGATATTCATTACATAATTTTTTCTACCAATTCAATCTTATTTTAAAGATATGGAGAGAAATTTAATCATGTTTTCCCACAAAGTGGCTCTCCAGAGCAGTTGCCTGGGGTTAAGAGTAGCTTGACAAGTTGGCTGGCTTGTGAAAGTTCCCCACCTGCTCATGGTCCTGAAGCTGATGCACTGGCATTGAAAAAAATAAAAGAAGGGGCTGGAGAGATGGCTTAGTGGTTAAGTGCTTGTCTGTGAAGCCTAAGGACCCCGGTTCGAGGCTCTGTTCCCCAGGACCCACATTAGCCAGATGCACAAGGGGGCGCATGCATCTGGAGTTCGTTTGCAGTGGCTGGAAGCCCTGGCGCGTCCATTCTCTCTTTCTCTCTCTCTCTATCTGCCTCTTTCTCTCTCTGTCACTCTCAAATAAATAAATAAAAATGAACAAAAAATTTAATAAAAAAAGAAAAGAAGAGGCCTGGAGAGATGGCTTGATGGCTTAATGGTTAAGGCACTTGCCTGTGAATCCTAAGGACCCAGGCTGACCTGGAATTCACTCAGTAGTCTCAGGGTGGCCCCAAACTCACAGAAATCCTCCTATCTTTGCCTCCCAAGTGTTGGGATTAAAGGCGTGTGCCATGATGCCCAGCTCGGATTCTGTTTTACGTATTCATTTTATTTGTTGAAATATATTATTTTCACATATGTTGACCATGTGGCACTTCTCATGTAACGCTACTAAATACATGTAGGAATCTAAATAAAAGTGTGTGTATTTTCTGTAATGTTCCCTTTGGGGAGGAATTTAACCCAGCCCCTGGTGCATGCTGGGCAAGTATTCTACCACTGAATTATAACCCCAGCCCTGGATTTAAAATATATATATATATATATATATATATATATATATATATATACATATATATATATATATATATATATATATATATATATATATATATATATTTGAGAGTGACAGACAGAGACAGAAAGAGGCAGATAGAGAGAGAGAGTGAGAGAATGGGCACGCCAGGGCCTCCAGCCACTGCAAACGAACTCCAGATGCATGCGCCCCCTTGTGCATCTGGCTAACGTGGGTCCTGGGGAATCGAGCCTTGAACCTGGGTCCTTAGACTTCATAGGCAAGAGCTTAACTGCTAAGCCATCTCTCTAGCCCACTTTTAAAAATATATATACATATATTTTTTTACCAGCTCTGGATTTTATATTTCAAGTAGTTAGGAAAGAGATGGGTGTACTGGTTCAGGTCTTTAATCTTAGTACTTGGGAGGCTGAGGTCAGAGGATCACCGTAAGTTCAAAGCCTTCCTGGGCTACAGAGTGAGTTCTAAGTCCACCTGGGCTAGAGTGAGACCCCACCTTGGAAAAACCAAAAAATAAATAAATAAGTAAAAAGAAAGGAAGGAAACCAACTCAAAAAATTGTATTGCTGTTTTATTTTATTAATCTGCTCATACTTACAGGGTATATAATTTGATTTTTTTTGTTGTTGTTTTGCAAGGTAGGGTCTCACTAGCTCAGGCTGACCTGGAATTCACTATGTAGTCTCAGGGTGGCCTTGAACTCATGGCAATCCTCCTGTATCTGCCTCCCAAGTGTAATCTGATATCTTGATGTGCGTGCATACCTGTGAAAACCATCACGGTAATCAGGCTAATGAACAGATATATCATCCCCTCAAAGTTTCCTTGTGACACGTTATAATCCCTCCTTCCCTTATCCCTCACTATGGACTACTTGAATTTTCTAGCTTCCTATAGAGGCATGCCATACATATATATATAGTCATTTTTCCATTTTTCTGTTAGCAGTTTTCTTGAGGTACATACTTGTGGAAATCAACTTGCTAAGAATACGAGTGGGGCCAATCTAGTTAATTCAGTGTCTCCCAGTTCCTCAGTCCCTGTTGCCTTACTGAGGGACCAAAATTATTTTCTACAAGCAAAGGAACCAAATCTGTATAGTCTCAACAATCATAGCTTTCTATTATGTTACTGTTTGGATCTAAAATATCCCCCCCCCAAAAGCCCATGTTTTTTTTTTTTTTAATTTTTATATATTTATTTTTGAAAGGGAGAGAGAGAGAGGCAGATAGAGAATGGGCACGCCAGGCCCTCTACACACTGCAAGTGAACTCAAGACACATGTGCTACCTTGTGCATCTATGAGGGTCTTGGAGAATTGAACCTGGGTTCTTTGGCTTTGCAGGCAAGTGCCCTAACCACTAAGCCATCTCTCCAGTCCTCCCCCTTTTAAATTTTTTCCCCTTTAAAATTTTATTTATTTATTTATTACAGTCAGAGAGAGAGGGAGGGAGAGAGAAAGTGAGAATGGGCGCAACAGGGCTTCTAGCCACTGCAAACGAGCTCCAGACCAATACGCCACTATGTGCATCTGGCTTTCATGGGACCTGAAGAATCGAACCTGGGTCCTTATGCTTCGCAGGCAGCTAAGCCATCTCTCCAGCACTGCCTTTTAAAAAATTTTTTTATTTAAGGCCAAAGTTTTGAAGGCCTGGTTTTGAAGGCCTGGTTCACAGGCCTCAGCCTAGCATAGTTTGGAGACAGCGGCACCTTTAAGAGGTGGGGCCTCGTGGAAGGCGGTGACCTCATTGGGGGCGTGTCTTCCTCCCTCTGCCCAACTCCCCCAACCCTTGAGGCCAACCGTTTTCTTCAGTGATGCTAACCCTCACCGCAGGCTCCATGGCCTCTGGTCGAGCGACGATGAAACCCCAGAACCGGTAAACCAGAGTAAATCAAGATTGTTCTCACAGGTATCTTGTCCCATTGATATGAAGCTTAAGAGCACATTTTCCATTACTAAGATACTGCCCGGCGTGGTGGTGCAGCCTTTAATCCCAGCACCCGGGAGGCAGAGGTAGGAGGATCGCCGTGAGTTCGAGACCACCCTGAGATTACAGAGTGAATTCCAGGTCAGCCTGGGCTAGAGTGAGACCCTACCTCGAAAAAAAAAAGGCCTAAAAATTTGAGAAGTGTTTATGTTGCGAGGTAAATTTTGTCTCCTTAAAATGACTATTATTTCTTTCTTTTTTTCCTTTTCTCCTCCAGGCCGGCTCCGTTCCTTGCTTCAGACCACAGTTGGCTTTTTGTTAGAGGAAGAGGCTCCCAGCGCGCTCTTTCCCCACGTAAGAAGTGAATCTCCAGGGAGCAGAACTCAGCAAACGCCGGCCGAGAAGGAAACGTGTCCCCTGTATGGCGTGGACACCCAGTGTCTGGCTCTGTCTCCAGTTCCTTGGATTACTGGATTTGGCTCCGCCTGGACTTTTTTTTGGGGGGGGTGGTGGAGTTCACGTCACACTTATCAACTATATCTTACTTTACTCATTGGGAAATGAGGGGCTGGAGAAGACCTTCTGCTCATCCACTGATCCTCATCCTACAGCTCGGGGTTCACCAAGCCCGGCCTTGCTGGGACGCACAGGGGGTCCCCCCATGCCTGCATCCACACAGCTAAACGTGACTCCATCCACCTCACTGCGGGACGAGGTCCTCTGTGCACTCTGCGGGGGGCTGACACGGGGGAGGGCCAGTCAGTGCTGCCCAGGGGCGGTGGTCTTGACATTGAGGCGGGGCACGAAGTCCAGCAAACTCAGGGTTCCCCTTGCCTCTGTACTGTGCAGGGGAACTCACAACCTTGGAGCCTGGGAAACCCCCTTCCCCCTACAATCCTTGCCCTGATTTCTGTTCAACCCTGGCCAAGGGCCCCCCCTCCAGCCAGGGTTTCGGGGAGATCCAGATGCCGTTGCTTCTAGAATAGACATTTCCTTGGAGGAGTGGGCGCTCTGAAGGAAGACCAGTTGCCTTTGGGGATGCTGTGACCCAAATTCATACATCGGGCTCCTAACCACTGTATTCCAGGATGTGACTGGTATAAAAGATGAGGCCTTTAAGGGAGTCACTGAACGAACTGGAGGCTCTCAGGGGTGGGCCCTAATCTTATTGGCCTCACGACGTGATTGGGACCCACAGAGAAGTCCCATGCCCAGTGGGGAGGGGTGGCCATCTGCAAGCTTAAGAGGGGGGGGGGGTTCATGTGAGACCTGTGAAGTGACTTGAAGCTCTGTCTCCATGGATGGACCAATTCGTGACATGAGTGGATTAAGGAGGATTTAAGAGGGGGTCTGCTGTCAATTCCAGTTCGGTTGGGCTGCTGTGGTTGGGGACTCTGCTAGCAAGAAGGCCCTTGGACCAGAGTCATGAACCAAAAGAATGATTTTATAACTTACCCAGCAGTGATAATTGTCTTATAGCAACAGGAAATGCACATAAGACAATTGTTAAAATTATATGCTCTGCCCACATCAGGGACTCGGAAGGTTTCTTCCTTGTATTTCTGTACTAAAAAAATAAAAAGTTTAAAAAACTTGAAAAAAGTGAATAACAGTGGAGTGCTGGATTTTTTTTCCCGCCAAGGGAGGGTCTCACTCTAGCCCAGGCTGACCTGGAATTCACTCTGTAGTCTCAGGGTGGCCTTGAACTCACAGCAATCCTCCTACCTCTGATTCCCAAGTGCTGAGATTAAAGGTGTGTACCACCACGGCCGTGGATTTTTGAGACAGTGGGGGCACAGGTGGAGTGTTTGGAAGACAGACTGGGTTAGAAACAGCTGGGGCATGCCCCCTTCTTGGCAGCTACACCTGCAAACCATGTAAGTTCTCACTTTGGTAAATATTTGACTTTGCCAGAATTCACAATTTCACACACTACCCCCCAGCCCAAGGCACTCACTGACCTGTAGCTGTCCGACTAAGAACACTTTTCCACCCAAACTGACCTAACACTATCCAGTTAAAACTCAGTTGATGAAAATAAAACTCGGTTGACCCAGTATAGGAACAAATCCGTAGGCATGTTGACACAGAAGTAGGACATTCTGTTAATTAAATATTTATTAATGACAAACACACAACTCTGCTGGCCAGACATATGTCAAGAACTACAAAAGTATGAGTACCTATTTGAAGACCAAAATGTTCAATTCCCACCAACTCCCAAGTTTCACCCCACAAATGAAATTAGTGTTAAGTATTCAGGGAGAAGCTCTACTTAAAAGAGCTGCTTGTGGGTAATTAGAACCCTGGGGTCCAGCCTTCCAAGAGAAACCTCGACGCGGTACATTAGAAGGTCACAGCATCAGATTATGACAAAATAGTCTTGCTTTCATTGCGCATCTGACATTTGTTTTCATGGAGCCCATAAGAACAAAGGTAGACAGAGGCAGAGGAAACAATATAAAATCCTATTTAAAGCCCCTTGAATAATGACACAGAGACTAATCAGCTTTTTCTTTTTTTCCTTTTCTCCCCGAGGTATGGTTTTCGCTGTAGCCCAGGCTAACCTGGAATTCTCAGGGTGGCCTCAAACTCACAGGGTGATCCTCCTACCTCTGCCTCCCAAGTGCTGGGATTAAAGGCATGCATCACCAAGACATTCCCTATCAGCTTTTTCATGGAGGAGCTTTGTTTATTTGAAGGAATTTAAATATATAAAATTTAAATATATTATTATTTATTTCAGAGAGAAAGAAGGAGAGAGAGAGAAAGGAAGGGAAGAGAATGGGCGCACCAGGGCCTCCAGCCATGGCAAACAAACTTCAGACGCATGTGCCACTTTGTGCATCTGACTTATTCCTGGGGAATCGAACCTGGGTCCCTTGGCTTTGCAGGCAAGTGGCCCAACGGCCAAGCCATCTCTCCAGCCTCGGGTAACTTCATTTGAGTTATTTGATAATTACTGAGGAGTTCTTACTGAGAACGCCTGGTACCAAATGCCCAGGAAAAAAAAAAAATGCACTCCATACAGGAGCTGTTCAGTAAGATCAAATAATACCTAGTCAACATGGGAGGTGAGCAGCAACCTCCTGGTCTAGGATGGGGGATGGCAAACCTTTCCTTTAAGAATCTATGCAGTAAGTAGTTTGGGCCAGACTGTCTCAGCCAACAGCAGGCAGATAGCACCACACTGTATTTGTAGACACTAAAACTGGAATTTCATGAGACAGTTCTGATTTTTCTCTGGCCATTTGAGTAAGAAGCATTCTTAGCTTATGAGTTATAGAAAAGCAGGTGGCAGGTCAGACCCCCTGGTACTTTTCTATTTTCTTCTTCTTCTTCTTTTTTCTTTTTCTTTTCTTTTTTCTGAGGTAGGGTTTCACTCTAGCTCAGGCTGACCTGGAATTCACTACGTAGTCTCAGGGTGGCTTCAAACTCACAGTGATCCTCCTACCTCTACCTCCCGAGTTCTAGGATTAAAGGTGTGCGCCACCATGCCTGGCTTTCTATTTTCATTATATATATAATATATTTTGAAAATCTCACCTATCACCTTATTGAAAAACAACAAGTCTATTTTAAAACACTCCTAAGCCAGGCCTGGTGGTGAACACCTGTAACCCCAGCATTCAAGAAGTGGAGGCAGGAGAATCAGGAGTTTAAGGCCAGCCTGAGTTACATGAAAGCCTGACTCAAACCTTAAAAGAAGAAAACAAATTACGAGTGAAAATGCTTCTACCTGGTGCGGCGGCCATGCAGTGCCTTAGTTCCAGCCACTTGGGAGGCTGAGGCGGGAGGGCCCCTTGAGCTCAGGAGTTTAAGGACAAAATGGACAACATGGCAAGATGCCATTTCAAAATGAATGAATGAATAATAACATTCTTTCTACCACCCAGAACCATTTTACTAAATAAGAAAAGTAACAAATTAAATTTTTTTTTGCGGGGGGGGGGGAAGGATTGGTTCTGGGGATTAAACCCTAGGGCCTTAAGCATACTAAATATGCATACTACCACTAAAGTCCCCCCACCCTCAGTTATTTTCATTACAAAATTCATCATGTATCTATCCCAGTGAGTCTCTGGCCCTCAACTTACATAATCAGTGAGCCAAATATGGAATGAAATTTAAAAAGGTGCCACACCGCCAAGGAACCCTGTGGTGGACAGAGTTAGAAGTGTACCCGGAAGTACCCACTTCACACCTCGGCATCTGTACTCAGCTTCTGCAAGCCAGCACCAGAGCTGGCGCATTCGTAATAGCAGAGGGAGAGCCCGATGCGGATCTTAAGCAATTAGGATGTTACAGAAAACCACCTAAAAAAACCCACAACCCTATGTATCAGGAGTATAAACCAACCGTGAACATGCTGAGCCCTGACTGGTGACGGGTCTGGGCAGTGGCACCAGGAGGCAGGTAGGTCACTGCTCTTCCTTCTCCCTGGGCTGTGGCCAGATGCTCAGCAGCTGGGGGTGCTGCAAGGGAGGCACCCCTGTGGGCACCAGGACCTTCGGAAGGGCTCATTCCTCAGCTACAGTTCCTCCACGCCTCCCAAGGGGTGCCAAGGACTGGGCGAGGTGCAGGGAGGACTGGAGGTAGCATGGATCTGATGCACGCTCATTACCCGCCATCTGGAGCATCCACAGACACCTACGTGCATTCCGCACAGAGGAGGGGAGCGGGGCCTCCATTGCTCCGTATTCCCTGAAAACAGCCTCTCCTCCCAGCATGAGCGGCGTGTCTAGAAGAGTCTAGCTTTTCCTAACTGGAATGTTTGCTTCCGAGAACCAACATGTTATAGGGAGGGTATTATTTATTTATTTTTTTGTATATATTTTGTTTGCTTTTGTTTTTGTATTTTGAGGTAGGGTCTCACTCTAGCTCAGGCTGACCTGGAATTCACTACGTAGTCTCAGGGTGGTCTCGAACTCACTGTGATCCTCCCACCTCTGCCTCCGGAGTACTGGGATTAAAGGCGTGCGCCACCACACCCAGCTCATACGTATTTTTAAAATAAGAAACCTAACATTCAAGGCCTGTGTCTTCCACAGGGGACTAGTAATTGTGCTGCAAATGCCTTTACTCTTTTTGGCACTTTTGGAAGCCAAGCAGCAGCCCTGTCTATTCCTGGACCGGGAGCCTCACCTCCTCCGACTGGGGGACAGGTGAGCATGGATTTCCTGCGTCTTGATGAAGGCACCGAGTTTTCCTTATTTTCAAAAAACATTTATTTTAGATAAATATTTAAAGGGGGAGGAGAGAACGGGTGTGCCAGGACCTCTTGCCTCTGCAAACACAGACACATGTGCCACTTTGTGCGTCTGGCTTTTTGTGGCTACTGGGGAACTGAACCCCGGGGGCCAGTAGGCTTTCCAAGTAAGCACCGTGAACCACTGAACCATCTCCACAGCCTGAGTTTTCCTTGTTGTGCGAAGCTCTCTCACTTCCTCTCAGGGTGGCAAGCTGTTGGGCTCAGGAGGTAGGCTGGCAGCCCATGCCTTCTGCTGGCTGGGCCTGGCAGCACAGGCCTGTCATACTTGGAGGCTGAGGCAGGAGGAGATCAAGTTCAAGGACTGGGTTACAGAGTGAGTTCAAGGCTCCCTTGGGTAAACTTAGTACACTGTCTGAAGAATAAAAGATGCTGGCTGTAGAGGCACAGCCTTTAATCCCAGCACTTGGGAGGCTAAGGTAGGAGGATTATTGTGAATTCAAGGCCAGCCTGGGACTACATAGTGAATTCCAGGTTAGCCTGGGTTAGAGTGAGACCCAACCCCAAAAAATAAAAACTAAAAATATATAAAAAAGAGGGCAAGTTTTTCAGGTCCCCCTCTCTCCTGAAGCTGGGAGCTTCTCACTTTTGCTTCTCTATCAACTTAATAAAAGCTTTTTCTATAAGCTTATTTTCTCTCTGTAATAAAGTTTCTCCTTTTTAAACTGAAAATGACTTCCTAAAAAAATGATTTATTAGAGACAGAGAGAGGGAGGGAGATTAACAGAGAGAGAGAGAGATGCACCAGAGCTTTTAGGCACTGCAAAGGAACTCCAGATGCATGGGCCACCGTGCACATCTGGCTTACATGGGACCTGGAGCACCAAACCTGGGTCCTTAGGCTTCACAGGCAAGTGCCTTAAACTAAAAATGATTTTTTTTTTTAAATTTTGAGAGAGAGAGAGAATTGGCACACCAGGACCTCATTCATTGCAATTGAACTCCAGACACTTGCGCCACCTAGTGGGCATGTGTGACCTTGCGCTTGCCTCACCTTTGTGCGCCTGGCTTATGTGGGATCTCAAGAGAGATCAAACATGGGTCCTTAGGCTTTGCAGGCAAGCATCTTAACCACTAAGCCATCTCTCCAGCCCCTAAAAATAATTTAAAAAAAAATGATAGCACTTGAGAGGCTGAAGAGTAAGGATCACCATGAGTCACAGGCCAGCCTGGGCTACAAAATAAATTCCAGATCAGCCTGGGCTACAGTGAGACCATTTTAAAAAGCAAACAAAAAGTAAATAAAAATAAAAAAACATAGTTGGAGATACATAGCTCAGTAGTATAGCACTTGACCAGCATGCACAAGGGCCCAAGTTCAATCCCCAGTATGAGAAAACAAAACAACATGCTTTCTTTTCTGTTGTACCAATCTGCTCTACGAGTCAGCATGGACTCGTTTCCCAAAGGGAAAAAAAAAAATGCAGTTTAAGCAGTAAATTTGGGGTAATGAAGGCTTCATTTCAGCTGGATGTGTGACCCTGCCTGTGTCACCAGCATGCGGGAGGCTGAGGAAGAAAATTCTGGGCTTTGTCTCATAAAACCAAAAAAAGGAAAGATTGGGTAGGAATACCGTGAGGCATGGTCTCCCCACCCCACCGGGACTAACTGAGGCCTTCATAATCCCACAGTGAATACCATAACCTCACTGAGGTTGGCACCCAGGGTAACGGAGGATAAAAGAGTATAACCTGTTATAAACATATATAAAATAAAACTTAAAAAAATGTAAGAAATCCGAAAAATAAAAAGACAAATTCAGCCTGTGCCACAACCTCTGTGAACATCTGGCTGACTTGTTCGGTCAAGGTGGGGAGGAGACGTGCGCCCCCCCAACCCGCCTGTCAATCACAGCAACAAGGTGCTTCCCGGGTTGCGGGTTGCGCAGGCGCGGGAGAACCAGAGGGCCCAGGCCGGGGCGGGGCGGTGAGCGCTCCTCGTGAGGGCCAGAGGGCGAGGCTCCTCCCAGCGCACCTTGTAGACGCAGCCAGGTTTATGCTTGGGCTTTGTTCTATAAACCCAGTGCCTGCTCTTCTGGGGTCTGATGCCACCCACATGTGGCATTTATTGGTCCCTAGTTAGACAAGTGCAAAGGTAGGATTTGCATCTAAGATGAGAAGGGCTGGCTGAGTTTCTAAAACTTCACAATTCTAATAATGTATTAGTTTATTTAGAAACATGACTGGTCTGTTATCTATGCAGGTAGCTTCTTTTGAAAAAAAATTTTTTTTTTCTTTTTAAATGAGTGCAGCTCCTACAAGCCCCCAAAGCACACATACTTGACCTCTAGATACTCGTCAATGCCATATTTGGACCCCTCTCGCCCAAGCCCCGACTGCTTCACCCCTCCGAAGGGGCACTCCACAGAGGAGATCAGTCCCTCGTTCACACCGACCATGCCCACCTCCAGCTGCTCTGCCACCCTCCAGATCTGGGCTGGGTCTTGAGAGTAAAAATAACCTAGGGTCAAGAGAAAAGGAGATACATGGCATGAATATTCATGAAAGACACCATGTCTATTAATGAGGCTATTTAGTCACGTGGGCCTGGAGTCCTTCTGCTCCTAGAAGTTGGGCCCTTCCATATGTTTATCTTAAAAGCCTTGGAAATCATTTTGTGCTTATTTCTTCTGGCAGGGCTCTCCCCACTCCCAGGAGGACAGTACCCATGATGCCCTGCTCCTCTATCCATCCTGCACCTCTGTTAGATTTCCCTACCACCATGGAAAAAAAGAAAGAAAAGCAAAGCAGAGAGAAAGAGAAAGAACACGAGAGGGGGAATGGGTACACCAGGGACTCTTGCCACTGCAAATGAATGCCAGATGCACGTGCCACTTTGTGTATGTGGTTACTGGGGAACTGAACCCAGGCCATCAGGCTTTGCAAATGAGTGCCTTTAAACACTCAGCCATCTCTCCAGATCCATATTCCTAGTTTCTTTAGGATGTTGATTTTGTCAAATACTTTTCCCATATCTACTGAGATGATCATGTGATTTTTGTCCTTGTATTATATTTACTGATTTGCATATATTGGACCATCCCTGCATCTCTGGAATAAAAACCCACTCAATCAGGATGAATGATCTTTTTGGTGCATACCTGTATTTGGTTTGCCAGAATTTTTGTATCTATGTTCCTGAGGGAGATTGAGCTGAAGTTTTGTTTTGTTTTCTCTCGAGGCAAGGTCTCACTGTAGCCCAGGCTCACCTGGAACTCACTCTGTAGTCCCAGGTTGGCCTTGAACTCACACAGATCCTTCTACTTTTGCTTCCCAAGTGCTGGGATTAAAGGTGTGCACCACCATGCCCAGCCTTTCTCTACTCTTTAAAACAATTTTGTTGATTTTTAAAAATTTATTTATTAGAGAGAGAGAGAAACAGAGAGAGAAAGTGGGCATGCCAGGGCCTCTAGCCACTGCAAATGAACTCCAGACGCATGTGCCTCCTTGTGCATCTGACTTACGTGGGTACTGGGGAATTGAACCTGGGTCCTTAGGCTTCGCAGGCAAGTGCCTTAACCACTGAGCATCTCTCCAGCCCTCCTCTATTGTTTTTTTTTTTTTTTTTTTTTGGTTTTTCGAGGTAGGGTTTTACTCTAGCCCAGGCTGACCTGGGATTAGAGGTGTGTGCCACCACACCTGGCTCCTCCTTTATTTTTTTGAGACAGGGTCTCTCAGTGGACCTGGAACTCAACAATTCAGTTGACCAACTAGTCAGTGATCACTAGAGATTCCCTACCTCTGCTCACTCAGTGCTGGTATTACGGGCACACACTACCACCCTAGCATTTACATGGGCTCTGGGTTTTGCAGTTCCCTTCTCTTTGCTGAGACAAAGCACCCTACTTTGAAAAAAAAACAAAAAAAAAGGGGGGGGGGGGGCTGGAGAGGTGGCTTAGGGGTTAAGGTGCTTGCCTGTGAAGCCTAAGCACTCAAGTTCAACTCTTCAGGTCCCATGTAAGCCAGACATGCAAAGATGAGGCAAGCACAAGGTCACACATGCCCACTAGGTGGCAGAAGTGTCTGGAGTTCAACTTCAGTGGCTGAGGCCCTGGTGTGCCAATTCTCTCTCTTTCTTTCTCTCTCTCTCAAAAAATCCAATAAGGCTGTGGCCACCTAACCATCTTCTTGGAACTGTAAGAATGACAGCCACTCAGTGAGTTCCATATGCATGCAGGATCTCTCTGGTTCTCACCCTGCTAGCTGTGGAAGCCAGCGAAATGGGAGAAGAGACCCTTGGAATATCTTTCTTTCTTTCCTTCTTTCTCTCTTTCTTTCTTCTTTTCAAGGTAGGGTCTCACTGTAGCCCAGGCTGACCTGGAATTCACTATGTAGTCTCAGGGTGGCCTCGAACTTACAGCGATCCTCCTACCTCTGCCTCCTGAGTGCTGGGATGAAAGGCGTGCGCCACCACGCCTGGCTGGCCTTTGGAATTTCTAAGCACTATGCCTCTGAGAACTTGAGACTTGTGAAGTGCATGCGACCCTCCACCTACAACAGCCTGCTTGCCTCTTCTCTCCACTGTAACCACCCCCAGCTGTGGCCAGAGAGCTCTGTGACCGTGTATCACAGGGGACAGGACAAAAGGACATGCAGTGACAAAACTGTGAATGCCTCCTTATTAAAACGCAAAGTACCACTTAAAAGGCAGAGTCTGGCATTTGCATGAGGAAATGACTGTGACTATGAACAAGGACAGACACCCACCTGCTAAGCCAACATCTGCAGCATTCGCGATTGCTATGGCCTCCTCCTCTGTATCGAACCTGCCAAAGTTAAAATAGGCCATAAGCACTGGGCATGGGGGCGCACACCTTTAATCCCAGCACTCGAGAGGCAGAAGTAGGAGGATTGCTGTGTGTTTGAGGCCAGCCTGGGAAGTGAGTTCCACGTCAGCTTGGGCTACAGTGAGACTCTACTTTGAATAACCCCTTACCAAAAGAGAGAGAGAGAGAGGGAGAGAGGGAAATTAAAAATCATAAAGGCCAGGCGTGGTGGCACACGACTTTAATCCCAGCACTCGGGAGGCAGAGGTAGGAGGATCACCATGAGTTCAAGGCCACCCTGAGACTACATAGTGAATTCCAGGTCAGTCTGAGTTAGAGTGAGACCCTACCTTGAAAAACAAAAGGCAAAATCAAAACAAAACAAAAAATCATAAAGGGAACTGTATTCTTCAGCAGGCCAGCACCGCCCCTAATCCCTCCTCCCCACCCAGCCTTGAAACAGCCCAGGAATCTTTCTCTGCTCTGCTGCTCTCTCCCGCCGTCCACCTCCTGAAGGCTCTTACTTAAGGACCGGAGCCAGAGGCCCAAAGGTCTCTTCCGTGGAGCAGAGCATGTCCGTGGTGACATTGCTGAGCAGGGTGGGCTCAAAGTAGTTCCTTCCATATTGGTGTCGCTTTCCGCCTGTCACAATGGTGGCCCCTTTGGAAACTGCATCGCTCACGTGTTTCTCCACCTGTGTGATGAGAACAAGAACAGTCTTGGGAAAGCTGGTTGGGGGCACTTTGCAAGTGGCACAATCTCTTCAAATGTTGAAGCTACTGTTGTAGTCACCTTCTTGTCACTGGCACAAAACACCCAACCCAGGGGCTGGAGAGATGGCTTAGCGGTTAAGGCATTTGCCTGTAAAGCCAAAGGACCCTGGTTCGAGATTCCCCAGGACCCACGTTAGCCAGATGCACAAGGGGCGCACGCATCTGGAGTTTGTTTGCAGTGGCTGGAGGCCCTGGCACGCCCATTCTCTCTCTCTCCCTCTTTCTCTGTCAAATAAATAAATAAATAAATAAATAAAATATTAAAGCCGGGCGTGGTGGCGCATGCCTTTAATCCCAGCACTCGGGAGGCAGAGGTAGGAGGATCGCCATGAGTTTGAGGCCACCCTGAGACTACTCTCCTGTTGCTATGGTCTACCTTATGTTGGCCAGGGGGTGATATCTACCCTCTGCTCATGCCATCTGTTTTCTCTGCCATCATGGAGCTTCCTCCTCGAGCCTGTCAGCCAAAACAAACCTTTTGCCCACAAGCTGCTCTTGGTTGGGTGATTTCCACCAGCAATGTGAACCTGACTGCAACAGTAAAGTGGTACCGAGAGTGGGGTTGCTGCTAGACATCTGACTGTGTGGCTTAGGCCTTTTGGAGCTGATTTTCAAGAGGAATGTGGAAGGATTTGAAACCTTTGCCTAAGAGACGCCTTGCAGTGCTGTAAGTACAGCTTGATGGACTATTCTGATCAGAGTTGAAAGACCAGAATGCAGTAAGGACTATGGACTGTGAGGTTTGGCTTATGAGGGTGAGAAAGAGCTTTGCTTGGACTGGGCTAGAGGCAGTTGGTGCGAGAAGCTTGTTGTTAGGCCCGTGTCCTGAGAAGTTGTGCAGGGTTGCTTTGCGTAGAAATGAACTGGTGAGCAGAGGATATGGCACAGAAAAAAATGAAATTTTTGGGTGAACTGCTGCCTGTTTGGCTGCAATCTGAGAGATTAAAACCTTTGAGACTGGACCAGCTGACCTGCACTGGGACAACAGGAAGAATGCAGACTCTTTGGAAGGGGCCTGAGTGCTCAAGGAGTGTCCTGTTCTCAAAGTCTGCTTTATTCCCCCCTGGATTAACAAATTGGCACCCTACCTGGTATTGTGGAGTATAAGAGATACAGGAAAGAGAGGATCATTGAGTTTGCAACATGGCCTTGTGTTTTGGAAACGGCCATGGACAGTGTGAAGCAGTTTGCTGGTTGCCTGCATGGAGACCCCATGGAGCCATGAGGATGAACAATGGATTGCAGTGGAGACCCAGTGGAGATGCCGGGACCACGAGATGGCTGCTAAGGAAAGCTGTCAGCCCCAATGAAATTTTCCAGGACTGTGAATAGCCTAGCTGGTTGGGTTGAATTGGAATGCCAGAGACTTGTTGCTGGTCAGAATTATCAGACCTGGAGATTTGTCACTGACTAGAGTTGTTGACTTGAAGCTACAGAGTTTGATGTTTGTCCTGTTTGTTTTAAATCTTGTTTTGGCTGAATGTTTCTTTGCTATGTCTAATGTCATTTTTTGTAGTGTGCATGTTTATCCTGTGCCATTATGTTTTTTTGGGGGGGGGGTTGGTATTATGGCTTGGTTAGAAGATCTTGGATTTTGGGGATGTATGAATATCATTGGAATTGATAAAAACTATGGGGACTTTTAAAGTTGGATGAATATATTGCATTTTACATCATGTATGGTTATCAGTTTATGGGGGCCAGGGGGCAGAATGTGGTGGTTTGATTCAGGTGTCCCCCATAAACTTAGGCGTTCTGGATGCTAGGTTCCCCAGCTGGTGGCAATTGAAAATTTAAGCCTCCTTGAGGCAGTGGTATTGTTGGGGGCGGGCTTATGGGTGTTATAGCCAGTGGCCCCTTGTCAGTGTTTGGCACACTCTCCTGTTGCTATCGTCCACCTTATGTTGGCTAGAGGGTGATGTCCACCCTCTGCTCACGCCATTGTTTTCCCCTGCCATCGTGGAGCTTCCCCCTCAAGCCTGTAAGCCAAAATAAACCTCTTTTTCCCACAAGCTGCTCTTGTTGGGTGATTTCTTCCAGCAATGAGAACCTGACAGCAACACATCACAGATAACAAATGGTCCTGTAGCTTTTATCACTAGGCTCTGTCTGCATAAAAGGAAGTCAGTCTCCTCCTTTGAATTAACTTTTTCCTATCTGGGAAATCTTTAATGGATAAACACAAAACTCGTCTTTTATTTTTACCATATAAAGGAATAAAGAATATTAAACAGTAAAACAATGTTTTTATTTCTTTTTTTGAAAAAAGTGTAGAGGCCTTGGCATGCCCATTCATTCTCTCTCTCTCTCTCTTATAAATAAACAAGGCTATATATATATATATATATATATCTCCCACAATCTCAGGAGGCAGAGGTAAGGAGATCCCTGTGGGCGAGGACAGACTGGACCAGAGTGAGATCCTGCTTCAAACAAAACCAAAACCACACTTCCTTAACAACAGCCATCTCCTTGATCATAACAGAATCACTTCTGCCCTTTTCTTGTATTAAATATGATGTTCAGTTTTTTTTTCCCCAGGAATCCCTGCTTTAACTGTGTACACTGAAGCCAGCCTAATAGATTTTATTCATTTATTTGTATTGGGAATCGAACCCAGGCCTTGTGCATGTTATGGAAGTGCTCTACCACTAAGCCACACTCCAACCCAATAGAATGTTTAAAAGAAGGGCAGTTTCTATCATACTTCTGCCAAAACAGAAATCTTTTTAACAGTGTTCTTCTGAAATCCTGGCTCACAGCGCCATCTACAGTGAGTGTCTGCGTATTCACTTAGAAAAAAAAAATGCCCAGCATAGCTCCAAATTAGAACCATCTGGGAATTTAATTTAATATTTTTTTTATTTATTTGACAGAGAAAGAGGGAGCTAGATAGAGATAGATAGAGAGAGAGAGAATGGGCGCGCCAGGTCCTCCAGCCTTTGCAAACGAACTCCAGACGCTGGCTAACATGGGTCCTGGGGAATTGAACCTGGGTCCTTTGGCTCTGTAGGCAAACACCTTAACTGCTAAGCTCTCCCTCCAGCCCCCTTCTGGGAGTTTAAAAAGGCCAGTGCTAGCGGGTGTGTTGGCCCACGCCTTCAATCCAGGTCAAGCACTTTCAACGGCTGAGCTGTCATACCAGCCCTTAATTTATTTTATTTTTTTTTTGGTCTCACTCTAGCCCAGGCAGACCTGGAATTCACTATGTAGTCTCAGGGTGGCCTCGAACTCATGGCGATCCTCTGTCTCTGCTGGGATTAATCCTGAGTGCTGGGATTAAAGGCGTGCACCACCACACCCGGCTCCCCTAAATCATTTTTTAAAACTTTATTATTTATTTATTTATTTGAGAGAGAGAGAGAAAGAGGCAGAGAGTGGGTGCGCCACGGCCTCCAGCCACCGCAAACAATGAACTCCAGATGCATGCACCCCCTTGTGCATCTGGCCTATGTGGGTCCTGGGGAATCGAACCAAGGTCCTTTGGCTTTGCAGGCAAATGCCTTAACCACTAAGCCATCTCTCTAGCTGCCCCATACAACATTTTTATTTTATTAATTAATTACTTTTTTCATAGGTAGGGTCTCAGTCTAACCCCTCTGTAGCCCCAGGCTGGCCTTGAACTCACAGTGATCCTCCTACCGCTGTGTCCAGAGTGCAGCTCATGTCCACATGATGCCGCCTGACCGCGCAGTGTCCTTTTACGTGGCTTCATTACTTCTGAAACAGCCTTGTCAAGGACCTCGCAAACACGCTTTTGCTTAGTCAAGCTTCTGACTACGGAACAAGGTTTTATTCTGGAGGATTCAAACAAGCTCACCTTTTCTACTGCTCTCTCATTAATTAACGGCCCTTGGGTAGTTCCGGGCTCGAACCCATTGCCCACACGCAGGCTGTCCTTCATTGCTTCCGCAAGCTTTTTTACAAAGGAGTCATGGATACCCCGTTGCACCAAGAATCGGTTTGAGCACACACAAGTCTGGAAAGAAGAGAAACACAAAAAAATAGTTTTAAAAAATTTTCTTTTCAAGGTAGAGTTTCACTCTGGTCCAGGCTGACCTGGAATTCACTATGTAGTCTCAGGGTGGCCTTGAACTCATGGCGATCCTTTTGCCTCTGCCTCCCCAGTGCTGGGATTAAAGGTGTGCGCCACCATGCCCAACTAGTTTAAAATTATTTATTTACTTGAGAGAGAGAAGAGAGGAGGCAGACAAGACAAATGTGAATATTTTTTTTGCAGCGGGGGGAAGGCCTGGGGAATCAAACCTAGGCCATGCCATCAGGCTTTGCAAGCAAGTGCCTTTAATGGCTGAACCATCTCTCCAGCCCAAAGATCTTTTTTTTTTTTTTTTTTTTTTTGAGGTAGGGTCTTACTCTAGCCCAGGCTACCCTGGAATTCACTGTATCGTCTCAGGGTGACCTCGAACTCACTGCGATCTTCCTACCTCTACCTCCCAAATGCTGGGATTCAAAGCGTGCACCACCACACCTGGCCCAGACTTTTTTTTTAGAAGATTTTTTAGAAGACACAGAGCCAAGAAACGTAAGGCTCACTGTGGAACCCTTCCCCAGGTGGCTCTCCTCATGGGGTCAACCTGCTATGCTCCTCCCAGGAGAGTTGGCTCCAAAGTTAAACACACCAAGAGAACTTTCCTCTGTAGCTGTCTCCACAGCTATCGCACGCCTGGAGTTCAACATGTAAGCAAGTATCAATAGCTGTGTGAACAACAACAACAACAAAAATAGCAGCAATAAAACCAGTTATCCAATATGCCATTATAAAACAAAAGGGGAGCCAGGCGTGGTAGTGCACGCCTTTAATCGCAGCACTTGGGAGGCAGAGGTAAGAGGATCGCCGTGAGTTCGAGGTCACCCTGAGACTACATAGTTAATTCCTGGTCAGCCTGGGCGTGAGCAATACCCTACCTTGAAACAAACAAACAAACCAAAGAAGGGGGCACTAATGTTCCTGAGAGGCAGTGATCCAACAATAACAGAGGGAATGAGGTAAAATGTTAACTTATATATTTCAGAGAAATCCAAATGGTTTGCTGAATCTATCATTTAGTCATTTATTTATTTGAGAGAGAAAGAGAATGAGTATGGGGAGTGCCAGGGTCTCCTGCTACTGCAAACAAACTCCAGATGCATATGCTACTTTGTGCATCTGGGTTTATGTGGGAACTGGGGAATCAAAGCCAGGCAGACAGGCTTTGCAAACAAGTGCCTTTAACTGCTGAGCCATCTTCCTAGCCCCATGAACATTTCTTTCTTTTCTTTTCTGTTTTTTTTTTTTCTTCCTTTTCTTTTCGAGGTAGGCCCTCACTCTAGCCCAGACTGACCTGGAACACATGCTTAAAAGTCCCAGGCTGGCCTCTGGTGCTGGAACTAAAGACGTGCATTACCATGTCCAACCAAAAGACACATCCTCCTGCCTCAACCTTCACATTGCCAGAATTGCATGCTTGAGTCACCACACCCAGCTTCCAGTTCGAATACGTTCTCATTGACATAATACTTTCATCTCTTCCACAGTTCCTATTCCAATTTTGTCAGTTGTCTAATAGTACAACTGCAGATTTTTTTTGTTTTTGTTTTTGTGTTTCGAGGCAGGGTCTCACTGTAACTCAGGCTGACCTGGAACTCACTCTATAATCCCAGGCTGGCCTCAAACTCACAGTGATCCTCCTACCTCTGCCTCCCCAGTGCTGGGATTAAAGGCATGCACCACCACACCTGGCCTCCAAGAATATGCCTTAAGAAGCCAGACGCCTGTCAGCAGCTTGGGCAGGAGCAGGGAGGTGGGACCCTCGGCTTACAGTAGCATTCTTCAAGGTGACTACAAGTCACTGGTCTCACTAGTTTGTTTCTCATCTGTAATTATGAGATTCATATCAGAAATCTTGCGAGATCTAGTGGGCCAGGGTTTCCTAGACAGATATGAACTTCTACCACCACTATCATCCCAGGAAAACAAAACAAAACGAACAAAAATAGATAGAACCTGGGCATGGTGGCGCATGCCTTTGGTTTGATTCAAGAAGTTGGAGAGAGAAGGGAGAATGATTTGACTAAAAGACATCTGCAGGCTGGAGAAATGGCTTAGCGGTTAAGGCACTTGCCTGAAAAGCCTAATCACCCAGGTTCGACTCCTCAGTACCTACATAAAGCCAGATGCACAAGGTAGCACATGCGTCTGGAGTTGGTTTGCAGTGGCTGGAGGCCCTGGCATGCCCATTCTCTCTCTACTCTATCTGCCTCTTTCTCTTTCTATCAAA
Source organism: Dipus sagitta (assembly GCA_036346955.1). Classification (NCBI taxonomy): domain Eukaryota; kingdom Metazoa; phylum Chordata; class Mammalia; order Rodentia; family Dipodidae; genus Dipus; species Dipus sagitta. Next base: position 3,176,884 of record CM070782.1, read on the forward strand.
TAAATAAATAAAATATTTAAAAAATTTTGCAGGATGGAGGGATGGCTTAGCAGTTAAGGCGTTTGCCTACAAAGCCAAAGGTTCCCAGTCGGATTCCCCAGGACCCACATTAGCCAGTTGCACAAGGGGGCGCATGCGTCTGGAGTTTATTTGCAGTGGCTGGAGGCCCTGGTGCACCCATTCTCTCTCTCTCTCTCTCTCTCCCTCTTTCTCTGTTAAATAAAAATAAATCAATTAATTAAAAAAAAGACATTTGCAACTTGGCGTGGTGGTGCACACCTTTAATCCCAACACTCAGGAGGCAAAGGTAAGAGGACTGCTACAAGTTCAAGGCCACCCTGAAACTACATAGTGAATTCCAGGTCAGCCTGGGATAGAGCAAGACCTACCTCAAAAAACCAACCAAACAAACAAAAATCTGTAATTCAGGAAACTCTTTGAAGCAAGAGACATCCTATTTCTTTCTGGACCATCCATGCCTAGCTGGTATCTGAAAGAGAGCACTTTCTAAATGTGTATTCAGGGCTGGAGAGATGGCTCAGTGGTTAAAGGCACTCGCTTGCAGAGGCTGATGGCTGGTCCTGAGTTTGATTCCATCATACCCATGTAAAGCCACATACACAAAGTGGCATATGCATTTGGAATTTGTTTGCAGTGGCAAGATGCCCTGGCGTGCCCATTTCTCTCTGTCAAATAAGTAAAAACAAAATATTAAAAAATTTTTTTGGTTTATTTTTATTTATTTATTTGAGAGTGACAGAGACAGAAAGAGGCAGATACAGAGAGAATGGGCACACCAGGGCCTCCAACCACTGCAAATGAACTCCAGACACGTGCGCCCCCTTGTGCATCTGGCTAACGTGGGTCCTGAGGAATTGAGCCTCGAACCAGAGTCCTTAGGCTTCACAGGCAGGAGCTTAACCGCTAAGCCATCTCTCCAGCCAAAAAAATAAGATATTTTTTAAAAATTAAAAAAACAGAAATGTTTGTTTAAAGAATGAATGAAGCTGAGCGTGATGGTGCACGCTTTAATCCCAGCACTTAGCAGGCAAAAGTAGAAGGATCGCTGTGAGTTTGAGGCCACCCTGAAACTACATAGAGAATTCTAGGTCAGCCTGGGCTTCAGTGAGACCCTATCTTGAACAACCAAAAAAAAAAAAAGAATGAATGGATAAATGGATTGATGAAGAATAAATGATGGGGGCTGAAGAGATGGTCCAGTGGTTAAGACACTTGCCTGCAAAGCCTAAGGACCTGAGTTTAATTCCCCAGTACCCATGTAAAGCCAGATGCACAAGGTGGCACATGCATCTGGACTTCATTTGCAGCAGCAAAAGGCCCTGGTGCATACATTCTCTCTCTTTCTCTCTCACTCTCTCAAACAAATAAATTAAAAAAATTTTTTTTCTTTTGTGAGAGTGGGCATGCCAAGGATTCTAGACATTGTGAATGAACTCCAGATGCATGTGCCACCTTGTGCATCTGGCTTACATGAGTCCTGGGGAATCAAACCTGGGTCATTTGGCTTTGCAGGCAAGCGCCTCAACTGCTAAGCCATCTCTCCAGCCCTAAAATATATTTTTTAAAAATAATAAATGATGGGCTGGAGAGATGGCTTAGCAGTTGAGGCACTTCCCTGCTAAACTGAAGGACCCAGTTTTCATTCCCCAGCACCCACATAAGCCAGATGCACATGGTGGTGCATGCATCTCGTGTTCATTTGCAGGGCTAGAGGCCCTGGTGCACCCATTCTCTCTATTTCTATCTGCTTCTTTCTCTTTCTTTCAAACAAATATATGTATGTATGTATGTATTTTTTTCAAAAGAACAACTGTGGGGCTGGAGAGATGGCTTAGCAGTAAAGGCACTTGCCTGCGAAGCCTACGGACCCAGGTTCGATTCCCCAGTACCCATGTAAGCTAGATGCACATGGTGACACATGTGTCTGGAGTTTGTTTGCAGTGGATGGAGACCCTGGCATGCCCATTCTCTCTCTCTCTCTCTCTGCCTTCCCTCTTTCATAAATAATAAAATATTTTTTAAAAATATTTGAAGGAAGAAACATGGGTGACAGATCATTCAGCGGCTATGTGATTGGCTCTTTCTACAATACGTACATGTGACGTCCTTCCCCCACACCTCAACCATTCTCGCGACTCACCTGTCCAGTGTTCCTAAATTTAGATGCCATGGCCCCCGCCACAGCCTGGTCCACGTTGGCACTGTCAAAGACGATGAACGGGGCGAGGCCGCCCAGCTCCATGGACACTCTCTTCACAGAGTTGGCCGCGTGGTGCAGCAGGACCTGCGCAGGGAGGGGGAGACTGGAATCAACTTGCAGGTGTTGTCTGGATTTGACATGCGCCCCCCAAAGGCTCATTGCCAAAGTCCTCAGCTGGTGGCGCTGTTGAGAGGCAACCGGGTCGTGGGTGTACAGGTGAGTGTGCTATTCACTAGGATACAGGGGTGAGTGGAGGTAGCAGGTCATGGGGGTGAGGGGAAGGGGCGTGGGGGTACATGTTTTCCTTGAAGTCATTTCCCACAGGTATTCTTGTGTTCTTGGGAGAAGCTAGAGTATAGTGAAAAGTAGAGTGAGGGGGTTAGGGGAGGGCTGGAGGGATGGCTTAGCTGTTAAGGCGCTTGGCCTGCGAAGCCTAAGGACTCAGGTTCGATTCCCCAGGACCCACGTAAGCCAGATGCACATGGTGGCACGTGCATCTGGAGTTCGTTTACAGTGGCTGGAGTCCCAGGAGCATCCATTCTCCCTGCTTCTCTCTCTCCATCAAAATAAGTAAATAAACAAATGAGGTATAAAAGTAGAGTGGGCTGGGGACCCCAGGGCTGCAGCTTCTGTGAGTCAGCCATGTTCCCGTAAGTAACCCAGTGACTCACTGGTTCACAAACGCGAATGGAGTCTCTTTGACCTGCTGATCACGCAACGGGCATGAATAGATGCAAGACAGCCTCGGTACGAACAGAACATGGCTGCCGTTTTCCTGGACAGTGTCGGGGTGACTGTGCTGAGAGGACTGTGGGAAGGCAGTGAGGGGACGCTGCGTGGACAGGCCCCCTGGTGCAGATATAGCACTTTGCAGATTCCAGAATTCCTGGTTTTTAGCCAGGCGTGGTGGCGTACACCTTTAATCCCAGCACTCGGGAGGCAGGAGGATCGCCATGAGTTCGAGGCCACCCTGAGACGACATAGTGAATTCCAGGTCTGCCTGGGCTAGAGTGAGACCCTACTTGGAAAACAAAAACAAAAAACCCAACCAAACAATAATAACAGCAACAACAATCCTTATTTCAGTTCCACACAAACATATGTACAGATGATTTGTTTTGGTGCTGGGGATCAAACGCCTGACGGTACTTCTACTAAGCACATATTCTCCCACTGAGCTCCATCCCTGCTACCCTAAAGAAACACACCACACACACACTACTAGAGAGTGAATATTCTGCTGGGGCTCAAGATAAGATGGTGTTCTTTTATTTTAGTTTTATTTATTTGAGACAGAGTGAAAGAGAGAATGAGGCAGATAGATAGAGAGAATGGGAGCACCAGGGCCTCTTGCCACTGCAAATGAACTCCAGATGCATGTGCCACCATGTGCATCTAGCTTATGGGGACCCTGGGGAATTGAACCTGGATCCTTTGGCTTTGCAGGAAAATGCCTTTACCACTAAGCCATCTCTCCAGCCCAAGATGGTACTCTTTTTTAAATTTTTTTCTGTTTTTTAAAATATATTTTATGTATTTGAGAAAGAGAGAGATAGACATACAGAGAATGGGCACACCAGGGCCTCCAGCCACTGCAAATGAACTCCAGACACATGCGCCCCCTTGTGCATCTGGCATACGTGGGTCCTGGGGAATTGAACCGGGATCCTTTGGCTTTTCAGGCAAACACCTTAACTGCTAAGCCATCCCTCCAGCCCCCATGATGGTATTCTTATAGTCTATACACACATGTTAAGATGACCCTTCTTTGAGTCTTACATTACACACCTTTCCTGTTGCTGTTGAGCCAGTAAAGGAGATTTTGGAGACCAGTGGATTGGTACAGAGTGCTTCTCCCACATCCTTGGCCTTGGCTCTTGAGCAGGGAATGACGTTGTACACACCTGGAGGGATTCCCGCCTGGTTCGCAAGCTGTAAAGAGAAGTGAACTTGTAAAACACTGGGAGGCAGAGGTAGGAGGATCACTGAGAGTTCAAGGCCACCCTTAGACTCTATAGTGAATTCCAGGTCAGCCTGGGCTAGAGTGAGACCCTACCTCGAAAAAACAAAAACAAACAAACAAAAATAAATAAATAAATGAAATGAAACAGCTGTTTAATCCAAATGTGATAGAAAAAAAAAATTAAGCTGCCCTTGGGACAAAACAAAAAATATACTTAGGAGAGCCATGCACGGTGATGTATGCCCATAATCCTAGCACTCGGGAGGTGGAGGAGGCAGGAGGATCAGGAGTTCAAGGACATCCTCGGCTCCATAGCAAATCTGAGACCAGCCTGGGCTACATGAGACCCTGTCACAACATACACACACAAGCGTGCTTGCTAATTTATTCATATATTTAATTAATTAATTTATTTAGGGGGTTCAGAGTGTAGCTCAGTGGTAGAGTGTAGGCTCATCATGAATTTGATCACCTGTACCACACACACATACACAGAACTGAAATAAGGTTTGTATCAGTCCTAATGAAACCTTGCCATATGTATGTGACAACTATCTATGTATCTAAGAATATATATATATCTATAGATATATATACATACATATATTTCAGATATGGTGTCATGTAGTCCAGGCTGGCCTCAAGTTTATGTAGCTGGGGCTGGGCTTGAACTCCTGATCCTCCCGCCTCCACCTCTCAAGTTCTCGGATCACAGGCATGTGTCACCACATCTGGCTTAAATGCAATTGTGTTGACATGCTGTTACATAGCGTTAAAATGAACACAGAGCACGCCTTTAATCCCAGCACTGGAGAGGCAGAGTTCGAGGCCAACCTGGCTTATATGAGACCCTATCACAAAACAGAACAAAACATGTGACCTAGAATAGTTGTTCACATATGCAAACACGGGGCTATACATGAATCCAGCCAACGAGACAGCAAACTGCTTCCTCCCGTTCCTGAAAAACGCACACCCGAGGCCTTGGTTGGCACAAACAGAGAGGCTCACCTGGGCCAGTGCCAGGGCAGAGAAGGGCGTGTCTTCTGCGGGTTTCACCACCACCGTGCAGCCAGCTGCCAGGGCGGCCCCCACCTTCCGGGTGATCATGGCACTGGGGAAATTCCACTGGGATCAGAGAAGCAGAGGAAGGACGTGAGAGCCAGGACTAGGCAGGTCAGGATCTGGCCACCACATTCCATTGCACAACCCACTGGCAAACCTGTTTACCTGCTGAACAGGTGAGCCCTCGGAACACCTGAGCCCAGCCAGCTTGAGGGACTCAGAGGCCAGGACTCATAAAGACAGGACAGTTTTAAATTGTGTCGCTGGACACAGCGACTACACTAGCGTGTGCCCTGTAAGGACCATCTCTGCTGGCATATGCAGTTTCTATCACAACTAGATGAATGGACATGGTGTATAATGAAATTTTATTTACAAACACAAGGAGTCAGCTGCGTTTAGCCTGAGGCCCTTGGCAGAAAATGTGATGATATAATTTTTGTTTGTTTGTTTGTTTTTGTTTTGAGGTAGGGTCTTGCTCTAGCCCAGGCTGACATAGAATTCACTATATAGTTTCAGGCTGGTCTCAAACTCAGGGCGATCCTCCTACCTCTGCCTCCCGAGTGCTGGCATTAAAGGCGTGTGCCACCATGCCCAGCTGGTTTTGCTTTTCAAACAATGGCACAAAAAGCCACAGGTTCCATTTTAAGTACTTTATTTATTTTTATTTTTATTTTTTTTGGTTTTTTCGAGGTAGGGTCTCACTCTAGCCCAGGCTGACCTGGAATTCACTATGGAGTCTCAGGGTGGCCTCGAACTCACGGTGATCCTCCTACCTCTGCCTCCCGAGTGCTGGGATTAAAGGCGTGCGCCACCACACCTGGCATTTTAAGTACTTTAAAAAATGAAAAATTCCCAAAGATCATTTTGGAGCTAGACAATACCAGAATGTCTCTGCCTGATCAGAAAAGCTTCTGGGACCTCCTGGAGTTCATTACACATTTTCTTTTTCTTTTTTTCTTTTTTTTTTTTAGGTAGGGTCTCACTCTAGCCTAGGCTGACCTGGAATTCACTCTGTGGTCCCAAGCTGGCATTGAACTCATAGTGATCCTCCTACCTCTGCCTCCCAAGTGCTGGGATTGAAGGTGTGTCCCACCACATGCAGCTTCATTCCATTTGTATTTAAAAAAATTTTTTTATTATTTGAGAGAGAGAGAGAGAGAGAGAGAGAGAATGGGCATGACAGGGCCTTCAGCCACTGCAAACAAACTCCACATGCATGAGCCACCTTGTGCATCTGGCTTACGTGGGTCCTGGGGAATGGAACCTGGGTCCTTTGGCTTTGCAGGCAGGTGCCTTAACCGCAAAGCCATCTCTCCAGCCCTTCATTCCACTTTTGGAGGCTGGGATGGTGACTCTCCGCCGTCAACTTTATAAGATTTAGAAGCACCATGGAAACAAGCGTCTGTGCTTGTCTGTGAGAGTATTTCTAGGTTACATCAACGGAGGTGGGAGGAACCACTCACAGTGTGGGTGGTACTGATCCATGGGCTGAGGGGCCCCGGACTGGGTAAAAAGAAAAAAGAGGAAAAAAGCCGTGTGTGGTGGCGCATGCCTTTAATCTCAGCACTTGGGAGGCAGAGGTGGGAGGATCTCCATGAGTTCAAGGCCACCCTGAGATTACATAGTGAATTCCAGGTCAGCCTGAGCTAGAGTGAAACCCTACCTTGAAAACCAAACAAAAAAATAAAGAAAGAAGCCGGGTGTGGTGGCGCAGGCCTTTAATCCCAGCACTCGGGAGGCAGAGGTAGGAGGATGGCCGTGAGTTCAAGGCCACCACCTGAGACTCCATAGTGAATTCCAGGTCAGCCTGGGCTGGACTGAGACCCTACCTCGAAAAACCAACAAAATAAATAAAGAAAGAGAGAGAGAGAGAGAGAGAGAGAGCTGAGCACGAGTGTTCCTGCCTGCCTTCTGGGGGGTTCCCTGCCGTGGAGGACGTGGACGGTCCCCTCAAACCTGGGAGCCCAAATAAACCTTCCTTCCTTCAGTTGCTTTCGTCAGCAAAGGCATCATTTGTCACGGGGTGCAGGGCATGCCTCTGCATCCAGGCGAGGGATTCAGGAAGCCCAGCAGAGCAGGGGACAAAGCCAGCGGGTTGGGCACACCCGCTCAGCAGGAAGGACACCCTGCTTCCCGCCTCCCCCACGCAGCCTCCTCCCCGGGATCTGGCTGGTCCTGCCACGTACCGGCGTGATGACCGCGGCCACGCCGACCGGCTGCTTGAGGACCAGGCCCCGCTTGTCCTTGGCAGAGGTGTAGATGACGTCCCCGTAAACCCGGCGGGCTTCCTCTGAGAACCACTCGAGGAAGAGGGCTGCGTACAGGACTTCTCCCTGGGCCTCTTTCAGCGGCTTTCCCTGTGACGCATTGGAAAGGACGCACGTGCTGCCTTCTCACGGGTAAATTCACAAGTTCATCCTGCAAGTTCTCCAAGGTTCCAGCAAGAGCGGAACAGCTCCCCGCTGCAAGACTCACAGGGTTGCTGGGAATTTCCTAACTCGGGCATGAGTCTTAACAGCAACTGGGAGCAGGGGTGCAGGGAAGTGTAGCTCGGTCACCCCAAGCCACAAAGGTCGCTGGGTACAGGTTCACACAGTTTAGGTGGACACACAGCACCACAACTTCTAAGGTTTTTCTCCTAGGATCTCCTAAATATTGAAGACTGCTTAAAATTACTTAGTTTAAATATGAAGAGACTAACTAATGGTACTTTTTTGTTGTTTTGTTTTTTTCAAGGTAGAGTCTCACTCTGGCCCAGGCTGACCTGGAATTCACTATGTAGTCTCAGGGAGGCCTCAAACTCACAGTGATCCTCCTACCTCTGCCTCCTGAGTGCTGCGATTAAAGGCTTGCACCACCATGCCTGGCTCTTAATATATATATTAAGAGAAAGAGAGAAAGAGAGAGATAGAAAGAGAATGGGTGCGCCAGGGTCTCCAGCCACTGCAAATGAACTCGAACTCCAGACGCGTGCGCCCCCTTGTGCATCTAGCTAACGTGGGTCCTGGGGAATCGAGCCTCGAAACCGGGGCCCTTAGGCTTCACAGGCAAGTGCTTAACTGCTAAGCCATCTCTCCAGGCCCTCAAAATATATCTTAATATATGAAAGCAACATGAAAAATCAAAACAGTGAAAAGTCAGTATTTATATAGTTCCAAACAAGATTTGTATTTTTTTTTCATATTAGCAAAGATTACACTGAAAAAATACAAACTTTATCTTGGTGAACGTGACTTCCTATCCCAATAGTGACTTGGTACCTGATGACCAGCTATGAAATACCAGTGACAGGGAGTCAGGGCTTCACTAAGCTTCCGGCTAACGATCTGGGGGTGTCTAACCTTTCAACACTGCAACATGACACTGTCACCTATGGATGTATCAGGCAGCGCTCATAGCTCTCCTGGGATGCATGCGGCCTGTGGGCCCCAGCTTGGAAATGCCTAGGTCACGCAGGGACCACACTGCCACACGGTGCAGGGTATCAAGCCAGGACCTTGAACTTACACTCTCGGCTGTGATTATCTTGGCAAGGTCGTCCTTATTCTGCAGCATCAAATCGTACCACTTCCGAAGTAAGGAACTCCTCTCCTGCAAAGAGACAAGGAAGCAGAGAGGTGGAATAAAATGTGAAGTATGGACTGGAGAGGTGGCTTAGCAGTTAAGGCGCTTGCCTGCGAAGCCTAAGGACACAGGCTCGATTCCTCAGGACCCACGTAAGCCAGATGTACAAGGTGGCACATGTATCTGGAGTTCTTTTGCAGTGGCTGGAGGCCCTGGTGTTTCCATTTTCTCTCTCTCTCTCTCTCTCTCAAATAAAATAAAAATAAAATATTTGAAAAAAAAAAGTGAAGTGTGCTCACTTCGGGCAGCACATATACTAAACTTGGAACGACACAGAGAAGATTAGCATGGCCCCTGTGCAAGGATGACACGCAAATTCATGAAGCGTTCCATATATTTAAAAAAAAAAAAAAGTGAAGTGTATGACAGAGGACTCATTCCTGGTCTTCAATGTGCAGAAGTATTAGCTGTTGTCTCATACATGGTGCCAAGGTTCATTTTAGGCGTCAACCTCATCAGGTTATGATTTGCCAGGCTACCTGATAGAATATTTTTGGGTGTGTCTATGCCTGTTTTTTCCCCCCCCCTACAAGGCATTAGGATCTGACAAGGGAAGGCAGTAAGGGAGAGGAACAAAGCAGAGAACAGTATAATGACATATGTATGAAAACTTCATAACAAACCTCCTTACTTTATATGCTAACTTAGTTTAAGAGCAGGTAATAGCACTTGCTTGTAACGCCTGACGGGCCAGTGATTCTCTAGTACCCACTTACGTAAAGCCAGGTGCAGAGTTCATTTGCAGTGGCAAGAAGCCCTGGTATGCCCATTCTCTCTCTCTCAAATAAATAAAAATAAAAATGGGCTGGAGAGCCAGGAGTGGTGGCACAGGCCTTTAATCCCAGCACTCGAGAGGCAGAGGTAGAAGGATCACTGTGAGTTCAAGGCCACCCTGAGACTACACAGTGAATTCCAGGTCAGCCTGGGCTAGAGCGAGACCCTATGTTGAAATAAAAATTCAGTAAGAGAAGTAGAAAACATCATTTCTTGTCAACTATAGTTCTCATAAATGGGGTAATTTTTAAGCGTTTCTGCCTTAGGGCTATACAGGTCAAGAGTTATTAATCCAGCCGGGTATGGTTGTTCACATCTTTAATCCCAGAACTCGGGAGGCAGAAGGTAGGCGGATCACCGTGAGTTCGAGGCCACCCTGAGACTGCATAATGACTTCCAGGTCAGCCTGGGCTACAGTGAAACCCTACCTTGAAAAAACGAAAAACAAAACAAGACAAAACAAAAGGCTGGAGAGATGCTTTAGTGGTTAAAGCGCTTGCCCGCGAAGCTTAAGGACCAAGGTTCAATTCCCCAATACCCATGAAATCCAGATGCACAAGGTAGGACATGGATCTGGAGTTCATTTGCAGTGGCTGGAGGCCCTGGCATGCCTGTTCTCTCTCTCTCTCTCAAGTGAGGAAAATAACAATAAAACCCCACCAAACTCCAGCTCTTATATCCAACCCCCTGCTTGGGTGCCTATGGGTCAGAACTGAGAGGTGGTCTCCATGGATTTGGCCTCTGGTAAGTACATTCATGGTGAATGACGTCATGGTGGGAGCTAAACACAGCAATTCCGGGGTACAGCTCACTTTAACAACTCACTCTTCTAAGAACTAACTGGGGTCCCACTAGAACTACTTTGTGCCCTCCCAAGGCTGCCGGGGACCCAAGGGCCATTGAGCAGGCCCCAGCTTTCATCCTGTCCACACTGAGGACCCCGCCTGCGCCTGAGACCTTGAGGGCACACTCAAGCCACAACGGAGGGCGTTGCTTGACTTAGGAGGGAAACTGTGACGGCTTGACCAAGAATGGTCACGTAGGAGGTGGGGACAGTGAGCACAAAAGATATATTCTGAGGGTAGAGCCAACTGTATTTCTGGATGGAAATACAGAGGAGTCACTGATGAATCCCGGACGTTCGACCTGAGCCATTGGAAAGTCGTGGGTGGAACAGCATCCGGTGAGACACTGAAACTCAGTTCTGACCCATCCTCTCTGGCAAAGGGTCCTTTGGCTTTGCAGGCAAACGCCTTAACCGCTAAGCCATAGAAATATTTTCATTTGCACGTTTGTGAGCAGAGAGGGAAAGAGAGAGAGGGAGGGAGGGACCGCACGAGGGTCTCTTGCCGCTGTAAATGAACTGCAGACGCACGTTGTCACTTTCTGTGGGTACTGTGGAACTGAACGTGCACTAGCAGGCTTTACAAGCAGTCGCCTCTAACCATGGCTGACCCAGTTCTCCAGCCCTGCTTCTGCCTTTTGTCTCTCACATTGCTCATCACCTCCGGGTACTTCCTCGCCTTGCACAGGTAACGTCTGTGGCTTAGCGTTTGGGAACCCTACCCTCCTCGCATCCAAACTCCATTAAAAAAAAAAAAAGCCCAGTGTCTTCTCTTAGCCAGGTCCCCGAGCCCTTGCTGCAATGCCTTTCCATGTCCCAGGGAACATTAAGGCCAGGCCTGGTTTCATTTTTGGAGCAGTCTCCTTGCGCGCGCTCTCACCTTGACCGAGACCCCCTTCCAGCCGCAGAAAGCCTCGTGGGCGGCGCGGACGGCGGCGCGGGCCTCGGGCACCCCGCAGTCGGCCACCATGCCCAGCGCGGCGCCGCTGGCCGGGTCGTGCACGGGGAAGGTGTCCGGGGCGGGCAGCCAGCGGCCTCCCACGAAGCTGTCTCCGCGCAGCAGCTCGGCGGAGAGGCCCGCGGGGTTCCCGGCGTAGCTGCGCACGGGGCGGACGCGGCAGCCGGGCGGGGAGCCCCCGCAGGCGCCGGGCCCAGCAGCTCCGCAGCCCGAGGCGGCTCGCCATGGCCCCGGCGGCGGAGGCGGCGGGGAGGACGGCGGCGGGAACCGGCGGACGCGCGCTGCAGCGCAGGAGACGCGCAGGGTGGCCCCGGCGAGCGCAGCGCCCTCTCCCCCGGGCTCCCGGTGCTGCACCGCGACCGCCAGGCCCTGGTCCTGGTCCTTCAGGGTCCTGCGTTTCCTTGGCGACCTTCTCCCGGGGAACCCTGGGCCTGGGATGGGGATGCGGAAGGTTCCCAGTGAGATGCCACCTCGGGTTGCTCATAATGCTTCGGAGTTTTTTTTTGTTTTTTTTTGATGATAAATGGCATTTGGTGACTTTATCTACTAGAATATAAGCTTTTGGATCCCTGTGCTTAAAATGTCCTGATTCTATCTATCTATCTATCTATCTATCTATCTATCTATCTATCTATCTATCTATCTATCTATCTACTTACCTATCTATTTTTGTTTGTTTGTTTTCCAGGCAGGGTCTCACTCTAGTTCAGGCTGACCTGAGATTCACTATGTAGTCTCAGGTGGCCTCGAATTCACTGTGAACCTCCTACCTCGGCCTCCTAAATGCTGGGATTAAAGGCTTGTGCCACCACGCCTGGCTCTGTTACTTCTTTTTTTTTTTTTGTTTGTTTGTTTATTTTGTTTTTTGAGGTAGGGTCTCACTCTAGCCCAGGCTGACCTGGAATTCACTATGGAGTCTCAGGGTGGCCTTGAACTCACGGCGATCCTCCTACCTCTGCCTCCCGAGTGCTGGGATTAAAGGCGTGCGCCACCACGCCCGGCTACTTCTTTTTATTTATTTTTATTTTTATTTTTTTGGTTTTTCGAGGTAGGGTGTCACTCTGGCCCAGGCTGACCTGGAATTAACTATGTAGTCTCAGGGTGGCCTCAAACTCACAGCAATTCTCCTACCTCTGCCTCCAGAGTGCTGGGATTAAAGGCGTGCGCCAACACGCCTGGCTCTTTTTTTTTTAATTTTGTAATTTTTCCTAATTAAAAAAAAATTATTTGAGGCAGGTTGTGGTGGCACAAGCCTTTAATCCCAGCACCTGGGAGGGAGGCTGAGGTAGGAAGATTGCTGTTAGTTCAAGGCCAGCCTGGAGCTAGAGTGAGTTCCACGTCTGCCTGGGCTAGAGTGAGACCCTACTCCTGTGTGTGTGTGTGTGTGTGTGTGTGTGTGTGTGTACACATACATACATATATTTATATATAATTTCTTAAGTTATTTGTACACAGAGAGAATGGAAACCTGGAGGTGCAAACTCCAAATGCATGTGCCCCCTTCTGTGCATCTGGCTTGTTTTGCTTTGTTTTTGTTTTTGTTTTTGTTTTGTTTTTCCGAGGTAGGAGGATCTCACTCTAGCCCAGGCTGACCTGAAGTTCACTATGTATTCTCAGGGTGGCCTTGAACTCATGGCGATCCTCCTACCTCTGCCTCCCGAGTGCTGGGATTAAAGGCGTGCGCCACCAAGCCCGGCCCCCTTCCTTATTTTTTTTCTTCGTCCTTACTCTGCCCGTTTCTGGACATCTCCTGTCGTGGCCCTGTGATGACAGCACATGTTAGACTTGTGCAGAAGAGAGTGGGAACAGTCTGCTGTATTCTAAACACTAAAATTGTATCTCATGTCAGGCATGGTGGTACTTGGATCAGGAGTTCAAGGTCATCTTCGTGTACACATTGAGTTCAAGGCTAGAGATTCATAAGACCTTCATTCAAAAGCCCCAAAACAAACAAAGTTAGTCTAAGTTTATAAAACAGCTTGTCAGCCAAACAAAACAGTTCACTTTGTAGCCTGCGGCTTAATTTTAAAAGCAGTTATAAGCAGGTAGGTCAGTGTCCCAGGATGGAGGAGAGCTACAGAATTCATTTGTTGGGGCTTTGGATGAGGCTGAGTCAAAATTTCTGAGCATTAGGCCTGGTGTGGTGGCTCACAGCTTTAATCCCAGTACTCCCCCCCCTTTCTATTCATAAATCTTCTTGTTTAATCCCAGCACTTGGGAGGCAGAGGTAGGAGGACCACTGTGAATTCCAGGCCAGCCTGGGACTACAGAGTGAGTGCCAGGTCACCCTGGGCTAGAGTGAGACCCTACATTAAAAAAAAAAATTGTTAGCCAGGCGTGGTGGCACACGCCTTTAATCCCAGCACTCAGGAGGCAGAGATAGTAGGATCACCATGAGTTCGAGGCCACCCTGAGACAACACAGTGAATTCCAGGTCAGCCTGAGCTAGAGTGAGACCCTACCTTGAAAAAACAAACAAACAAAAAATTTGTTGACAACCTCTGTGCATACAGACAATATACCATATTTATAATGTCCTCCTACTGCCCTCTCTTTTCCCCCTACTAAATCTTGTCTTCATTAGATCCCTTTTTGCCAGATAGTCTCTCTTCTATTTTTTTTGTTTTTTTAAAATATATATTTAATTTATTTTGAGAGAGAGAGGCCGGTGGGGGGGGGGATAGAATAGTCACACCAGGACCTCCAGCCACTGCAAACAAACTCCAGATGCATGCACCACCTTGTGCATCTGGCTTACGTGGGTCTTGGGGAGTCAAACCTGGGTCCTTTGGCTTCACAGGCAAACACCTTAACCACTAAGCCATCTCTCCAGCCTTCCCCTTTTGTTTTGAGGAAGGGTCTCACTCTAGCCCAGGCTGACCTGTAATTTACTATGTAGTCTCAGGGTGGCCTCAAACTCAGGGTGATCCTCCTACCTCTGCCTCCCAAGTGCTGGGACTAAAGGCGTGCGCCACCACACTCGGCTTCTCTCTTCTATTTTGATGTCATCATTTCCCCTTCCTATTGTGCAGGTCTGTGTAGGTGGCCTCAGCTACTGTGCGGTCATGAACGCCATGGGCACTTTGTGTCTGGAAGACTGCGTTGTAAGCACTCCTCCCCTTCTTTTTGCTCTCACATTCTTTCTGCCACCTCTTCTGCAATGTTCCCTTTGCCTCAGAGGGTGTGACAGAGATGTCTCAGTTCTGAACACACCACTGTCATTTCTTCTGCTGAGCCATCTCTCCAGCCCTCTCCTCAGCACTTTGGTGAGTTTTGAGTCTCTCCAGTGGTCACAGCCATCTGAAAAGAGAGCTTCTCTAACCCAAAGTAGAGGTTGAGCTAAGAGGATCACTGTAAGATGAGGCCAACCTTTGCCTACAGAGTGAGTTCCAGGTCAGCCTGGGCTAGGGGGAGACCCTACTTCAAAAAGAAAGAAAGGAAGAAAGAAAGAGAGAGAGAAAAGAAACAGAGGGCTGGAGAGATGGCTTAGTGGTTAAGGCACTTGCCTACGAAGCCTAAGGACCCATGTTCGACTCTCCAGATCCCACATAAGCCAGACACACAAAGGTGAGGCAAGCACAAGGTCTCACATACCCACTAGGTGGCAAAATGGTCTGGAGTTTGATTGCAGTGGCTGAGGCCTTGTCATGCCAACTCTCTCTCTCTACAATAAAAAAGAAAAAGAAAAAAAAATTATTGAACAAATTCCCGACAGAAAACTACAAATGATCCCATCCATTTGGCTAATCTGAGAATGAATGCATGAATGCAGTGCTTCCTCTCCCAAGCTCTTGAGCAGTAAGATCCCCGTCATCCCAGCGAGTGACCTAAATATTTCTTTGGGATTAGACGATACTAATTGGCTCCTTCCTGACAGGTGTGATCTGAGCCCAGCTGGCCTTTTCCAAGCCCTGTCTCTTCACCTCCCGGGTGCAATTAGCACCCTTGTCCAGGCTGCAGGATCCTTCCCTGCAGCAGGTCCCCCCCCCCCCACCCAGGTGAGCCCTGCGGGAAGAACAGTGCGGGAAGACGACCAGGAGTGGCCGGGGTTGTGCAAGTCACACAAGTGTCAGCATCTATTGCCAAATACTGAAAGAGAAGCCGGTTCTAGCTGATCACCACAACAGCTTTCCCAGCATGCACTTGGGGCCTGGGAGGCTGAGGAAACACTGATAAGCGTGTGGAGAGGATGCCTGAGACGCTGCCCGAGCGGGTGAGGCCATCGGACACAGTGACACAGTGACCATCGGCTTGCACAAGTGAGGAGAGCGAGACGTATTGGAAGACATTTGTTTTCTTTCTTTCTTTCTTTCTTTTTTCTTTTTGAAGACAATTTTGTTTGCATCGCCACACCAATTGCACGTTCCGGGGAGAAGCTCCTTGGGTAGGAAGATCACTTTCTCCTCCCCCAGGTGGACCATCTGTTTGCTTTCTGGTCTTTTCTAAACTGGAGTTGAATCTTTGACTTCATCGGAAAACAGGACTGTTTTGAAACGAGGCTGGCATTCCGGTGTCAGTGACCTGGGTAGAGGTCTGAGCCTGGATT
The DNA here is from genome assembly GCA_036346955.1 of Dipus sagitta. Lineage (NCBI taxonomy): Eukaryota > Metazoa > Chordata > Mammalia > Rodentia > Dipodidae > Dipus > Dipus sagitta. The sequence goes on from CM070782.1 coordinate 3,192,882, forward strand.
TTACAGTCGCAGTTCGGCTACAGCTTGGAGCGTTCCCTTGTCACCGGAGGAGCCCGGGAGGAATGACAGCATGTCTGCCCTCGGCTTGTGGTCTGGCCTGTGGCTGCTCCTGGCTTTTTCCTGCCCTGGAAGTCTAGCGTGTGGACTTTCAACACACGTAGAAATAGGTAAGCTCTCGGCCGTGTGTGTGTGTGTGTGTGTGTGTGTGTGTGTGTTTTGTTTTGAAACTGGTTCCTGCCAGGTGGCTTTGGCTGGCCAGGAACTTACTGTGTAGACCAAGCTGGCCTTGAACTTGTGCTGATCCTCATGTCTCTGCCTACCAAGAGCTGGAATTACAGGCGCTCACTACCATTCCTAGCCCTTTTTGTATTATTAAAAGGAAGAGGTTGGGCTGGAGAGATGGCTTAGTGGTTAAGGCGCTTGCCTGTGAACGCTAAGGACCCAGGCTTGATTCCTCGGAACCCACTTAAGCCAGATACATGAGGTGGCGGATGTGTGTGGAGTTTGTTGGAGGCCTTGGCTCTCTATCTGCCTCTTCCTCTCGTGTGCGCTCTCTCTCTTAAATAAATAAATAAAGGAAGAGGGGATGGAGAGATTGCTCAGTGGTTAAATGCACTTGCTTGCAAAGCCTGCTGGCCCACGTTCAATTTCCCAGTACTCATATGGAGCCAACACGCACAAAGTGGAGTTCATTTGCAGTGCCAGGAGGTCCTAGCATGCCCATTCTCTCTCTCTCCTAAATAAATATTTTTGAGCTGGAGAGATGGCTTAGCGGTTAAGTGCTTGCCTGTGAAGCCTAAGGATACCAGTTCGAGGCTCGACTCCCCAGGACCCACGTTAGCCAGATGCACAAGGGGGCGCACGCGTCTGGAGTTCGTTTGCAGTGGCTGGAGGCCCTGGCGCGCCCATTCTCTCTCCCTCTCTCTATCTGCCTCTTTCTCTCTGTCTGTCGCTCTCAAATAAATTAATAAAAATAACAAAAAAAAAATTTAAAAAAAAAATAAATTTTTTTTTATTATTTTTAAGAAGGGAAAGAGCCTGGTGTGGTGGCACATGCCTTTAATCCCAGCACTTGGGAGGCAGAGGTAGGAGGATTGCTGTGAGATCAAGGCCACCCTGAAACCACATAGTGAATTCCAGGACAGCCAGGACTAGAGTGAGACCCTACCTCAAAAAAACAAAAAAAAGGGGGGGGGGGTAAAGAAATCTGTTTGTTTAAGGAAAAGACTGAAAATCTGCCCTGTGAATGGAAACAATTTTCTCTGCTATGCTAAGCAACTGGCCCAGAGAGAGAGACAGAGACAGACAGAGAGGAAGGATTGGAGTTGTGCAGGTCTGGGGCTTGACAGGTGACCTCTGTATAATGGGCAGGTAGGTAAGAGAGAAGAGTCCCTTTCAGCCATAGGGCTACTGGCTGCTCCTCAGGGTGGGGAGAAGTGAGGAGCTGGACAGAGTCAAGGTGGCGACACAGCGGAAGTCGCGAGGAGAGGGGAGGAAGAGGACGAGGTTCTTTTCTGGTTGTCGCCGCTTCTGAACACTGACTCCTCTGAACAGGTGGGAAGGCCCCTGTGTGGCCACAACAGCGGGTCTTCTGAGTCAAGTGGCTTGCAAAGTGCTTGGCCTCCGGGAGGTCAAAGCCACCAGGGAACTGGCATGCCCGGATGGAAGGAGCTGGGCAGAACCTGCACACAGCCAGTGTGCCTGGCCTCGGGGACAAAAACAGAGTTATGCAGGTCGTGAGGTTTAGGTGAGTGGTAGTAGAAATGGGCTTTTAAAAACTTTTATTTATTTGCAAGCAGAGAAAAGGAAAGAAAGAGAGAGAAAGAAGGCTAGAGAGGTGGCTTAGCAGTTAAGGCACTTGCCTGCAAAGCTAAAGGACCCAGGTTCAATTCCCCAGGTCCCATGTAAGCCAGATGTACATGGTGGCTCATACATCTGGAGTTCATTTGCAATGGCTAGAGGCCCTGGAGCACCCATTCCCCCTCTCTCTCTCTAATAAATAAAATAAAAATAAAATCTCTTTAAAAAGTATTTTAAAAAATCCAAGATAGAGAAAGAGAGCGAGAGAATGGGCACAACACTGAAACCAAACTCCAAACCATATGCACCATGTGTATCTGCTTTTACATGGGTACTGGGGAATCGAACCCAAGCCATCTGGCTTTGCAAACAAGTGCCTTTAATTGCTGAACCATCTCTCCAGCCCTATAATGTGATGCTTTGATTAAGCTAATGAAAATACCCATCAGTTCACATAGCTACCATCCTTAGTATGTATGGAGAGAATGTTTCAGTGTCTCCTAGCAAAAGGATTTGGTTCTTTATTTATTTTGCTTTTTTCCAATGCAGGGTCTCACTCTAGCCCAGGCTGACCTAGGAGTCACTATGTATTCTCAGGGTGGCCTCGAACTCACGGCGATCCTGCTACCTCTGCCTCTCGAGTGCTTAAAGGTGTGTGCCACCACACTCTGCTAGAATTTGGTTCTTGAACCAATTGTATCTGTAATATTTTTAACATAATATAATCAAAATATGATTATATTCTATAACAATTTTTGGGTTAATTCCAGATGTATTTGATGTTTTGAGTTTTTTTTTTAATTTCAATTAAAACAACAGTGTTTTATAATTATGCCATCTTACAGTAGTTATAAAAATAACAAGATTACAGATTTAAAAAAAATCAAAGTTAGCCAGGCATGGTAGTGCATGCCTTTAATCCCAGCACTCAGGAGGCAGAGGTAGGAGGATTGCTGTGAGTTCAAGGCCACCCTGAGACTACAGAGTAAATTCCAGGTCAGCCTGGACTAGAGTGAGACTCTACCTCGAAAAACAGAAACAAAAAAACCACAAAAATTTATCAGTTTAAAATAGATCTAATATGCCGGGCATGGTGGCTCACGCCTTTAATCCCAGCACTCGGGAGGCAGAGGTAGGAGGATCAACGTGAGTTCAAGGCCACCCTGAGACTACATAGTGAATTCCAGGTCAGCCTGGGCTAGAGTGAGACCCTACCTCGGAAAACCAAAAAAAAAAAAAAAAAAAAAATAGATCTAATAGATTGAACTATGGTGGGCAAGAACCACAGAAGCTTAACAACCTTTTTAATTTAAAAAAATATTTTTTTATTTATTTGAGAGAGAGAGAGAGAGACAGAGACAAGAGAGACAGAGCGAGTATAGGCATGCCACAGCCTCCTGTCATTGCAAATGAACTCCAGATGCTTGTGCCACTTTGTGCATCTGGCTTTATCTGGGTACTGGAGAATCAACCTCAGGGCCATCAGGCTTTGCAGGCAGGCACCTTTAACCACTGGGCCATCATCTCCTCAGCCTGAAGATTAACAATTTTGAGGTACAAGAGAGGTCCCTGATTCCAGATGAGGAAATTGATGGTGTGGGTTTCATGGGTTACTTGGTAGTGGCTGGACTAGAATAACATATTAATTGCATATCCCTCCATCAAACATTTAAATATTTTTATTTATTTATTTGCAAGCAGAGAGAAAAAGAGAGAGAGACAGAATGAGTGTGCCAGGGCCTCTAGCCACTGCAAATGAACTCCAGATGCATGTGAATTCCAGGTCAGCTTGGACTAGAGCAGGACCTTACCTTGAAAGACCAAAAGGGTTTACAAAACAGATCCCTTCTTTGTGGTGGTGCCCAAAAGGGCTTATGTTTGAAAATATCTAAGCTGGGTATGATGGCTCATGCCTATGATCTAAGCAATGAAGAGGAAGAGGCAGGGGGGATCACTGTGAGTTCAAATGCAACCTGGGCTACAGAATGAAATGCTGTCTCAAAAAAAAAAAAAAAAAAATCTGAGCTGGGAGTGGCGGTGCATGCCTTTAATCCTAGCACTCAGGAGGCAGGGGTAGGAGGATCACTGTAAATTTGAGGCCACCCTGAGACTACATAGTGAATTCCAGGTTGGTCAGCCTGGGCTATAGTGAGACCCTACCTCAAAAAACTATATCTAGCCGGGCGTGGTGGCGCACGCCTTTAATCCCAGCACTCAGGAGGCAGAGGTAGGAGGATTGCCATGAGTTCGAGGCCACCCTGAGACTCCATACTCCATAGTGAATTCCTGGTCAGCCTGGGCTAGAGTGAGACCCTACGTCGAAAAAAAACCCAAGCCCCTATATCTATATCTACATCTATCTATCTATCTGGAGCTGGAGAGATGGATCAGTGGTTAAACGCACTTGTTTGCAAAGCCTGATGGCCCAGATTTGATTCCCCAGTACCTACATAAAGCCAGATGCACAAAGTAGTACATGCATCTGAAATTCATTTGCAGTAGCAAGAGGCCCTAGTGTACCCATTCTCCCCCACTCGCTCTTTGCAAACAAATAAATCAAATATATTAAAAACAATCTTATGTATAGACAGGTGTGGGCATTGTTACAAAATCAGAGTCAACTCCTGAAATAAAATCTGTATAGATCCTAAGAATTTTCATATAGAAGGTGGCAAAACCTCCATCTTGTATTGCCTAGTAGCTTAGATAAGGTTATAAATACCTGTGGGCTGGAGAGATGGCTTAGTGGTTGTCACTTGCCTGCGAAGCCTGATGACCTGAGTTCGATTCCCCAGAACCCATGTAAAGCCAGATGCACAAAGTGGTTCATTTGCAATGGCTGGAGGCCCTGGCTTGCCCATTCTCTCCCTCTCCCCCAACCCTCATGTCTCTCTTTGCTTGCAAATAAATACATAAATAAAATATTTAAAAAATATCTCACTCACATTTTCACTCCTTAGGTAGAGCCTGAGCGGAAGATTGGCATTTATGCAAATGAGTTAATTAGCATTGTCCTCATTCCTTGGCTTGGGTTTGTGAACCACTGGAATCCTGCACATGGGTTATTTGCGTGGGCTGAGACTTGGGTGTGATGGCATTAATGCTCACGGTGAAGGAGTGGCTGTTGTTACTGTATGAATTTAAAAAAAAAAATGGATGTGATTCACAGCAGAGACGAGGCATTCACTCCTGAGGGTTTGTTCTTAGGAATGCTGGTCTTCAGGGCAGTTTTAAGAAGATTCAGGCAGTGTGTGTGTGTGTGTGTGTGTGTGTGTGTGTGTGCGCGCGCACACCAGCCTTCTGAGACAACTTCCAAAAAGCGCTCCAGTGATTAAAAAAGAAGAAGAAGAAGGAAAAAACAACATTTGGGAAGCATTTGCTCAGTGCACGACTGAGGACTTAAATTTACCTACCTCGTTTCTAACACAAAACACGCTAGTAGAAGGTACCAACACATGATGTGTCCATACAAAATATGTTGTTAATAACGACAGTAATTAAAAAAAAAAAGAACAGGCTGCTACGGCTCATGCAGCCCTTTCACCCGATGAACTCATGAAACTCATTTTAGCGAAAACTAGTTTATACTGAGTGGGAGAAGGTATAAAATATAAAATATAAAAATACATCTAATTATTTTAAAAAATTAACTAAATTTAAGAAAAAAGCCGACAATACTGACACTTGCGCTGCTTCCTGAGCGCCTCCCTTTGGCAGTCCTTGTGCTTGTCACTTGAGATTTACTTCTTCAGCAAATCTCTTAGGTGGGAATTTTACCTTCATTTCCTTCATATAGGAGGGAACTGAGTGACACTTTAGAGATTTATCCAAGCTTGGTAGAGTTAGCTAAACAGAAACTTTAACTCACCATGCACACATTTGATTTATATCCTAATCATATAAATACCTTTCCAGATTCCTTGACAGTTCGTTAACTGCAGATTTTTGTTTGTTTGTTTGTTTGTTTTTGTTTTTTGAGGTAGGGTCTCACTCTAGCCCAGGCTAACTGGGAATTCACTCTGTATTCTCAGGGTGGCCTCGAACTCACGGCGATTCTCCTACCTCTGCCTCCCGAGTGCTGGGATTAAAGGCGTGTGCCACCAAGCCCGGCTATTATATATATATATATATATATATATATATGTATATATATATTTTGGGGGGGGAGGGGGTCTCAAGGTAGGGTCTCACTCTATCTCAGGCTGACCTGGAATTCACTCTGCGTTCTCAGGGTGGCCTCGAACTCACGGTGATCCTCCTACCTCTGCCTCTCGAGTGCTGGGATTAAAGACATGTGCCACCACGTCCGGCTCTGGCTATATTTTTAACTTTAAAAATGACCTCTAGGGCTGGAGAGATGGCTCAGGGGTTAAGATGCTTGCCTGCAGAACCTAATGACCCTAGTTCAATTCCCTAGTACCCATGTAAGGCCAGATACACAAAGTGATGCATGCCTCTGAAGTCCATTTGAAGTGGCTGGAGGCATTCTCTCTGTCTGTCTCTCTTCTCTCTCTTTCTCTCTGCTTGCAAATCAAAATAAATGACCTTTAGCCAGGCATAATGGTGCACACCAACACTCTGGAGGCTGAGGTAGGAGGATCACCATGAGTTTGAGGCCAGCCTGGGTTAAAGTGAGACCCTGCCTTGAAATAAAAAAAAACCAAATGAATGAATAAATAACTAAATAATACAAATGCTGTCTAATAAGTGCAGTTGAACTCAGCTGCATGGTGTTCATCTCTTTCAGGACACAGGGCGCTGGAGTTTCTTCGTCTTCAGGATGGAAGAGTTAACTACAGACAGGTAGAAGCGGGGTTTGTATAGCCTGTCCTCTAGAGTCTCAAACTAAGTCCTAACAGTCAGTTAAAGTGACACTGAGTTGGTTTTGTCTTTATGCAATTAATGCTATGGTTAAAGGTGTATGTCCCCTCCAGTGCCACTTGAGCATAATATATGTATGTGTGCATAAATCTGCATGCACATACATGTTCATTTAAAGATGAAAGGTTTTATAATTCAAATGATGTAAAGCACAATTTGAGGAAAATATTTGAAAGTTTTTTTTTTTTTTTTTTTTTTCTGTACTGGGGATTGAACCAGGGTCTTGTGCATGTTAGGCAATTGCTCTACCACTAAGCTACATCTTCATCCCATTAAATAATTTTCATTATTATTATATTTCATATTTTGTTTATTACTTTGTAAGCAAAGAATGAATGAATGAATGAATGAATGAATATTGGTGCACCAGGGTTTCTTACCTGTGCACATGAACTCCAGATGAATGCACCACTTTGTGCATCGAGCTTTATGTGGATACTGAGGAATTGAACCCAGGCTGTCAGGCTTTCAAGCAAGTACCTTTAACCATCGAGCCATCTCTCCAGCCCATCTCATCAGCCCTGGCTGATGTGGAAGTCTGTAGCTCCAGGCTGGTCTCGAACTCATGGCAACCTTCTTACCTCACCCTCCCATGCTGCCTCTCGTCCCTGTTTCTAGTTCTGTAGCTGCCTGATACCCTGTGGCAGGGTGATTCCTAAATACTGACATGTGGTAGTTGACAGCCACTCATGACATCAGAATTGGATCACATTATCCCTGTGCCTCTTGATAATCCAGGGTGGGAAGCAGGAAATGATAACTGAAGCGTACTATGTCCCAAGACACTTTTAATCATCAAATCATCAATGTCAACTTCCTGACTTGCCAGTTAACTTACATCAGATCAACATCTCTGGAATTTCTGTCCAGCTGGCTACACTTTGGGGTTCCCATAACCCCCTCCTCAGGCTTGATTAATTTGCTCAAGTGTCTCACAGAACTGAGGGAAATACTATGCCTGCACTTACTAGCTTACTATAAAGGGTATTTTAAAAAATAACATTTTATCTATTTATTTGAGAGAAAGTGAATGGGCATGCCAGGGCCTCTGGCTAAGGCAAACAAAGTCCAGCCACATGTGCCACTTTGTGCACCTGGCTTATGTGAGTACTGGGGAATTGTACCTGGGGAAATCAACCTGAGTCCTTAGGCTTTGCAGGCAAGAGCCTTCACTGCTAAGCCATCACTCCAGCCCCTATAAAGGATATTTAAAAGGATGTAAGTGAAGCTGGGGAGATTGCTTAATGGTTAAAGATGCTTGCAGAGTCTGCTGGCCTGGGTTCAATTCCCCAGCCACCCATGTAAAGCCAGATGAAAAGTGGCGCAAGCATGAATGTTTAGCATTTATTAACTTCTGCCCACATTTTCCCTTCATTCCATCCGTGCCCTCCATTCCCACCCCCAAACCACCACTTCGTTCTAGCATCTCACAGCCAAAACGATGCACCAGCATTGCCCAGGCTGTTGTCTCTGACGTCTAATGTCAGCATCGTTTCCTCAGCTGCTGCTAGAACACCAGGATGCATACCAGGCTGGGACTGTGTTTCCTGATTCCTTTTATCCCAGCATCTGCAAAGGAGGTAAGACAGAGGTTGGCACAGAAAATGCTGTCATCTTTGCTTAATAGGAATGGCCATGTCTTTAAAAACAATACACGAGGGCTGGAGAGATTGCTTAGTGTTTAAGGTACTTGCCTGCAAAGCCAAAGGACTCCGGTTTGATTCTCCAGGACCCACCTAAGCTAGATGCACAAGGAGGCGCATGTGTCTGGAGTTCGTTTGCAGTGGCTGGAGGCCCTAGCATGCCCATTCTCTCTCTTCCTCTCTCTGCCTCTTTCTCTCTCTCAAATAAATAAATAAAAATAAAGTTTTTTTAATAAAAATACATGAGCTAGAGAGTGGTTTAGCAGTTAAGACATTTGCCTGCAAAGCCTAAGGACCCATGTTCGACTCTCCAGATCCCATGTAAGCCAGATGCACAGAGGTGAGGCAAGCGCAAGGTCTTGTGGTTTTTCGAGGTAGGGTCTTACTCTAGCCCAGGCTGACCTGGAATTCACTGGGTGGTCTCAGGGTGGCCTCGAACTCATGGAGCTCCTCCTACCTCTGCCTCCTGAGTGCTGGGATTAAAGGCGTGCACCACCACGCCCCACTTAGTGAGTTCCAGGTCAGCCTGGGCTAGAGTGAGACCCTACCTTGGAAAAACCAAAACAAACAAACAAAAAAATCAGTCTCCTATTTACCAATGTGATGTAAAGACTGGGACCTTGTGTGGCTGACTACAAGTCACTTGCAAGGAATTATGGGGTAAGATGCTGGAACATAGGCATCTCCTTCGAGTGACCTCAAAATTGCACCTGGCTCTTCTGCTTTGGAGACACCCCTGAAACATCATCAGAAGAGACAAGGGGTGTTTGGAGGGAGAGCAGAGGGACCCAGATACACAGCAGGAGACATCTGAGGAGACTCTCAGCTCTTAACACTCCAGAACCCTCCTTTTTATTTTATTTTTTATTTTTTTATTTTTATTTTTTATTTTTTTTTTGGTTTTTCGAGGTAGGGTCTCACTCTAGCCCAGGCTGACCTGGAATTCACTATGGAGTCTCAGAGTGGCCTTGAACTCACGGCGATCCTCCTACCTCTGCCTCCCGAGTGCTGGGATTAAAGGCGTGCGCCACCACGCCCGGCTTATTTTATTTTATTTTTAACTCAGGAAAATTCCACGATGTGTCTGAGCGCACTCACTGGACTCCATTTCTTAACGCCAGCATTCATTATATCCGCGAGAACTATCCCCTCCCCTGGGAGAAGGTAGGTATACCCTCTAATCCTAATAAATTTACCCTTAAACCTGTCAAGTTTTGTTTCTGCACTAGTATTTATCCTATTTGGAGTCTCCTCCACCAGACTCTTTGACACTATTTGCCACTTGAACTTCATTACCAAGGACAGTCCTAGGGACATAGTATATATCTAATTAATATTTTAGTAAGTTGTCAAAAACAACTTGAGGTATATCACTTGCTCATTTTGCTTCAAAAACTAAAATCAATCTGGGGCAGAAAAAATAGCTCATTGGTTAAGGTGCTTGCCTGCGAAGCCTAACGACCTGAGTTTGATTCCTCAGTACCCACATAAAAGCCATATGCACAAGATGGTGCATGCATCTAGACTTTGTCTGCAGTGGCCAGGTGCCCTGGCATGCCCATTCTCTTTCTCTCTGCCAGGGTGTGGTGGCACACACCTTTAAACACTCTGGAGGCTGAGGTAGGAGGATCACCATGAGTTTGAGGCCAGCCTGGGTTAAAGTGAGACCCTGCCTTGAAATAAAAAAAACCAAATGAATGAATAAATAACTAAATAATACAAATGCTGTCTAATAAGTGCAGTTGAACTCAGCTGCATGGTGTTCATCTCTTTCAGGACACAGGGCGCTGGAGTTTCTTCGTCTTCAGGATGGAAGAGTTAACTACAGACAGGTAGAAGCGGGGTTTGTATAGCCTGTCCTCTAGACTCTCAAACTAAGTCCTAACAGTCAGTTAAAGTGACACTGAGTTGGTTTTGTCTTTATGCAATTAATGCTATGGTTAAAGGTGTATGTCCCCTCCAGTGCCACTTGAGCATAATATATGTATGTGTGCATAAATCTGCATGCACATACATGTTCATTTAAAGATGAAAGGTTTTATAATTCAAATGATGTAAAGCACAATTTGAGGAAAATATTTGAAAGTTTTTTTTTTTTTTTTTTTTTTTTCTGTACTGGGATTGAACCAGGGTCTTGTGCATGTTAGGCAATTGCTCTACCACTAAGCTACATCTTCATCCCATTAAATAATTTTCATTATTATTATATTTCATATTTTGTTTATTACTTTGTAAGCAAAGAATGAATGAATGAATGAATGAATGAATATTGGTGCACCAGGGTTTCTTACCTGTGCACATGAACTCCAGATGAATGCACCACTTTGTGCATCGAGCTTTATGTGGATACTGAGGAATTGAACCCAGGCTGTCAGGCTTTCAAGCAAGTACCTTTAACCATCGAGCCATCTCTCCAGCCCATCTCATCAGCCCTGGCTGATGTGGAAGTCTGTAGCTCCAGGCTGGTCTCGAACTCATGGCAACCTTCTTACCTCACCCTCCCATGCTGCCTCTCGTCCCTGTTTCTAGTTCTGTAGCTGCCTGATACCCTGTGGCAGGGTGATTCCTAAATACTGACATGTGGTAGTTGACAGCCACTCATGACATCAGAATTGGATCACATTATCCCTGTGCCTCTTGATAATCCAGGGTGGGAAGCAGGAAACGATAACTGAAGCGTACTATGTCCCAAGACACTTTTAATCACTCAAATCATCAATGTCAACTTCCTGACTTGCCAGTTAACTTACATCAGATCAACATCTCTGGATTTCTGTCCAGCTGGCTACACTTTGGGGTTCCCATAACCCCCTCCTCAGGCTTGATTAATTTGCTCAAGTGTCTCACAGAATGAGGGAAATACTATGCCTGCACTTACTAGCTTACTATAAAGGGTATTTTAAAAAATAACATTTTATCTATTTATTGAGAGAAAGTGAATGGGCATGCCAGGGCCTCTGGCTAAGGCAAACAAAGTCCAGCCGCATGTGCCACCTTGTGCACCTGGCTTATGTGAGTACTGGGGAATTGTACCTGGGGAAATCAACCTGAGTCCTTAGGCTTTGCAGGCAAGAGCCTTCACTGCTAAGCCATCACTCCAGCCCCTATAAAGGATATTTAAAAGGATGTAAGTGAAGCTGGGGAGATTGCTTAATGGTTTAAAGATGCTTGCAGAGTCTGCTGGCCTGGGTTCAATTCCCCAGCCACCCATGTAAAGCCAGATGAAAAGTGGCGCAAGCATGAATGTTTAGCATTTATTAACTTCTGCCCACATTTTCCCTTCATTCCATCCGTGCCCTCCATTCCCACCCCCAAACCACCACTTCGTTCTAGCATCTCACAGCCAAAACGATGCACCAGCATTGCCCAGGCTGTTGTCTCTGACGTCTAATGTCAGCATCGTTTCCTCAGCTGCTGCTAGAACACCAGGATGCATACCAGGCTGGGACTGTGTTTCCTGATTCCTTTTATCCCAGCATCTGCAAAGGAGGTAAGACAGAGGTTGGCACAGAAAATGCTGTCATCTTTGCTTAATAGGAATGGCCATGTCTTTAAAAACAATACACGAGGGCTGGAGAGATTGCTTAGTGTTTAAGGTACTTGCCTGCAAAGCCAAAGGACTCCGGTTTGATTCTCCAGGACCCACCTAAGCTAGATGCACAAGGAGGCGCATGTGTCTGGAGTTCGTTTGCAGTGGCTGGAGGCCCTAGCATGCCCATTCTCTCTCTTCCTCTCTCTGCCTCTTTCTCTCTCTCAAATAAATAAATAAAAATAAAGTTTTTTTTTTTTAAATACATGAGCTAGAGAGTGGTTTAGCAGTTAAGACATTTGCCTGCAAAGCCTAAGGACCCATGTTCGACTCTCCAGATCCCATGTAAGCCAGATGCACAGAGGTGAGGCAAGCGCAAGGTCTTGTGGTTTTTCGAGGTAGGGTCTTACTCTAGCCCAGGCTGACCTGGAATTCACTGGGTGGTCTCAGGGTGGCCTCGAACTCATGGAGCTCCTCCTACCTCTGCCTCCTGAGTGCTGGGATTAAAGGCGTGCACCACCACGCCCCACTTAGTGAGTTCCAGGTCAGCCTGGGCTAGAGTGAGACCCTACCTTGGAAAAACCAAAACAAACAAACAAAAAAATCAGTCTCCTATTTACCAATGTGATGTAAAGACTGGGACCTTGTGTGGCTGACTACAAGTCACTTGCAAGGAATTATGGGTAAGATGCTGGAACATAGGCATCTCCTTCGAGTGACCTCAAAATTGCAACCTGGCTCTTCTGCTTTGGAGACACCCCTGAAACATCATCAGAAGAGACAAGGGGTGTTTGGAGGGAGAGCAGAGGGACCCAGATACACAGCAGGAGACATCTGAGGAGACTCTCAGCTCTTAACACTCCAGAACCCTCCTTTTTATTTTATTTTTTATTTTTTATTTTTATTTTTTATTTTTTTTTGGTTTTTCGAGGTAGGGTCTCACTCTAGCCCAGCTGACCTGGAATTCACTGGGTGGTCTCAGGGTGGCCTCGAACTCATGGAGCTCCTCCTACCTCTGCCTCCTGAGTGCTGGGATTAAAGGCGTGCACCACCACGCCCCACTTAGTGAGTTCCAGGTCAGCCTGGGCTAGAGTGAGACCCTACCTTGGAAAAACAAACAAACAAACAAAAAAATCAGTCTCCTATTTACCAATGTGATGTAAAGACTGGGACCTTGTGTGGCTGACTACAAGTCACTTGCAAGGAATTATGGGTAAGATGCTGGAACATAGGCATCTCCTTCGAGTGACCTCAAAATTGCAACCTGGCTCTTCTGCTTTGGAGACACCCCTGAAACATCATCAGAAGAGACAAGGGGTGTTTGGAGGGAGAGCAGAGGGACCCAGATACACAGCAGGAGACATCTGAGGAGACTCTCAGCTCTTAACACTCCAGAACCCTCCTTTTTATTTTATTTTTTATTTTTTATTTTTTATTTTTTTTTTTATTTTTTTTTTTTGGTTTTTCGAGGTAGGTCTCACGAGGGGGGGGGGTACTACAGCCCGGGCCCAGGCTGACCTGGAATTCACTATGTAGTCTCAGGGTGGCCTCAAACTCAAGGTGATCCTCCTACCTTGGTCTCCTGAGTGTTGGGATTAAAGGTGTGCACCATCATTCCCGGCCCGATTCTCAACTTTTAAGACTTCAGAAACTTGCTTTTGTTTTATTAGGAAAATTCCAAACATGGTTTCTTTTGGAGGATAGAAAAACCTTAGGTGATTCAAATGTCATAGGGAAATAAGACTTCTTGTCCAAGGTGGTGCTTGATCAGAGTTCCGCCTTCTCTTAGTCACTGTTTTTTATTTTATTTTTTATTTTTTTTTGGTTTTTCGAGGTAGGGTCTCACTCTAGCCCAGGCTGACCTGGAATTCACTATGTAGTCTCAGGGTGGCCTCGAACTCATGGAGCTCCTCCTACCTCTGCCTCCCGAGTGCTGGGATTAAAGGCGTGCACCACCACGCCCCACTTAGTGAGTTCCAGGTCAGCCTGGGCTAGAGTGAGACCCTACCTTGGAAAAACCAAAACAAACAAACAAAAAAATCAGTCTCCTATTTACCAATGTGATGTAAAGACTGGGACCTTGTGTGGCTGACTACAAGTCACTTGCAAGGAATTATGGGTAAGATGCTGGAACATAGGCATCTCCTTCGAGTGACCTCAAAATTGCACCTGGCTCTTCTGCTTTGGAGACACCCCTGAAACATCATCAGAAGAGACAAGGGGTGTTTGGAGGGAGAGCAGAGGGACCCAGATACACAGCAGGAGACATCTGAGGAGACTCTCAGCTCTTAACACTCCAGAACCCTCCTTTTTATTTTATTTTTTATTTTTATTTTTTATTTTATTTTTAACTCAGGAAAATTCCACGATGTGTCTGAGCGCACTCACTGGACTCCATTTCTTAACGCCAGCATTCATTATATCCGCGAGAACTATCCCCTCCCCTGGGAGAAGGTAGGTATACCCTCTAATCCTAATAAATTTACCCTTAAACCTGTCAAGTTTTGTTTCTGCACTAGTATTTATCCTATTTGGAGTCTCCTCCACCAGACTCTTTGACACTATTTGCCACTTGAACTTCATTACCAAGGACAGTCCTAGGGACATAGTATATATCTAATTAATATTTTAGTAAGTTGTCAAAAACAACTTGAGGTATATCACTTGCTCATTTTGCTTCAAAAACTAAAATCAATCTGGGGCAGAAAAAATAGCTCATTGGTTAAGGTGCTTGCCTGCGAAGCCTAACGACCTGAGTTTGATTCCTCAGTACCCACATAAAAGCCATATGCACAAGATGGTGCATGCATCTAGACTTTGTCTGCAGTGGCCAGGTGCCCTGGCATGCCCATTCTCTTTCTCTCTGCCGGGTGTGGTGGCACACACCTTTAATCCCAGCACTTGGTAGGCAGAGGTGGGAGGATGGCTGTGAGTTTGAGGCTGCCCTGAGACTACAAAGTAAATTTCAGGTCAGCGTAGGCTAGAGTGATGCCCTACCTTGAAAAATAAACAAACTTCTGAGGTAACACAAAATATTTTAAAAGTCCTGTGCAGTTTTTGGTATCCAGACACTATATTATACCTGCTCTTAATTCCTTCAGTCTCAATAACAGAAATGAAATTATGTTTATCAAAACTTTTCAGAGAATTGTCATAAAATCATCCTCACACACACGACTGGGATTTTCTTGCTTGTCAGGACACAGAGAAGTTGGTGGCCTTCTTGTTTGGAATTACCTCTCATATGGTGGCTGACATCAGCTGGCATAGCCTGGGCATCGAACAAGGGTTCCTTAGGACGATGGGAGCTGTAAGTACATTCTCTATGGGGGTGACCTTGAAGGAGGGCTACTGTCACTCCCAAGGTCAACACTGAACTTGAAGTGGGGATGTAGCTCAAGGTAGAGTGCTTGCCTAGCATAGATAGAGCCCTAGGTTCAATCCCAACTCAAAAAATAAATACAAAAAAAATTCCAAGCAAGCAAACAAAAACAATCACACGCATGTGTCCTCCGAGTGACTTCAAAATCGCACCTGGCCTTTTTGCTTGGAGGTGCCCTTGGAACTTTGCTAGGAGAGACAAGGGGTGTTTGGATGGCGAGTGGAGGGACCCAGCAGCGGGTGGTCTGGGACATCTGAGGAGATTCTCAACTTAAAAAAAATTATTTTTATTTTCATTTGAGAGAGAGGGAGATAGATTGGGAGAGAAAGGGAAAGAGGGAGGGAGAGAATGGGCATGTCAGGGCCTCCAACTGTTGCAAATGAACTCCAGATTCATGCGCCACCTTGTGCATCTGGCTTACATGGGTCCTGGGGAATCAAACCTGGGTCCTTTGGCTTTGCAGGCAAGTGCCTTAACTGCTAAATCATCTCTCCAGCCCTCAACTTTTTTTTTTTTTTTTTTTTTTTTCGAGGTAGGGTCTCACTCTAGTCCAGGCTGACCTGGAATTCACTATGTAGTCTCAGGGTGGCCTCAAACTCAAGGTGATCCTCCTACCTTGGTCTCCTGAGTGCTTGGGATTAAAGCGTGTGCCATCATTCCCGGCCCGATTCTCAACTTTTAAGACTTCAGAAACTTGCTTTTGTTTTATTAGGAAAATTCCAAACATGGTTTCTTTTGGAGGATAGAAAAACCTTAGGTGATGTCATAGGGAAATAAGACTTCTTGTCCAAGGTGGTGCTTGATCAGAGTTCCGCCTTCTCTTAGTCACTGTTTTTTATTTTATTTTTATTTATGCATTTGAGAAAGATACTGAGATTGAGAGAGAGAGAGAGGGTAAGAGTGATTGTGGGTACACTAGGGCCTCTTTTCCCTAAAGATGAACTCCAGACACATGCACCACTTTGTGCATCTGGTTTTACATAGGTTCTGGGGAGTTGAAATGAAAGCAAGAGCCTTTAACTATTGAGCCATCTCTCCGGCCCAGCCATTGTTTTTATTCTTGCCACCTGGAAAAACTCATCCATTAAAGAAACTCATCCAAACACAATTGATGCCGCTGAAAACAGCAATGGCAGTTGTATTCAAGCTCTGTGTCTTCAGAACAGAATTCCCGCCACTCAGCACTGCTGAAAATGAATAGCGCCACTGCTGTAGTTTTCTAAGTTTTCTACATGAAAATACCGTATCCCAACTGAACATTTCCATCTTGTCTGGTAACTTAGCTTCTGAAAGGCCCTTCTGATCATTAGTTGTTGTCTTTTCTTTTTCTTTCTTTCTTTCTTTCTTTCTTTCTTTCTCTCTCTCTCTCTCTCCATCCCTCCCTCCCTCCTTCTCGTTCTTCCTTCCTTCCTTCCTTTTTTTTTTTTTTTTGCATTTTTAGAGTTGAATTTTGTCACTATACAAAATAATATGTTTCATTATGACACACACACAATCACTACGCCTTGTTCACATCTGTCCCCTCCACCCCCCACTGGTTGCTGGAAGTTCCCTCCTGGGTGGGAGGAGAGCTCTGTACTCCCTGGGGAGCACGGTTCTCCAGAGCAGCATTCAGTGAAGCCCAGCAGAGCGCTGGCGCCCGCCTGCCGGCCACAGCGACCTTCCGGCTGCCTTCTGGGATCAACACCTGTGCTTCTCTTTCTTTCTCAGATCGACTTTCAAGGCTCCTACTCCGAGGCTCACTCGGCTGGTGATTTTGGTACTGTTTATTTACATTTGCCAAAATTTCTTCTGTGGTCATTATAGTTCCCTTATAGCGAAACCTCAAAATCAATGCCAGAGCCGGGCATGGTGGCGCATGCCTTTAATTCCAGTACTTGTGAGGCAGAGGTAGGAGGATCACTGTGAGTTCAAGGCCACCCTGAGACTACATAGTGAATTCCAGGTCAGCCTGGGCTAATGTTTGACAATACCTCGAAAAACCAAAAAAAAAAAAAAAAAAAAAAAAAAAAATCAATGCCAGACTAATTGAGAGGGGGAGGGGATATGATGGAGAGTGGATTTGTGAAGGGGATAATGGGGGAAGGGAGGGAATTATCATGGTTTATTGTCCATAATTATGGAAGTTGTCAATAAAGAAAATCAATACCATATATATGTGTACATGTATGTATTATATCTGCAAGTAGCAATGCTACTTTCAAATTTTTAAAAATTATTTTATTTTATTTTTTTGTTTTTTCAAGGCAGGGTCTCACTCTAGCCCAGGCTGACCTGGAATTCACTATGGAGTCTCAGGGTGGCCTCGAACTCACGGCAATCCTCCTACCTCTGCCTCCCGAGTGCTGGGATTAAGGGCGTGCACCACCACACCCGGCTAAATTATTTTATTTTTGAGAGAGACAGAGAGAAAGAGGCAAAGAGAAAGAGAGAATGGGCATGCTAAGGCCTTTCAGCAGCTGCCAATGAACTCCACATTTGTGCGCCCCCTTGTGCACATGTGTGACATTGCATGCTTGTGTCATTGTGAGTCTGGCTACATGGGACTTGGAGATTCAAACATGGGTGCTTAGGCTTCACAGGCAAGCGCCTTAACCACTAAGCCATCTTTCCAGCCCTTCTTTTAAATTTTAATATTGAAGTGTTCATTTAGAGGACAGCATTTAACACAGAGGTATGATTCTATGTAGGTGTGCTGATTTTTTTTTTTTGTTTAAAAACCCACATATTTTATGACTGACCAGTGTAATAATTTTAGAGAAACTTTATTTATATATTGGATTAAAGTCTATTAGCTAGATCAGCTTTATTTATTTATTTATTTATTGTTTTTTCGAGATTATGTCACACTCTAGCCCAGGCTGACCTGGAATTCACTATGTAGTCTCAGGGTGGCCTTGAACTCACAAACCCATGGTGATCCTCCTACATCTGCTTCCCGAGTGCTGGGATCAAAAGTGTGTCAAACAGAATTCTTGTGTTACACCAATGCTTGTTGATTCATATAATTCACTAGCTAAGAGTTTTCATCAAGAGAGACATGTTTGTGTCCCAAACAGCAGAAACGTGGAAACAGTAACAACAGGAAGAGTTGATGTGGTTTGTGAGGGTGTGGGAAGCCGGTTGGGCTGTCACTCACCAAATGTAAATGTTTTTCTCCTGCTGCAGGAGGAGATGTGCTGAGCCAGTTTGAATTTGATTATAATTACCTCTCACGGCACTGGTAAGTGCGCCCTTTTCAATATATGGTATCTAAGTGGCAGTTAGGACCTGAACTCATTATTATTGGGCTGGGGAGATGGCTCAGTGGCTAAAGGCACTTGCTTGCAAAGCCTGACAGCCTGGGTTTAATTCCCCAGGACCCGTGTAAAGCCGGATGCACAAAGGCACAAAGTGGTGCATATGTCTGGAGTTCTTTTCTTTTCTTTTTAAAATTTATTTGAGAGAGAGACAGAGAGAAAGAGAAAGAGAGAATGGGCACGCCAACACCTCCAGCCACTGCAAACAAACTCTAGACACATGCTCCATCTTGCACATCTGGCTTACGTGGGTCCTGGGGAATCGAACCTGAGTCCTTAGGCTTTGCAGGCAAATGCCTTAACCGCTAAGCCATTTCTTCAGCCCTATGTCTGGAGTTCTTTTGCTAAACAGGAAGTCCTGACATGCCCATTCCCCTCCTCATTTTCTCTGTCTCTGCTTGCACATAAATAAAATATTTTTAAAAATTATTTGAATGTGCGCTTGTGTGCGTGTGGATGTACCAGGGTCTCTTGCTGCTGGTCTGACTGCTGGGTAAAGAGCTGGAGAATAGACCCTGAATGGGCAGTCTTTGCAAGCAAGTGCCTGTAGCCACTGAGCCATTTCCCCAGCCCCAAGAACTTTAATTCTTCAATTTTGATTTAACGTTAAGGTGTGTTCTAATTTACTATTATAATTACTAATATACTATTCAAATCAAAAGATTGATAAACTATAATCCGGATGTGGTGGCGCACGCCTTTAATCCCAGCACTTGCGAAGCAGAGGTAGGAGGATCACTGTGAGTTCAAGACC
This sequence comes from Dipus sagitta, assembly GCA_036346955.1. Lineage (NCBI taxonomy): Eukaryota > Metazoa > Chordata > Mammalia > Rodentia > Dipodidae > Dipus > Dipus sagitta. The sequence goes on from CM070782.1 coordinate 3,212,170, forward strand.
ACCCTGAGACCACAGAGTGAATTCCAGGTCACCCTGAGCTAGAGTGAAACCCTACCTTGAAAAACCAAAAATAAATAAATAAATAAATAAAAAGATTGATAAGCTATAATGAAGATGCCCTTTCTTTTTATTTTTTGGGCTTTGATCATATCTTTTTGGAAAATTGAACTTCTTATCACAATGCAGTTACCTCTTTTTCCTAATAATACTTGGTCCCTTTATATCTACTTTGCTAGATACAATTGTATTTATCCTGGCCATGTTTTTCTTGGGGCAGGGGGATGGCTTTTCAAGGTCAGGTTTCGCTCTAGCTCAGGTTGACCTGGAATTCACTCTGTAGTCTCAGGGTGGCCTCGAACTCACAGTGATACTCCTACCTCTGCCTCCCGAGGGCTGGATTAAAGGCCTGTGCCGCCACGCCTGGTAAACCCTTGCCTCTTAATCATGAGGATCTTGGGAGCTGAGCCTCAGGAGTTCGCGCCCCTCAGAAGCCACGTAAACAGCTGGGTGTGGCCACAGTCCATAGGGGGTGGAGCATGGAGACTTGCTGGAGTTCACTGACCAAAACCAGCAACTGCAGGTGGGAAAACGCCATCTTAAGAGACTGTGCAGACGAGAGATAGAGAAAGGCACCCGAAGTCTTCCTCTGGCCGTCTGCACTCATATGGTGCACACACATTTGCACACACATGTACATGCTACACATAAACAGACCACACGTCATACACCACACATACTCTGCACCCACACATATGTGCGCACGCGCACGCACACACACACACACACACACACACACACAGTAAGTTAAATAAATAGAGCACCGGAATACTTTTCTCAATAAAAATAGTTTAAAAGGCAAGGGAAAATAAAAATATTTGTTTTAATGAATCACTAAACAAGCAAGAAAGTACAAATTTTCCAAAGACCAAAACAAATAGAAGGGAGAAATACTGGGATGTGGGCAGGCAGGAAAGGCAGTTTTCACCCTGTTGATACCTGCTAAGCTCTAAGAGGGTTTTGACAGTCTGGAGACTAGAGATGGGCGAGGGAACTGCCTGGAGTGGCCAGCTCAGAGGAGAGGCCTGCGTTAAACCAGAGCCTGGAAGTCTGCATTTCAACAGAAGTATGAGTTAGAAATACATCATGCAAAAGCAAAAGCAAAAACAAAAACAAAAATCCTTTTTGTTTCCATATTTGCAATGGAAAGAAAAGAAATTATGTATATACACCCTCAGAATTGCTAAAAACAAGCCTGGCATGGTGGCACATACCTTTAATCCCAGCACTCGGGAGGCAGAGGTAGGAGGATTGCAGCAAGTTCGAGGCCACCCTGAGACTACATAGTGAACTCCAGGTCAACCTGGGCTATAGTGGGACCCTACCTTGAACCCCCCGCCCACAGGCTTCTCAATTGCTTCTTTTTTGGAAATATACAGATGTCAGATTTTTTTTTTTTTTTTTGAAGTGGGGTCTCACTCTAGCCCAGGCTGACCTAAAACTCATTCTGTAGTCCCAGGCTGGTTGAACTCTCAATGATCCTCCTACCCCTGCATCTTGAATGTTGGGATTAAAGGTGTATGCCACCACATCCACCTAATCCCTCAGTTTTTTTTTTAATTTTTTGTTCATTATTTATTTGAGAGTGACAGACAGAGAGAGAAAGAGGTAGATAGAGAGAAATAGAGAGAATGGGCGCACCAGGGCCTCCAGCCACTGCAAACAAACTCCAGATGCATGCTCGACCTTGTGCATCTGGCTTACATGGGTCCTGGGGAATCAAGCCTTGAACCGGGGTTCTTAGGCTTCACAGGCAAGTGCTTAACTGCTAAGCCATCTCTCCAGCCCCCCTCAGTTATTTTTTAATCTCTGAATGTACAAAATTGAATTACTTTTTTTTTTTAACTTACCTCCAGTGAACCACTTCTTTTAGCTGTTTTATTTATTTATCTATTTGAAAGAGAAAGAGAGAGAGAGAGCATAACAGGGCTTCCAGCTGCTGCAAACAAACTCCAGACACATGTGCATCTGGCTTACATGGGTCCTGGGGAATTGAACCTGGGTCCTTAGGTTTAGCAGGCAAGCGCCTTAATCACTAAGCCATCTCTCCAGCCCTGCTTACTTTTATTTTACACTTTATTTCATGGTCTTGGAATGTTTCTTCATAAATACTTGATTATGGTTATTTTCTCTGCATCACTGAGGAAATTATGTGGTATTTCCATGCCTCCACTTCCTTCTATGCAAAATGGGAATGAATAGTCCCGAGCATCAAGGGCCTTTGGTAGGATTGAATAACCTGTGTGTGTGTGTGTGTGTGTGTGTGCGCGTGCACTCACCTGCATGTGTGTAGTACGTGTGTGTGTGTGTGTGTGCGTGTATGTAGACTGCTACTTGTCTAACACATGGAGTCACAGAACAGTGGAAGCTAGTGGTGTTTCTGTTACCTTCCATTCCAGAGGCAAGCAGCTTTTTTTTAAAAAAAATTATTCTAATACATTTCTCAGGTATGTGCCCATCAAAGATCTTCTGGGAATTTACGAGAAACTATATGGTCGAAGTGTCATCACCAAAAAGGTCATTGTTGACTGCACATACCTTCAGTTCTTGGAAATGTAAGTGTGACCCAGAGGAAAGTTTGCAACAGATTTTACTGTGACTTCCTTGACACACATTTTTGTGTTTTCATTCGTGATGGTGGAATTCTGGATTTATTGGTTTTGCTTTTGCAAAGACAGGTCCATGATAGCAGATGCAGGTGGCTGGGGCCTCCTGTGTGCTATTTGCTTCGTTCTCCTATAGAAATGCAATTTATGGGCTGGGGCGATGGCTCAGTGGTTAAAGGTGCATGCTTGCAAAGCCTGCTGGCCTGGGTTCAGTGTCCTACACCCACGTAAAGCCAGATGCAACCCAGCACCCAAGTAAAGTCCGATGCAAGAAGTGGTGCCTGGTGTTCATTTGCAGCAGCAAGAGATCCTGGCACACTCATACACACAAATAAATAAAAATTTAAAAAATAAAAAAGAAGCCGGGTGTGTTAGCACACACCTTTAATCCCAGCATTTGGGAGGCAGCGGTAGGAGGATTGCCATGAGTTTGAGGCCACCCTGAGACTACATAGTGAATTCTAGGCCATCCTAGGCTAGAGTGAGACCCTACCTTGAAAAACCAAAAAAATCAAACAAACAAAAAAACAAAAAAGAGGTGGAGGAATGACTTAGCGGTTAAGGTATTTGTCTGCAAAACCAAAGGACCCAGGTTCAATTCCCCAGGACCCATGTTAGCCAGATGCACAAGGGGGCACGCGCGTCTGGAGTTCGTTTGCAGTGACTGGAGGCCCTGGCATGCCTATTTTCTCCCTCTCTCCCTCTTTCTCTGTTAAATAAATAAATAAATAAAAAGAAGCTGCAATTTATTCACACCCTTCTTTGTGTTACAGGCATGGGGAGATGTTAGCTGTCTCCAAGGTAAAGACTTCACTCCTTGTATCTGGGCTTGGGGCGTGTGCCGACGGCGGGAACGGCAGCACCTCACCCACTCTTCTCTCCGTGGTAGCTTTATTCCACTTACTCTACAAAGTCCCCGTTTTTGGTGGAACAGTTCCAAGAGTATTTCCTCGGAGGACTGGATGACATGGCCTTTTGGTCCACCAACATCTACCGTCTGACCAGCTTCATGCTAGAGAACGGGACCAGGTAAGCTGTGTGACTCTTTTCTTTAACCGCTAAGACATCTCTCCCGGCCCTACGTTGCTTTCCCTTACTTACTCCCAGACTCGCCACGCCAGCGCCCGCTCTGTGGTTAAAACACTGACATGCAAAGCCTAAGGACCCAGGTTCGATTCCCCAGTACCCACATGAACAGATGCACAAAGTGGCACATGCATCTGGAGTTTGTTTGTAGTGGCTGGAGGTCCTGTAGTGCCTTTTCTCCTTCCCTCCCCCCTCACAAATAAATAAAAACAAAACAAAAACCCTCCCTCATCTTCACAAATCGGTCTGGTGTCTGTGTCAATTTGTTTGGTGACTGAGTCCCAAATTTTAGGAACAGAGAGAAAGATATTATAGGATTTGGGTCTCTGAGAAGTAGCTCAGACAAGACAGAATCAGCCTTCCCAGGTAAACAAACTCCAGACGCGTGTGCTCCCTTGTGCATCTGGCTTACATGGGTCCTGGGGAATCAAACTGGGGTCCTTCGTCTTTGCAGGTAAACACCTTAACCACTAAGCCATCTCTCCAGTCCAGGAGAAAGATTTTTAAGCTCTCTGGGGAAAAAGAAGAAAAAGAGGAAGATCTCTCTGTTCATAAAATAAAATAAAATAAAATAAAATAAAATAAAATAAAATATGACTTCATTAGAGATGCAGACCTAATATAAAGTGGACAGGCAGCGGGTCTTTGGAGGGAAACCATTCCTAGGGAGAACCCGCTTACCATCAGTGTTGGGTCCGCACAGCCCCTGAGCTGGGGGAGGGGAGGCAGTGGGCAGGGCGTGTAGGAATCCCTGCCAGGGAGCAAGGGTGGAGCTGGGAAGCTGGGTCGGCACCTCCAGCAATGGGCACCAGGCTCTCTGGGCAGGAGCTGTGCCTGGGAGGGCGTTCCTTGTCAGGATTGTGGACGTGTAGGCGTCGATATGTTGGTGTGGCCCACAGAGGTGCCGTTCGGGAACATGTTCAGTGCTCTTAAACACCTCTGCTAGCAGTGTCATTAATCATAATTCATATGGAAATGTCTTTTGATGTTGAGTTTCACTTCAGCCTGGTCCACGGTCAACTTGTTTTAAAGACCCAGGGAGTGGCTGGGAGTGTAGCCGGGTGGTAGAGCATTTGCCTAAAGACAGTTTGGCATGGCTTAAATACTCAAATAATAATGCTATTTTGAGCGTGAAGGAACCCTCCATTTCAGATCCCTGAGCCTTTGCTGGGCAGCTGAGGGTTTTTAGGGTCCGGCTGGCATGACGTAGAGATGAGAGTAGGGCTTGGAGTTGGAAAGACCTGCTTCTCTCTAGCAAGTTCTTGGGACAGTTGCCGCATGTCCCTAAGCCTTCATTCCTACACATTGAGGGCACTAGCCACTCTCTTTTTTGGCACGCAAGCAGGAAATGAGAGAGCCCAGCTGCAAGGGGTTTAGCGTGCAGTAAGCACTCAATAAGTGTTGGCGACATTGTCATAATTACTCTAGAAGGAAGTTGTTTCTATTAGCAGCACTCATAAGGTCTAGTCACGTTAGAGCGAGTGACCCACATTTCTTTGTTTTATATCAGCTTCTTGCAACATTCCTCAAGCAAGGCAACTTTGTGGTTGTGTGTTGGATTCGTTCTACACGTAGCTAAGAAAGGATGTTTGTTTAATTTATTTATTTGAGGGAAGACAGGAAAAGACAGAGAGAGAATGGGTGTGCCAGAGCGTCTAGCCGCTGCAAACAAACTCCAGACGTGTGTGCCACCTTGTGCCTCTGGTTTTACGTGGGTCCTGGGGAACCAAACCTGGGTCCTTTTGCTTTGCCGGCAAAGTGCCTTAATGGCTAAGCCATCTCTCCAGCCCCAATCATTATTTTGTTTATTTTACTTATTTATGAAAAGATGTGTAGCTGGGACTTACTCTTTAGTTGAAAAGAAATAGTTGAGAGGAACACATCTCTTGATCTCGGTTCTAACTTACCATCACTTAACATTTCACAAATTGATGCTTCCTTACACATACACACACACACACACATCCAAATATTTGGAAATTCGGAGAAAAAGCTCCAAAGAGAGACAACAAAATATTCACAACAGAAAATATTTCTATCCAGCATCTTTCCAACTCACTTATAATAGTTTTCTTCCAAAACACATTCATATTCTTTGAAGCATTCAGTGGATTTTCTTTCTTTCTTTCTTTCTTTTTTTTTTTTTTTGTTCGAGGTAGGGTCTCACTCTAGCTCAGGCTGACCTGGAATTCACTGTGTAGTGTCAGGGTGGCCTTGAACTCATGGTGATCCTCCTACCTCTGCTTCCTGAGTGCTGGGATTAAAGGTGTGCACCACAACACCCGGCTTTTTTTTTTTAATTTAATTTAATTAATTTATTTATTTATTATTTTATTTTATTTTATTTTTTTTTTTTGGTTTTTCGAGGTAGGGTCTCACTCTAGCCCAGGCTGACCTGGAATTCACTATGGAGTCTCAGGGTGGCCTCGAACTCACGGCGATCCTCCTACCTCTGCCTCCCGAGTGCTGGGATTAAAGGCGTGTGCCACCACGCCCGGCTTTATTTTGTTTTTTTGAGGTAGGGTTTTACTCTAGCTCAGTCTGACCTGGAATTCACTATGGAGTCTCAGGGTGGCCTCGAACTCGCTGCGATACTCCTACCTCTGCCTCCCGAGTGCTGGGATTAAAGATGTGCGGCACCACACCGGGCTTCAGTGGATTTTCTTATAGACACAGTGAAATAATGATGGTGTTACCTCCCCACCCCCGCAGCTAGAATTCTGTTCAACTCAGAATGTCATTGCGAGTTTATACTGACTTGCTGGACAGCTTCCTGCTGCCTGGGAGTGGAGAAAAGCAGCCTGGCCGCGTGGGTAGGAAACGTGCTGCTTACACAGTGAGCTTCACTCAGCAGTGAAGAGAATGAACTGCCATCCGCAGGAAGTTGGCACTGGATGCCATTATTAAGTGAAATGAGTCAGACTCAGAATGACAAGTATCATGTTTTCTCTCATATGTAGATCTTCCTCACCCTCTTTGTTTATTTATTTATTTATTTTCTTCAAGGTAGGGTCTCGCTGCAGCCCAGGCTGACCTGGAATTCACTATGTAGTCTCAGGCTGGCCTCAAACTCACAGACCCTTTTTATTTTTATTTTTAAAAATATTTTTATTGTATTTATTTATTTGCAAGCAGAGAGAGAGAGAGATAGACACAGAAAGAGACAGAGAAAGAGAGTGGGTGTGCCAGGACCTCCAGGCTCTGTAAATGAACCCCAGATGCATGCACCACTTTGTGCATCTGGCTTCATGTGGGCACCAGGGAATCAAACTCGGATCGTTAGGCTTTGTAATCAAGCACCTTAACCACTAAGGCATCTCTCCAGTCCCTCACAGTCCCCTTTTGAACTTACATTCCCCAAGGTTTTTCACCTAAAAGGGGAGATACTTTATTTCCTACTGCTGAATTTATAACTTTTTTTTTTTGAGGTGGGGTCTTGCTGTAGCCCAGGCTGACCTGGAATTCACCCTGTGCTCCCAGGCTGGCCTTGAACTCATAACGATCATAACAAACTCCTACCTCTGCCTCCCAATTGCTGGGATTAACGGTGTGCATCACCACACCCAGCTATGTAGAATTTTTTTTAGGGGGAATGTAATTGAGCAATTCAGCCCTATCTAGCATAACTGGGACCCAGTTTGTCATAGTCTCTGACTCAGGGACATTTCACGTTAGTACACAGCTGCTTGGCTGAGGGGATGAAGGAGGAAGGAAGGTGTGAGTCTCACACGATGGGTCTGCAGGACTACGCCCACTCTGTCTAAAAACGCTTAGACTCTTGGTCCCTAGTGGCAGGTTATGAACACGGTTCCTTCATGGTTTACAATGCACCACTGATTCTTAGTCGAAGTCATGCTTGGGGGGCTGGGGAAATTGCTCAATTGTTAAAGGCACTTGCTTGCAAAGCTGCTGGCCTCAGTTCAATTCCTAGTACCCAATGTCAGGTGTACAAAGTGGCACATGCATCTGGAGTCTGTTTGCAGCGGCAAGAGGCCCTGGTGTGCCCATTCTCTCTCTCTGCTTGCAAATAAATAAGTAAATATATATATATATATGTTAAAGTTATGCTTGGAAAGAAGGGAGAAAAATGCTTAACTCATGTGCCTGTTTCCCAGCGACTGTGACCTGCCGGAGAACCCTCTGTTCATTGCATGCGGTGGCCAGCGAAACCACAGCCTTAGGTAGGTAGAGTCCAGCATCATCCATCTGCCCAGGATGTCTGCCTTGGGGAGGGAGAATGTGGTATCAGGGACAGAGAGACAAGAGCGAGTGCTAGCCCTGTCATTTGCAGCCAGGTGGCTTTGAAACGAGCTGCTGAACGCTTGAGTAAAGCCCAGTGGAAAACACATCCATGTTCCCAGAATAACAGCACGGGTTACATACAGCAGTGACGTAAGGCACCTAGCATGCGGCGAGCTGCTCGCTAAATGGTGTCTGGCATTCTAACCACTATCATTCTCATTGTTCCTTATAAATCCTACCCTGATTTCACCCTGTAAAGGTATTTGCCGGACAGGGTGGAGACAGACATTCTCTGGTAAATTCCGAGCAAGAAGCCAGACTTGGTTTGTATTGTGTCTCCTGTGGGAGTCAGCTACTGACCACCAACCATTTATTCATCATTCATTTCATACCATTACTAGTAGAAATCTATATCCAGGGCTGAAGAGATAGATCAGCAGTTAAGACGCTTGCCTGCAAAGCCTAACCATTCGATTCCCCAGTACCCACGTGAAGCCTGGTGCACAGGGTGGTACACACGTCTGGAGTTTGTTTACAGGCTTTGGCATCTGGAGGCCCTGCTATGCCTATTCGCTCTCTCTCTGTCTATGCTCACAAATGAATAAATTAAATATTTTTAAAAATAAGTCTACGTCCATTATGATTGATAAAATACACAAGTAACACAAATAACAGGCAGTAGATGGTCACTGATTGCAGGAACGTGGCTCTAGAGAGAGTTGACAATGACGCACAAAGCTTCCCGTGCTCAGGGCACACAGCGGGGCAGCTGGCACTGAGCAAGTCATTGTCAGTACTGTTGAGTATTAAGAGTGAGAGAGAGGCTACCACGTATTCAGGGAGTGTACCACAGTGGCCCAACCAGACCCAGGAGAGAGTTTCCTTGATTGAGCGGGGAGGTACTTAAGAGTGAGCAAACCTAAGATACTCACGTGAGAGCAAGGCCGCGAAAGAGCCCAGGGGGAGCGAGCTCAGCGCATCGGAAAGACTGGAAATACGGAGAGAGGGTTCACTCGAGCCCTTGTGCAGTTTACTTAAAGCAACTCTGGTCATTTTTTTTCTAGCAAAGAAAGTAAAGAGCTGGGGAGATGGTTCAGCAGTAAAAAGTGCTTGCTTGCAAAGGTTGCTGGCCCAGGTTCGATTCCTCAGTAACCACGTAAAGCCAGAGGCACAAAGTGACACATGCATCCGGAGTTCATTTGCAGTGGCAAGAGGTCCTGGTGCATCATACTCTCTCTCTAATTAATAAAAAAAAATTGTTTTTTCAAGGTGGGGTTTCACTCTGGAATTAAAGGTGTGCGCCACCACACCTGGCCATAATATAGTATTTGAGACAGGGTCTCAAACTCCTGGACCTTCTTCCCTAGTGCTAGGGTCAAAGGTGTGCACCACTATACCTGGCTAAGATATCTGAAATACGAAATGCACATTTTTATTTATTTTTATTTATTTATTTGAGAGTGACAGAGAGAGAGAAAGCGGCAGATAGATAGAGAGAGAATGGGCATGCCAGGGCTTCCAGCCACTGCAAATGAACTCCAGACGTGTGTGCCCCTTTGTGCATCTAGCTAACATGGGTCCTGGGGAATCAAACCTGGGTCCTTGGCTTCATAGGCAAATATCTTAACCACTAAGCCATTTCACCAGTCTCCCCCCCCCCCCCCGCGGGGTAGGGTCTCACTGTAGCTCAGGCTGACCTGGAATTCACTATGTAATCTCAGGGTGGTCTCAAACTCACAGCGATCCTCCTACCTCTGCCTCCTGAGTGCTGGGATTAAGAGTGTGCACCACCATGCCTGGTCTTTTGTTTTGTTTTATGTACTGGGTGTTGAACCCAGGGTCACGCAGAAACTGAGCTCACTCTACCATTTATCTATACCCTCACTCCCAGAAATTTCCTTTTCATAAGGACAGGCTTTTTATTTTTATTTTTTGTTTATTTTTATTTATTTATTTCAGAGCAACAGGCAGAGAAAGAGGCAGAGAGAGAGAATGGGCACGCCAGGGCTTCCAGCCACTGCAAACAAACTCCAGACGCATGTGCCACTTAGTGCATCTGGCTTGATGTGGGTCCTGGGGAATTGAACCTGGGTCCTTAAACTTTTCAAGCAAGCACCTTTAACTCCTGAGCCATCTCTCTAGCCCAGGTTTTTAAGCCTTGAAAATGAGCTTACCAAAAGATTTTGTGAGATAAAAGTTTGATGTTAAAATTTGTGTGATCTTTTAACATGAAATTTGCTTGTCTGTAGTCCTAATTGTTTTTCTTTTTTTTTTTGGAGGCAGGGTCTCCCTCTAGCCCAGGCTGACTTGGAACTTACTTTGTAGCCCAGACTGGCCTTGAACTCATGGAGATCCTCCTGCCTCAGCCTCCCAAATGCTGGGATTTAAGGTGTACAACATCACTCCTGGCTTAATTTGTCTGTATTATTATTATTATTAATATTATTATTATATGATTTTTCATGGTAGGTACTCACTCTAGCCCAGGGTGACCTAGAATTCACTCTGTAGTCCCAGGCTGGCCTCAAACTCATATCGCTCCTCCTACCTCGGTTTACCAAGTGCTGAAATTAAAGGTGTGCGCCACCATGCCCGGCTTAACCTGGCTGTGTTCATGAATTCAGTAATTCAGAAGGCTGGTTGTCTTCTGGGGCGTAACTGTCTTGTACTTATCTCCTTTCAACAGCTCAAAAGTGCAGAAAAATGATTTTCATAGGAATTTAACTGCGTCCTTAAGCCAAGATACCAGGAAAAACGTGAACTATACGGAGAGAGGCGTGTTTTACAGCGTGAGCTCCTGGACCCCGGTGAGAGCCCTCTGCTGCTCTTGGAGAAGGACTGTGCCATTTCTCCCCACGCTTTTGCTGGGCGTAGTCCCTGGGTACTGATGTCCATGCAAAGTGACCTGGGCCTGTGCCAGGCCACCGCATGGTCTTGGCCATCAAATGTGGTGTGCTCCAGAGAAACCCTAAGAAATGAACATGGGCCAGTTATGGGAGTTGGTAGAGCCCAAGGCAGTCCAGGGTACGTGGACTGGCACAGCTTTGGCCTCTCTGTGCAAAGCCCCACTCTGAGGGACACCAGTGCACATGAAATTCATCCAAAGGGGTCACCCTTCTTCTTCTTCTTCTTTTTTGGTTTTATTTTTATTTATTTATTTATTAGAGCCAGACAGACAGACAGAGAGAGAGAGAGAGAGAGAGAGAGAAAATGGGCACACCAGGGCCTCTAGCTACTGCAAACGAACTCCAGATGCATGTGCCACTATGTGCATCTGGTTTACTGTGTGACCTGGAGAATCGAACCTGGGTCCTTAGGTTTCACAGGTATGTGCCTTAACTGCTAAGCCATCTCTCTATCCCTTCTTTTCTTTTCTCTTCTTTTCTTTTCTTTTGGTTGTTCAAAGTGGGGTCTCTCTAGCTCTAGCCCAGGCTGACCTGAAATTCACTATGTAGTCTCAGGGTGGCCTTGAACTCACAGCCATCCTCCTACCTCAGCCTCCCGAGTCTGGGATTAAAGGTGTGTGCCATCACACCTGGCCATCTTTCTTTTTGAGACAAAGTCCTACTCTGTCCTCAAACTCATGAAAATCCTGGTCTTGAGTGCTGGGATTACAGGCCTGCACCATCATACCTAGCTCGATGAAGTTGTAGTCTTCAAAGGAGGGAGGAAAATGAAAGGGAAGTAGACTTCTAACTATGAGAAACTTCAGCCTAATAGAGGTAAATATGAAAATAGCCATTGCGTGGGTAGAATGTCACAATCACTTTGGTATGACGGGGGACACATAGCAGAGGTGTCACCTTGACCTTGGAGGCTATCAGGAAAGGCACACAAAGGAGGTGGCATCTCATGAGGCCTTGAGCAGTAGATGACCTTTCAAGCAAGTGCCTTTAACCTCTGAGCCATCTCTCCAGCCTGTAAATGACATGTTATCTGTGAGAGAAGACACTGCCTGTATTGGGCTGGGAAATTTTCAGGATGCTTGGAAATTTGAGTAGTGCTATTTGCCCAGAACATGGGGCAGGAGGCGCAGGTACTACGAGAGGTACTAGATCCAGGTGCTCTTAACTCTAAGAGGAAGGTTGAGACAGCACTGTTACTGTGACCTTAGGAGCCAGCGAGGACCTGGGCAGGGCCAGCTTCTTCGAGGTAGGGTCTCACTCTAGCTCAGGCTGACCTGGAATTCACTCTGTAGTCTCAGGGTGGCCTTGAACTCATGGCAATCCTCCTACCTTTTTTTTAAAAAAATATTTTATTGTTATTTATTTATTTGACAGAGAAAGAGGGGGAGAAAGAGAGAGAGAATGGGCACGGCAGGGCCTCCAGCCACTACAAACTCCAGACATGTGTGCCTCCCTTGTGCATCTGGCTAACGTAGGTTCTGGGGAGTCAAACCTGGGTCCTTTGGCTTTGCAGGCAAATGCCTTAACCACTAAGCCATCCCTTGAGCCCAAGTGCCCACTCGTAATGATCTGTGAACAAGAGGCTTTGAGCTTTTATTTCTCCATGGGTTTCAAAAGTTATGTAGCTTATTCTTGATCTGGGAGCCTCTCTAAAGTAAAGGTTCTTTTGCCTAGCCATCGTTTTATTTGTTGTCTCCTAGGTAAAAATAAATAAATAAATAAATAAATAAATAAATAAAATAATTGCATAAGAGGGAGTGTGTGTATGCTGTATTAGTTACCTAAAAAAAGCAATTTAAGGACAGGCGTGGTGGCGCACACCTTTAATCCCAGCATCAGGAGGCAGAGGTAGGAGGATCGCTGTGAGTTCGAGGCCACCCTGAGACTACATAGTGAGTTCCAGGCCAGCCTGGGCTAGAGCGAGACCCTACCTCGGAAAAACAAAACAGCACCAAGAGAAAGCAACTTAAAGAAGGAAGAAAGGGTTTCTTTTGGCTCATAGTTTGAGAGGATATAAATCCATCATCGCAGCAAAAGCATAGCAGGGTACTGCTTGCTCACAGCCAGGAGGGAGAGAAGGAGAGAGAGAGAGAGAACATGATATTCAGCTGGCTTCCTTCTCCTTCATCCAGTGTAGGACCTCAGCCCATGGGATGGTGTCACCCACATTGACAGTAGGTCTTCCCACTTCACTTAAGCCTCTGTGGGAATGTCCTTACAGATGTGCCCAGATGTGCATCTCCTAGGTGACCCCACGTGAAGCTGACAGATGCAGATGGGCCAGTACAAGGACTTACTCCGTGTGCCTGCCACGACGGCTTGTACCCTGCATGGGAGCTGATGGGATGCGCCCTGCATGGAATGCCCAAGCCAGAGCTCGGAAAGAGACTGGGCAGGCTGGGCAGGCTGCCCACAACGAAGAGGAGAGGCACGTGGACGGCCTTCGAGGCCTCATCTCTCTGCTTCTCCCAAGCCTGGGCTGCCGGGCTGTCTTCGGCTCTAAGCTGAATCCCTGCTCTGCTCTGGGGGTTAGCCTGTTTGGTCTCATGTCACTTTGGATGGATTAAGAATCTGTTTCCCCTTAGCCGGGCATGGTGGCGCCACCTTTAATCCCAGCACTCGGGAGGCAGAGGTAGGAGGATCACCGTGAGTTCGAGGCCACCCTGAGACTCCATAGTGAATTCCAGGTCAACCTGAGCTGGAGTGAAACCCTACCTCAGAAAACCAAAAACCAAAAACCAACCAACCAAACAAACAAACAGAATTGTGTTCCCTAACTTAGCAGGCAAGCACCTTAACTGCTAAGCCATCTCTCTAGTCCAAGAATAGATGTTTTCTTCCCTAGCACTTGTAAAAACAAAACAAAACAAAAAAATCATTTTCTTCCTCAGTGTCCAACAGCTGCCATGAGACCAGCCTGTCTGAAGTGACTCTTTCATTGCAGGATTCTGTGTCCTTTATGTACAAGACTTTGGGGAGGAACCTGCAGACCATGTTCACAGGAGGCTCCCGGGTGCCCGTGAAGCATGTCTCCAGCCCCTCCGCCTCCTACTTCCTGTCCGTTCCCTATGCCCGGCTCGGTTGGTATGCATGAATTGATTGTGCCCGGGAGTGTCGTCAGCATTGGTTTCACTCCATCAGTCATCAGTGCTTTGTGCAGACTCAGTGTCACCAGGCACTTAGGTTTTTTTATTTTATTTTTTATGAGAGAGAGAGAGAGGGAGAGAGGGAGGGAGGGAGAGAATTGGTGTGCCAGGGCCTCCAGCTACTGGAATCAAACTCCAGATGCACGAGCCACCTTGTGCACACGTGCAACCTTGTGTGTCTGGCTTATGTGGGACCTGGAGAGTTGATCATGGGTCCTTAGGCTTCGCAGGCAAGTGCCTTCACTCCAGTTCAGCCTCTCTGTATTTCCAAAGAAATCTGGAAAACAAAATTGTTAAATGAATTTGCTATAGTTTGGCCAAACTGGCTGTCTTACAAATTCTAGGAAGCTATGAGACAAAAGTTAAGAACAGGAGCTGGAGAGATGGCTCAGCTGTTAAGGCACTTGCCTGCAAAGCCTAAGGACCCAGGTTCGATTCCCTAGTACCCACATAAATCCAGATGCATGAAGTGGCACATGCATCTAAAGTTCATTTGCAGTGGCTGGAGGCCCTGACCCACCCATTCTCTGTCTCTTTTCTGTTTCTCTATGCTTGCAAATAAATTAATTTAAAAAAAATTTTTAAAGTGAGACCATATATAAACTTTGCTGAGAAAGATTAACCAGTCCTTTCCTAGGTGAAGGGGACCTGGTGCCCAGGTGTGCTTCTCTTCTGTTAGATACAGTTTTTTTAAAGATTTTATTTTCATTTTTATTAACTTGTTAGAGAGAGAGAGAGTGGGCACACCAGGGCTTCTAGCCACTGCAAATGAACTCCAGACGCATGGGCCACCATGTGCATCTGGCTTACATGGACCTGGAAAATCGAACTTGGGTCCTTTGGCTTCACAGGCAAGGGCCTTAACTGCTAAGCCATCTCTCCAGGCCATATACAGTTTTTTTATGCATGTCTGTCTGAGTTGCCATTAAAGGTTCCCCATTTAAAAAATTTTTTAAATTTATTTGAGAGAGAAAGAATGGGCATGCCAGGGCCTCTTGCCACTGCAAACGAACTGCAGACACATACGCCACCTTGTGCATCTGGCTTGACCTGGGTACTGGGGAATCGAACCCGCCAGGTTCATCCTCACAGGGGACCAGTCTCCTCTCTTTGTCAGGCCAACCCAAGGTCACAGTATCTGTTCATAGGACATGATACTTTGTGAGGCTGTCCTTCACCTGTTCCCATTCTGTGGTCCAGAAAAGCCCAGAGGAGGAACTTACTGTGTCCATTTTGGTTGTGCGTTCCTCCTGTGGGGAGTGTGTCGGTGAGCCCCACCAATAATGCCACCTCCCAAGTCCCGCTGGGTGGAAATTCAGGGAGGGAACATCAAATCTCAGGCTCTAGAGAGAAAAGAGGAAGCAGGTAGAGCTCAGTAAACGTCCCTCTCTTCCCTCAGGGCAATGGCCTCAGCGGACCTTAACCAGGATGGACACGGTGACCTCGTGGTAGGGGCACCAGGCTACAGCCGCCCGGGCCGCTATCAGGTTGGGCGTGTGTACATTGTCTACGGCAACGAGCTGGGCCTGCCGCCCATCGACCTGGACCTGGACAAAGAGGCCCATGGGGTCCTGGAGGGTGATCAGGTGAGACTCGCCTCCCATCTTCCTCTCATGGTCAGTTAACCGTTGTTGGCATTCCTTGTTTTCTTTTTCTATTTATTTATTTTTTGTTTGTTTTGCTTTTCAAGGTAGGGTCTCACTCTAGCCTGGAATTCACTATGTAGTCTCAGGGTGACCTCAAACTCATGGCGATACTCCTACCTCTGCCTCCCGAGTGCTGGGATTAAAGGCGTGTGACATCATGCCCGGCTCCATTGTTGGCATTCTTTTGGATTTTCACTGTTTGTTTTGCTATTCTGGTGCTGAGATGGAACCCAGGGCCTCACTCCTGCCAAGGCAAGTGGCTGACTTGCCCCCCAGCCCTTCACTTGTAGATTCTAGGTCAATGCTGTAATGGCTGAACCATACCCCCAGCCCCTCACTGGTAGATTTTAGGCAAGTGAGCCACACCTCCAATCCTAATTAGCTGTATTTGTGACAAATTCTCCATGATGGGTAATCAGTAATGAGAATAATTTTATATATTTATTTGTTTGTTTTTATTTATTTGAGAGCGATAGACAGAGAGGTGGGGGTGAGAATGGGCACACCAGGGCCTCCAGCAACTGCAAATGAACTCCAGACACATGCACCACCTTATGCATCTGGGCCCTGCGGAATGGAGCCTCGAGCCAGGATCCTTAGGCCTCACAGGCAAGCGCTTAACTGCTAAGCCATCTCTCCAGCCCTGGATACTAATTATTTTTTTGTTTTTTTGAGATAGGATCTCATTCTAGCCCAGGCTGACCTGGAATTCACTATGTAGACTCAGGATGGCCTTGAACTCATGGTGATCCTCCTACCTCTGCCTCCCGAGTGCTAGGATTAAAGGCATGCATCACCATGCCCGGCTGCATCCTGGATACATTTTTAACTAGAATCTTTGTTCAGATTAAAAAAAAAAATTGTTTTTTTTTTTTTTTTTTGAGGTAGGGTCTCAGTCTAGCTCAGGCTGACCTGGAATTCACTATGTAGTCTCAGGGTGACCTCGAACTCATGGTGATCCTCGTACCTCTGCCTCCTGAGTGCTGGGATTAAAGGTGTGTACCACCGTGCCTGGCTTTGTTCAGATTTTATTGCTTTGTTTGAAGTAGTTAGGCATCACTGTACAGACTGTACAGAGTTTATCATGCCGCCTGGGCATAGATTCCTCTTGTGAGCACTTGGGGTCCTGGAGGGCTCTGCCAACATCTGAGGTATTCGTCATTCCAGTGGGCATGGGGAGGGACACCAGAGTGTCACTGCTAGTCACAGATGAGTGTGGAGTTCTGGTGACACTGGCCTGGCCCTGCATGCTCAGAGCATCAAGCACCTGTTAAGAATCTAGAGTTTTAGCCGGGCGTGGTGGCGCACGTCTTTAATCCCAGCACTCAGGAGGCAGAGGTAGGTGGATCACCGTGAGTTCGAGGCCACCCTGAGACTCCATAGTGAAGTCCAGGTCAGCCTGGGCTAGAGTGAGACCCTACCTCAAAAAACCAAAAAAAAAAAAAAAAAAAAAAAGAATCTAGAGTTTTCAGGTCAGATCGTGGTCGCCTTCCTGCACCAGCCACATCTCCTTCCCCAGAGATTTTGCACAGAGAAAAGAAACCAGCATGCCTGAACATACTCTACAAAGGCAAAGGTCAAAAAAAAAAAAAAAAAAAAAGGCCATTTTTGGCCAGGCATGGTGATGCACGCCTTTCATCCCAGCACTTGGGAGGCAGAGGTAGGAGGATTGCCATGAGTTCAAGGCCACCCTGAGACTACATAGTGAATTCCAGGTCAGCCTGAGCTAGACTGAGACCCTATCTCAAAGAAAAAAAAAAAAAAAAAGAAGAAGCTATTTATGATCTACTTTAGGCTCTGATGGCAAGAGTCCTAACCGGCAATCTAGAAGTCAGCTGCTCAGTCCATCCATGTACGAGGCCATAGTCCATGTACGCAATCACACCCAACAGGCGGCTGCATTTCACGAAGCCTTCCTGACAGAACATGAAACCTTTCCAAAATAAATCAAGGCATTCCTCCATTCCTGTCACTCCTTTCTGCTCACAAAGCCCTTCGGGCCGGTGGGCAAAGTGCAGTGTTTTGGGCTGCCATTCTCGTGCATGAGAAACTCTCAAAGTCCACAGGGGTGAGGCACTGGCTCAGAGATACCCTCTCCGCTGTGGCCTTTGGTCATCTGGAAGATGACCAGATGAAGGCATGCGGCCAGGCTTGGGAATGAATGCTGCAGTCAGCGATGGGTCACCACGAGCCTCCCTGTGTCCTGGCTAGAGTGGGGGACTGGGGTGGAAGCCTCAAGGACCCTCTGTGTCTCTCTACAAATGACTGGGGTGCCTGCAACATGGCCGCTGGAAATGACATGCCCAGTCCTCAGAGGGCAGGGCTCGCCACTGTCCCCACGAGGCGCTGGCATGCATCTTATGCCCGGCGCCCGTCTCTCTAGCTTGTCTAGTTCCTTCAAGGAGCTGGCTGCCCTAGATACCATTTCACACTCTGCAGGAGTTTAGCCAGCAGGTACTAGAAGAGCACACGGCCGGCCATGTGTGGTGTGGCAAACATCACCAGTACCAGAGGACTCCCGGTGATGTAAGTCATGAATGAAATGCGGAGCCTGCTGAGTTAGGTCTGCAATGATCGATATAGTAGAAGGAAAAATAGATCCGGGGGAGGGGGGGAAACACCTTTGGAAGTGAAGTGTGTCTGACTAAAATAAATAAATTGACAATGGGATTAGTAACATCAGCATTGATTGATTGATTCATCTGTATCAACTGCATAGTGACTCGGTAGAATTTTTTCTTTTTAAAAACTATATTTAATTTTTTAATTTGCAAGAGAGAGAGAGAAAGAGGTAGAGAGAGAGAGAGAGAGAGAGAGAGTGAGCATACCAGGGCTTCCAGCCACTGCAAACGAATTCCAGATGCATGTACCTCCTTGTGCATCTGGCTTATGTGGATCCTGGGGAATCGAACTGGGGTCCTTTGGCTTTGCAGGCCAGCGCCTTAACCACTAAGCCATCTTCTCCGGCCCCTCGGTAGAATTTTCTGCCATGGCAGGAAGGTTCTACAGCTGAGCTCTGCCATACAAGAGCCGCTAAACTCAGGCCTGGGAGACTCTGGTTTTTATTTTTTATTTTTATTTTTGTTTTTCGAGGTAGGGTCTCACTGTAGCTCAGGCTGACCTGGAATTCACTCTGTAGTCTCAGGGTGGCCTTGAACTCTCAGTAATCCTCCTACCTCTGCCTCCAAGTGCTGGGATTAAAGGCATGCACCACCGCACCCAGCCTTGTTTCTGGTTTTTATTTATTTATTTGTTTTTGTTTTTTGGCCTGGGAGACTCTGGAATGTGGTCAGCTAAAGAACTGACTTTCTAATTTTACTCAATATTAACTACTTTAAACTTGAACGTCGTAGCCATCCTGGGCTAGCAGCGACCACATGGGACTCTGTGGTTCTGACATATCACAAGTGTCCCAAAAATGTCAGCTCTTATTGCTGGTGATGTATGATTGTCACTTTATATATGTTCAGCTGGCCCTGGCCACTTCGAGGCTAAGGCAGGAGGATTATAAACTCAAGCTCCATTTGGGTAACAAAGCAACTTCAAGGCCTGCCTTGGCTACTTGCGGAGACCTTGTCTCAAAATAAAAATCATAAACCAGCCGGGCGTGGTGGCGCACGCTTTTAATCCCAGCACTTGGGAGGCAGAGGTAGGAGGACGGCCTGTGAGTTCGAGGCCAGCATGGAACTGGTCAGCCTGGGCTAGAGTGAGACCCTACCTCGAAAAATAAAAATAAAAAAAAAAAAAGGGGGGCCAGGCGTGGTGGCGCACGCCTTTAATCCCAGCACTCGGGAGGCAGAGGTAGGAGGATCGTCATGAGTTCAAGGCCACCCTGAGACTACAGAGTGAATTCCAGGTCAGCCTGGGCCAGAGTGAGACCCTACCTCAAAAAAACAAAAAAAAACCAAACCAAAACAAAACAAAACAAAAGACTGGAACCTCTTATTACGGACACAGTTTGTCATTCCCCCTAAGTCACGTGTTACAGGGGCCTGAGGTCTAGGTGGCGGCTGGGGCTCCAGGCTCCCCGCACAGGGAGTCTGAGCGCCCCCTGTGCCCTTCGGAGGGCATGGCTCACCCTGGACGTAACCCCGCGCTTCTTCAGCCCTCAGGTCGCCTAGGCTCGGCCTTGGCTGTGCTGGACTTTAACAAGGACGGGCGGCCGGACCTGGCCGTCGGGGCGCCCTCCACGGGCTCTGAGCAGCTCACCTACAAAGTAAGGCTGCTGGTGATGGTGGGGGGCAGCGGGGGCCAGGGCGGGATGACCAGTGCTGAGGGGACCTCCCATCCCCCAAGAGCAAGGCAGATGCCCCCAGGTACCAGACCAAGGGTCAGTGGACAGTGAGTTCAGGTTTCCCACGGGTCCTTGCTTGGCGGTTTCCCAGTGGCGCAGAGACTCCTGCTGCCCAGGGCTAGCGAGGATAAGGGGAGTTGCAGCTGATGTGGGCACAGCATGCAGGGAGGGGACTCCCCTGCGCCTTCCCTTCTGTCCCAGAACCTCCCCTGCGACCTGTTTCCCTCCTGGGCCCGGTCCACAGAGCCCTCCTCTGTTCTCTATCCACAGGCAGCATGAGCCCTCAGAGGGGGCCAAAGGTCTCTCTTCGCCCTCCGCCCCTTCCTCATTGCTCCTTGTTTCTAGAAGGACTCCTCTCCACTTGCCTGAACCTTGCCCATAAGGCTCTGTCATGCTTAAGCAGCATTTTTTTCTCCTCTCCCTCCATTCCTTCTTTCCTCCTGTCTTCTCCCCCTCCCTCTCTCCCTCACTCTTCCTCTCCTTTCTTCTACCTTTCCCATGTCTTCCCTCCCTCCCGCCTGCCTTCTCCCCTTCTTTATTAATGTTTTGAGGTTATCATGACATCGTCATGCATGTGTGTCATTATAATCGCTTCTCTTTCATTTCCTACCTCCAAGTGGCTCCTTCCCTCCCTCATCCAGTCTGTCTTCTGCTTCCCTGTTACATGTCTTCCATTCCTCTGCCTCCCACCTCCTTAACACAGCTTCCTCCCTGCTCAGGGTCCCCTGTTCTACTTTCTTTCTTTTTTTGTTTGTTTTTCGAGGTAGGCTCTCACTCTAGTCCAGGCTGAGCTGGAATTCAGTATGTAGTCTCAGGGTGGCCTCGAACTCACAGCAATCCTCCTACCTCTGCCTCCTGAGTGCTGGGATTAAAGGTGTGAGCCACCACGCCCGGCTCCCTTTCTACGTTCATGAGCTGCACACACACATAATCTTAAAGTTTTATATGTGACATCTGTCTTTCCAAGTGTGGCTGTTTCCACTTAACGTCGTGATCTCCACTTGCACCCATTTTCCTGCAAACGCCATGGTTCTGTCTTTCACGTAAGGTGGCGTTGTGCACATGCACCACGTTTTCTCCATCCATTCACACCCGTGGGCATCTAGGCTGGTTAAGTAGTGCCCTTTCACTGTTGAGGAGGGACACGTCACTTCCTGAAGGAAGTGCTCCCTGGAAACCTGGGCGAGCATCCTGCGGCTTGTACCCCCCTGTGGCCCCTTCCAGAATCCCCTCTTCCCAGTGACCTGTCTCTTAACCTCAGGGAGGACGGTGGCGGGGCTACCCTGGCTTTGCGAGGGAAAAGAACTGCTTGAAGAATGAGTGGGGAATGGAGATGGACAAGTCAGAGAGGAAGTGAGCTGCCACACAGAGTAACACATCTGTGTCCCCTGAACATGGGATGGTGCAGACCCAGTGTGGTCTGTTCCGGGGTGCGGTGGGGAGGCTTTAGGAAGGAGATGCTGAGTTGGGCCTTAGAGGAGGAGCGGGCAAGAGGAAAAGCCCTTTGAGGTTAGACACTTCTGCCAGCACACGGAAGCGGTGAGGTCCAACAGACACCAGAAGGGGAGGCAGAGGTACAGATGACCGTTTCTGCTTTGGGGGCTCCCCTAGTCCCACAGAAACGACAGGTTTAAAAAGAAAATCAAGGTGGGGGGCTTGGGAGAGGGGAAAGGAAGCGTTGTGGGAGGGGATTATGATCCTGGTATATTGACTATATATATGCAAGTCGTAAGTTCTAAAAAGGAGGGGGAAAAGAGAAAATTATAGTGGGGTATGGTGGTACATGCTTGTAATACATATACTCAGGAAGCTGAGGCAGAGGGATTGCTGTGAGTTCAAGGCCAGCCTGGGACACATAGCCAAAACTTATTCAATAGCAATAATTTCAATGTCCAAGCTGGTCAGTGAGCACCCACTCATGGGGGTGGGGCGGAGGGCTTATTTCAGTCAGTCCTCTGTTTTGCTGTGGTTAAGAATTCGTGTCTTCGCCATGATGGGCTCTCACCGTTTGTCCCTGACCAGGGCGTAGTGTACGTCTACTATGGCTCCAATCAAGGGCAGCTGTCATCGGCCCCCAACGTCACCATCTCCTGTCAGGTATGTTTACTGCCTTGCTGGGGGACACGCCGAGGCCCCGACACTTCGGAGGCTAGTACAGCTCTCCTCTGCAGGACACCTACTGTAACTTGGGCTGGACGCTCCTGGCTGCGGACATGAACGGAGACAGCGAGCCTGACCTGGTGATCGGCTCGCCTTTTGCGCCGGGCGGAGGGACACAGAAGGGAATCGTGGCTGCGTTTTACTCGAGCCCCGGCCGCAGCCACAGAGGTAGAGGAGCTGATGGGGGCTTTGGGGAGGAGACCCTTACTGCTTTGTGTCCGCAATGGCGTCTCTGACACACGGGTCCACATCCTCCCTGTCATCTGCGGTGACATCACCAAGACTTGCTGGAAGCCTCGTACTCTGACAGATGTTCTGGCAAATGATGACTGGGACAGATTGACTGAGGAGACCAAAAGTGACACAGTTTCTTTTTATTGTTTTTTCTTCTTTAAAAATTTATTTATTTATTTATTTATTTATTTGAGTGTGTGTGTGTGAGAGAGAGAGAGAGAAAGGAAGAGAGAGAGAGAGAGAATTGGTGTGCCAGGACCTTAGTTAACAGTAAACACCTGCATTGCACAGCGGGATCATCCCATTCCTTTCACATTCCATTTTCTATTCCCCCGTCTGATATGACACTAAGTCAAATCCTTGACTCATGAAGAACAGGGTCTAGGGTGTTTTCATCTAAGGGGGTGTATTGTGTCCGCAATTCCACGAGCTTAACAGAATTTATTCTATTCTTAGCTAATTTTGTTGTTGTTGTTTTTTCAAGGTAGGGTCTCACACTAGTTCAGGCTGACCTGGAATTCACTGTAGTCTCAGGGTGGCCTCGAACTTGCAGTGATCCTCCTACCTCTGCCTCCCGAGTGCTGGGATCAAAGGTGTGCGCCACCATGCCCAGCTTTATTCTATTCTTTATATAGCTACTCAGAGCATTAGTAATGCAGTGTCTCATGGTAAGGCCTAAGGGCAGTGGTATCAGGGGTCCAGCAACAGAAGAGACAAGGGAAGTTAGCCATGGAGACCAACTAAACATAGACTCAAAGCCAGTTACTAGTGGCCCGTGTCTGAAGTTCTCTTTCTTCGAGATTTTTCTCTAACTAAAGCCAGTGTATTTCAGATTATTCCTGATTTACTGGCATAAAAGCAACAAGTTTTACCCAAAGCCATACATAGGCCCCCTTGTTTCATAAAGAGTAAGTCTAATCCTCTTCTGTTTTGTCCCCTCCACTTTCACAGCCACTGGAGTGGTTCTGGCTCTTACATTCTTCCCGTCACCACTTCTGAAGTGGACCCTGAGCCTTGGCGGGTGTGATCGAGATGTCTCAGTGTTGAGCACTCTACTCTCACTTCTTCTCAGTGCTGTGGTGCCTTTTGAGTCGCCCCAAGTATGACTCAGTTTCGTGATCCATATTCAAAGAGGGCCAAGAGGTCTTTTGTTTTGTTTTGTTTTTTCAAGGTAGGGTTTCACTCTAGTCCAGGCTGACCTGGAATTCACTATGTAGTCAGTCTCAGGGTGGCCTCGAACTCACGGCGATCCTTCTACCTCTGCCTCCCGAGTGCTGGGATTAAAGGCGTGCGCCACCACACCCGGCCTAAGAAATCTTTTTAAACATATCCTCCACCCCATGGAAATAAGCTCCAGAAATGGATTTCTTGTCTGAAGTGTGATACTGGGGTTCTGGGGTTCATGAGAGGATAAGAAAGTGTTCTGGCAAAAATCTCAAAAGGAACCTGGTTTGTGTGGGTTAGATTAGATTAGAGCCGTGCGCCACCACGCCCGGCCAGGCTCAGAGTTTTTATAGGCAGCATGGTAGGCGGTTTGACATGACCTTGTGTTTCTCACATCATTGCTGGGTTAAACTTCTGGGCTACATGACGGAGGACTACAATCGGAAAATTACCGAAGCTCAGGGAGTTTGCGTGAGGCTGCACTAGCCAGATAACATATAACAAGTAGTGTGCAGCTGAGCGGATTGGGAGGAGACGCAGGGTCAATGCGGGGTAAAGGCTTGCACAGTAGAAACCGTAACGCAGGATAAACATGGCCTTGGGACAAAGGGGCTTTAGAGCATGAGTGGGTTTGGTGTCTGTCAAATTTCTTCCACCACACCTCTAGAAACGCTGACTGTGGAGACAGCCGACTGGATGGTGAGAGGCGAGGAGGACTTCGCCTGGTTTGGCTACTCCCTGCACGGCGTCACAGTGCACAACAGAACCCTGCTGCTGGTCGGAAGCCCGACCTGGAGGGACACCAGCAGGTGAGGGCCGAGGCCGGGCGGAGCGCGGGCTGCTGCGGGGCCCGGGAAGTGTGCGGCACAGAGGAGGAGGAGAAGTGATTCTCGCCTTCGGAAGGAAAAGCTGAGGCTCTGGACGGACGGACTGGCGGCTCTTCTGTCTTGCAAGCTGACAACAGTGATAACAGCATCATTTTGCAGTAGCTGTCCTGACAAAGTCCCAACGTGGGAGGCTGAAACCGCAGCCAGGGGAGGCTGCAGGTCCAAGTCGAGACGTCCTTTCTTTTTCTTTCTCTCTCTGTAGCCCAGGCTGACATGGAACTCACTCTGTAGCCCCAGGCTGGCCTCAAACTCACCGTGATCCTCCTACGTCTGCCTCCCGAGTGCTGAGATTAAAGGCGTGCGCCACGACAACCAATTTGGGGTTTCTTTTAAAAAATATATATTTTTATTTATTTGAGAAAGAGAGAGAGAGAGAAAGTATAGGCATGCTAGGGCCTCTTGTCACTGCAAATGAACTCTGGACACATTCGCCACTGTGCAGCTGACTCTGTGGGTAGCTGGGGAGTTGAACTGGGGCCAGCAGGCTTTGCAAGCAAATTCCTTTAACCACTGAGCCATCTTCCTGGCCCAAGGTGTGGTTTCTTTTGAGCCTGCTGCTTGGCTCATTGGTGTCTGTTTCCCCCGTGTCTTCACGGGGCGTCTCTGTGGATGCAAACGCAGCTCCCACCTCAAAGGGAATAAGAGAAAATTTATTCTGGAGCCAGGTATGAGTGACGGTGGCCTGGGAACAATGACACAGGCTCCCCCAGATAACCTGCTCCAACGTGGAAACGGTTTTGTGAAAGTTTCATATTTACAAAAGAAAGGCATAAATCCAGGCATTTTCCAATCACACTGGCAGGGACATTGGGCGGAGGGATAGAGCAAACTGGGAAAGGGTCTGCTGTCAGTCTCAGATGCTATCTGGGAACAATCTTAAGCTTATTTTATTTATTTATTTATGAGAGAGTAACAGAGAGAAAGAAGAGAATGAGAGTCTATAACCACTGCAAACAAACTCCACATGTGCCACCTTGTGCATCTGGCTTTATGTGGGTACTGGGGAAATGAACTCAGGTCCTTAGGATTTGTAGGCATGCACACATGGTGTGCTCACGCCTTTAATCGCAGCACTGGAGAGGCAGAGGTAAGAAGATCACGGTGAGTTCGAGGCCAGCCTAGGACTACAGAGTGAGTGCCGGGTCAGCCTGGGCTGGAGTGAGACCCTCCCTGGCTGGTGGGTTGGACATCAGTCAGATTCCTTCAGGGCCGCCTTTCAAAGTCCTATCTCCAAGTGGTCGGCGCTTCAAAGACACTGTCTCCAGATGCAGTACCATGCGGAAGTACTGGCAGACAGGAGTGACCCTGCAGGGACAGGGGTAAAGGGAGGAGTGGGGGGAAAGGTGCCACTCCTGGAACCCTGGCAGCTTGGAGTCCTGTACCCCACAGCTAAGCGCCCCCTGTGTCCTTCCCAGGATGGGGCGCTCACTGCACAGACACCATGAGAAAAGCAGCCTCGGAAGGGTTTATGGCTACTTCCCACCAGACTGCCGAAGCAAGTTTACCATTTCTGGAGACAAGGTATGGCCGCCTCCCACCCCCTCCTCGACGGCTCGTCCGCAGCTGCCCCGGCTGCACTGACGGTCGGTCGTGTTTCACAGGCCATGGGGAAGCTGGGCACCGCCCTGTCCAGTGGGCAGGTCATGCTGAATGGGACCCTGACGCAAGTGCTGCTGGTCGGGGCTCCGACACACGGTAGGTCACAGACCACTTCTCTCTGTGTCATGGGGGTCCTGGGTCATATCACATGGTCAATATGAGGCCCGTATCACAGAACTGGGTTTAAATATGTGCTCCCCTACCTGAATGCAAGCTGTCTATCTTTGCGTTAGTTACTTCTCTGGACTCTTTTTAAAAATTATTTTTTAAAATTTATTTACTTGAGAGAGAGAGAAAGAGGGAGAGAAAGAGAATGGGCCCACCAGGGCCTCTTGCCACTGCAAATAAACTCCTGCCCTAAACTTTAAAAAAAATTATTTATTTGAGGGGGGGGGGTGATCAGGAATCAGTGTGCCAGGGCTTCTAGCCACTGCAAATGAACTCCAGACACATGTACCACCTTGTGCATTTGGCTTACATGGGTCCTGAGGAATTGAACCTGGGTCCTTTGACATTGCAGGCAAACACCTTAACTGCTAAACCATCATCTCCCCAGCTGTGTTTTGAGTTTTCGGAACAGGGTCTCAGGTGGCTCAAACTGACCTCAAGCTGCCTGTGAGGCTGAGGATGACCTTGAGCTGATCCTGCCTCCACCTCCCTGGTTCGGAGTTACAGGCGTGTCCCACCACGCGCAGCTACAGAAGAGGTCTATAAATCGTTCACCAGGACTAGACCTGTTCCAAGGACACACCTTAATAAATCATCATTATTATTTTTGGTTTTTCGAGATAGGGTCTCACTCTGGCCCAGGCTGACCTGGAATTCACTCTGTATTCTCAGGGTGGCCTCGAACTCACGGCAATCCATCCTCCTACCTCTGCCTCAGGAGTGCTGGGATTAAAGGCGTGTGCCACCACACCCGGCTAATAAGTCATTATTTTGTTTTACTTTATGGGAAGAAACTTTTATTATGGAAATTTGTAAAATTATAAAGAAATATATAAAGCAGAAAAGATCTCACCCAGACATTCAAAATCCTAAACTCCCAGGTATGGTAGTGAATACCTGTAATCCCAGCACTCAAGAGGTGGAGGCAGGAGGATCAGAAGTTCAAGTCTAGCCTTAGCTCCACAGTGAATTTAAGACCAACCTGGGCTACATGAGACACTATGTCAAAAAATGATAGATGAGCTCTCTCTCTATCAATCTGCCTCTTTCTATCTCTCTTAAATAAATAAATAAATGATAGATGAAGCTGGGTGTGGTAGTGCACACCTTTAATTTTGGGACTCCGGAGGCAGAGGCAGGAGGATAGCCATGAGTTCGAGGCCACCCTGAGACTACATAGTTAATTCCAGGTCAGCCTGGACCAGAGTGAGGTAGGAGGATCACTGTAAATTCAAGGCCAGCCTGAGACTACATAGTGAACTCCTAGTCAGCCTGGGCTAGAGCAAGACCCTATCTCAAAAACAACAACAAAAAATGATGATAGATTGGTAGGTAGGCAGGTAGATAGGTAGATAGATGGATGGATGGATGGATGGATAGATAGATAGATAGGTAGAGACAGACAGATAATCTACAGGGCTGGGGAGAGGGCTCAGTGGCTAAAGTGCTTGCCACACAAGCATGAGGCCTCGAGTTTGGATCCCCAGAACTCACATAAATGCCAGGCAGGCCTAATAGCCTGCCTGTCATCCTCATGCTAAGGAGGTGGAGATGGGATCCCCAAGGCAGACTAACTAAGTGCACTTGCCAAACAGGTGAGCTCTGGACTCAAGCCAGAGAACCTGCCCCAGTAAATCAATAAAGCGGAGAGTGACTGAGAAAGGTGATGCGTGGCTTGTGATGTGAGAAATAAAACTATGAAAACCAGGCATGATAGTGCATTCTATAATCCCAGCACTTGGAAGACAGAGGCAGGAGGATTGCCATGAGTTTTTTGGATGGCCTAGTCTACAGAGGAAAAAAAAAAAAAAAAAGCCAGGTGTGGTGGTGCATGTCTGTTATCCTAGAACTTGGGAGGTAGAGGCATACCCATTCCCTCTGTCTGTCTCTCTTCTATCTCTCTGCTTGCAAATAAATAAATAAACAAATACTTTATTTAAAAGAAAGAAATAGGGTTGGAGGGATGGCTTAATGGTTAAGGCACTAGCCTGCAAAGCTAAAGGACCCAGGTTCGATTCCTCAGGACCCACGTAAGCCAGATGCACAAGATGGCACATGCATCTGGAGTTTGTAGCAGCTGAAGACCCTGGCCTGCCTATTCTCTCCCTCTCTCTCAAATAAAAATAATTTTTTTTTAAAAAAAAAAAGAAAGAAAGAAATAGGGGTTGGAGAGATAGCTTAGTAGCTAAGGTACTTGCCTGCAAAGACAAAGGATCCAGGTTCGGTACCCGAGGACCCACATGAGCCAGATGCACAAGGTGTTGCATGCATCTGGTGTTTGTTTGCAGCGGCTGGAGGACCTGATGCGCCTAATCTCTCTCTCTCTCTCTCTAACAAATAAATAACAATAGAAATAGAACTGTTGGCAAGATGAAGAATTAGTGCAGGGGTTAGACTGGAGCGAGGGCGCCGTCCCGTGTGTCTCTGAGCTCCTTGTCTGAGTCTTGGGGTCCACCCACTCGCATCTGTTGGGCTGCCTCACTTGAGGTCCACACACCCGAGGCGGGAGAGGGGGCCCTGGAGCTCCGTTCCGCCTTCACGCTGGTGACGCCAGCAGGCATCCCTGTGGCTCATTTCAGATGACGTGTCTAAGATGGCATTCCTGACCATGACCCTGCACCAGGGCGGGACCACCCGCGTGTACCAGCTGGCCCCCAACCACACTGAGCCCGCCCTGCTCAGCACCTTCAGCGGGGACCGGCGCTTCTCTCGCTTTGGCGGAGTCCTGCACCTGAGCGACCTGGACCGGGACGGCTTGGGTAAGGAGGGCACACTCCCCAGTCAGCCTAACTCCCTTTGCCCCAAGGACCAATCACTGGATAAATGAAGTCTGCCCTCTGATTGACAGCCCAGTGGTCCAATGAGCTTTCTGCAGATAAGAGTGAGGGTAGGGCCAAGCCTTTAATCCCAGCACTCAGGAGGCGGAGGTGGGAGAATCGCTGTGAGTTCGAGGCCACCCTGAGACTACATCGTGAATTCCAGGTCAGCCTGGGCTAAAGCAAAAAAAAAGAACACCAAAAAAAATAAAAACAGTGAGGTTAGCCGGGCATGGTGGCGCACGTCTTTCATCCCAGCACTCAGGAGGCAGAGGTAGGAGGATCATTGTGAGTTTGAGGCCACCCTGAGACTACATCGTGAATTCCAGGTCAGCCTGAGCTAGAGTGAAACCCTACCTCGAAACAAACAAGCAAGCAAACAAACAAAAACCAAACAGTGAGGCTCCTAAAGACAGTCCCAAGAGAGCCACCATTTCTGTTGTCACTATGAATGACAAGGTGAGGAACAGAAGCCCTCAGGCGTGCTCTGTCAGGAGGAAGCTAGGCCAGACTGAAGCTCACACTGGGTACTGTGAGAGATGGGCTCAGGAGCCAGGACGGAAATAAGAAAAAGGGACAGAAGAACCCAATACTTCCTTCTCCCCATTTAAAAAATAGTTCTAACATTTTATTTATTTGAGAGAAAGAAAAGAGGCAGATAGAGAGAGTGGGGGTAGCCGGGTGTGGTGGCGCACGCCTTTAATCCCAGCACTCGGGAGGCAGAGGTAGGAGGATCGCTGTGAGTTCAAGGCCAGCCTGAGACTACACACTGTATTCCACGTCAGCCTGGGCTAGAGGAAGACTCCACCTTGAAAAACAAAACAAAACAAAGACAGAGAGAGAGAGAGAATGAGAATGGGCTTGCCAGGGCCTCCAGCCACTGCAAACGAACTCCACCTTGTGCATCTGGCTTACGTGGGTTCTGGGGAATTGAACCCAGGTAGATAGGCTTTGCAGGCAAGCACCTTAACCGCTAAGCCATCTCTCCAGACCTCTCCCCACTTTTTAAAATTTGTTGCTTGCAGATGAAATAATCGTGGCAGCCCCCCTCAGAATAACAGATGTCACCTCTGGACTATTCGGGGGAGAAGATGGCCGCGTTTATGTTTACAACGGCAAACAGAGCACCATAGGTGATATGACAGGGAAATGCAAGTCGTGGATAACTCCATGTCCAGAGGAGAAGGTAACGCGTTCTACACACTTCTGGCCCATGTTGGGAAATGACCGGAGCTGGCCCAGCCTGCCGTCACGCTCCTGTAGTGCTTCCCTGGACTCCAAGGTCCCGGGTCAGGATGGTCACTCGTAGGCCCAGCCGCCAGGTGTTTTCAGTTGAGGTGGTTTACCTCTGGAGCTAAAGTCCGGGTGGACTTGGCATCGTGGTCTCTGGGCACAGCCAGCCACAGCTTGGCTAAGCATCCACAGAAGAAAATTAGACTCCAGGCTTCGTGTATATTCTTCCAGTATTTTTCTGTGAAGTGAACTGCTACTATGTGTGTGGGGAAGGCTGAGACAGGATCATGCTAGAGAGCCCAGGCTGGTCTGGAATGTGTAGTGATCCTGCTGCCTCTGCCCCCGCCAGTGCTGGCACCGTGGGCGTGTGCCGCCATGCCCAGCACAACTGCTACTGTTTTCTGTGATGGACTGTAAATATGCTAAGCACTACACGTACGTCAAGCCACATCAAGGCCGGAAGCTGCTGTCATGCCAATTACAGATGTGGTGCACACTTTTAATCCCAGCACTTGGGAGGCAGAGGTTGGAGGAACACTGTGAGTTCAAGGCCAGCCTGGGACTACAGAATGAATTCCAGGTCAGCCTGGTCTAGAGTGAGATCCTACCAAAAAAAAAAAAAAAAAAAAAAAAAAGGTGTAAACAAAACTAGTTTAAAAACACATGAGGGCTGGAGAGATGGCTTAGTGGTTAAGGCATTTGCTGGCAAAGCCAAAGGACCCAGGTTCCATTCTTCAGTACCCATGTAAAGCCATCTGGATTGTGTTTGTAGAGGCCCTGGCGTGCCCATTCTCTACTGCCTGTCTCTCTTTTCTCAAAATGAATAAATAAATAAATACAAATATTTTTTAAAAAACACACATGGGGCCGTAGACACAGTTTAGTGGTTAAGGCGCTGGCGTACCAAGCCTAAGGACTCATGTTTGACTCTCCAGGTCCCATGTAAGCCAGACAGACACACAAGGTAATGCAAACGTGCAGGGTTGCATGTGCACACTAGGTAGTGCACACATCTGGAGTTCGATGACAGTGCCAGGAGGCCCAGGTGCGCCAATTCTCTCTCCCTCTCTCTCCCTCTCTCTCTCGCTCATAAAACAAAACAAAACAACAACAACAACAAAAAACCATGCCGGTCTTTTGGGCTTGCTTCAAAAAAAAGTAAAGAAAGGAAAACACACTCACGGGCAGTAACAACATTAATGGTGTCCTTTTCTCCACTTTTTTTTTTCAGGCCCAATATGTACTAATTTCTCCTGAAGTAAGTACCTACCTCCTGAAGGCCTAGAGAAGCTTTAAAAAAGGCGTCTCCTAGTTATTGCCAACTGCAGTGTGTTCTCAAAGACCTATTAACAGAGTATGTTTTACAGGCAAGTTCAAGGTTTGGGAGTTCTCTGATTTCCGTGAGGTCTAAGGAAATGGTGAGTATGTGAAGTTTGAAATTTATATTTCTTCCAAGATTTGACGATTTTACTTTTAAAATATTGTTTTATTTCTATTTGAAAAAGGGGGAATACACAAAAAAGAAAGTTAACAATCACAGATATTCCTAGCACTTTTAATAAAAAATATGTATTTTATCTATGATATAAAGACAGAAAGAGAGCCGGGCGTGGTGGCGCACGCCTTTAATCCCAGCACTCGGGAGGCAGAGGTAGGAGGATCACTATGAGTTCGAGGCCACCCTGAGACTAACATAGTGAATTCCAGGTCAGCCTGGGCTACAGTAAGACTCTACCTCAAAAAACCAAAATAAATAAATAAATAAATAAATAAATAAAATAAAGACAGAAAGAGGCAGGGAAAGAGAGAGAGAGGGGAAGGGAGGGAGAGGGAGAGAGAGAGAGAGAGAGAGAGAGAGAGAGAGAGAGAGAGAGAGAATGGCCATGCCAGGGCCTCTAGCCATTGCACCTTGTGTATCTGGCTTTTACTTGAGTACTGGGAAATTGAACCAAGTCCTTACATTTTGCAGGCAAACTCCTTAACCAGTGAGCCATCTGTCCAGCCTTCCTAGCACTAAGTTCCTTCCTTGCTCCCAGTTTATCCTCCATAGCAGGGCTGGGAGAGTATTGCTCATGGGCTCACTATAATCCTGGGATTTATTTTTTTTTAATTTATTTTATTTACGAGAGAGGGAGAGGGAGAGGGAGAGAATGGATGCTCCAGGGCTTTCAGCCACTGCAAATGAACTCCAGACGCATGTGCCACCTTGTGCATCTGGCTTTTGTGGGTCCTGGGGAATCAAACCTGGGTCCTTTGGCTTTGCAGGAAAGTGCATTAACTGCTAAGTCATCTTTCCAGCCCTAGTTTTTTGAGGTAGGGTCTCACTCTAGCCCAGGCTGACCTGGAACTCTGTAGTCCTGAGCTGGTCATGAACTCACAGCAATCTTCCTACCTTTGCTGTCTGAGTGCTGGGATAAAGAGCATGCACCACCATGCATGGCTGGGATTTATAGCACAAAGTAAAAAATGGTCATTTCAGGCTGGAGAGATGGTTTAGCAGTTAAGGCACTTGTCTGCAAAGCCTAAGGACCCAGGTTCAACTCCCCAGGACCCACATAAACCAGATGCACATGGTGGTGCATGTGTCTGGAGTTTGTTTGCAGTGGCTGGAGGCCCTGATGTGTCCATTCTCTCTCTCTCTCTCTACCTACCTAGCTCTATTTCTCTCAATTGAAATAAAATGAAATATTAAAAAGGTCATTTCATATTTAAATGGTTGAAAAATTTTTATGTATATGGAGTTTAACTTTCAGTGTCCATGAGTCAAGGGTTGTTGGTTGTGTGTGGCACCATGGGTCAGATCCAGAGCCTTGAGCAGGCGAAGTACCAAACCAGATCCCAGCTCCTCCTACCTCTGCCTCCTGAGTGCTGGGATTAAAGGCGTGCGCCACCACGCCTGGCTTCAACTCCATAATTAAAGTTATACTGGAACACAGCCACGCACATTCACTTAACCCTGCCTGCGGCTGTTACACATGACAGCTTCAGAGCCTGATGTCCCACAGAGCCTGGCCTTTACTGGAAATGTTTGCTGACCCTTGTTCTACAGGGTGACCATTGCTAATATTTTGCGGTCTTCTTCCAGACTGTCTTTTTTTTTTTTAACTCTAGAGACAGACACATGCATTAGTTTCATTTTATGTACTTTATTTTACCTCTTTCCAGACAAGTATATAAAACTACTAGATAATTAATAGTTACACAGCATTTTAATGTCCTGATGTGTCATAACTCAGTTCAGGTCATTTAGGTTATTTCCATTTTTTTTTAACTATTACAGATGATGCTGTAATGAACATCTTCACACCTATATTCTCATATAGTTAAGCAAAATTCTTGCAGATGAGTTCAGAAGCAGGACTTCTAAATGGCAGACACACTTAATTTTTTTTTTTTTTTTTGTTGTTGTTTTAAGACAGGGTCTTGGTCCAGCCCAGGCTGACCTGGAATTCACTCTGTAGTCTCAGGGTGGCTTCGAACTCAGTAATCCTACATCTGCCTCCCAAGCGCTGGGATTAAAGGTGTGCGACACCACACCCAGCCAGGCTTAAAATTTTAATACAGATTTAAGTTTTACCTTCAGACATATCACTAAACTGGGCGTGGTGGCTCATGCCTTAAATCCCCAGGAACAGGGAGGAGCACTCATGAGTTCAAGGCCAGCCTGGGCTACAGAGTGAGTTCCAGATCAGCCTGGACTACAGTGAGATTCTTGCCTCAAAACCAAAACAAAGAAGTATCTGTAAATCACAAATTGCATTCATTCATTTGAGGATATGTTGAACAGAACTGTTCTAGGCTATAAAGACAGTTCCTGCCCTTGCAAGGTAAGATTTGGACACGTGGAAAATTACACCGCATGCAAACTGACATACAGCCAGACACGCAGTCATCTGATCAAGAATGCCCACTGTGGGATGAGGCTGGGTAAATCCTCACTCATGTGCGAGTGCACACCTCGCCAGTCTGTAAGGCAAGGTGCTGGAGACCCAGCTCCTGCTTCAGGAACGTGGTCAAATCGCCCTCTAGTGGCCAGTAGCTCTTGCTACAATGAAAATATCCATTAAATTTATGGGATTTGCCCAAAATTATTTCATGAATTCAGCTTCTGTTTAATATTTTATTTTTGGGTTTTTTTTTTGAGGTAGGGTATCGTTCTATCCCAGGCTGACATGGAATTAACTATGTAGTCTCAGGGTGGCCTCGAACTCACAGTGATCCTACCTCTGCCTCCCGAATGCTGGGATTAAAGGCATGCGCCACCACCTGGCTAGACTTTCTCTTTTAACTGACACTGGGATAGCAGAAGGTAATACAATAAAAAGTAAATAAATAAATAAATAAATCTAGAATCTGACATGTGGTGAAGGCTCTGTACATTTTAGCCATTTTTTGTTTCTGGATTCTGTTAGTCCTATTTTCAAAGTGAAATCAATGAGAAACTGTCACTGCACTGACTGAAACACTAGCAGCCAGTGTGGTCACCTACAGCTCATTTACCTGCCAGTCATGGATCAAAATAACTTTTAGCGACTTCTAAAAGTCAAATCCAATCACAAACTTAAGATTTCACCACCACGAAAGATGTTTCACAACCTGCAGCAGGTTTTAAGGTACTTTCACAGGTGGCCGGGGCAACCTGTGAGTGCATCAAGAAAGGCAGTCCCAGGCTGGAGGGATGGCTCAGCAGTTAAGGCATTTGCATGCAAAGCCAAAGGACCCAGGGTTGATTCCCCAGGACCCAAGTGAGATGCACAAGGTGGCGCATGCGTGTGGAGTTCGTTTGCAGCAGGCGGAGGTCCTGGCTCTCCCACTCTCTCTTTCTTTGCTCAAATAAAGAAAGGCAGTCCCCCTAGAAGTCATTACTCCAGTTGCATGGGTCACATAGTTCTGCAGCTAGGATTCTGGAATAAGCACATACTTACGTACTTTTCCTTTCTTTTTTAAATTTATAAGCACACAGAGGTAGGAAGAGAAAACGGGGTGGGCCATTCCAGATACATGAACCACTGTATCTGGCTTTATATGGGCGCTGGGAAATCCAACCCAGGTCCTTTGGCTTTGCAGTCAAGCACCTTGACCACTAAGCCATCTCCCCAGCCCACTTTACCTTTCTCATGCACTAGAGGGATGTGGATGAGCTTTCTCAATTGTAGTTTCAGAACCTCCCGATGGGAGGACCCGGTGTCTGAAGAAAGGGAGAGAGAGCCGTCCTCTTGGTCGCATCCAGAGCACACGCGGCCTGGTGTCTGCTCTACAGTGGGAACCAGACACCAAGGGCACGTCACGAGTGCCCTCTGTATTGTGTCCCTACAGAACCAAGTCGTCGTTGCCGCTGGAAGGAGCTCCTTGGGAGCGCGGCTCTCTGGGGCACTTCACATCTACAGCCTTGGCTCGGATTAAAGCTGTCACCGTCCCGCCCCTCCCTCTGTGCTGAGTCACGTCCAGGGCGCGCCCTGGTGGACACGGTGGCACCTCGGGAGGAGCCATGGCGAATCCTGACAGAGATGAACTCCTGGGGTAGACACGCTGCCAGCCAGGCTACCAGGCAATGTGGCCAGCTGCGCCTGACCCCGGAAGGATGACCTCTGGGGACGCTGCATGCTCGCGTCCCCGCATAGCTCACCTCCTCGCCTCTTGCATCTGCGCTTCCTGCGTTCAGGACCTGTACAGCCCATGTCCTCGCTTGAACGCCTGTCACTCATATCTGGACAGGCTCTCTGCAGGTGGCTCTTAGGATAATCTCCACGTAACTGCTACCTGCTGCTATGACTTAGGTCTTGGATGTCCCTCTGACACTCAGTTAAAGAGACCTGATCT
Organism: Dipus sagitta; assembly: GCA_036346955.1. Classification (NCBI taxonomy): domain Eukaryota; kingdom Metazoa; phylum Chordata; class Mammalia; order Rodentia; family Dipodidae; genus Dipus; species Dipus sagitta. The sequence continues at coordinate 3,248,234 of CM070782.1, forward strand.
CCAGCTGACAGCGCTGTCAGCAGATGAGGGGAACTTCAGGGGTGGGACCCTGGTGGAGGAAGTTGTATCACTGGGGCGTATCCTTCCCCTCTGTGCCACATACTTCCGCCACATTGTCCTGCCTCACCACAGGCCCAAGTGACCATGGGCTAATGTTGCCGAAACTGAACCAAAATAAACACGTCCTCCCTTAAGTTGGTTCTCTCTCTCTCTCTTTTTGGTCACAGCAACAAAAAGCTGACTTTAGTTGAGGCGTAGTCAAATCAGAGTACACAGGGCAAGAAAATCTTGGACAAGAAACTGTAAGAGCGTGTGTGTGAAGGGACGCGGCCCGATCACTTGTGACCCGGCTCACTGGCGGTGAGGACCACGTTTTGCGGGGTGAAGGTCAAATACTGGAGCCAGAGCTCCACTGGCTGTGCCCTGCACTGCACTGCAGTGCCACCTAACAGGCGACGAACGGCAAGATTGCACGAGGTCCCCCAGTGTGCTAGGCTGCCAGTGAGCAGAAGCAGAGCAGGATGGGCGCCGCGTGGCCTGAGGCAAGGGACCAGGCGAGGACAAGAGTCCCCTTGAAGGGGCCGTGGCTTCAGCAGCTGTCAGGTGGCTGTTTGGCTGGGTGTCTGCCAGCCAGCACGGGGAAGAGACAGGAAAAATCTCACTGGCCTTTGCTACCTGTAAACAGTAGCTAGTTTCTTTTGTGTCCGTAGGGAGACAGTTTCCTCTGACACTCAGCTTCTCTGGGGACCGCAGACAGACCCAGCTAGGCGTGAAGGCTGAAGGGGCGGAGGGAGGAGTGCGTGGCTCAGACGGGAGCACGGCGCAGGGCAGAACAGCAGCGTAACAGGCTCATACCGGAAGACACCTGTTTTCTGAGGTGTCCAGTGGCATGGTGCCGACGGTGCAACAAAAACCACGTAAGAACGTTCTAGTTTCCTCGGGATGATTTTCGGCAGCTTGATCTACTTGAACAATTATTTTTAATTAAAAGGGAGGTTAGGAGGCTGGAGAGATGGCTCAGTGGTTAAGGTGTGTGCCTGCAAAACCTAACGACCAGGGCTTTATTCCCCAGTACCCACATCGAGCCAGATGCACAAAGCAGTACATGGAACTGGAGCTCATTTGCAGTGGCTGAAGATTCTGGGTGTACCCTCATTTTTTCTCTCTTCTTGCAAATAAATAAATAAAAAACATTTTTTAAAAAGATGTAATTATGTGCCTACTGCTGGCCAACCTATTTGCAATGTAAAAACCTGGCACACAGAAAAAGAAATTGATAGGCTAATTATCCCAACTAGCAGGTTTAAAATTCCTTCCACTAAGCATTAACTATAGTTCTACTCATTACTCTAAAATTCTTAGTAACTAGGCCTAAGGACCTAGCTAAGTCAGTAAGATCCATGCAGTGTCAGCATAAGGACCTGAGTTCGATCCCCAGCACCCTCACAAATGCAGGGCACGGTGGTGTACATGTGGAATCCCAGCACTGGGGAAGTTGAGACAGGAGGATCCCTTGAGCTGACTGGCCAGGCCAGCCTAACTGGTGAACTCCCGACCAGTGAGAGACCTTCCCCACAAGCAGGCAGATGGCACCTGAGGAAGACACCCAAGGTTTTCCTCGGGTCTACACGCACACGACACCCACACACACATGAACATGCATAGATATGCAAAAACAAAATGCTTAGTAACTGAAGTGAAGCTTAATAACCACCTAGGCTTCTTATTCACACAAATGTGGACTGAGTGGTTCAACTCGATAATCTTTATTTCAGTATTTCTGCCTTTCCGCTCTCTGCACGGAACAACCTTCAACGCTTCACGATGGAACTGCTTCCTGTCTTCTTCTCACAGACCCTGCAGTCAGAAGGGCTGCAGGTGGGCGTGGAGCAAGCTCAGGCCTCTGGGTTCTCTGTTCCACGCATTGTTCACTGTGTCACCTCTGCAGCTATTACTAATGCCATGACAGTAAATCACAAATCCAAGTGAAACCTTAACTGATGCAAGAACAAAAACTCAAGATGTGACCAACTCCAAGTAGCTCATCAAAATAAATAGCTTGATAGTAGCCAGGCAGGCAAATCTTTAATGCCAGCACCGGGGAGGCAGAGGTAGGAGGATCTATGTGAATTCGAGGCTAGCCTGGGCTACAGAATGAGTTCCAGGTTGGTTTGGGATAGAGTGAGACTCTACCTTAAAAAAACAAAAACAGGAGAACAGCTGGGTAATGAGTGCTCGATGGCATTGCAGCCATGTTTTGGAGAAAAGCCAGGCAAAGACTCACACATGCTCTGCACACGTCTGCCCAGGGCCCCTCTGGCGGAAGGAAGGACAGCGCAGTACCTGTCACCGCTTCCTCGCTCGTGCTCAGCAGGGCTGGAGGTGACTGCTTGTTCATTCATATACCCACCACATGGTATTGAATCACTTTTCTTTTAAAATACAGGGACTGCATTCTATGATTTCATTTCGAAATTTAAAACCAACAAACCTGTTTTGGGAGGCCCCGTACAAGTGAGATGACGTTTGTTTCGGAGCCCTGCCTCAGCACCGCTAAGAACTGCACAAACCACCGGCTCTGTCCTTTACTCACACTGCGGAGGCAGCTGACTGCTGCACAAGCTCACGAGCATGCTCCCCACGGGAAAATGACACACCCAGGCTGTCTGAACAGATGTCCCCTCTGGGATGCCTACTTTACACAGATCACAACGAAGTGACTTTGAGCTTTGAGGAGTGTACAGAAGAGAGTGGGGCTGGGCTGTTCCTGACCCAGTCAGCGCACAGGGCACTCAGGGCTCCGAGTCCAGGCCAGCCTGCTTGCTGCCATACTACCCTCTGGCCTCCCTGGAACAGCTTCTCAAATCCCACACGGGAGGGCAGAAACTGCACACTGTAGCTTCCTGTTCTCTACTGGAATATCATTTTTATTCCCATCACTAAACCACTGGTGAGTGGACCCCCGACCTTCCCCCAGGACATGTAACTAGGGTGGTTGGGGGCCTCAGCACTGACGGTGGATGTATGCCAGGCAAGCATGCTACCACTGAACTTATACCTTATGCCCCCTTTTTAGTTTACTCATTTCTTTGGTGTTTTGAGCCAGTCTTACTCTGTAGCTCAAGCTGGCCTTAAACTTGTGGCAATCTTCCTGCCTTAGCCTTCTGAAGCTGGGAATACAGGTGTGAACCACCACATCTGGGGTAGCCATGCTTTAAATGCAACCTCTGATTGTGAAAATAAAAAGGTACCATAATTTTAACATTACCTGAGAGTTTTATAGCCTGCCTATTAATAGTTTGAGGGGTAGACTAATGGGGCTATATACATTTCTTCTGGGGAAGGTGGTATAAAAACCTCTAAAATTCATATCAAAACAACTACAAGATGATCACAGAATGGAAGCAAGTCCTCTCAACTTTACTTCCAAAGGCTCTATAAGCAAGCAAAGAAAAATAGTTTGGGGAATTAAAAAAGTAAAATATCGATTAACTAGAATTTATCCACCTAAGTGCTTACTTATTTACCTTATATATAAAAGAGGTCATCAAATATAAGAAAATAAGTTTACGTCAAGGACTAATTTCAGAGTTGAACCCCGAGTTTGTTTTTAGGTTAACAAGTAGCACTAGCTTTCTGGTCACCTGAGTTGGGGAAGTCACACAAACTGGATTCCCTGTATGAGACCTGCAGCACCTGATCCCAGCAATGATGGGGTGGGTTGAGCCCCCAGGGCTCCCTTCAGCGTGAAGCAGCTGCTTTTGATATGTATAGCAAGATCGACACAATACTGTATTCTTGCATTAAATTAATCTCTCCATGCCTCTCATGTCCATAAAAATAGTATTCAAGGTGGGTAGGAAATAAAATTTTATCTTTCCGAAGAAAGCACCTGGCTTCTCAGAATTCTGGAAGTGTGGTTAAGTTTTAGTACGGTGGTTACCATGTATTGCACATCAGACGCAATGTAAGAATCAGCCGCTTCTTGGGTGACCAACTCCGTGACAAAAACAGCCATCACATCAGAAGAATAAAAACTCGTCTCCACTGGGCTGCTGCTAGCGGCTTGTCAGGACGGTCCTGCCGGCTCCAAGGCCATCCGGCCTGAGGCTGTTTCTCATATCCATTCTTTTCTCGGTCAGAAGAGTCTTTTTTGGTAAAGAGGCCATCTAAATAAAGTGGGAAATTATCTTAGTTTGTGTCTTCTTAGAAGGAAAGCCAGCAGCAGAATGACAGGAAGGGACTGTAGCCCTCCTGGAACTCGTTCCAGGAGCGCCATCTTCAGACACATCTTCAGGCACTACAGATATGACAAGACCTCACAGCACAATTACTGCGTCTGTCTGAATGGGTAAGGCTGGCCGATGTTCTACATACATGTCCTCTACAACTCAGGCATGACCATGACAAGACCTCACAGCACAATTAATTACTACATCTGTCTGAATGGGTAAGGCTGGCCGATGTTCTACATACTTGTTCTCTACAACTCAGGTATGACCATGACAAGACCTCACAGCACAATTACTGCGTCTGTCTGAATGGGTAAGCCTGGCCGATGTTCTACATACATGTTCTCTACAACTCAGGTATAACCATGACAAGACCTCACAGCACAATTACAGCGTCTGTCTGAATGGGTAAGCCTGGCTGATCTTCTCCAGGAAAGGAGCTGTGTCTTTACGTCGGAACCTCCGACCTCAGTCAGCTCTCCCTAGAACGTAACACTGTCTGAGCTAACGGGCGGACAAACTAAGGGGAGGTTGGGGGCTCGAGCCTGTGCCAACTGATGTCCATAGCCTCACCCTCATACCAGAGGCGGCAGAGGAGCTTCCAGCTGTCTTCCAAGGAATGAGAGCAGCCGCCTCCAGATGAGACCACTTCCCATGAACATGATGCCCGTGACCAGCCAGAACACGCGATGGTCCTGAAAGAGAGCAGAGCTCCTCCAAGCACAAAGGCTAGGTAGGGTTCTTGGACAGAAAATCTCGAGCTATTTCAAGCACAAAATCTCCTCAGCTGTTATTGCCCCAGAGTTTCAATAAAGCCCTTCGTGATCCCAGGAGCGAGTCCCAGTAGAGTAGCACTAAACACAAGCACTTCAGCAGCACAGCTAGGGACTTTGAACCCAGAACTAAGAACAAGCATTACAGCTTGTCAGGTATCCTGTCATAGCAACAAGTACTAATGGGCTGAAGAGATGGCTCGGTGGTTAAAGGCACGTGCTTGCAAAGGCTGACAGGCTGGGCTCAATTTCCTAGTATCCACAGAAAGCCAAATGCACAAAGTGGTGCATGCCTCTGGAGTTAGTTTGTAGTAGCAAGAGGCCCGGGAGCAAAAACATTCTCTGTGCTTGCAGATAATTTTTTTTTTTTTAAATCTACTAACAACTAAGCATTAAAAAATGACCCCTAACTTATTAAAATAAGAAATTTTTACCTCTTCAAGGGAGGATTCCAAATTCATTCCAAAGGCAACTCCGAGGAGTCCGAAGAGGGAAAGGGAGAAGGTTCCCATGGTCAGCTGAAGATTTAACCTCATCATCACGTTGCGGTGGCTGCGGGGAGAACAGCAGCTCAGACACACAGCCTTTCTCCACACACCCCGAGCACTCTGCGAAAGCCCACTGCGGTATACATGACTTTACAGGAACTGTCTTCCAACAGGCACCCACAGTTAGCCCGCGCAGGCTCCTGACCTGTCCAGGTTGATGAAGATGATGCTCTGGGAGTCGTCGATGAGCACGCGGAGCTCGCGCGCGGCGTTGGACAGGCCCTCGGCTAGCCGGAAGTAGTTCTCCAGCAGCAGCTCCATCTCCTCGGCGTGGTCAATGCCGCTGCTGCTCTTTTCACTGCAAGCCAAAATTCAGTCATAACAGGCTCTGCTATGTACACCACATGACTGGTCACCAGGACAACACTAGCCTCTGCCTGTTCTGTTGTGACTGTGGCTGTGGGAGGCTGCCAACTGACCCGAACCACTGCATGACTAGGACAATGCTTCCCCCCTTGCACAGGCCAGAGGGCTTCGTGTTCCCTGGACTCAAGCCGACGCGCTCATGTGAGCACAGGCCACCAGTTACAGCCCAATCCGAATGGGAATCCTGATGTTAGAGCAAACCCTCCTAGCAAACCAAACCAAAACGAAAAGCATCTCCTGCAGAATACAAAGCAGAGGGTAACTGATCTCCCGCCTCCTGGATGGCAGAAGCGGCTGCGAGCTGACACCAGTGTTCCTGGACAGCCCACCTGGCACAGCTGTGCTGGGCCACGGCTCCTGCCCTCCCCCATGCTGCTGTCTGCCTGAAGGCAGCGCTCTGAAGCACTACAGGCCTCTCCTGCCTGAGCGCCCGCCCCTCGCACATGACAGGTTCAGTAGTCACACCGTCTCATCTTGGTCACCGCTGTAGAAATTCCAATGGCTCTGGGGTCTTATACTTGTTTTATTTTGGAGGGATTTGTTTTTCCTTTTAAAAACTTTTAAAATATATATTTTTTTTCAGGGCTGAAGAGATGGCTTAGCAGTTAAGGTACTTCCCTGCAAAGCCTACGGCCCCAGGTTTGATTCCCTAGTATGCATATAAGCCAGATGCATAAGGTGGCACATGCCTCTGGAGTTTATTTGCAGTGGCTAGAGGCCCTGGTGTACCCATTCTCTCTCTATCAAATAAATAAAATAACTTTTTAAAACTCATTTATTTGAGAGAGACAGAAAGAGAGTGAGCATGAGTGCACCAATACCTCTTGCTGCTACAAATGAACCAGAGATGCATGCACCAGTTTGTGATTCTGGCTTTACATGTGATCTGGGGAAATGAACCTGGGCTGTTAGCAAGCAAATATCTTTTAGCTGCAGAGCCATCTCTTCAGCCCTATAAAACATTAAAAAAAATTTTTTTTTGTTTATTTTTATTTATTTGAGAGTGACAGACAGAGAAAGAGGCAGATGGAGAGAGAGAATGGGTGTGTCAGGGCCTCCAGCCACTGCAAATGAACTCCAGATGCGTGCGCCCCCTTGTGCATCTGGCTAACGTGGGTCTTGGGGAACCGAGCCTCGAACCGGGGTTCTTAGGCTTCACAGGAAAGCATTTAACCGCTAAGCCATCTCTCCAGCCCCTAAAAAACATTTTTATTTATTAATTAATTTTTTTTTTTTTTGAGGCAGGGTCTTGCTCTAGTCCAGGCTGACCTGGAATTCAATATGTAATTTCAAGGTGGCCTCAAACTCATAGTGGTCCTCCTACCTCTGCTTCCTGGGTGCTGGGATTAAAGGCATGCACCACCACGCCTGGTCTTAAAAACATTTTGGTATGTTTCTTTTTGGTTTCTCAAGGTAGGGTCTCACTCTAGGTCAGGCTGACCTGGAATTCACCATGTAGTCTTAGGGTGGCCTTGAACTCATGGCGATCCTCCTACCTCTGCCTCCTGAGTGTTGGGATTATAGGCTTGTGCCCCCACAGCTGGCTTGGTATGTGTTTTAGCTCATGTTCATGGAGAGTGAGTACCTGGAAATGTGCTGCTTACTAAAGTAAATCCCCCTAAGAAAGTGCATTTTTTTACAGTGCTGCGTCATCCCATGCACTGTGTACTTGGTATTACTGCGTCAAGCTGGATCAAATCCAAGGGAAAAGGTGACTGGAATGAAAAGTGCTTGTTTACTCTAGAAAAATGTTCTGCTGTCTATGGAAGACACATCCTGAAGAAATGATTAAGAAAGCGAAGGCCATACTCACAAGATGTGCGGGTCACTCCACTTGGTCACGCAGAGTTCCTCTAGCATCTCCTCGTCATCCAAGATCTCCAGCACTGACTCCTTGAAGATCTTGATATCTGTCTCTAACTCCGACAGGCTGTAGGAGCAGGCGCACAAAACGAAGAGCAGTGTGAGCCTGACATTTCACTGCACCTTCCTAGATCAACTTCCTGCTCATGCACACTAACCAGCAAGAACCCTTCAATTTCATCATCACCAGACTCAATCAACTAGTAGTATCGGTCAGTGATCTAAATTCCATATACAAGCTGGGTGTGGTGGTGCACACCTTTAATCTCAGCACTTGGGAGGCAGAAGTAGGAGGGTCGCCATGAGTTCAAGGCCACCCTGAGACAACATAGTTAATTCCAGTCAGCCTGGGCTAGAGTGAGATCCTACCTTGACAAATCAAAAAAAAAAAAAAAAAAAAAAAAAAAAAAAAAAAAAAAAACCATACACAAGAGTTTGAGTGGAAATACCCTGTAGGGCAGATAATGGTGCACTGAGAAGCCACTGGTTGTTACAGAAAAATCTCATGCCAGCACAAGCTACGTCCTAGTGAACTGTTGGTCAGAGGCCCCAAATGCCCCCAGACCAATACAGGAAGTTGTCAAGGCTCCTGGTTGCCCACCAGAACTAGTAGGTAAGACCCTATTGCTGAAGACAACACATCCTTGGTTGCAAGACAGTGAGAAATCAAAGTGGAGCTGAGCTGGAAGCCTTCTCCATGTTGCCTAGTTGATATGGTGCTGGAAAGTGCACTGCAGCCTCCTGGCGGAGAAAAGGCATCAACAGTTTAAACTAGCAATGGCCCCCGCAAGCTACATGATAGCCAGCCAGGCAAAATGTGCCCACTGGTGCAATGGAGCTATGTCTGTTATGGGGGAAGACCAACAGATCTGACTGGAGTTGAGGCCTGCTCACACCTGGTACTGAAAGCTTACTCAAAAGCCTATGGCTGTGTATGGCTGGCGAAGCTACTACTGCTACTCGGCTAAATAGGTGTACTGTGCCCAACAACATGCCCTCTAAATATGTGATTACACTAAATATTTATGTCTTAATGCTGCTCTCACTTTCGGTTCGAGAAGCTTCTCTGTTCTGATGTTGGAGACGACTAAGGAGACTTAAAACTCATCCAAGTACTGAGAAGTGGCAGTGGAGTGAGGGCTCGGCACTAAGACTTACTTCTCTATCCCACGGCTCAGGGAGCACTGGGGAAAGACTTCTCTATCCCACCAGCCAAGGCTCAGGGAGCACTGGGGAAAGACTTCTCTATCCCACCAGCCAAGGCTCAGGGAGCACTGGGGAAAGACTTCTCTATCCCACCAGCCAAGGCTCAGGGAGCACTGGGGAAAGACTTCTCTATCCCACCAGCCAAGGCTCAGGGAGCACTGGGGAAAGACTTCTCTATCCCACCAGCCAAGGCTCAGGGAGCACTGGGGAAAAGGTGGCTGAAAGAATGTAAGCGCCAAAGAGTGAAGAGGAGTGCTCTGTAATACCCCCTTCCAGACGAAAGGCGGCTGCTACACTCATGACCTCACAGTGCTGACGTCACCTACACAAGACATGCCTAATAGGAGAGCAAAAACAGTGACACTGAAACAGAAAAAGGGCTAGTTGGAAAGGGGTTCAGGGGAGGAAGGATCGGGAAGGAGGGAGAAATGAGGGCTGTGGGAGGGGATTATGATCTGGGTACACTGTGTATATGTATGGAGCTTGTCAATAAAAGTTTCAAAAAAAGTAAATATATGATCATTGTGAATTAAAATTTTTTGATTTAGGAATTTATTATTATTAAGAAAATTGTTTTCAAGGTATGATCTCACTCTAGCCCAGGCTGATCTGGAACACTGTAGTTTCAGGCTGGCTTCAAACTCACAGCAATCCTAGCTCTACCTCCTGAGTGCTGGGATTAGAGGCGTATGTCACCATACCCAGCCTGGAATTTATTTATTTATTTTTGTTTTTTCAAGGTAGGCTCTTGCTCTAACCCAGGCTGACCTGGAATTCACAATGTAGTCTCAGGGGGCCTCAAACTGACAGCAATTCTCCTACCTCTGCCTTCTAAGTGCTGGGATTAAAGACTTTTTTTTTTTTAAGTAGAGATGGAGTTCTTTTTTTAATTATTATCTGTTTACAAGCAGACAGAGATAGGGGGAGGAAAGAGAGAATGGGCATGCCAGAACCTTTAGCCACTGCAAGAGAACTATAGATGTATGCGCCACTTTGTGCATCTGGCTTTATGTGGGTACTGGGGAACTGAACCTGAATCATTAGGCTTTGCAAGCAAGTGCCTTAGCCACTAAGCCATCTCTTCAGCCCCTGGAGTTCATTTCATTTATGTGGTATGTGTATATAGTATGTGTCGTGTGCATGTGTGGTGAATGCATGTGTGTGCACCCCAGGAGGACGCATGCAAGGGCCAAAGAAAAGCATCACGTGTCCTCTCTGGCTTTTTCATGTTGTTTCCTTGAGACAGTCTCTCTAACTGAACCAGAGCTGCATTTCCGGTCATGCCGGCTGACCAATGAGCCCCACTGATTCTCCTACCTCTGCCTCCCACAGGACTGGGTTACCATCGGTGGCCATGCCCAGATTTTTACAAGGTGCTGGGGACAGAACTCAGGCCCTTTCAGGTCCCCATGCTTGCACAGCAAAGCATGCCAGTTCTCCAACCCTGTGGTTTATAAGAAAAAGATTTCAATATAGATCTAGGCACAGGGATTAAGGGAGACAGAGAGAGACACGCTGAAGAAAAAGACAGTAATACTCATGCAAGTGTGGATGGGACTTCTCAGTTTCATTTAAATGTCTTTATAGCTATATATAGAACTTGGGTGACTTTCAAATTGCTGGGTGTGATGGCTCATACCTTTAATCCCAGCGCTTGGGAGGCAGAGGTAGGAGGATCATCTTGAGTTCAAGGCCACCCTGAGACTACATAGTAAATTTCAGATCAGCCTGAGCTAGAGTGAGACCCTACCTCAGGAAAAGAAAAGATAAAAAACATGGGCCAAAAAAGTCAAAGGCATGGTGGCGCACGCCTTTAATCCCAGCACTCGGGAGGCAGATGTAGGAGGAGCGCCGTGAGTTCAAGGCCTGTCTGGGAGCACAGACTGAATTCCAGGTCAGCCTGAGCTAGAGCGAGACCCTGCCTTGAAAACCTAAAACAAAAGTTGGGAAACGAACTCAGAATGCTGCAAATTTGAGGCCAGCCTGAGACACAGCAGAACCCTGACTTACTCACCCCTCCCCACAAAACCCAGACAGTGCTGAAGACGCTGACAGTGAACTCTGAGAGTCGTTCTCATGGGTAAGAGCCACACTAGTGTGTCACTCGTGCTAAGCGTCTCACTGCTGAGGCGACCGAGAAGGCAAAGGTTCTTGTCTTCAGCTTCCAACTCGGTGAGCCGCCCTCACCTTTTGCCGTTCTGCAGTAGGATGTGCAGCTTGCTTCTGTCCACGGAGGAGTGCCTGGGGTCCACTAAGGCGTCCAGTGTCTCGAGGATCACTGGCTGCAGGGCATTAAGTTTGCTCTGAAGGGTGTTGATCTAGATAACAACATGGCCTTTCATAAGAATCAAAACAACCTTTTAGAACTCAGTATCAGCAAATCTTGATTAAACATTTTTCATGCTCAGAAATACTGATAGCATTTCAGAATACTAATGCTGGAACACTGATTTATATATTTAAAAACTACATGCCAGGGGCCGGGGAGAAAGGCCAGGCAGTAAAATGCTTGCTTTACCAGCATGAGGGCCTGACTTTGATCCCTAGTACCCGTGTAAACAGTGGGCATGATGGCGTGTGTCTGTAATCCCAACACTGAGGAGGCAGACAAGACAGTACCCTGGAGGTCACTGCCCAGCTAGTCTAGCTTAATTGGGAAGTTCCAGGCAAATGAGAGATCCTGTCACAAAAAGAGGTGGATGGTATTCCTTAGGAGTGATATCGGAAGCTGCCCTCTGGCCTGCTTACATTTACACACACACGCACACGAACACACACACATCCTACATACATAAAAATCCTAGCTGCATGTCAGGAGTTGGCAGAGACTTGGGAGGCCCCTGACTGGGCTTGACAGGATCACCACACAAGCAGTAACTCCTGATCTAATGAGGGTGGTCATTGGGACTGTGTGTGGTTCCTGAGTCAGTCGAGGCGGTCACTGGGACCGTGTGTGGTTCCTGAGTCAGTCGAGGCGGTCACTAGGACCGTGTGTGGTTCCTGAGTCAGTCGAGGCGGTCACTAGGACCGTGTGTGGTTCCTGAGTCAGTCGAGGTGGTCATTAGAACTGTGTGTGATTCCTGTGTCAGTCTAGGTCTCATGAAGAGGCATCCTGAGCTGCTCCCAAGGACTTTACAAAGAAGGAATGTTTTGATGATAGATTCATCAGGTGTAAGCACGTTTTTTTTTTTTTTTTCGAGGTAGGGTCTCACTTTAGCTCAGGCTGACCTGGAATTCTTTATGTAGTCTCAGGGTGGCCTCAAACTCACGGTGATCCTCCTATGAGTGTTGGGATTAAAGGTGTGTGCCACCATGCCTGGCTTAGGTGTAAGCACTTTTATACCACAGTTTAATTTAGAGAATAAAGGTGAAATGTATTTAATTTTTAATCAATGCCAACTCATATTCAGGATAAATATTTTGAATTACCATTTCACAGAATGGTGCACAGCCAGGTGTGGTGGTGAACACCTGTAATCCCAGCACTAGGGAGGATGAAGCAGGAGGATTGCTGTAAGTTAGAAGCCAACCTGGTCTACATATCGAGACCCTATCTCACAAACAAGAAAGGGCGGGGAGCTGGGAAGGTGGCTAAGTGGTTAAAGAGACTTGCTTGCCAAGCCTGCCAGCCAGAGCTCAAGTTCCAAGCCATGTTCATAAACCACACACAAAAGTGGCGCAAGTGGCTGGTGGCCCTTTGCAGTGGCAAGAGGCCCTGGTGCTTTCCCCTACACACGTGCGAATGAAAAACTGTTTTCAAAACTGGTCTTTCCCTTTCCAAGAACCCTGCTCCTGCCTTCCCTTGGGCAGTTCTCTTTCCACTTTCCTTCTCCTAAGTGCTGTAAGCTCTAAGCTCTGCAAAACTTCAAAAGCTTTCTAAACCTCTCTCAAAAAATCCCACAAAATCAGACAAACAAAACCCACAAAACTTGTTAAATAAAGACACAAAGAGGAGCCAACTGGAAATATGCTTCAATGAATGTTCTCCTCTGCACCACAGAACCTTTGGTTCTACTTGATTGGGTCATAACATCTAAGAATTAAATTAAGTCCTTTCTCCTTCCAGGACAGATGTCCATGAGAACACACTCAGAGAAACGTCACTAAAAGAACACCAACTTTTCTAACAACCCCAAGACCACCTGTGACAGGAGCAAGGTCACGATGGAGAAGACAAGCGGGCTCACCCAGTACTGCAGGAGTGCTTCGACAGCTCTGAACTCAAAGGGCAACGGGTACGTGACCAGCTGACCCTCTCCAGCCAGCTGGGATGGCAGTTCCCGGAACAGCCACTGCTCCAAGTTCAGATTCCGGTAATCTAGTATCAGGAGACACTCCGGGGTTATCACAGCTTTCAAATACTGCAAGAAGCAAAGGAGGCCCCTGAGTACACTCACAGATCTGCACATAATGTATACACATGCACATAGGTATACTTATAGATCTTCAGTTGTACAGCTACAGGAAAATATGAAATTCATAAAACTGGGTTCATCATTTTACTAATTTCAGATTAAAATTAAACCAAATCAGTGCTCATGAGCACATATACAGATAATGTAAAGGCATATCTTTGTGAAGGAAGGAAAACGCATGTGCATGTCAGTCTTGATAATCTGTCACTTTGGTAGACCTGGATACATGATCTGTGTATTTATTAAAGGTTCCGGCTGAGCAGGGTGTAGATGTGTATCTAAGTCATACCACTTGGGAGGTGGGAGCAGGAAGATTAGGAGTTCTAGACCAGCCTTACCTATATAGTGCGTTCAAGGCTAGCCTTGGCTACATGAAACCAAAAATGAAATCAAAGCAAAGGTAAAAACAAAAACACCAGCAGGGCAATTGTGAGAAAAATAGGATATGAAGGAAATTATAAGGTTTTATTTTGAGTCAAACTGAGGCAGAAAGACTGCTGCTGTCTGAGAAAAACAAAACAAAACTAACCAACCACTCAATCACCCAGCCAACTAACACAACCAAAAGAGCAAATCAAGTTCAATTTATTGAGGTAATGTGACATTAGAGAGATAAGAGACAGCCTTAGTGCTTCAAATTAGAATAGAATGAAACCAGATTTTTTTTTTAAGATCAGTAATTTTATTTTTTAAAGCAGATATCACTATACCCAGCTCAAGATCAGTAATTTTATTTTATTTACTTATTTTCATTTTCTATTTATTTTTATTTATTTGATAGAATAAGAGGGGGAGAGAGAGAGAGAGAGAATGGGTGCCACCAGGGTATCCAGCCACTGCAAATGAACTCCAGAAGCATGCACCCCCTTATGCATCTGGATAATGTGGGTCTTGGGGAATCGAACCTGGCCTTTGGTTTTGCAGGCAAGTGCCTTAACTGCTAAGCCATCCCTCCAACCCCAGAATTTTTTTTCTAGGATCTTTTCTGTTAAAAGAGAAGTGGTGGCCTGTGACTGCTATATGAGTTGCATGGAAATTAGAAATGGTTTTCTTTATATATCTTTTCTTTTGTTTTTGAGAAATTTTATACAAAAAGTTGAGACTGCACAGTAGGCCACATAGTCTGTCATTTGGATTTCTGTTAAATCTGTGTAATCCCGTATGTATCCTTCTCTCCATCAAGGAGATACTGTTTTCATTTGCAGTGACAAGACGTGCTGGCAAAGTCACAGACACACACGCACATGTGCTTGCACCAATAAATACATAATGAGATACGTTCTGAAGGGTGCTGGCAGGAACAGGAGAGAAGAATGTTCTAGAGGATAATCACTTGAGAGCAGACTGCTTCCACTGACTATTCTAATTAATTTCCCTCAAATTGGCCAGGTGGGTGGGGAGCTGCAGGCGAGGACAAGGCCATACCTCCATCCTCATGATAACCCTGTTGTTCCTGGTCGTGATGCTCATCTCATGCTGAAACCGCAAATCTCTGGCCTGCAGTCCCAGCTCCTGGTACAATTCTGTTTTCTTCTTTTCTAGGGAGAAACAGGCGTCTGAGCTGACCAGCTGAAACTATGAGGTTCTGAAGCCCAAGTGTACCCAGCGGCCCCACTGCAGCTGCTTATCACTCCCAGAAACGAAGGCTAAGATGAATCCTTTTAATGACTACTTTTACCTCAAATACCTTAAAATTACCTTAAACAGCAAACGCAAGCAAACTCAACTTATTTCCTTCTCCTCTTTCCTATACTTCCTAACATTCCTCTGTGCTCAGAAGCCCCTTGAGACCAATATAAAAACCACAGCTGAAGACACAGTTCAGGTGGTGGAGTGCTTAACTACATGTACAAGACCCTGAGTTTGATCACAAGCACCCCACAAGCCAGATGTGGCGGAGCATGCCTGTAACCCCAGCATCTGGGAGATGGAGGTAGAAGGATCAGAAATTCAAGGACACCCTCAGCACCATACAAGTTCAGGACCAAAACAAACAAAAAGCCCTGCACTGAGTATCCATAGAGCCCACAGTGCCACCTCTGCCTGTGGACAGCCATTCCTAGAACATGCCTTTTACTCAACTCATTCGTGAGTGCGTTTCATAAGTCAGCACTCACTCTGAGCTGCACACTGAATTTACTGCCTAAGAGTCCAGCAGTTGAGAGAGAAACTCAGGACACACTGAGGACAGTAGCACCTGTACCTGTGTATCCAACCACAGCTGTGACAGGGCTACTAGAAGACAACCTTGGGAAGGAGACATCGAGCCACAAACTCTAGGACCTCGGCAGGCTGAAGGGGGCACACAGCACAGGTAAGGGGACTGGGAAATGACCTGAAGCCACTTTTCTTTTTAAAAATATATTTTAAAAATTTATTTTCAAGGGGGGAGAGGGAGGGGAGGGAGGGAAAGAATGGGCATGCCAGGGCCTCTAGCTACTGCAAACGAACTCCAGGTGCATGTGCCCCTTTGTGCAACTGGCTTTATGTGGGTACTGAAGATGGAACCTGGGTCCTTTGGCTTTGCAGGCAAGCACCTTATCTGGCAAGCCATCTCTCCAGCCCTGGTTTCAGTCCTCAAAGTAGCTGTCCACAGAGGGCAGGCAGAACTGTCATACTCTGCCCGGTCCCTGCCATCCTCCCACCCACGGCAATAGCAGTGGGTGATGTGTGTCGATCTTAAACCTGTTGAAAGGGAGGCAGAAGGCAGGAAGACTGACAGAAGAGAAACAAAAGGAAAAAGGAGGTCTCTATCCTCCAGCTCTGCTCCAAAATGTTCCCTAAACATACCAAGAGCCGAGTGGCTCCTGCCACAAGCAAACAGTTCTGAGACAAATGCACAGACCAAGTATTGAAGGCTGATGGACAAGTACTGATACTCACCAAAGGAAGTAACTTTTCCTTCTTTGTCAAACTTTGTCTAAAAAGAGATCATAAAACAAAGTATTATTTTCCCTCCATATACTGTAGTATCTAGAAATAACTTCAAATTTCTGAATCAGTACTAAATCAGGCCAGACCTTCTCCAAGTCAATAGATACAAGGGGGGGAAGAAAATTCCTTTTCCTTTGCTAACATAAACTTGACTTTGGATTAACCTTCTATCTTGGCTCCTCTAGACATCCGATCAAAGCAGTGTTAGATCTGTCACTAGGTAACAATGGACACTGGCAGGTGGGCTGCACCAGGAGGCAAGCCACAGCTGAGCTGTCCCCTGAGAGGGGAAGCGCTCATGCTTTGCAAGGCTCTTGAGGGGCCCCTGGAAGAGTGCCTCTGGAGGGCTGCTTACAAGAGACACTGGCACTCTGCACAGGGACACCAACGTGGATGTCACATCCACCTCTGGAAATTTCATCTGCATGTGAGCTGTCACTTGGGAGGCCAGAGGAGCCTCAGATGAACGTGAGGGTGCACGTGCGCCAGAAGACAAAGTAGGCTGGATGGCTGACCACTGATCCTCCTGTCCCTACCTCCCCAGCACTGGGATCATAAGCACACTGAACACCATACATGGCTTTTCTTTTCTTTCTTCCTTTTTTTCTTTTTTTGGTTTTTTTGAGGTAGGGTCTCACTCTAGCCCAGGCTGACCTGGAATTCACTATGGAGTCACAGGGTGGCCTCAAACTCACGGTGATCCTCCTACCTCTGCCTCCCGAGTGCTGGAATTAAAGGCGTGCGCCACCACGCCTGGCTTCTTTTCTTTCTTTCTTTTTTTTAAAGATTTTATTTTTATTTACTAGATACAGAGAAGAGAAAGAGAGAGGGAGAGAAAATGGGCACACCAGGGCCTCTAGCCACTGCAAATGAACTCCAGACACATGCACCACGCATGCATCCGGCTTACGTGGGACCTGGAGAATCAAACCAGGGTCCTTAGGCTTTGCAGGCATGTGTCTTAACTGCTAAGCCATCTCTCCGGCCCTGGTTTTACTCTTTCTTTCTTTCTTCTTTTTTTTTTTTAATGTAGATTTTAGGGATTGAAATCAGGTTCTCATGCTTTCAAGGCAAGTACTTTACTGACCGAGCCATCTCTCCAGCCCCTACAAGGGCTTTTTACCAGAGAGTGGAGTTACAAACAACCCTCTGGTCTGAGGATGTCCTCGGCAAGCACTTGACACTGCCCTGCTTGTTTCCTCCTAGATTCTTCTCAGCGTTTTGTGAATGTAAATTTGTACTTGAGGCTAGCTAAGGGTCTCTTGACACTGCCCTACACTGTCTCCTGTCCTTGATTCCTCTCAGCGGACCAGGGCCAAGCGTGACATTTCATGCGTCTAAATGTGTACTTGAGGCTAAGTGGTTTCTGGCAGACACTGCACAGTTAACAGTTACAGAAAAGGCCTCCTGCGGTAGTCTGAAGCAAGCACCTGATGCGCATGATGCACCCTGTCCCTGTATAGCAGACGATGTAATGCCTGTCGCCTGTCCACAGTTCTGTTCGTCATGTAATAAATCTCTGGACTGGGCAGAGCTGGGCTGTACCAGTAACTACAAAATATGTTTTCAGAAAAAACATAATCTAAGATCTAGTCATAACTGATATATGAATCTCAGGCTATGGCTTTGGAAACAAATGCATGCTTTGCTGGCAAGGAGAGAATAAAAATCCACAATATAACCTTAGCTTGCTTCTCATAGGCAAAGATAAAATCAGTAGGATTTAAGTAGCATAGAACTCCATGGTAAAAGGGAAAATTTTAATAAGAGAACCTTTACATTCGTATAATATAGGCTAACTTTATATTATTTTGCATTAATGGGATACTTTTTTGAAAGAGGTAATATAAACTGATATATATATATTATATTATTATTTTTTCAGATTTGTTTTATTTATTTGAGACAGAGAGAGGGAGAGACAGAGCAAGTGATAGTGGGGGGTGCCAGGGCCTCTAGCCACTGCAAACAAACTACAGATGTGTGCGGCCCCTTGTACATCTGGCTAACACGGGACCTGGAGACTTGAACTTGAGTTCTTTGGCTGCGTAGACATGTACCTTAACCGCTAAGCCATCTCTCCAATCCTGTATTATTTTTTTTTCAAGATAGGGTCTCACTCTAGCTCAGGCTGACCTGGAATTCACAGTAGTCTCAGGGTGGCCACCAACTCACTGTGATCCTATTTCTGCCTCCCAAGTGCTGGGATTTAAGGTGTGCACCAGCACGCCTACTTATTATATTTTTTAAAGTATTTAATTTAATTATTTGAGAGAGAGAAAGAAAATGGGTGTACAAGGGCACTGAGAACTCCTACCTATGAGAAGGAAGGAGACAAAGCCCACCTAGAGACCCAAAATGGGGTCATTTATAGGTTATGAATGGGGGGGGGGGCTGAGCTAACCAGCCCTGGTGCCAAGTTTCTGCCATCTGAATGAGCCAGAATCAGTTACTTTTAAGTGTACTTGGTAGAAAATTATTTCATCTGCAAAAAAAAAAATTTTTTTTACATTTATTTTTATTTGAGATACAGAAAGAGAGAAAAAATGAATGGACACATCAGGGCCTCTGGCCACTGCAAATGAACTCCAGACACAAGCGTCACCTTGTGTACCTGGTTTACATGGGTACTGGGGAATTGAACCTGGGTCCTCAGGCAAGTGCCTTAACCACCAAGCCATCTCTCCAGCCCAAAAATTTTCTTTTTCTTATCTGAATGGGTCATTCTAGTCCTGCAAGAGCCATAGTCATTAGCAGTCATTCTAGTCCTACAAAAGACAAAGTCACTATTAGCTTCAAGAATATCATTAAGCCAATTTTAGCAGGCCCATAGGACAATGTCCAAATACAAGACAAAAGCCACATGATGTATAATGCAAGACAAATAAACAATAGCTGGGCATGGTGGCACATAAGGAGGCAGAGATGGGAGTATCGGTGTGAGTTCAAGGCCAGCCTGCGACTACAGAGTGAGTTTCAGGTCAGCCTAGGTCAGCACAAGACCTTATTTCAAAAACAAATAAACAGAGCTGGAGAGATGGCTTAGTGCTTAAGGCACTAGCCTCCAAAGCCAAAGGCCCCAGTTTCGATTCCCCAGAACCCACTTAAACCAGATGCACAAGGGGACGCATGCATCTGGAGTTCGTTTGCACCCCCTGGAGGCCCTGGCACACCCATTCTCTCTCTCTCTCAAATAAAGAAAGAAAAATATTTAAAAACAAACAAAAAGAACTGGAGAGATGGCTTAGTGGTTAAAGACCTTGCCTATGAAGCCTCAAATCACTCCCCAAATCACATGTAAGCCAGGCACACAAGGTGGCACATGTATCTGGAGTTTGACTGCAGTGGCTGGAGGCGCTGGTGCACCAATTCTGTCTCTCTCTCATTAAAAAAGTAAGAATAGGGGCTGGCTGAAGAGACTGCTTAGTGGTTAAGGCACTAGCCTGTGAAGCCTAAGGACGCAGGTTTGATTCCCCAGAACCCATGTAAGCCAGATGCACAAGGTGGAGCACACAGCTGGAGTTCATTTGCTAGAGGCCCTGGCATGCTTGTTCTATCTGCCTTTCTCTCTCCTTCAAACATACAAATAAATTACAATGTTAAAAAACAAAAGAACAGCTTGCCTAACAACCTAACCCCAACTTACTAAGCCTGGGAAGTACACTGCGTAAGTTGCTGGGGGTCCCATGTACTCACCACAGTGAACACCTGGGCTACACTGGCTAATGTGGCTTGAGAGGCGTCGGAAGTTCTAAACCGGTGCACTTCACCTGAGGAAAGAGTGAAGAGAACTGAATGTATTATGACTGCTTTCCCCATATGCTAAATGGCAACCCTCACAGTAAGTGGAGGCCTTTCAGACTATTTCATTGATTTTTGAATGATAGGAGAAAGAAACACTTGTTATTTTTGGATTCCAGCACCCTCTCCCTTACTGACTCATATTTCAAAGTTCAATGGATAAATGCATATAATAGAGTTCTGAGATTCAGAGAGAAGGTCTGGTATTTTTGGAAAATTTAAAGACTTTACACAAATGCTACCGGTAGGATCTACTTTAGACAACCTAGGTTAATGTAACATAAAAGCATTAAGGTGTCAGATTTACTTTTTTTGTTGTTGTTGTTTTTCGAGGTAGGCTCTCCCTCTCGCCCAGGCTGACCTGAAATTCACTATGTAGTCTCAGGGTGGCCTTGAACTCAAGGTGATCCTCCTACCTCTGCCTCCGAGTGCTGGGATTAAAGGCGTGTGCCACCACGCCCGGCTAAGGTGTCAGATTTACTAAACTGGGTGCTGTGGCTCAAGCCTACAATCCCAATACTCAAGAGGCTGAGGAAGGGGAATGGTCGTGAGTTTGAGGCCAGGCTGGGATAGCGTGAGACGCTGCCTCAAAATACTAGAGAGAGAAGGAGGGAGGGAAGCAGGTTAAAGAAGGGGGCTACTAAGTCCAGGAAGAGGACCAGGAGTAGAAGGAAAGGAGGCACAACAAAAACAATGTATGCAAACGCCATACGAGAGCTGGAATGATGGCTCAGCTGTTAGGCATTTGTGCAGGGCGTGGTGACGCACACCTTTAATCCCAGCACTCGGGAGGCAGAGGTAGGGAGATTGCTATGAGTTCAAGGCCACCCTGAGACTACATAGTGAATTCCAGGTCAGCCTGGACTAGAGTGAGACCCTACCTTGAAAAAACAGAAAGAAAAAAATACAATAAATAAAGGACTTGCTTACAAAGGATACAGGCCCAGGTTCTATTCCCAAGTACCCAAATAAAACCAGATGCTCAAGCGATGCATGTGTCTGGAGTTTGTGTGCAACAGCAAGAGCCCCTGAAACACCCAAACTTTCTCTCTCAAACAAATAAAAATATTAAAGAGGGCTGGAGAGATAGCTTAGCGGTTAAGGTGTTTGCCTGTGAAGCCAAAGGACTCAGTTTCGATTCCCCAGGGCCCACGTAAGCCAGATGCACAAGGGCACATGAGTCTGGAGTTTGTTTGCAGTGGCTATAGACCCTAGCATGCCCATTCTGTTTCTCTTCTCTCTCTGCTTGCAAATAAATAACAATTCTTTTAAAATATTAAAGAGAGCCGGGCATGGTGGCGCATGCCTTTAATCCCAGCACTTGGGAGACAAAGGTAGGAGGACTGCCGTGAGTTGGAGGCCACCCTGAGACTACATAGTGAATTTCAGGTCTGCCTGAGCTAGAGTGAGACCCTACCTCAAAAAAAAAAAAAAAAAATTAAAGAAAGAAAATGCTGGGCTGGAGAGATGGCTTAGCCTGTGAAGCCTAAGGACCCAGGTTCATTCTCCAGGTCCCATGTGAGTCAGATGCACATGGTGGCACATGCATCTGGAGTTTGTTTGCAGCAGCTAGGGGTCCTGGCATGCCCATTCTCTCTGTCTGTCTCTAATAAATAAAATAAAATCTTAAAAATAAAAAATATATATAAAAGAAAGAAAATACCATATGTAGCCCATTACTTTGTATACTCATTTTAAATTCAAAAAATGGCTGGAGAGATGGCACAATGGTCAAAGACATTTGCTTACAAAGCAGAATGACCCAGGATTTGATTCCCCCCATATCCAAGTAAAGCCAGATGCACAAAGGGGCACATGCATCTGGAGTTCGTTTGCAGTGGCTGGAGTCCCTGGAGCACCCATACACACACTCCGTCTCAAGTAAATAAAAATATCATAAAAAGAAAATGCCATATAAAATCCATTACTTCGCATGCTAATTTTTAAAAGTCGAAAAACGCTGCTCTAACCTGGTGGGGTGGTGCACACCTTTAATCCCAGCACTTGGGAGGCAGAGGTAGGAGGCTCGCTGTGAGTTCAAGACCACCCTGAGACTACATAGTGAATTCCAGGTCAGCCTGGGGCTAATGCAAGACCCTACCTCGAAAAACCAAAAAAGTTAAAAAAAAAAAAAAAGGAAAAAAGAAAAGAAAAAAGAAAAATACTGCCTGGCATGGTGGCAATACACCCATATGTAATTCCAGTATCCAGGTGGAAGCAGGAAGACTGCTATGAGTTCGAGCACAGCCTGGACTGTATAACTAGACCCTCTCTCAACCAACCAACAGTCCAAAGCAAAAATCAAAACAAAACAAAACAACTTCAATTTTCCGGGCTCCTGTGCAAGCTGTCAAGTGCCGGACGCCCAAGGGCAGAGAGGGAGAGGCCGCGGCCGAAAGGGGGCGCTGTACCTGCCGCGCGGGGTCCGCAGGAGGCCGCCCGGCGGGCCCCAGGAGTCAGACCCAAGGCCATGGCGCACAGCGTCCGCTGGGGCAGTGGCCCGGCCCGGAGAAGGAGCCGGGAAAGGCTCCGCAGGCGTTCCATGGCGCGAGGAGGAAGAGGAGGAGGAGGAAGAGGCAGCAGCTAACCCCCAGCCCTTCATGCCGGACAGTAGCTGCTCTGTCCGTGGAAGGAGACCCGGCACAGCCGGCCCTGGGATGCGGTCGCTGCGCACTGCGCATGCGTCGGAAGCGCCGCGCCTGCGCCCTGCTGGCCGCGCATGCTCAAAAATGGTCTCCGGGGAGGCGTGGCTCTTGTACCGGTGGCTGATGGGAGTTTGAGTCCCGTGTATCGGGGACTGGAGCCTGCGGACCAGGGAGCGTCCGATCCTGGCTTTGACTGTCGTCAGATCAGCTTGTCCAGTGTCCAATTCTTTCTTTCTTTCTCTCTTTCTCTCTTTCTTTCTTTCTTTCTTTCTTTCTTTCTTTCTTTCTTTCTTTCTTCCTCTCTCTTTCTTTCCTTCCTTTCTTCCTTCCTTCCTTTCTTTCTTTCTCTCTTGTTTTTAATTTTTATTTACTTATTCGAGAGAGAGGGAAAGAGACAGATAGAAAGACAAGATGCGCGCCAGGGCCTTCAGCCGCTCCAAACGAACTCCGGGCGCATGCACCACTTTGTGCAGCTGCCATACGTGGGTCCTGGGGAATCGAACCTTTGGCTTTTCAGGCAAGTGCCTTAAAACCGCTAAGCTATCTCTCCAGCCCAAGTGTCAGTTACTTCTATTGGCTACTAATTAAATGTGCAAAGAGTAACTAAACTCTGTGGTTCATCCGCTGCACTTTCTAGAAAGTGTCTGTGTATATAATGAAATCTGTAAATTAGAAGTGAAGGGAAATGGGCTGGAGAGATGGCTTAGTGGTTAAGGCATTTGCCTGCAAGGCCAAAGGACCCTGGTTGCATTCCCCAGGACCCGCGTAAGCCAGGTACACAAGGGGACTCATGCATCTGGAGTTCGTTTGCAGTGGCTGGAGGGCCTGGTGCACCCATTCTCTCTCTCTGCCTCTTTCTTTCTCTCTCAAATAAATAAAAATAAACCAAAAGAAGAAGTGAAGGGAAGTTACCATCATTCTTGAATCACTTTTAGATCCACATAAGTTAGTGTGACCAAACATAATCAACGGACTCAAGGGATGCTGCACTAAATTTTTGCTAGAGCAGAAAGAGAAACCAACCGTTTGGGTACGATGGTGCACGCCTGTGATCCCAGTATTTGGGAGGTGGAGGCAGGATGTTGAGGACTTCGAGACCAGCCTGGACTGCACAAGATCCTGTCAGCACATCTATTATCCCTCTAACAGTAGTAATACGACCTGTCACACAGTTTTAACTCTGGGTATGAGAACGATGCTAAGAAGACATTGAATCTTTGATGATGTTTGGGTTTGGACACTTGGGCGATTGAACAGGATGGAGTAGATGGAGAAAAGGCTTCACAGAAGAGTCATGGATGTTTGGCTTGGGTCACTGAAATGCACTGGGTAGCCCCAGGCAGGCCTGCATACT
Source organism: Dipus sagitta (assembly GCA_036346955.1). Classification (NCBI taxonomy): domain Eukaryota; kingdom Metazoa; phylum Chordata; class Mammalia; order Rodentia; family Dipodidae; genus Dipus; species Dipus sagitta. Next base: position 3,272,371 of record CM070782.1, read on the forward strand.
CTTGGTAATCCTCCTGCCCTCCTACCTCAGCCTCCCAAGTGCTGAGGTTATAGGTGTGTGGCTCCTGGCATTTCTTTCTTTCTTTCTTTTTTTGTTTATTGTTTTTTTGTGAGGTAGGGTCTCGCTCTACTCCAGGCTGATCTGGAATTCACGGTAGTCTCCGGGTGGCCTTGAACTCATGGTGATCCTTCTACCTCTGCCTCCGGAGTGTTGCTACACCACGCCCAGCTTCTGGGCATTTCTTAATACATTCAAGGAGACAAAGTTAACCAGCACACAGAGCCCAGTATATTAGTGTTCCATTGTTATCAGGTGAATTTTGAAATGTTGAAGATATCCTCCGGACTCTTCATAGGCCTCAGGGTTCAGAGATTTTGGCTAGGGATCTTGGTCTTAAAAGAATTGCTTTTCCTCCTTCCTGGATGGACCAAGATGCTGCAGTCAAGCTGTTGTGCTCGTTGCTGCTCCCAGGGCGCTTTTCTAAGGAAAACATCCAGGCCCACCTGGAATCAGCTTAAAATAATTCCACTTTCCTAATATTTCTCTGAGAGATAAGAGTGTCTTCATTTGTATCTCATGGTAGCTATTGACAAAAACACAAACAGATGTTCTACTTTGAAAAACAATGACTTACACTGAGAAGAGGTTATATTATGAGGTAAACTGTATAACCTAAAAGAATGTAACCAAACATGAAACTAAGAGCCCAGCGTGGTGGCACACGCCTTTAATCCCAAAACTCAGGAGGCAGAGGTAGGAGGATCACCGTGAGTTCAAGGCCACCCTGAGGCTACATAATGAATTCCAGGTCAGCCTGAGCTAGAGTTAGACCCTACCTTGGAAAAAAAAAACAAAACCATGAAACTAAGCTTATGAGAATATTTTCCCAACAGCTTATCATTGTTATCATTGCGGTTTTAGTAAAAATGTATTTGGTTTTGCATTTCTTTTTAAGGAGAGAGAGAACAGGTGTCCCAGAGCCTCTAGCCACCGCAAACAAACTCTAGATGCACGTGCCACCATATGCATCTGGCTTTACGTGGGTCCTGGGAGTCAAACCCAGGTTGTTAGGCTTTTCAGGAAAGTGCCTTAACCTCAGAGCCATCTCTCCAGTCCTATTTTTTGCATTTAATGGTAGAATATTCTTAGAGATTCTCACCCTCAGCTGTATTGAAATGTTGGTCCTGAGATCTCTTCCTTCCCTTCTCATGATTCTCTTTCAAGTTTCATGACCTGCCCCCGCCCAACAGACATACATACACACATACACAATTCTTTTTTGTTTTGTTTTTTTCAAGGTAGGGTCTCACTCTAGCCCAGAATGACCTGGCACTCACTATGTAGTCTCAGGCTGGCCTCGAACACACAGCGATCCTTTTACTTCTGCCTCTTGAGTCCTGGGATTAAAAGTGTTCACCACTATGCCTGGCTCACACATACATAATTTTAAATTTATGTTTCTCATATGAGAGAAAATATGAAGCATTTGTTTTCTCCGAGTCTGGCTTATTTTGCCTAACATAAAAATTTGTAGTTTAATCATTTTAGTTTTCTTTACAGATGCATAAAATTCCATTCTTTATCCATTCTTTTCTTAAACATTTTATTTTTTTAATAAACAACTTCCATGATTATAAGAATTATCCCATGGTAATACCCTCCCTCCCCCCCACTTTCCCCTATGAAACTCCATTCTCCATCATATCCCCTCCCCATCTCAATCAGTCTCTCTTTTTTTTTGATGTCATCATCTTTTCCTCCTATTACGATGGTCTTGTGTAGGTAGTGTCAGGCACTGTGAGGTCATGGGTATCCAGGCCATTTTGTGTCTGGGGGAAGCACATTGTAGGGAGTCCTACCCTTCCTTTGCCTCTTACATTCTTTCCACCACCTCTTCCACAACAGACCCTGAGCCTTGGAAGGTATGATAGAGATATTGCAGTACTGAGCACTCCTGTCACTTCTTTCCTGCACCATGATGCCTTCTGAGTCATCCCAAGGTCACTTCCATCTGAAAAGAGGAGATTCTCTACCCATAGTGAGAGTAGCATTAATATATGGGTATGAACATTAAGAGAAGTGCTTACTGGGCAGTTTGATAAGCATAGTATATACGTTTAGCCAGACAGCAGCAGATGTTACAACCCTAGGGCTCATGACTACCCCTGTTTTAAGTGTTCAGTATCAGGGATGTATTCCTTCCCATGGAGCGGGCCTCTAGTCCAATTAGAGGGCAGTTGGTTTCCACCATGACAGACGTGCCACTATTGCACCTGTTGGCTCATTTGGCCTGGCTGGCCAAATATAAGGCTTGCAGTGTCCACTGTTGAGTATCTTCACTGGTGATTTCTCTTTCTCCCATTGAACTGCATGCAGAATGGTTTCTTCCAGCTTTCTGTCAGCTGGTCTACATGGAGGAGATTATCAGCTCAGTTCCAGCAGGATTTCTCAGTGATCTTGCAGCCCAAGTATGTGGAGTCTTCAGCAATAGGGTCTTACCATCTATTCCTGGTGGGAAACGAAGGGGCTCGGCAATGGCCTGTAATGTTTTGGGGGCATCAGGAACCTCCCTGGCCAACAACTCACTGGAAGGTATCCCATCCCTGGCACTGAAAATTTTCTAGCAACAATCTATGGCTCGTGAGTGTTCCATTGTCCAAAAAAGTAGGTTTCCATATGATTTATTTATATCCTCTTAGGTTTTGATTAGCCCTCCCTCCACCTTTCCTTTACTCAATCTCTTCCCCTGACCTTACTTTGGACCTTTTCACCCCCATCTTTACCCATTCTTTTAAAAGTATTTAATTTGTTTATTTATTTATCTACTTGAGAGAGAAAGAGGCAGAGAGAGAGAGAGAGAGAGAGAGAGAGAGAGAGAGAGAGAAACAATGGGTGTACCAGGGCCTCCAGCCACTGCACATGAACTCCAGATACATGTGCCACCTTGTGCATCTGGCTTTACCTGGGTACTGGGGAATTGAACCTGGGTTCTTTGGCTTTGTAGGCAAGCGTCTTAACTGTTAAGCCATCTTTCCAGCCCATCATTATCCATTCTTGACCCATACATCTGTTGATGGACATCTAGGCCCGTTTCATTTCCCTGCTGTTGTCAATAGCGCAGCTGTAAACATGAATGTGCAATGGGTATTTTAAAGCTATTTTTATTTATTTGATTTGGAGAAAAAGAGAGGGAGAGATAGAAGATGGATGTGCTGGGCTGGAGAGATGGCTTAGCGGTTAAGCGCTTGCCTGTGAAGCCTAAGGACCCCGGTTCGAGGCTGGATTCCCCAGGACCCATGTTAGCCAGATGCACAAGGGGGCGTACGTGTCTGGAGTTCGTTTGCAGTGGCTGGAGGCCCTGGCATGCCCATTCTCTCTGTCTATCTGCCTCTTTCTCTCTCTGTCGCTCTCAATTAAATAAATAAAAATGAACAAAAAATTTTAAAAAAAGAAGATGGATGTGCTGGGGCCTCCTAAAACTGCAATAGGACTCCACACACAGGCGCCTCTTTGTGAATCTGGCTTTAAGTGGGTACTGAAGAATCAAATTAAGGCCGTCAGGCTTTGCAAGCAAGCGTCTTTAGCATCTGAGCCATCTCCCCAGCTCCTGGATTTTTTTTTTTTTTTGAGGTAGGGTTTCACTCTAGTCCAGGCTGACCTCAGGGTGGCCTTGAACTCACACGATCCTCTTACATCTGCCTCCCTAGTGCTGGGATTAGAGGTGTGCACCACCACACCTGGCGCTGGGTATGTTTTAATAATAATAAAAAAAAAAACACAAAAGTAATGGTGTCAGACTCCAGCACCACTAGATTTTATTTTCTTTATGTTTTAATGACCTAAAAGTGCATCCCAGTTTATGCCTATCATTTATGCCAATTATCCACAATCAGGAGTCTCAGCTTCTCAGGCCCATTTCCCTGCTTAAATACTGTACCTACACTGGCGGGTGGGCTTCTCTGGGATCTGAGTCCATGATCCTCCGGAAGGTGCAAGGAAGAGTTTTTCCCATGTTTAAAGAACCACAAGGAACTGGGAGTGGTGGCTCATGTGTATAATTCCAGCACTTGGGAGGCTGAGGTAGGAGGATTGCCATGAGTTTGAGGCTGATCAGAGATACAGCTATGCTAAGAGTGAGAGAGACCCTGCCTCTAAAACAACAATAAAGCCAGGCATGGTGGCGCATGCCTTTAGTCCCAGCACTCGGGAGGCAGAGGGAGGAGGATCACTGTGAGTCTGAGGTCAGCCTGAGACTACAGAGTGAATTCCAGATCAGTGTGGACTAGAATGAGACCCTACCTCAAAAGACCAAAAGAATAAACAGTGTCACAAGGAATTTAGCCACCAGAGGGAGCATGGCACCTAGGCTTGCCACAGGAGCTCTGGCTTGTTAAAACAATCTTAACTCCTGCTTGTTGGAGACTTCCATGACGCAGGGAATTTATAAATTAATATCAGAACACACAAAGCTGGATTATACAGTGGTAAATCTTTGCACACCCTAGTTCTGGTAATTTGAGCCCTACTACCAGCCCAGCACTTTGTTTTTTCAAAATTTTTTTTTTATTAACAACTCCCATGATTATAAAAATTATCCCATGGTAATACCCTCCCTCTCCCCCCCCCACTTTCCCCTATGAAACTCCATTCTCCATCATATCCCCTCCCCATCTCAATCAGTCTCTCTTTTATTTTGATGTCATCATCTTTTCCTCCTATTACGATGGTCTTGTGTAGGTAGTGTCAGGCACTGTGAGGTCATGGGTATCCAGGCCATTTGTGTCTGGGGGAAGCACATTGTAGGGAGTCCTACCCTTCCTTTGCCTCTTACATTCTTTCCGCCACCTCTTCCACAACAGACCCTGAGCCTTGGAAGGTATGATAGAGATATTGCAGTACTGAGCACTCCTGTCACTTCTTTCCTGCACCATGATGCCTTCTGAGTCATCCCAAGGTCACTGCCACCTGAAAAGAGAAGATTCTCTACCAAAAGTGAGAGTAGCATTAATATATGGGTATGAACATTAAGAGAAGTGCTTACTGGGCAGTTTGATAAGCATAGCATATACATTTAGCCAGACAGCAGCAGACATTACACCCCTAGTGCTCATGACTATCCTGTTTTAAGTTTTCAGTATCAGGGATGTATTCCCTCCCATGGAGCAGGCCTCTAGTCCAATTAGAGGGCAGTTGGTTTCCACCATGACAGACGTGCCACTATTGCACCTGTTGGCTCATTTGGCCTGGCTGGCCAAATATAAGGCTTGCAGTGTCCACTGTTGAGTATCTTCACTGGTGATTTCTCTTTCTCCCATTGAACTGCATGCAGAATGGTTTCTTCCAGCTTTCTGTGAGCTGGTCTACATGGAGGAGGTTATCAGCTCAGTTCCAGCTGAATTGCTCAGTGGCCTTGCTGCCCAAGTATGTGGAGTCTTCAGCAATAGGGTCTTACCATCTATTCCTGGTGGGAAACGAAGGGCCTCGGCAATGGCCTTTAATGTTTTGGGGGTATTAGGGACCTCCCTGGCCAACAACTCACTGGAAGGTATCCCATCCATGGCACTGAAAATTTTCTAGCAATAATCTATGGCTTCTGAGTGTCCCATTGTCCAAAAAAAGTAGGTTACCATATCCAGCACTTAAAAAAACTTTTTTTAGTATATTTATTTTATTTATTTGAGAGAGAGAGAGAATGGGCGTGCCAGGGCCTCCAGCCACTACAGACAAACTCCAGATACATGCGCCTCCTTGTGCTTATGTGGGTCCTGAAGAATCTAATGGAGATCCTTTGGCTTTGCAGGCAAATGCCTTAACAGCTAAGCCCCCTCTCCAGCCCCTAGCACTTTTTTTTTCAGGGAACAGTTCTGCAGTCACTAGTGCAAAACGCTACGTGTGGATGAGCAATAGCTGCACAACGCAGTTGCTTTGAAGAGTTTTGCAGAATAAAAGCACTGAACAAACACCTCCAACTCTGAAGAACACATTGTTTATTTATTTATTGGAGACAGAGAGAGAGAGGCAGAGAGAGAGAGAGAATGGGCGTGCCAGGACCTCCAGGCACTGCAAACAAACTCCAGATGCATGAGCCATGTTGTACATCTGGCTTTATGTGGGTCCTGGGGAATTGAACCTGGGTCCTTAGGTTTTGCAGGCAAGCAGCTTAACCACTGAGCCGTCTCTCCAGTTCTATGTCTTTGGTTTTTGCCCTCCTCCATCATCCGTGAGTACATACTGATGGGCCCAATATTATGCGTGAATTGTGCAGGTGTGGGTTACGGGTGCCAAGGGCCTCTTGCTGCTACAAACAAACTCCACACACACATGCCACTTTGTGCATCTGGCTTTAAGTGGGTAGTGGGGAGTTGAACCCAGGCCTGGAGGCTCTCCAAGCAAAAGCCTTTCACCATTGAGCCATCTCCTCAGCCCTGACTTTTTTTAATTTTTTTATTTTTCAAGGTAAGCTTTCACTGTCCTACAGGCTGACCTGGAACTCACTATGTAGTCTCAGGATGGCCTTGAACTCATGGCGATTCTCCTACCTCTGCCTCCCGAGTGCTGGGATTAAAGGTATGTGCCACCATATCCAGCAGCCTTGACTTCTTGATATTAACTTGTTTTGTCATTTTGCTCTTTCAAAGTTGAGAAAATCATGGTTCAAGAATCATAGCTAAGTTCAGTGTGGTGGTGCACACCTTTGCAGAAGACAGAGGTAAGATGATCACCGTGAGTTTGAGGCCACTCTGAGACTACATAGTGAATGCCAGGTCAGCCTGGGCTAGAACAAGACCCCAGCTCAAAGAAAAAGAAAAGAAAAACAACAACAACAACTAAACAAGAATCACAACTAAGGGCTGGAGAAATGGCTCAGTGGTTAAGGTGCTTGCCTGTAAAGCCTAAGAACCCCAGTTTGATTCCCCAGTACTCACGTAAAGCCAGATGCACAAAGTGATGCATGCATCTGGAGTGCATTTTCTGTGGTTGGAGGCCCTGGTGCACCCATTCTCTCTTTCTCTATCTCTCTCTCTGCTTTAAAAAGAGAAAAAAGCCAGGCATAATGGTGAATGCCTTTAATCCCAGCACGCAGGAGGCAGAGGAAGGAGGCTCTCTGTGAGTTCAAGACCAGCTTGAGACTACATAGTGAATTCCAGGTCAGCCTTGGCTAGAGCAAGACCCTATCTTGAAAAAAAAAAAAAGGATCAGAGGTAAGCAGGCACCAAGTAATGCTTTTAACTTAAATGTTCTTAAAACCTTGTCATGTAGCAATAGAAATGCTTTAACACACACACACACACACACACACACACACATATTTTTCTTTTTTCTTTTTTTTTTTTTTTTTGGTTTTTCAAGGTTGGGTCTCGCTGTAGCTCAGGCTGACCTGGAATTCACTCTGTAGTCTCAGGGTGGCCTCGAACTCACTGTGATCCTCCTATCTCTGCTTCCCTAGTGCTGGGATTAAAGGCGTGCGCCACCACACCTGGCATTAAAACATATTCTGCCCTTTTCCCTTTATGTGACCTTGGGATTGAACCTAACTCATTGTGCATGCCAGGCAAGTGCTCTACCACTGAGATACCCTCCCACCCCAGCCCTAACATGTAGCTTACAAACCTGTACCTACTAATCTATACTACCTTCACTGCTCCATCAATAGGTTATAAAACTCAAGAGTTGAACAGCGTTATATTGCGAAATCATGGAATCTGCCATAATTGGTTTATAGTTAAGAATCAGTAAATGTGAGTAGAAAATATGGAGCATCTAACCTTTGTAATGCTGCTCTTCATACTGACCGGTAAGAATTTTTAACTAAGTACTTGAAACCGTGAATGGCATTGGTAGACCACAGTTCATTAAGGCCATCCTTTTCCATTAATTCTAGAAACTGGACTCCAGTTAACCAGTAACTTCTGTATCAGTGACATAATTTCCTGCAAACTTGTAATCTTGTAATGGTTAACTTCTCTCTTCACTGTTCCCAGCAGGAGGTCGCTTTCTAAATCAGTCTTCCCTTTATTACCATTCACTCTAACTTGAGTCATTTGACCCCAAAATTAAAAAAAAGGCCAAAATGTTCTATGTGCTAAACGGTAGTACTGTTTTGTACCATTTTATGCCATAAATGTCCATGAACAAAAAAACAAAAAACAAAAACAAAAAAAAACCCTTGAAACCTATGAACTAACACTTGTCCAAACTGGACATATAAGATTTCCCTGGCAGAATTTTTTTTTGGCTGTTGTTGCTATTTAGACAAAGTCTCACTATGAAGCTGGTCTGAAACTTATTATGTAGCCCTGGCTGGCCTTGAACTCATGACCTTCTTGCCACAGCTTCCCGAGTGCTGGGGCTACATGTGTGTACCACCATGACCAGCAGCAGTATTGCTCTGAAGATGATGGAGGCAGGCAGGTAAGCATCTGAACACAGTTAATTAGTGTTTTTTTTTTTTTCTGCTTTCTTTCTTCTTTTTTGATTTTTTGTTTTTTGTTTTTCAACGTAAGTTCTCTCTAGCCCAGGCTGATGTGGAATTCACTATGTAGTCTCAGGCTGGCTTTGAACTCACAGTGTTCCTCCTCCCCCTGCCTCCCTGAGTGTTAGGATTAAAGACATGTGCCACCACATACTGCAGAGTGAGCTCTAGGTCAGCCTGGGCTACCCCATACCAAAAAAGTCCAGATGCAAAAAGTGGCACACACATCTGGAGTGCATTTGCAGCAGCAGGAGGCCCTGATGTACCTATACTCTCTCTCTCTCTCAAATATATATAAATAAAGGGTCTAGCTGGAGGGATGTCTCAGCAGTTAAGAGCACTTCCTTTGCAAACATAAGGGTCCAAGGGATCCTGAGACCACCGGAGTTTGAATCTCCAGACCCCATGTAAACAACCAAGGCGTAGCCACACACGGGAGCAAGAGACTGGAGCCTCGCTGGAGCCTCAAGCTCTGGAATCAGTAAAGAGACTTAAGTGCACAACAAAGCAAGGTGCAAGAGTGATGGAGCAGGACACCTGGTGCTCTTCTCCAGCCACTATAAGTGAGGGTCCCACCCCACTGCAGACGAGCATATGGGGTGCTACGCTACACCCCACCACACACACACACACACACCACTGCGCCACACCACATTACAAAAAAAAAAAACATAGAGAATAGGGCTGGAGAGATGGCTTAGTGGTTAAGGCGCTTGCCTGTGAAGCCTAAGCACCCATGTTAGACTCCAGATCCCACTTTAGCCAGATACACAAAGGTGAGGCAAGTGCAAGGTTACACATGCCCACTAGGAGGCTCAAGAGTCTATGGTTTGATTTCAGTGGCTGAAGCCCTGGTGCGCCAATTCTCTCTGTCTCTGTCTCTCTCTCTCTCTCTCTTTCTCTAGTGCACGTGCTCGCTTGCTCTCTCTAAAATAATATAAGTAAATAAAGAGCAGGGCGTGGTGGCGCACATCTTTTAATCCCAGCACTCGGAGGTAGAGGTAGGAAGATTGCCGTGATTTCGAGGCCGCCTTGAGACTACATAGTGTATTCCTGGTCAGCCTGGGCTAGAGCAAGACCCTACCTTGAAAAACCAAAAGAAAGAAAGAAATAAAGAAAGAAAGGAGGGAGGGAGGGAGGGAGGGAGGGAGGGAGGAAGGAAGGAAGGAAGGAAAGAAAGAAAGAAAGAAAATAGTGAGTCTTGAGATGACCAAAGGATATATCTTGTTCTAAGATTATACACTTAAGGTCACTGGGGATATTTGGCCTCCTAAGGAGTACGGAAAGAGAAATGAGGCCCTTGGAGTAGTTGAGATGGGTGAGTCCAGTCTCATCTCCCTGTTCCGTTGCTTAGGACTTGATTACAAAGGGATTAGCACGGCTTGTTGACAGCTGGCACCTCGGGCAGGTGTTGCTCTCATTTTCCTTCCGTAGAACCTGGTATAATGTGGACACACAACATGCCAGTCGTAGACCCAGTGTACCCTGACTCCTTGAGAGGGAGGTGGGGTGAGGGGACACTGGCATGCCCACTCACAGTCCCCTACGTTGTGACTGACCTCTGCAGGAGGAAGGAAGCCCATCTCCCTTCTGAAGCACAATTTATACAACAGAACCGCTTGGTGGGATCAGGACGAATATTGTTTGGATTCAGTCACTCGACTGCTCACCAGTTACTCTAGAAGCACTTCTGTGATAAACCGCCGTGTGCAAATCCTGGACTTTGGGCCTCCTGGAAAAATTCAACCCATGACACTCGCCACAGATAGAATTATCTAGAGGAGTAATGCTTCACTCTTTTTTTTTTTTTTTTTTTTTTTTTCCGAGGGTAGGGTCTCACTCTAGCCCAGGCTGACCTGGAATTCACTATGTAATCTCAGGATGGCCTCAAACTCTCGGCGATCCTCCTACCTCTGCCTCCCAAGTGCTGGGATTAAAGGCGTGCGCCACCACACCCAGCTTCACTCTTCTTTTTTTAAAATTAATTAATTTATTTTCATTTATTTGACGGGCGGTGGTGAGAGAATGGGCACACCAGGGCCTCCAGCCACTGCAAATGAACTCCAGATGCATGCGCCACCTTGTGCATCTGGCTTATGTGGGTTATGGGGAATCAAACCTGGGTCCTTAGGCTTCACAGGCAAACGCCTTAACTGCTAAGCCATCTCTACAGCCCTGATTTACTCTTTTTTTTTTTTAAATTTATTTAAGGCATGGCTACGTAACAATACATTTTTTATTTAAGGCAAGTATGGTGGCGGACACCTTTAGTCCCAGCACTCAGGAGGGCAGAGGTAGGAGGATAACTGTGAGTTCAAGACCACCCTGAGACTACACAGTGAATCCCAGGTCAGCATACCTTGAAACACCAAAGAAAAAAATTATTTATTTATGGAGGGATGGGGAGAATGGGTATCCCAGAGCTTCCTGCTGCTGCAAACACATGTGTCACTTTGTGTATCTGTCTTTACATGGGTACTGGGGAATTGAATCAGGCCACCAGGCTTTCCAAGTGAGCACCCTTTAAACACCGAGCAATGCCCCCTGTCCTGAAGCGTCACCCTGACCTCTAGTTGTCCTGCAGGCATCACCTGGGCTTCTTCGACCTCCCACTGAAGCAGGAATAATTTAGAAAGCTAACAAGGATTAGAAGAGTTAGCCGTGGAGCAGACCCATGGCAACCCAACTAGTGTGGGATGTTGCCGAGATTCAAAACCAGGAGTCAAGTATCATGTGGAAAATTAAGCACGACAAGCAATTTGCATGCACTGTTAGGTAATGGCACAACCCTAGTCTCTCAGAATGAAAGTCTGCCATTAACAATAAATATTGAGGCTGGGGAGATGGCTCAGTGGTTAAAGATTCTTGTTTTCAATCCTACTGGTCCTGGTTCAATTCCCTAGAACCCATGTAAAGCCAGATGCACGAAGTGGCACATGCATCTGGAGTTTATTTGCAGAGGCAAAAGGCCATACTCGTTTTTCTCTCCCTCTTTCTCTCTCAATCACTCTCTCTGTGTCCACAGATAAATAAAATTAAAAACAATAAGTATTAGCCAGGCGTGGTGGCACACGTTTTTAATCCCAGCACTCGGGAGCAGACGTAGGAGGATCGCCGTGAGTTCGAGGCCACCCTGAGCTAGAGTGAGACCCCACCTCGAAAAACCAAGCAAGCAAGCAAACAAACAAAAAACCCAGTAAATATTGAACAAGTCAATTTCAGACGTGGCCTTCTGAAAGGAAGCTTGGAAACAGACCTCTGGGGTCTGACATCCGTGAGTTTTGGTCACATTGTCCCACTGTCTGGTACAAGAAAAGAGCAAGGTTCTAGTGATAGTACTTTGTTCTTTCTTTTTAGCCAGCATTTCTGTTCGAGGCAGATAGGTTCTCATTCTGCAGCTCAGGCTGACCCAGAACTCACAGTGTAGCCCACGCTGTCCTCGAACTCTCAGCAGTCTGCCTCCCTCCATCTCCTCAGTGCTGGGATTGTGGCCGCAAACCACTTGTTCTTGGCAAGATTTTAAAAAATATTTCATTTGGGCTTGAGAGACGGCTTAGTGGTTAAAGCAAAGGATCCAGGTTTGATTCTCCAGGTCCCACGTAAGTCAGATGCACAAGGTGGTGCATGCATCTGGAGTCTGTTTGCAATGGCTAGAGGCCCTGGTGTGCCCATTCTCTCTCTGTATGTGTGTGTGTCTAATAAATGAATAAATAAAATATTTTTTAAATATTTCATTTATTTATTATTATTATTATTATTTGGTTTTCCAAGGTAAGGTCTCACTCTAGCTCAGGATGACCTGGAATTCACTACATAGTATCAGGGTGGCCTTGAACTCTTGGCGATCCTCCTACCTCTGCCTCCTGACTGTTAGGATTAAAGGTGTGTGCCACCACGCTCGGCTACATTTATTTATTTTTAAAGAATGGGCATGCCAGGGCCTCTAGCCATTGCAAACAAACTCCAGATGCATGTACAACCATGTGTATCTGGCTTACGTGGGACCTGGAGAATCAAACCTGTCCCTTAGGCTTTGCAGGCATAGACCTGAACCACTAAGCTATCTCTCCAGCCCTACTTATTTATCTTTATTTATTTGAAAGAGAGAGACAGAGAGAGAAAGAAAGAAGCATATATAGAGAATGGGTGCACCAGAGTCTCCAGCTACTGCAAATGAACTCCAGACTCATGTGACACCTTGTGCATCTGGTTTACGTGGGTCGTGGGGAATCGAACCTGGGTCCCTAGGCTTCGCAGGCAAGCGCCTTAACTGCTAAGCTATCTCTCCAGCCCAAGAATTTGTTTTGAACACACCTGTGGCAGCTCCGTAGCTCACCTTCTATGTTGACTGATGGACTTGACTGTGGTTGAAATCCCGGGCAATCTTCTCCTTGCCGTGAAATGATTGTCAGGAGACAAGAGGAGAATCCTCCAGGGGGCTAGTTAACCACTTCCAGGAGGCCTGGGGCATTGATGAGTCCCTCCAAGGATCTCAGTCGTTTACAAGTGGCTTGTGGGTGAAAATATACTCATTAAACACTTGGAATCTGCCAAAGTGGCAGGTTTGTGAGGAAGGGAGCCCTAAAGTAGGCGTGGGGCCACTTCTCAGCATCTCTGGCTAGAAGTCTCCTGAGTTTTGCATCGCTAGAAAACCCCAAGTGGACAGTCAGCATCATTTCTTTTTTCTTTTCTTTTCTTTTTTCCGAGGTACGGTCTCACTCTGGCCCCCGCTGACCTAGAATTCACTATGTAGTCTCAGGGTGGCCTTGAACTCACGGGGATCCTCCTACCTCTGTCTCCCCAGTGCTGGGATTAAAAGGCGTGCGTCACCACACCCGGCCTTATTTTTATTTTTATTTACTTATTTATTAGAGACAGAGAGAGGGAGGGAGGGAGAGAGAGAGAGAGTGAGAATGGGCGCTCCAGGGCCTCTAGCCACTGCAAACGAACTCCAGACGCATGCGCCCCCCTTGTGCATCTGGGTAACGTGGGACCTGGAGAATTGAACCGGGGTCCTTAGGCTTCACAGGCATGCACCTTAACCACTAAGCCATCTCCCCAGCCCCAGCATCGTTTCTAATGTGTCTTTTCCAGCATCGGTGTGGGCGATTCATTTGCGTCTTATCATACCCAGGTCTCAAGTCCTCAAGTGCTCAGGCTGGTGGCACAAGAGCTCAGCAGGAGTGAAGCCGATTCAGGCTCCCGCTGCTGCAGGGAAAGGACCCTCGCGTTCCTGAGTCTCCCCACCCACGGCCCCCAGGTCTCTCTCCTGGAACGGACACTTCAGGCGGCATGTCCCTTGTTCTCAGCTGCCTTGGGCGCTTTCCTACTGACGTGTCTAATGCTTGTGAAGCCAGGCGCCAGCACCTGGCCGTGTTCCTGTGGGGTGATGCTGTCTCCTGCTGTGACATAGTGACATGATCCAGTTCTGGGGGGGGGTGGGAGGGGGCTGAGGGAGGTGCCAAGATGACTAAGCTTCAGGAAACAGAAAGCCTCTCATGTTTTTGCCCGCTCCCCTGTCCACATTTTAAAAAAGTTATTTATTTATTTAAGAGAGAGAGAGAGAGAGAAATGGGCACACCAGAGCCTCCAGCCACTGCAAACAAACTCCAGATGCATGCGCCCCCTTGTGCATCTGGCTTACGCGGGGCCTGAGAATTCGAACCGTGTTCCTTTGGCTTTGCAGGCAAACGCCTTAACCGCTAAGCCATCTCTCCAGCCCCGACATAGTTTTTTAAAAAATATTTTATTTATTTATTTACAGGAGAGAGAGAGAGAGAGAGAGGGAGGGAGAGAGAAAGGGCCTCTTGCCACTGCACACAAACTCCAGATGCATGCACCACTTTGTGCATCTGGCTTTACATGGGCACTGGGGGATGGCACCCAGGTTGTCAGGTTTTGCCAGCAAGTGCCTTAACCGCTGAGCCATCTCTTCAGTCCCAAGGCCAGTTTTGTCTGCTGCACCCGAGGCTTTACGCTGAGCACTTATTTCAAATTTTACTCATTGCCATGCCCACAGCTACATGAGTTCAAGGAGACTTGATTTTGTGCAGCCGGACGACCTTCTCCCAAGGCCAAGTTCGTTTCTCCTACTCCCCTTTACTTCAGGACCAGGATATTTTCTCTAGGAAATGCGTCAGTTTCTCATAAAAATTCACTCCTGGTAGGGAGGTCCACCTAATGGTCTGTTGGACATTTTCAGATGTGTGTGGCTTGAATCAGATTCCCCCTCCCCTCCTCTCCCTTCCTTTTTCTTTCCCTCCCTCCTTCCCTCTCACCTTCGTCCATCCTCACTTCCTCTCTCCTCCTCTTCTTATCCCTTTACACACACACACACGCACACACACAGCAGTCGTTCATTTGCTGAGCTCCATCCATGTACCACGTTCTTAGACAGAACAGAGACAAAACAGACCATGTCCCACTTTGCTGGACATCCTGAAGAGTGACCAGTCCTCCACCAGGACATATAGCATATAACATATACCAGGGTTCTGTGATTCACTCAGGCGCAGGCTTAACTTGGAAGGTCTTTCTGAGGAAGTAAACAAGTTTTCATCTCAGATGAATGAGAAGACAGTTCCAGTATTGATACAATTTTGTAATTTGTTACACTAGAGTTCAAGCTGATAAGTATGATTTACAATTTTTCTAGGGTGCCAGCAATTAAGAAGCAGACAGATCAGCTGTCCTACCTTGGATCCTAAAGCCAATTGCTTCAGGGAATTAGATGTCAGAGATCTCAGAAACTTTGTCATTCAACCAGAGAGAGGCTCAGAAAACTGTGGTACATGTGCGATTGCTCAACTGGATCAGTTCTTGCAAGGGCTGAGCTTCTGCAGAACTAAGGTGACCATGATGCACAATGAAGGAGACACGTGGGAAATCCCTTAAATGAAAGTGCATTGGTTTTTCACATATTTACAATCTGTAGGAAATCAGCATATATTTCTGGCTCGAAGTTTTGCTAGTGTTTTCTGTAGAAGGAGGGACTAATTTAAATTTAGCTCTTAAAAAAAAAAAAAAGAAAAGAAAAAAGAAAAGGAAAAAGAAAAGAGCCGGACGTCGTGGCACACACCTTTAATCCCAGCACTTGGGAAGCAGAGGTAGGAGAATCGCCATGAGTTCGAGGCCACCCTGAGACTCCATAGTGAATTCCGGGTCAGCCTGGGCTAGAGTGAGACCCTACCTCAGAAAACAAAACAAACAAACAAACAAAAGACAAGACAGCTCCAGCGATACCAAAACCTGACCCCAAGCCTTTCTGCAGACAAAACAGCAGGATGTACATGTCTGTCATAATCTCTCCCCCCGCAGAACATCCCTTGTCCCTGAAGATGCCGGAAGAGGCTCCACACAGATCCCGCTGTTGTACAGCCAGATGTCACACCGGAGCCCACCTTGAGTGCTCAGGCCCCCTGGTGCTTTGTCTCACAGGATTTCACCTCTACGGATCCTCCCAGAGGTCCTTGGGCACAGCCACATCCCAAGTCACTGCACGCTCTAATGGGGCCTCTGGGTACACAGGCTCTCAGGGCTGCTCCCCAGCGACAGGTATTTCGGGGAAATTCCAGCCCAGGTGCAGCAAGGCTGGGGGGAGTGAGGCCAGCATGTTGGGGAGCCACACAGAATTGCAGATTCCACAGAATTCAGCTCCAGCAGATAAGCGGGAGGGTCTCCATTCACCAGGGAAGTTCTGGTAGAGCAGGAGTGAGAGCCTCGTGCTCCCCAAATGACCAAGTGACCCGGAGTCTCTGTGGGGGATGGCTTTTCCTTGCTTTTTCAGAGGGGTAGCCTCCTTTCTTTCTGGGGTCTCAGGTCCTCCCTGAGGGGACTCTGCTAGCCAAGCATTCCTGTCCGTCTCTCACCAGGCTTTCCTCCCATGGCCATAGCCAGGCCTGGGTCGGAGGCCACTGTTTCCTGTTGAAGTCTCCCTTCCACTCAGTGTTGACATAGCTCATCTTCTTCTCGTAGCGGGACGCCTCTTATTTCCTTTTCTAAAAAAGACTTTATCTATCTATCTATCTATCCATCCATCCATCCATCCATCCATCCATCTACCTACCTACCTACCTATCTACCTGTCTATCTGTCTATCTATGGAGAGACAGAGAGTGAGAGAATATGAGAGTGAGTATACCAAGGCCTCTAGCAGATGCAAACAAACTCCACATGCATGTGCCACCTTGTACATCTGGCTTTACATGGGTACTGGGGAATCAAACCCAGGTCGAAAGGCTTTGCTGGCAAGCACTTTAACCACTGAACAATCTCTCCAGCTCCCCCTTTCTTGTTTAGCGAGGTAGGGTCTCACTCTAGCCCAGGCTGACCTGGAACTCACTATATAGTCTCAGGGTAGCCTCAAACTCAGGGCGATCCTCCTACCTCTGCCTCCTGAGTGCTGGGATTAAAAGCGTGCACCATCACGCCCGGCTCGTTTCCTTTTTACCTATTCTCTGGCTCACATCCAGTCAAGTCTTAAGGGCCACTGTGATGGTTCATTTGGATTGACAAATTAATTGGATTAAAAATCACCTGGTGGGCTGGAGAGATGGCTTAGCGGTTAAGCGCTTGCCTGTGAAGCCTAAGGACCCCGGTTCGAGGCTCAATTCCCCAGGACCCATGTTAGCCAGATGCACAAGGGGGCGCACGCGTCTGGAGTTCATATGCAGTGGCTGGAGGCCCTGGCGCGCCCATTCTCTCTCTCTCTGCCTCTTTCTGTCTCTGTCTGTCACTTTCAAATAAATAAGTAAAAATAAACAAAAAATTAAAAAAGAAAAATCACCTGGTGGGGAGGTGGAGAGATGGTGCATCTGTTAAAAGGTGCTTGCTTGAAAAGCTTGACTGCCTAGGTGGTGCATGCATTTGGAGTTTGTTTGCAATGCAAGAGGCCCTGATGCACTCACATTCATTTTTTCAATCTTTCTCTCTCCCTCCCCTCCCTGCTTGTGTGTAAGGAAATAAAAAAAAATTTAAAAAAAAAAACACTTGGGGTATGAATGAGACACACATTTGAGTGTGTATATGAGGGTGTTTCGAGAGAGGTCCAAGTGAGGGCAGAAGAGCCACCCTGAATGTGGGGGGTATCATCCCACAGAGCAGGTTCTTGGGCTGAGTAAAGGAGGGATAAAGGTAGAAGCTGACAGAGCACCGGCACCCCCTTTCTCACTTGGGGTCTGCACTGTGGTCCACCATGCTCCAGCCACCATGTCTGAACTGTGAGCCAGGGTAGTTTTTTAATTATTATTATTTTAAAAATGTTTTTATTTATTTATTTGAGAGAGAGAGAGAGGGAGAGGATGTGAGGGCGATCTGACTGCGACATCTGTCACCCCGTTGATCACCAGGGTCGATTTGG
The DNA here is from genome assembly GCA_036346955.1 of Dipus sagitta. Taxonomy (NCBI): domain Eukaryota; kingdom Metazoa; phylum Chordata; class Mammalia; order Rodentia; family Dipodidae; genus Dipus; species Dipus sagitta. Next base: position 3,290,202 of record CM070782.1, read on the forward strand.
TTGATCTGGCTGGGTAGGTGGGTGTCCCCTTCCTCCCTCACCGCCCCACGTGCGTCCCTCCTGAAACTGCGTGTCGCACTCCGTCAAAGAGGACTACCTTCCCCGAATAGAGGAGGACCGGTCTTTCGTCAAGGGTATATGAGTAGCTGTGCTTCCCTGCTAGAACAGAGAGAGAGAGAGAGAGAGAGAGAGAGAGAGAGAGAGAGAGAGAGAGAGGGAGAGAATGGGTATGCTAGGGCCTCTTGCTACTGCAAAGGAACTCCAGACACATGTGCCATTTTGTGCATCTGGCTTTACGTGAGCACTGGGGAATTGAACTGGGGTTGGTAGGCTTCGCAAGTAAGTGCCTTTAACCACTGAATCATCTCTTCAGCCCAGCAGTATCCTTTCTTTTAATTTTTACTTTTTTTTTTTTTTTTTTTTTTTTTTGGTTTTTCAAGGTAGGGTCTCGCTCTAGTCCAGGCTGACCTGGAATTCACTATGCAGTCTCAGGGTGGCCTTGAACTCATGGTGATCCTCCTACCTCTGCCTCCCAAGTGCTGGGATTAAAGGTGTGCACCACCATGCCTGGCAATTTTTACTTTTTTAAACTATATTTTATTTTATTTATTTGAGAGAGAGAGAGAGAGAGAGAGAGAGAATGGGCACACCAGGGCCTTCAGCCCTTGCAAATGAACCCCAGGCACATGTGCCACCTTATGCATCTGAACCTGGGTCCTTTGGCTTTGCAGGCAAGTGCCTTAACTGCTAAGGCTATCTCTTTTTTTTTTTAAATTTTTTGTTCATTTTTATTTATTTATTTGAGAGTGACACAGACAGAGAAAGAGGCAGATAGAGAGAAAGAGACAGAACGGGCGCGCCAGGGCCTCCAGCCACTGCAAACGAACTCCAGACGCGTGCACCCCCTTGTGCATCTGGCTAACGTGGGTCCTGGGAAACCGAGCCTTGAACCGGGGTCCTTAGGCTTCACAGGCAAGCGCTTAACCGCTAAGCCATCTCTCCAGCCCCCCCAGCACTATCTTTTAGATGATATCTTTTGGTATATTTTTCCAGCTCAACAATTCTCTTTCAGTATGAGTAATATATAATTTAACACCCCTGCTGAGTTTTAAAATTTTAATTATTATGATTCTCCATGTCTAGAAATCTTGCCTTACTGCTTTTCTGTAAAACTTTGCTTGACTGCTATTTTAGTCTCTTGCTCTTATATTTTCAATAATTTTATTTCTTCAGACACATTAAATCTAATTATTTTATAGTCTGCCTGATAATTCTGCTGCCTGGAGTTCTCGTGGGCTTGGTTCTGCGGTCTGCCATAGCTTCACGATGCCACTCAGGGCTTCTTGTAAGCGTGATGTGTTTGGCTGGGAGCTCACCTTCCTTGAAACATTACTTTTTTTTTAAAATTTATTTTTACTTTTGTTTATTTGTGAGAAGAGAGGGAAAGAGAGAGAGAATGTGCATGCCAGGGCCCCTTGCCACTGCAAATGAACTACAGATGCATGCATAACTTTGTGCACCTGGCTTTCTGTGGGTACCGGGGAATCAAATTGGGGATGTCAGCCTTTACAAACAAAGTGTCTTTAACTGCTGAACTATCTCCCCAGTCCTAAAACATTTTTTTTTTTTTTTTTTTTAGGTAGGGTCTTGCTCTAGCCCACGCTGACCTGGAATTCACTATGTAGTCTCAGGGAGGACTCGAACTCACAGTAATCCTCCTCTCAAGTGCTGAGATTAAAGTCGTGCACCGCCACACCTGGCCCACATGTTATCTTTTTGTTGTTGCTTCTTCAGTCAGGGTCTCACTATGTAGCACAGGCTGGCCTGGAACTCACTGGATAGCTCAGGCTTTGCAAGCAAGTGCCTTTAACCACTGAGCCATTTCTCTAGCTGCCTCAGTGTTGTTATTTGTTTTTTAGAAGTAGGGTCTCACTCTAGCCCAGGCTGACCTGGAATTCACTATGTAGTCTCAAGGTGGCCTCGAACTCAGAGAAATCCACCTGTCTCTGCCTCTGGAGCGCTGGGATTAAAGGCGTGCGCCACCACATCCGGCTTCCCAGTGTTATTTTCAATGTACAGCAAAACTTTAAAAACCCTCTTTGGTAGAGGGGGCAGATAGAATGTAGGAACCTAAGGATGGCCATGTGATGTGGACAGGACATGGCCACTGTACTCTAGAACTCACACCAGGGCTGGAGAGATGGCTCAGCAATGAAGGCACTTGCCTGCAAAATCTAAGACCCGGGTTCGACTCCCCAGTCTCCATGTTAAAGTTGGATGCACAAGGTGACACACTTGCGTGTAAAGCCAAAGGACCCAGGTTAGACTCCCCAGGACCCAGGTAAGCCAGATGCACAAGGTGACACATGCATGTGGAATTCGTTTGCAGCAGCGGGAGGCCCTGGTGCGCCCATTCCTTATGCCCCCCCCCCACCCTGCTTGCAAATAAAGAAAGAAAGAACTCACACTAGCTGTGGTTTCCTACACAAGATTGGGCTCCTTGGTATCCCGTCTGGGATAGGGGAGGGGCTTATGGGACCCACCCGTCCCTGAGAAGCTACTGGGGTTTGAAAGTCGCAGGGTGTGGGGAGTCAGGTTCTTCAAGGGTCTAGACGCCCATGCGCTGGCGGATAACCTCCTACGTGGAAGCCATCCTAGCTCAGTCAGTCTCTCTCTCTCTCTCTCTCTCTCTCTCTCTCTCTCTCTCACACACACACACACACACGTACACACAAGTGGGAGGAGCACTGATTGGGAAGAAAAGAGGGCTCAGCAGGTGTGGGATAGCATAGGGTAGTGGTGGATGAACATAATTTTTGCTTTGTTTTGTTTTGGTTTTGGTTTTTCTAGGTAGGATCTCTCTCTCCAGCCCAGGCTGACCTGGAATTTACTATGTAGTCTCAGGGTGGCCTCGAATTCATGGCGATCCTCTTACCTCTGCCTCCCGAGTGGGTGAGCATAACTGTTGAGGCAGGGTTTCACTCCATTGCCATGCTGACAAGAAACGTGAGCTATCCTTTAGCCTCAGCCTCTGGAGTGGGATTACAGGCATGAACCACCCTGCGAGGGCCTTTCTGAAGTTCTTATTTAAAAATCTCTTCTCCCCACCTCAACCCCCCCCCCCACACACACACCCGCAGATGCTCGCTCTTAAGCACTGCAAGCCGCTTAGCTTTCTTCTGCAGACTCCCACCCAATCCCCAGTGAGCCTGGGCACAAGGCAAGCCCTCAGAAATATCGTAGGTAGGATTAAAGGGAGGCAGAGGTAGGAGGATCGCCGTGAGTTCGAGGCCACCCTGAGGCTCCATAGTGAATTCCAGGTCAGCCTGGGCTAGAGTGAGACCCTACCTCGAAAAACAAAAAAACAAAACAAAAAAAAAAATCGTAGGTAGGTAGAGGTAGGAGGATGGCAGTGAGTTCGAGGCCACCCTGAGACTACATCGTGAATTCCAGGTCAGCCTGAGCTAGAGTGAGACCCTACCTCAAGAAACCAAAATATTGAAAATGAATAAATAAATAAAATAAAAAAGAAAAAAAGAAATGTCGTAGGGCATCACTTTCGCAGCTGTGTGCACCCCACCCCCGCCCCTCCTAACAGCGCAGGGCACACCGTGGGCGTCCCTTGACGGAGTAGCCACGTGCATGACCACGTCACCCCTCCGTGTCACCCCTCCACCCCTGAAGCCCCCCACTTTCTTTGGTGCTGGGGGCAGCCACCTCGGTGGAACCCGGCGCGCGCCAGGCTGGGCTCCGCGAGCGAGGATGCGGTTGCTATGGCAACGGCGGGAAATAACAAACTGGGTTCCCCTAGCCGCGCTGACGAAGCCCGCGGAGGTAACGACGGCGGCCGCAGGCGGAGGAGGAGGAGGAGGAGGAAGAAGAGAGGGAGGAGCCGAGTTTAGCTTAGCGACGCGCCGGTCGCCCCAGGGTCACCGCCGAGCTGCGGCGCCCCGCCCCCACCCGAGCCCCGCCCCCATCGCGAGCGACGGTAGGTACCACTGAGGCAGGCGCCCCGCGGGGAGGACCCCTCTCCTGACCCCGGGATCGACGGGGGCCAAGTGACTCCCACCTGCGCCTCGCCAACGGGCTGCGCTGGCCAGTCGGGGCGGGCCAGGGACCTGGACCTAGGAGTCCTCGCTCTCTAAAATAAAAGATGCATTTTATTTTATTGATTATTATTTTTGAGGGGATTTTATTGAGGTACGGTTTCACTCAGGCCCAGGCTGACCTGGAATTCACTATGGAGTCTCAGGCTGGCCTCGAACTCACGGTGATCCTCCTACCTCTGCCCCCCGAAGTGCTGGAATTAAAAGCGTGCACCACCATACCTGGCTCTATTTTCGAGTTTTGAGACCAGATTTTACCCTGCAGCCCAGGCTGGCCTGGAACACACTATGTATGTAATCTAGGCTCTCCCCCAAATCGGGGAAATCCTCGTGCCTCATTTCTAGTGACGAGACTAGAGGTGTATGCTACCGCATTAAATTGTTTTTATTTTCTTTATTTACTTATTAGAGAGAGAAGGAGAGAGACAATGGATGCTCCAGGGTCTATATCCACTGCAAACGAACTCCAGACACATACGCCACTATGTGCATCTGGCTTATGTGGGATCTGGGAAATCAAACCTGGGTCCTTAGACATCGCAGGCCAGTGCCTTAACCGCTAAGCCATCTCTCCAGTCTCTCAATGCTTGCTTTATTTATTTATTTATTTATTTTGTTTTTTCGAGGTAGGGTCTCACTCTAGTCCAGGCTGACCTGGAATTCATTATGTAGTCTCAGAGTGGCCTCTAACTCAGGGCGATCCTCCTACCTCTGCCTCCCAAGTGCTGGACTAAAGGCCTGCGCCCACCATACCCTGCGCAAAAATTATTATTAGAGAGAGAGAGAGAGAGAGAATGAATATGAATGAATGGGTGCGCCAGGGCTTCCTGCTGCTGCAAAGGAACTCCAGACTCTAGCACCACCTTGCGCATCTGGCGTTACACGGGTGCTGGAGAATTGAACCTGCGTCCTCAGGCTTGGCAAACAAGCGCCTTAGCAGCTGAGCCATCTCTCTTCAGGCCCCTCAATGCATTTTAAAAATAAGAAAAATCCGGGACAAGCAAATCCAGCCAAGCTCTGAATTGCTTCTTTTTAAATTTAAATTTAATTTATTTATGAGAGAGAGAGAGAGAAAAATGGGCGCGCCAGGGCCTGTGCAAACAAACTCCAGACGCATGCGCCTGATCTGGCTTACGTGGGTTCTGAGGAATCGAACCCGGGTCTTTAGGGTCGCAGGCAAGCGCCTTAACAGCTAAACCATTTCTCCAGGCCACCCCCCTACTTCTTTTAATTAATTAATTAATTTTTCGTTTGTTTTTGAGGTAGGGTCTCACTCTAGCCCAGGCTGACTTGGAGCTCACTCTGTAGTCACCGGCTGGTCTCGAACTCACAGCGACCCTCTCTCACCTCTGCCTCCTGAATTGCTTTATTATTTTTTGGGGGGGGGTGGGGTGAGGAGGAAAGATGAGATGGAGGTGTGACGGGCGCCCAGACTAGGGTAGGGGCGGAAAGAGAAGAAAGTGGCAGGTGTTTGCAAACAGACTGAGAGGGGTTGAGCGTGATGCGTGCGCGGTCACCGCTGTCCTTCGGGTCGCAGCCGGGGGGCTGGGATTTAAAGGCGGCGCACGGGGGTGGGGGGGCGGAGGATGCTGTGCGGCGGGGCAGGTGGGCCCGGCGCGCGCGCACGGCGAGCGCTGATTGGCTGTGCGCGCCCGCGGGGCGAGACTCGAACTGGTACCCGCTGCAGGGGGGCGGCAGGGGCGCGTCCCGGCGGGGAGGACCCCGGCGCCCGCACGGCTGTCCCTCCCCGGCCTCGGCCTCCCGAGCCGGGCGTGAGCCGCGCTGGGCTTTGGTTCGCAGGAGGCGGTCCGGGCAGCGAGAGGCAAGATGAGCGGTCCCGGCTCGGGCTCCAGCTACCTGTCGCAGCCCGTGGTGAAGAGGGTGCTGGTGTACCGCAACGGGGACCCCTTCTTCACCGGACGCCGCGTCGTCATCCACGAGAAGAAGGTGTCCAGCTTCGAGCTCTTCCTCAAGGAGGTGACCGGCGGCGTCCAGGCGCCCTTCGGCGCGGTCAGGAACATCTACACCCCGAGGACCGGTCACCGCATCCGGAAGCTGGACCAGATCGAGAGCGGCGGCAACTACGTGGCTGCGGGCCAGGAAGGCTTCAAGAAACTCAAGTGAGTCCTCTGATCCCCGAGAGACACGGCCAGGGCCCCCTCCGCCTCCCCCGGGGTCCAGCGAGGGGCTGGGGCTTGGTGATGGTGGTGGTGGTGGTGGGGGGGGGAGGTTGAAAACTGGAGGAGTTAGTGCCACGTGGGTAGCAGCAGGCACTGACTTAAAATTAGTGTCTAAAAATTAGAAGTGCAGCCAGTTCTTTAAACGCCTGGGGTTAAAGGCGCTTCCTCCCAAAGCGTATTGGCCTGGGTTCAGTTGCCCAGAACTCGCGTAAAGCTAGATGCATAAAGCGGTGCATGAAAGTTTGTTCAAAGCGGCAACTGGCCCTGGCAGGCCCATCCTCTCCACTCACAAATAAATAAAAACATTTTAAAAAAGGAAAGAAAGAGAGAGAAAGAAAGAAAGGCAGTTACAGTTGGTTGGAAATTGAGACTTGGTGGGTATAGATAATACGGGACAGGTAAAATTAATTTTTTTTTTTTTTTTTTTGGTTTTTTGAAGTAATGTCACCCTCTAGTGCAGGCTGACCTGGAATTCACTATGTACTCTCAGGGTGGCCTCGAACTCAACAGTGATCCTCCTACCTCTGCCTCGTGAGTGCTGGGATTAAAGGCATGTGCCACCACACCCAACATTTTTTTTTTGTTAATGTCTGTATGGATATATACTTTAGGTATCATAAAATTCACCTCATTTCAGTGATTTCAAGTGTATTCCGGGAGTTGCACCAACCATCATCACTACAAGCTACTTTCAGAACATTTCAATTACTCCCCCTGAGGAAACTCACCCCTCCCCACTTCCCCTTCCTCCTGTCATTGAGTCGTCACGCGTCTGCACTGTCTGTAGCTTGTCCCTTAATACATACTGGTACAACGCGTGGCCTTTTATGTCTGGCTTATTTTCTAATCGTACTGCGTTGTCGCATGTGCGAATAGGCCATTGTTTTGTTGAGTAATATCCCGTGGCATAGACATAACACATTTTCCTTGTCCATTAAGCAGTTGATCAATTCTTGGTCTGTTTCACTTTTGGGTTCTTAGGAACAATGCTGCTGTGAACATTTGTTTACAAGTCTTCATTTCTCCTGGGTATGTACCTAGGAGTGAAATTGCTGAATCATATGGTAAATCTATATTGTATAGTTATAAAATAGGACATTTTTAATTAAAACTCACCTTGGGCCCCAGGATAGGAAAAAGTAAAAAGTAATTATCATAAATCTATGCCTGTGATTGTGTGTGTGTGTGCGTGTGTGTGTGTGTAAAACATTTTCCTACATATGACCGAGGTTCTTGAATATTACCCTTCCTTGGCTAAGTGTAAGTTGAGTTCTAGGTGTTTTCTTCTGTGTGATGTCAGACATTCCTTTATGAAGGGTGAGGGATATATCTCAATTGATTTTGTCCTTTTCGGAAACTTCTCTTAAGTGAAAAGAGAGAGAGAGAGAGAGAATAAGAATATGAATGAGAAGGGCAACCCAGGGCCTCTCCTGCCGCTGCAAATGGACTCCAAATGAATGCAACACCGTGTGCATCTGGCTTCTCGTGGGTACTGGGGAATTGAACCTGGGTTCTTTGGCTTTGCAGGCAAATGCCTTAACCACTAAACCATCCCTCCAGCCCAGTTCTAATTTTTTTTTTTTCAAAGTAGGGTCTCACTCTAGCTCAGGCTGACCTGGAATTCACTATGTAGTCTCAGGGTGGCCTCAAACTCACAGTGATCCTCCTACCTCTGCCTCCCAAGTCCAGTTCTAATATTTTTGAAACCATGTCTAAACTTCAGGTAGCTATTAAACCTTTACTTTATAGCAGAAATTCATTTCCCTAAAACTTTTCTCGTGCAATTTTGGCGTTGCCTCACCTCCATTAGTCTTGTCAGAGATATTCAGGACTTAAAATAGAAGGCTCCCTGCACATGGGACAGTGTTTTGGTATTATTCTAGACATAGTGGCACCGGCAAATTGACAAAAGATCCATTTTACTGCTATGATGAAGTGTTGCACTGTCTCTATAACTGTTTTATTTTATTTTATTTTTATTTATTTTATTTGAGAGGGAGGGGGAGAGAGAGAGAGAATTGGCGTGCCAGGGCCTCAGCCACTGAAATTGAACTCCAGACACTTGCGCCACCTAGTGGTCATGTGCGACCTTGCACTTGTCTCACCTCTGTGCATCTGGCTTACGTGGGATCTGGAGAGTCAAACATGGGTCCTTAGGTTTCACAGGCAAGCGCCTTTACTGTTAAGCCGTCTCTCCAGCCCTACGATCACTGTTGATACAGGGGAAATGTAGGCTTGTTTTTAGAGAAACCATTGAACTCAGTCATTCTGTCCAAAACAGCACAGTGTCATCCACCACAAACACATTTCCATAGCCAAGGTTTATTCTAATTTGTTAACTTTTTTTCTGACAACTTGGCAACTATAGGTTATTGATATATTTTATTGAGATATTGGATCCATCTCTGACTCTTTATGATATTCATGATAAAGTTGCTAGATTTGGAATTTTTTTTGCCTTTCTCTATAATCCAGGATGCAATGTTTAAAATATTTTTATTTATTATTTATTTGCAAGGAGAGAGAGAGAGAGAGATGAGAATAGGTACACCAGGGTCTACTGCCACTGCAAATGAATGGCAGTCATGTGCAGCACCTTGTGCATTTGGCTTTACATAGGCACTGGGGGATCAAACCCAGGCCGTCAGGCTTTGCAAGCAAGTGCCTTTAACCACTGACATATCTCTCCAGCCCTGGCCTCATTTTTTTTTTTTTTCAAGGTAGCATCTCACTCTAGCTCAGGCTGACCTGGAATTCACTGTGTAGTCCCAGGGTGGCTTTGAACTCATGGCGATCCTCCTACCTCTGCCTCCCGAGTGCTGGGATTAAAGGCGTGCGCCACCACGCCCTGGCCTTACTTTTTAATAATGTTTAAAAAGAAATTTACATAACTGACTTCAGTCCTGTAAAAACAAGCCTTATTGTTTGTTTGTTTGTTTTCCCCCAGTTACTTGGACATTGGAGAAATCAAGAAAAGACCAATGGATGTTGTTAACTCTGAGGTAAATACATGTTCTATTTTGAAGCTTTGAATAAAAGGCTGTCACGGTTTAGTCGTTTCTTGGTGTGTCTCAGAGGCTTGCACAGCACTCTGACGAGACAGGAGCCTTTGGGCGCGGGGCTGATCTGGCTGTGACATCTGTCACCCTGTGGATTGCCAGGGTTAATTCTGCTGATGTGGCTGGCTAGGGCAGGTGGCCCCTTCTTCTCTCCCCAGTCCATGTGTGCCTCTCCTGACAATGGCGACCCTCGCTGGTAGAGGAGGTCAAGGTAGGGTTTCACTCTAGCCCAGGCTGACCTGGAATTCACTTTGTAGTCTCAGGGTGGCCTCGAACTCATGGCGATCTTCCTACCTCTGCTTCCCGAGTGCTGGGATTAAAGGCATACGCCACCACGCCTGGCTCTCAAGCATTTAAAATTTTTTAAAATTTACTTGCAAGCAGAGATAGAGGGAGAATGAATATGGGTGCACCAGCATCTCTTTCTACTGCAGCCAAACTCCAGATGCATGCGCCACTCTGGGCGTCTGGCTCGGCATCTCTTTTATGGAGAATTTGGATGTTTTGCTTCTTCTGAATGTGGGGGAACCTCAGGAGGACTGAGGAGGAGGAGAGAAAAGAAGAAAGTCTGAAATGGCCATACTGTCTTGTGCAGAAATGTGACGGGCGCCCACATCATGCTTCAGGTCACATGTACGGGTGGATGTCCCTCAGAGGGTGACCCCACTATGGAAACCTCACTGGTCAGTTTAATCACTGGGCATGATCTTTAATGAAACATACCATGCACTTTGCTATTTAAAGTGCTTTGGCCAGGACTAGGATTCTAGACATTAAACTGCATGTAATTATTAACCGTACATTAACACACAGGGACCCCTGTGGTCGAATTCACTAATATTTAGCTTGCAAATTCTAGGTTCCTGGGGAGCATAAAGGGGAAAGAATTTAACTACTAAATAGTTTTTTTTCCCCCCCCCGAGGTAGGGTCTCACTGTGGCCCAGGCTGACCTGGAATTCACTATGTAATCTCAGGATGGCCTCAAACTCATGGCGATCCTCCTACCTCTGCCTCCCAAGTGGGATTAAAGGCGTGCACCACCACGCCCGGCATAAATCGATTTTTTTTTTTTTAAGCAGGGTCTTACTCTAGCTTAGGCCGATCTAGAGCTCACTCTGTATTCCCCAGGCTGGTCTTGAACTCACTGTGATCCTCCTACCTCAGCTTCCGGAGTGCTGTGGTTAAAAGCATGTGCCACCATAAAATTATTTTTAAGAAAATATTTTTAGTTATTTATTTGCAAGCAGAGAGAGAGAGAAATAGAGAGAAGAGAGACAGACAAAGAGAATGGGCACACCAGGACCTCCAGCCACTGCAAACAAACTCCAGATACACATTGCTACTTTATGCATCTGGCTTTATGTGGATACTGGGGAATCGAACTCAAGTCAAATTAGGCTTTGCAAGTTAGCACCTTAACTGCTTAGCCATCTCTCCAGCCCCAAGACTAAATGGCTTATTTTTCTTTAATTGGAGGAAATACTTCCAGATGATGGTAGTAGCCTCAGGTGTACTAATTAATTGCAGCTTCAAGGAAAATAAAACCCACTTAAAAAAATTTTTTTTTCTTTATTTATTTGAGAGTGACAGAGCTAGAAAGAGGCAGAGAGAGAGAGAGACACAGAGAGAATGGGCGCGCCAGGGCCTCCAGCCACTGCAAACGAACTCCAGACGCGTGCGCCCCCTGTTTGCATCTGGCTAATGTGGGTCCTGGGGAGGTGAGCCTTGAACTGTAAAACCCACTTTTTTTTTTTTTTTTTTTAATTAGAGTCAGAGAGAAGGGAGAGAGTGAGAATGGGCGAAAACCCACTTTTGTGAATTCACCCAGCAGTCACTGAAGCCCCTCCCTAGGTGTCCCTTGGCCTTGGCCTTTCCCTACCTCTCCAATGGAATGGCCAAGGAGGAAGTGTTCTAGAAAGGGAAGTCAGAACACGTCAGGGGCCATGGTGACTCCAGCACGAGTAAGACCTTGCCGAGACTCTACCAAGAGATGTTTGCTGAAGAACATCTTATCTCCTCTCCCCTCCCTCCCTCCTTCCTTCCCTTCCTTCTTCCTTCCCTTCCTTATTTTGTGGTACTGGAGTTTATTTATGAGAGGAGAGAGAGAGGAGATAGGATGGGTGCAACAGGGCATCTTGCCACTGTAAACACTCAAGACACATGCACTGACTTTGTTCATTTGGCTTCACATAGGTACTGGGAAATTGAACCCAGGCTGTCTCACTTTGCACCTTTAGCCACCGAGCCATCTCCTCAGCCCTAGAGTTTTCTTTGTTTTGTTTTGTTTTTGGAGGTAGGATCTCACTCTAACCCAGGCTGATTTGCAACACACTCTGTAGTCCCAAGATGGCCTCGAACTCACGGTGATCCGCCTACCTCTGCCTCCTCAGTGCCGGGATTAAAGATGTGCGCCACTATGCCAGGCCTAGAATGTTTTTTTTTTTTTTTTTTTTTTTTTTTTGTGAAACGGGGTCTTACGCTGTAACCCAGGCTGGCCTAGAATTCACTATGTAGCCTCAGTTGTCCTCAGATTTTTCTCTGTACCCCTAATTGGTCTGGAATGCGGAGCAATCTTTTTACCTCAGCCTCCCAACTGCTGGGATTACAAGTGTGAGCCTCCACGCCTGGCTTGATGTGTGGTTTTTATACCATGACGGTAGCAGTTTCCCCTGCGTAGATACAATGGCCAACCAAAGAAATACTTAGATTTTTTTTTTCCCCTCCACAGAAAAAAATAAAAGCCCAGAGTGATGCATGAAAGGAAGAATGGAAGGAAAATTCAAAGAAACCAGAAAATCAGTAATATGAGACAGAAATAGAAATTTATCAGTGGAAATACGTTCTTATTTTACCAGGTTATAGAATCTTGTCCAATTAGATAGCTTACTTTTTTTTTTTTTTCTTTACCAAGAAATTCTCAGGGCCAAGTGGGTATGTAGCTCAGTTTTCTTGAGGTAGGGTCTCACTCTAGCCTAGGCTGAGCTGGAATTCACTATGTAGTCTCAGGCTGGCCTCGAATTTGTAGCGATCCTCCTACCTCAGCCTCTTGAGTGCTGGAATTAAAGGCGTATGCCACCATGCCTGGCTTTCTGTGAGCACTTTAAAAAATTATTTATTTGCACATGTCTCTTTCTCTCTCTCTCTCTCTGTGTGTGTGTGTGTTTGCACCAGGTTCTCCTGCCATTGCAATTGAATGCTTGACTGGTTATGTGGGTGGCTGGGAAATTGAACTCCAGGCCAGCTGGCTTTGCAAGCCAGCACTTTTGACCACTGAGCCATCTCCCCACACCCTTCTCTCTGTGATTTTTGAGTGTCTTAACTTGTTGGGGAACTTTTGGATTATGGAATCTTTGTTTCAAGCATTCACATGAGCCTGCAGTGGCACCCTGGAACTTCCCCTGCTGGGACAGCGTGGTGACCACACTGTGCTCGGGAGGCCGAGGTCCGGGACTTGTCTACTGGAAACACCTTGTATTCCTCGGCCCCAGGTCCCAAGTGGTCCTTCAAACATCCACCTGTCCTCTCAAATGCTGTGTTGCCAATGGCTTGTATGTGACTGAGGTCACATCTGCCGTTAAACTGAAAAGACAACCGACCACAAGTCCGTGTCTCTAAAGCAGTAGCTTCAGCCTGTTACTTATCTATTCCTGCACACAACATCAAAAACACAGTGGAAGAAAGTCTGTTTTTTTTTTTTATTTGTTTGTTTGTTTTTCAAGAGAGGGTCTCACCCTAGTCCAGGCTGACCTGGAATTCACTATGTAGTCTCAGGGTGGCCTCAAACTCACAGCGATCCTCCTACCTCTGCCTGTCAAGTGCTGGGATTAAAGGCGTGTGCCACCACGCCTGACTATTATTTTTATTTATTTATTAGAGGGAGAGAATTGGTGTGCCTATGCCTCTAGCCATTGCAAACAAACTCCAGACGTGTGCACTCCCTTGTACATCTGGCTCACGTGGGTCCTAGGGAATCGAACCTAGGTCCTTTGGCTTTTCAGGCAAATGCCTTAACCGCTAAGCCATCCCTCCAGCCCAGGTTATGCCTTTTTATCCCCCTCACCCCTGCTCTCGTTTCCCTGGGGGCTCTCCTCAGTGGGATTATGGTATATACTGTGGGGTCATGAAGGCCTCAGTCAGTCCCTGTGAGGTAGTGGGGGACAGTACCTCAGGGTATTCCTACCCACTCTGTGGCTCTTACAGTCTTTCTGCCCCCTCTTCTGCAATGTTCCCTGACCCATGGCAGGCCCCTTGACAGTCTGATTTAGTGTTGAGTTCCCTGAGGTCTGTATTTCTGCTTTGATGGATTTTGACTGATCACCGTATCTGTCACCATTGTCTTGGAGCTGGTTGTCAGGCTAGTCCTAAGAGCAGTATTCATGTTGCCACTTCCTCTGCAGTTTCTCCTGGGCCCTGGAAGAGGTGGTAGAGGTGGCATGTCTCATGGTGGCCAATCGACTATCTTCTTGTTTTATTGATGGATCTTAGGCTCTCCTCTGTTTGCTCTGCCATCCGTCAAATAAAACAGATCCTCCAACTAAGAGTGCGAGCAACTTGGGTTAAAGTGGGTGTGCATAGTTTTTTTAGTGTATAAGCCCACTTTTCTTCTCCAGAGAGCAGCGAGGGATTCTCTCTGAAGGTCTGTTATTTTTTAAAATATATTTTATTTATTTATTTGAAAGAGAGAAAGAGGCAGAGAGAGAGAGAGAAAGAGAGAGGGGGAGAATGGATGCGCCAGGGCTTCCAGCCACTGCAAACAAACTCCAGATGCATGTGCCACCTTGTACATCTGGCTTAGGTGGGTCCTGGATCCTTTGGCTTTGCAGGCAAACGCCTTAACCGCTAAGCCATCCCTCGAGCCCCTGAAGGTCTGTTTTAAAGGCCCAGCTACTGATCTGCATTTCACTGATTTCAGCATAAGGTATGCAGGCAGCACGCCCTAGTGCCTGCCTCGGTCAGCACGGAGAATTCCCACAGGTCATCACAGACCCTCCTTCGTGAGCACCCAACCAGATCAACCTCCGATGGCATCCTGTGATTACATTGCTCGGATATTTAGTTTGTCCACATAAGTTGATTTCAGCCCACCTGCTAGCTGGCAGCTGAACTTTAAGAGACAGGGTGCTGTGGGAGGGAGACGGCTAAAGTGACTTAGTGTATCACTGTCTCCTGTTCAGTGGGAGCCTTTCTCTCTAGGAAATCTCAAATGGCCACCCACGCTGCTTGGTGTTTCTCCCCTTCTAGTAAGTAGCAGGCAGTTTTGTATTTCAGCAATTTTTTTCATTTATTCACTTTATTTATTTGACATATATATATATATATATGGATAGATAGATAGATAGATAGATAGATAGATAGATAGATAGATAGATAGATGGATAGACAGACAGACAGAATGGGTGCACCAGGGCCTTCAGATACTGTAAATGAACTCTAGATACATGCACCACCTTGTGTATCTGGCTTATGTGGGTAGCAGGGAATTGAACCTGGGTCCTTTGGTTTTGTAGGCAAGTGCCTTAACTGCCAAACCATCTCTCCAGCACATGTTTCAATAGTTTTTTAATCTTCTTGTTGCTGGTTCATATCATACCACCTTCTGTAACTGGGTCACTGAATTTAGAATACTTTTAAATTTATTTATTTATTAGAGAGAGAGAGAGAGAGAGAATGGGAATGCCAGGGCCTCCTGTTGTTGCAAACGAACTCCAGATACGTATGCCATTTTGTACATCTGACTTTATGTGGATACTAGGGAACCGAATCCAGATCATTAGGCTTTACAGGCAAGTGCTTTAACCACTGAGCCATCTCTCCAGCTCAAGTTTAGAATATTTTATGGGGCAAGTGGTCTCTGCATTTTGGAGATGCTATTCTAAGTGATAAAATTCCATATTCACAGCTTGTTTTCATAGAAGAGAGCAGATGATTCCATTTTATTTTCTTTTTAATATTTTATTTTTATTTATTTGAGAGAGAGAAAGAGGTAGATAGAGTGAGAGAATGGGCGTGCCAGGGCCTCCAGCCACTGCAAACGAACTCCAGAAGCGTGTGCCCCCTTGTACATCTGGCTTACGTTGTGGGTCCTGAAGAATCGAACCTGGGTCCTTTGGCTTTGCACTGTAAGTGCCGTAACTGCTAAGCCTGATGATTTCATTTGCATGCAAATTTTCACTAGTTAACATACAGTATTCCACAGTTGATTTTTTTAATTTATTTTATTTTATACATAAGAGATTAAACTCTTTCTTAAATTAATTTTTAAATTTTTACTTATGTTATTTATTTGAGAGAGAGAGAGAGAGAGAGAACGGGCATGCCAGGGCCTTCGGCCACTGTGAACAAACTCCATACACATGCATCACCTGTGCATCTGGCTTACATGGGCCCTGGTAAGTCAAACCTGGATCCTTTGGCTTTTTAGGCAACCGCCTTAACTGCTAAGCCATCTCTGCATCCCTAATTTTTATTTTATATAAATTATTTAACAGGCTGTTCTCTTTCATCCCCTCACCCCAGCTCCCCTTACCCTGGAGGCTCTCCTCAGGGGGATTATGGTGTTCACTGTGGGGTCATGAAGGCCTCAGTCAGTCCCTGTGGGGTAGCTAGAGACCTGTGCCTCAGGGTATTCCTATCCGCTCTACATCTGGGTTTGTTTTTTTTTTTAAAGATCTCTTGGTATTTTAATTTTTCATTTATTTGCAAGGAGAGAGAGAGAGAAGGAGACACACACACAGAGAAAAATGACACACCAGGGCCCCCAGATGCTGCAAACGAACTCTCCATGTATGTACCACTGTGCATCTGGATTTACATGGGTACTGGAGAATTGAACCTGGGTTGTGATGCTTTATAGGCAAGTGCCATAATTGCTGAGCTATCTCTCCAGCCCTTTCACATCTGATTTTTAAAAGCTGAATTAAAATGATTTAATTTATTTTTATTTATTTATTTGCAAGCAGAGAAAGAGAGAGAGAGAGAAGAGAGGAGAGGGAGAGAATGGGTGCACCAGGGCATCTGGCCTTCTGCAAATGAACTCCAGATGCGTGCACCACTTTGTGCATCTGGTTTTACAAGGGTACTGGGGAAATCAAACCCAGGTCATTAGGCTTTGCAGGCAATCACCTTAACTGCTAGGCCAGCTCTCCAGCCACTATAAATGATTTGAAACCTCAATTAAAAGGATATACATGCCAGGGCGTGGTGGCGCACACCTTTAATCCCAGCACACGGAAGGCAGAGGTAGGAGGATCACTGTGAGTTCAAAGCCACCCTGAGACTCATAGTGAATTCTAGGTCAGCCTGAGCTAGAGTGAGACCCTACCTTGAAAATTTTAAAAAAAAGGTTATACATAATACATAGCATCACACATACGTGGACAGACATAACACCACATATACATACCTGGGCTTCTTGACTCATGATGGGGTTACCACACGTGATGGTTTATGTTGACTTGACAGGACCTACAATGACATGTGAGGAGTTCTTCTAGATTAGATTGGCCTCTGGGCTTGTCTGTGATTTTAGTGACTATTAGCTGTGGGTAGCACCATTTCATGGGCTGGAATACTGGACTATATAAAAGGAGAGAGCTGGCTGGGCACCAGCGTTCGCATCTCTGCTCCCCCACTGTGCTGAATGCGACCAGCTGCCTTAGGCTCGTGCCTGGTGTCTTCCCCCGCATGATAGACTGGTCATAACCTGGAACTGTAAACTGAAAGAAAAGCTTCCTCCCTGAAAATGATTTCTGACAGGTGTTTATTTCATCTTAGCCACGGTCAGGTAACTGGTACAGCACACAGTAAATCCATTGTCAAGTTGAAAACACCTTACTCTGAAAATGCATTTATTAATCCGGGCATGGTGGTGCATGTCTGTAATCCCAACGCTTGGGAGGCTAAGGCTGGAGGACAGCTGGAGTTCAAGGCCAGCCTGGCCTACGTAGTAAGACCCTGTTGAAGGAAAGGAAGAAAGACGGGACTGAGGAGATGGCTCAGCTGTTCAAGGTGTTTGCTTACAAAGCCTACTGGCCTGGCTTTGATTCCTCAGTACCCAAAGCTAGGTGCACAAATTGACACATGTGCCCAGAGTTCATAGGAGGCCCTGAATGTCCATTCATTCTCTATCTCAAGTAAATATTTATTTTAAAAAATAATAGAGCTGAGCCAGGCATAGTGGCACACGCCTTTAATCCCAGCACTTGGAGGCAGAGGTAGGGGGATTGCTGTGAGTTCAAGGCCACCCTGAGACTACATAGTGAATTCCAGGTCAGCCTGGGCTAGAGTGAGACTCTACCTCGAAAAACAAAACAAAACAAAATAATAATAGAGCTGGGGAGATGGCTTAGCAGTTAAGGCACTTGCCTTTGAAGCCTAAGGACTCATGTTCAACTCTCCAGGACCCATATAAGCCAGATGCACAAAGTGATGCCAGCACACAAGGTGGCACATGTGTCAGTTACAGTGGCTGGAGGCCCTGGTGCACCAATTCTCTCTCTCTCTCTCATGCATTAAAAAAAAAAGAGGTCAGCCTGTTGGGCTTGCCTAAAAAAAATAAAAATAATAAAAATAAAAAAATAAAGGAATGGAGAAAGGGAAGGAAGCATTTTTGCTATCCCTCCTCCTCAGAATGACGTACTTGGTGGCACAGTGACCTGCAGAAGGTCAGTTCTTCACCTTGTGGTCAGGCTGATTGGGAGGGGCAGCTCCCTGCTCCGCCCAGGATCCCGGGAGAGTTGTGTGCCATCTACTATTGTCCTGGGAAAAGATCACAGTTTAACATGTAAAGTATTGGTCTGGAGAGATGGCTTAGCAGTTAAGGTGTTTGCCTGCGAAGCCAAAGGATCCCGGTTCGATTCTTCAGGACCCACGTAAGCCAGATGCACAAGGGGCGCATGTATCTGGAGTTCGTTTGCAGTGGCTGGATGCCCTGGTGTGCCCATTCTCTCTCTCTCTGTCTGTCTGTCTCTCCCCCCCTTTCTCTCTCTCAAATAAGTAAATAATATATTAAAAAATAAAATTTAAAGTATTATTTCCACCTCATGCATCTTTGCTATCCTAACATCACAAATTTGAAAAATCATTAAATTGAATCTTTCCAGCTGAATCAGAACATGATTGAAGATGATTATCCAGAGCATCTTTACTCTTAAGGGGGTGGGTGGGGAGGAATGAAGGTTTTCTAAATTTACCATACCTTGATCTGGTCATGAAGGGAGGGAGAAGATGTATGTGGAAGACTAACAAGTGGGAAGTAAAACCAGAAGTGGGTACAGCTGTCTTTTAATTACCTTCATATCCTTTTCTTGGTTGTGGTTGTTTGCTTCCTTTTTCCAGAGGTAGGGTCTCACCCTAGCCCAGGCTGGCCTTGAACTCATGGCGATCCTCCTACCTCTGCCTCTGAGTGCTGGGATCTAAGGTGTACACCACCATGTCTGGCTCTTCATATCTTTCTTAGTGACAAAGTCTTACCTATTATTTTGTTTATTATTATTATTTATTATTTTAGTTGTATTCTTTTTTTGTTTGTTTTTTTAAAGATATTTATGTGTTTATTAGAGACAGAGAGAGAGAGAGAGAGAGAGAGAGAGAGAGAGAATGGGCATGCCAAGGCCTGTAGCCACTGCAAACGAACTCTAGATGCATGTGCCACCATATGCCTCTGGCTTACGCGGGACCTGGAGAATTGAACCTGGATCCTTAGGCTTTGCAGGCATGCACCTTAACTGCTAAGCCATCTCTCCAGCCCCCCTTTTTTTGTTTGTTTTGAGGTAGGGGCAAACTCTAGCCCAGGCTGACCTGGAACTTGCTCTGTAGTCTCAGGCTGGCCTCGAACTTACAGTCATCCTCCTACCTCTGCCTCCCAAGTTCTGGGATTAAAGACATGAGCCACCACGCCCGGCTTAGTTGTATTTTTTTTTTAAGTTGTATTCTTAATTGCCATTTTTTGGGCCTTGACTAATATTCCCTATAGAACAAAATATTTATTAGAATGTTTCCAATACAATACAGTGCAGTGGCTTTGCCATGTCTCTTCATGAAAAGGCTCCCACAGGAAGCTGAAAGTATTTTTATATGGAAATTTACTAGAGTGTGAAGAGATTACAGACAGAGATACTGAGCCGAGAACCATTTAGTACACTTTTCTATTTTCATCATGTTACTTACTGTCATAGGGCCATTTGGTTACCCTAGATGCTCTGATCATGTTGTGAACAACACCTACCAAGTGACCAGGCAAATGGAGCAACTTAACTGGAGGCAGAGATGAGGGAAACAGCAGCTACTGGGGAAAAGCTGATCTTCCCTCTCAGAGTCTCAAGGTATAAGTTACTTGACCTAGGGGCTGGGGACATGGCTCAGCAGTTGGAGGCACTTGCTTGCAAAGCCTGCATGCCAAGTTCAGTACCCCAGTACTCACCTAAAGCCAGATGCACACAGTGGTACATGCATCTAGAGCTCATTTGCAGTGGCACCCTGGGATGCCATAATCACTCTTTCTCTCTCTCTTGCTCTCGTACTCTGTGCTCACAAATAAATAAAAAAATAGTTTCAAGGGTTGGAGAGATGGCTCAGTGATTAAAGACACTTACTTGTTAACCCTGACAGCCATGGTTCAATTCCCCAGTGCAGTGCCCACATAAAGCCAGATACACAAAGAGGTACAGGCGTCTGGAATTTATCTGTAGTGGCAAGTGGCCCTGGTGTGCCTATACTTTCTCTCGCTTTCCTTTCTCTTGAATAAATAAATGAAAATATTTTTAAAAAATTAAATAATAAATTGGGCTGGAGAGATGGATTAGTGGTTAAGGCACTTGCCTGCACAGCCCAAGACAGGGTTCAGTTCCCCAGTACCCACATAAAGCCAGATGCACAAGGTGGCGCATGCATCTGGAGCTTGTTTGCAGCAGCTAGAGGCCCTGGTGCGCCTATTCTCTCTCTGTCTCTCTCTTTTGCTCTCTTTCTCTCTCTCTCTCATGCTCTATGGTTGCAAATAAATAAATAAAAATTACTTGATCTTTCTTGTGGTTTGAACATGAAGGGACCCCAATAGTCTCATGTGTTTGAACTTTTTGTGGTCCCCAACTGGTGGTGCTGTTTTAGAAGGTTGTGGGACCCAAGGAAATGGAACATGACTGGGGGAAGCGAGTGGCTGGGGGCGGGCCTGAAGGCTGAATAGCCCAGCTCGCCCAGGCTCTGGCAGTACACCAAGCCACCTCAGGCTTCTGTTGCCACGCCCCCCTGGTCAGAATGTACTGTAACCCCTTTGAAACCCAAAGCCAGAAAAATAAACCCTTCCTGCCTAAAATAGCTCCTTTGATTCTTTTTCGAGGTTAGGGTCTCATTCCAGTTCAGGCTGACCTGGAATTCATTATGTAATTTCAGGGTAGCCTTGAACTCACGGCAATCCTCCTACCTCTGCCTCCCGAATGCTGGGATTAAAGGTGTGCGCCACCACGCCCAACCTACAGTGGCTTCTAAGGACCCCAATTCAATTCCCCAGGACCCACATAAGCCAGATGCACAGGGGGTGCATGTGTCTGGAGTTCATTTGCAATGGCTAGAGGCCCTGGTGCGTCCATTCTCTCTTTCTCTCTGCCTCTTCCTCTCTCTCTCTCTCAAATAAAGAAATAACATTAAAAAAAGAAAGAAAAATAATGGGATCCTTAAAGAGCTGTGTTTCCGGCCAGGAACATGCGCATTTATTCTCACTCAGCCTAGCTCTGTGCTTGGCTTTGGAACTCAGTAAATGGAAATTATGCAACATTGCTGCTAATGTTAATAAAAGCCTTGCGAACCCAGCTAAAACAAGAGACGTTGTCATCCTGGTGGCTTTTGTACTGGAATATGACCCGAAGGAGAAACGTACATGCAAGTGATTAGTCAGCTGTGGAAGTTTCTCCGCTGCCACCTGACGCTTATCACTGCCTTGCGCTGTGCCGCTTGGTTTTGCGCGCGTGTCTGGCTGTACGTAGGCGTAGGGGAGTCAAACCCAGTCCACGGGTTTTGCAAGCAAGCAAGCAAACAAACAAAAACCCTTAACCACTGAGCCATCTCTCCCATCCCACAACGTGTCTTTGTCATACTGGTAGGAACAGGGGAAGAACATCCAGTTCCTATCTTCTTTTTTCATATGGTGCTCTTTTTTTTTTTTTTTTGGTTTTCCGAGGTAGGGTCTCACTCTAGCCCAGGCTGACCTGGAATTCACTCTGTAGTCTCAGGCTGGCTTCAGACTCATAGCAATCCCCCTACCTCTGCCTGAGACTTGCTTTCTTAATGAATTTATCTTTCATCTCTAGCATTTCCTATTGTGCAAGACCTTGAGGTAAAACCAGAAACCATAAATTAAGATGAGCAGAGAACCAGGCATAGTGGTACATACCTTTAATCCCAGCACTCAAGAGGCAGAGATAGGAGGATCGCTGTGAGTTAGAGAGAGGCCATCCTAGCACTACAGAGAGAGTTCCAGCACAGCCTGGGCTAGAGTGAAACCCTACCTCAAAAAACTAAAAAAAAAAAAAAAAAAAAAAATTTTTTTAAAGGGGGCTTGGAGAGATGACTTAGCAGTTAAGGCACTTTCTTGCAAAGCCTGACAGCCCAGGTTTGATTTCCCAGAACCCATGGAAAGCCAGATGCACCAAGTGGCACATGCGCACAGAGTTTGTTTGCAGTGGCTAGAGGCCCTGGTGTGCCCGTTCTCCACCCCTCTCTGCTTGCAAATAAATAGTTTTTAGAGAGAGATAGGGAAAGAGAGAGAATTGGCTCAGGGCCTCAGCCACTGTAATCGAACTCCAGACGCTTGTGCCACCTAGTGGGCATGTGCGACCTTGCGCTTGCCTCACCTTTGTGCGTCTGGCTTACATGGGATCTGGAGAGTCGAATATGGGTCCTTAGGCTTCGCAGGCAAGTGCCTTAACCGCTAAGCCATCTCTCCAGCCCATAAAACCTTTTGAAAAAAAAAAAAAAAAAAAAACAAGGTTGGCAGAGAAAATTCAGGCTAAGTAAGTTCAGTCACCCAAAATGAATGCAGATGTGTAGTGAGGAGGGGCAATGTTTATGAAGCAGTAAATAACTGGACTGACTCCAATTGAATAAGAGAAAGTCAGTGTGGAAATGTGAACACAAACCCTGCTGTCTCCTCTTAGTCACTCATGTCTTCATCTGACTATCCCAGAAATAAATGCTGACAGAAGAGAAGCTAGTGTAGGAATGATTCCAATGTTTGGAGGACTGATTTCTAGCACCTGGCTTTTACGTGGGCACTGGGCAATCGAACCCCAGTCATTACCTCTGCAGGTAAGTGTCTTAACCGCTGAGTCAGATCCCCAGCCCTGAAGGACTGATTTTATGTCATGTCATGGATTTCCCGTATTACTTGCATGGCATGTAATGGAATAGACTAAGAGGACTTGTCCTCTTGCTGAAGAGAGGTCTGTGTGAATTTTGGGGTTCATAGGTCTGGTGTCTGTTTGCAGCAGCAAGAGGCCCTGGTGCACCCATATGTTTTCTCTCTCTCCTCACAAATAAATAAAAATATAAAATAGGGCTGGAGAGATGGATCCAAAGGATCTTGGTTCAATTCTCCAGGACCCACATAAGCCAGATGCACAAGGGGGCACACGCATCTGGAGTTCATTTGCAGTGGCTGTAGGCCCTGGCGCGCCCATTCTCCCTCCCTCTCTCTCTCAAATAAATAAAATAAAATATCTCATGGTAAGCCAGGCCTGGTGGCACAAGTTTTTAAGCCCAACACTGCAGAGGCTGAGACAAGGGAATTGCTGTGAGTCTGAGGCCAGTCTGGGTTACATAGTGACTTAAGGCCAACCTGGGCTATATAGGCAGGCCCTGATTTGAGAATCAAAATAAAAACAAACATAGGGCTAGAGAGATTTCTTAGCGGTTAAGGCACTTGCCTTCAAAGCCTAAGGACCCAGGTTCAATTCCACAGTACCCACATAAACCAGATGCACAAGGTGGCACATGCATCTGGAGTTCATTTGCAATGGCCAGAGGCCCTGACACTCCCATTCTCTCTGTCTTTATCTGCTTCTCTCTCTCTCAAATAAATGAATAATTTAAAAAAACCCATAATTCATTGTATATGTGAAATCCAGACACATCACATGCTACCAGTTGATAGACCTGTGATTAGAAGAAGCAATTGGGTTCAAGTAAGTAATTTAACAAAGAACATGTCAGTAGGAATCAAGGCTTTTTTTGTTTGTTTGTTTGGTTGGTTGGTTGGCTGGTTTTTGTTTTTCTTAAAGTAGGGTTTTGTTTGTTTTCATTTATTTGAGCGTGACAGACAGAGAGAGAAAGAGGCAGAGAGAGAGAGAGAGAGAGAGAGAGACAGAGAGACAGAGAGAAGAGAGAGAGAGAGGGAGAATGGGCACATCAGGGCCTCCAGCCACTGCAAACGAACTCCAGAATGCATGCGCCACCTTATGTATCTGGCTTATGTGGGTCCTGGGGAATCAAACCACAGTCCTTTGGTTCAGAGAGAAAATTCAGGCATAAAGTAAGCTTAGTCACCCAAAACAAGTGTAGACATACAGTCAGCAGGACAACATATACAAAGCAGTAAATGACACAAGTGAAGGGGATGGGGAGATGGTTCAGTGTCCTGGGGAACTGAGCCTCGAAACAAGGTCCTTAGGCTTCACAGGCAAACGTTTAACTGCTAAGCCATCTCTCCAGCCCTTAAAGTAGAATTTTACTCTACCTCAGGCTGACCTGGAATCCACTGTGTGTGTTGGGCTTGCCTCCAAAATCGGAAAAGAAAGTAAGTGATGGTGTTCATGTGTCTCACTTGTCAATATTGGGTCTCAAAAAAAAGTCAAAGTCTGTTTCCCTATGTCCCATTTTCTCCCAATATTTATTTTCCCTTTCTAGCTGAATTCTTTGAGTGGGGGCAGCTCCAAAAAGAGCCAGTGGTATGTTGATATTCAAACTATTTCAACTATGTCAAAGACAACAAGGTAGGCAGAAAAAAAAGTATTTTGCATCAAATGTTGTCAAGTGATGCTACATTCTTCTTTTTTCCCAACCTGTGTATCTCAGTAAAGACTTGCAGGAGGCGGGGGGGAGTGGGGGGGATCCCTAATAGGAAAAGTAAGTCAGTCAGCGTTCCTGAACTGCTGTTTAGGGTTACCTGGACAGTGTGTATTTGACAGTTGACTGAAGTACAAGGAGACTTGGGGTCTCTCACAGTTGAGGACACTGAAGGCAGAAAGCAGTCTAACCCAGGCTGTTCTACTTTATATATATATATATAACTGTTTCGCCGGGCATGGTGGTGCACGCCTTTAACCCCAGCGCTCCAAAGGCAGAGGTAGGAGGATCACCATAAGTTCGAGGCCAGCCTGAGACTACAAGAGTGAAATCCAGATCATCCTGGACTAGAGTGAGATGACCCTACCTCGAAAAAAAAAAAATCATCCTGGGATGGTGAGATGGCTCAGCAATTAAAAGTGCTTGGTTGCAAAGCTTGACTGCCTGGGCTCGATTCCCCATTATCCACCTAAAGCCAGATGCGCAAAGTGGCGCATTCGTCTGGAGTTCGTTCACAGTGCCAGGAAGGTCCCAGAGATGCCTATGCTCTCTCTCCTTGTAAATAATAAAAATGTTTTAAGATAATTTCATTCCCACTTATTTTCTGTTCTCAAATGAAGGTGGTTGAGTTAGGACGGCTGGAAGTGAGCTCACATTATGCTGATTACTTAAGGAGATGTGCACTTGTGCATAGATGAGGTGGACGCAGAACCGAGGACTCGGAACGAAATCCACTCAGCTGCTGCCACTTAATTAATTAAGCTACTCGCTGGACATGGTGGCGCACGCCTTTAATCCCAGCTCTAAGAAGGCAGAGGTAGAAGGATCGCCTGTGAGCTCGAGGCCAGCCTGAGACTACATAATGAATTGCAGGTCAGCCTGGGCTAGAGCAAGACCCTGCCTTGAAAATAATAATAATAATAATTAATAATAATAATAATAATGAGCTACTGATTTTTACTTATTTATTTATTTGAGAAAGAGAGAATGAGAGAGAGAGAGAGAGAGAGAGAGAGAGAGGGAAAGAGAGAGTATGGGCATGCCAGGGCCTCTTGCCACTGCAAATGAACTCTAGATGCATGTGCCAGTTTGTGCATCTGACGTTATGTTGCTATTAGGGAATCGAACCCTGGGGCCCTCAGGTGTTTGTAGTGTTTTAACTCCAGTCCCGGCCACTTAATTTTTGACAAAGGTGTCAAAAACATACACTATATAGATGGCTCAGCGGTTAAGGCGCTTGCCTGCAAAGCCTTACGACTGGGGGTTCGATTCCCCAGTACCCACATAAAGCCTGATACACAAAGTGGCGCATGCATCTGGAGTCTGCAGTGGCTGGAGGCCCTGCCATGCCCATTCTCCCTTCCACTTTCTGTCTCTCTCTGCATGCAAATAAATAGAAAGTAAAATTTGCCTGTTAAAAACTTTAAAAGTATATTTTATCTATTTATTTGAGAGAGAAAGAGGCAGAGAGAGAGAGAGAGAGAGGGAGAGAGAGAGAGGGAGAGAGGGAGAGAGAGAGAGAGAGAGAGAGAGAGAGAATGGGTGCTCCACAGCCTCCAGCCAGTGCAAAAGAACTCCAGACGCATGCACCGCCTTGTGCATCTGGCTTACATGAGTTCTGGAGAGTCGAACTGGGATCCTTAGGCTTCACAGGCAAGCGCCTTAACCTGCTAAGCCATTTCTCCAGCCATATGTGTGTGTATATGTATACACACACACACACACACATATATATAAATATAAAGACAAGCTCTTCAACAAATGTTGCTGAGAAAAACTGGGTATATGCAGGAGAATGACATTGGATCCAAATCTCTCACCCTGCACAAGATCAACTCAAAATGGATCAATGACCTTAACATATATGACCCGAAACATTGAAACTGACAGAGGAAAATATATGGAAACCCCTTCAAGTTCTAGGCATAGCCAAGAAGGTTCTGGAAAGGAATCCAGTAGCAGAGGAAATAACCCAAGAGTGGATGAATGGGAGAGTGAGCTCTCAATTCAATGGAGGAAAACACTGCTGAACCTTGAACATTCCTCATCGACACTGCGTGCTCTGCCCTCCTGGGTAGTGCGGTTTTGATGTGGAGCCCAGGTTCTCTTGACCCAGTTGTACCCTCAGGGAATGCAAATATTTTCCCTATTAAGCTAGATTCGCTGGCTGACAAGGAGCCATTGTTTCTCACTGTTCTGAGCTAACAAGCTTGGTATGTGAGAAAGACCCCCTGCCTTGTATACTGGTAACAGATCCCATGACTGAACTTTGGGAGATAACTGTGTGTTCTCTGTGTTAGTGGCACCAAAATTAATAGTAATAGTAATAATAATAATAATAATAATAATTCATTTCGCGTAAGTTTAGCTTGAGTATTTTTGTTTGCTTGTTCTTTTCAACTTGTCTCTTGGCCTAACAAAGCAATGGAGGATCAAGTTTCCTTGCAACCAAATGTGATCACAGAGCAGAGGGCTTAAGTGTAGTTGAGTTACAGAGAGAGACTGTTGGCTAGCTCAGGATGCATTTATTATTTTATGGGGAAGACAAGGAAAGAGAGATGAAGGCAGGAAGAAAGAGCCGTCTTGTGAGTAGATATGCATTTAAATGTATCTATTTTTTATTTTTTTAAATTTTGTTTATTTTACTTTATTTATTTGAGAGTAACAGACAGAGAGAGAAAGAGGCAGAAAGAGGGAGAGAGAAAGAACGGGTGCGCCAGGGCCTCCAGCCACTGCAAACGAACTCCAGACGCGAGCGCCCCCTTGTGCATCTGGCTAACGTGGGTCCTGGGGAGTCGAGCCTTGAACTGGGGTCCTTAGGCTTCACAGGCAAGCACTTGATCACTAAGCTACCTCTCTTCAGCTCCAAATGCATTTATTTAAAGTGTATTGTTCATTTTCATTGTTTACTTAAAAAATATTTTACTGGGGCTGGAGAGATGGCTTAGTGGTTAAAGACACTCGTTTGTAAAGATTGATGGCCAGGGTCCAATTCCCCACTACTCATATAAAGCCAGACACACAGAGTGGCACATGTGTCTGGAGTTTGTTTGCAGCAGCAGGAGGCCCTGGTGTGCCCATTCTCTTTCTCTCTCTTGCTCTCTCTCTCTCTCTCTCTCTCACAAATGCATAAACAAAAAAATAAGTAAATGAATTTTATTTATTTGTAAGCAGAGAAAGAGAGAGAGAGAGAGAGAGAGAGAATGGTTGAAGCAGGGCCTCCAGCCAATGCAAAGAAACTCCAGATGCATGTGCCACCTTGTGCATCTGGCTTATGTGGGTACTGGGGAATTGAACCTGGATCCTTAGGCTTCTCAGGCAAATTGATAAACCATCTCTCCAATACCCCTCATCATATGTATCATGTGTGTGTGTGTGTGTGTGTGTGTGTGTGTTGGTTTTTTGAGACAGGGTCTCATTCTAGCCCAGGCTGACCTGGAATTCACGATATAGCCTCAGGCTGGCCTCGAACTCACAGCAATCCTTTCACCTCTGCCTCCCAAGTGCTGGATTAAAGGTGTGCAACACCACGCCCGCCACCCATCATATTTTTAATAGTACAATTTTTAATATATTTTATTTATTTATTTGAGAGAAACAGGTAGAGAGTGAGAGAGAGAGAATGGGTGTGCCAGGGGCTCCAGCCACTGCAATCAAACTCCAGATGCATGCTCCCCCTTGTGCATCTGGCTTACATGGGTCCTGGAGAATCAAACCAGGATCCTCTGGCTTTGTAGGCAAACGCCTTAACTACTAAGCCATCTCTCCAGCCCAAGAGTATAATTTTTAGTGCTTTTGTTTTTGCTCAAGATATCTTTCATCTTAATAACTTTGGAGCACGTGAGAACTTGGAGAGAAGTTAGAGATGATCAGAATGCCAGGCCTTCATCCTTCACCTGAGCACCCAAAGCCACCCAGGCTGGCAACACGGCGTGCCTCATGGAAGTCAGTGAGAAGGTGCGAGCCTAGGGCTTGAGGTGAAGCCCCTGTCCCAGGCTCCTGAGTGACCCCGTGTCTCTTACTCATCCTTTGCTGCTTTTTTCGGTTATTCTTGGGCCCTGGTGACCAGGTGGTGATGGTAGAGGGTATCTGCATTCTTCCATGCTGAGTCTAAAGCGAAGTGAGGGCATTGTGAGTAAAAAGCTAAGGCTGACTAGAAATTGGTAGCTTCCTTTCCTCTTCATTTTTTAACTATTTTATTTATTTATTTGAGAAAGAGAGAACAAGAGAAAGAGGCAGGGAGAGAGAGAGAGAGAGAGAGAGAGAGAGAGAGAAATGGGCATACCAGGACCTCAGCCACTGCAAACAAACTCCAGATACATGAACCACCTTGTGCATCTGGCTTTACGTGGGTACTGGGGAATTGAGTAATTGGACCTGTGTCCTTAGGCTTTGCAGACAAGCACCTTAACTGCTGAGCCATCTCTCCAGCCCATTTCTTTCTTCTTCTTTTCTTTTTTTTTTAGAGACAGCAAGAGAGAGAGAATTGATATGCCAGCCACTGAAATCGAACTCCAGACACTTGTGCCACCAAGTGGGCACATGTGACCTTGCACTTTTGCCACCTAGTGTGCATGTGCAACCTTGCACTTGCCTCACCTTTGTGTGTCTGGCTTGTGTGGGATCTGGAGAATCGAACATGGGTCCTTAGGCTTCACAGGCAAGCACCTTAACCACTAAGCCGTCTTTCCAGCCTGTCTTTCTTTTTCTTAAAAAATTAAAAAAAAATTATTTCCAAGCACAGAGTGATAGAAGAAAGAGAGAAAGAGACACAGAGAGAGAGAGAGAGAGAATGGGTGCACCAAGGGCCTCCAGCCTGCTGCAAATGAACTCTAGATGCATGCGCCACTGGAGTGGGTGCTGAGGAATCGAACCTGGGTCGTTAGGCTTTGCAGGCCAGCGCCTGACCGGTTGATCCATCTCTCCAGCCTGTAGCTTCCTTTCTCATGCATCCACAGGTGGGTTAACGACTCTGTCAGTGTTGGTGGACGTCTGAATGCAGATGGTCTACAGGAGGCACATTCTTCAGCAGGAATCCGTGCGGGGGAGGGGGCATCCTGCCCTCCGTGGCTCCCAGGGGCGTTCCAGCCCCTGCTCCTCTCATCTGGCTTTTTGTGTACACCCTATCAGCCGCTCTGTGTTCTTAGTGGAAATTTTACATTCCACTCCCTAGATGGGTTTGGGTAACCAACATCCCATTTTGGAACAACGAAACGGATCAGAAACAGACAATGATGAGAAAGTATGGGTGCAGTAAGTTAAGAAGAAATACTATAAAAAGAAAGATACTGCCCCAAAATACTTTTTTTTTTTTTTTTGTCATTGCATGGCTTAGTGGTAGTTCCTGTAACTTCTGAGAGTTCTTTTGAGTTAATGAGTTAGTTTTTAACTTTATGGGGGTCAATTATTCTCTTCAGCGTTGCATTAGGGAAACCCACACGGGTTATGAATGCCTAAGCAAGTAGTTCTTCTATAGATACCGTGTCCCTTGACATAATTATTTTTACATAAGATTAATTAGCGTGAGTTTAACATCAGGAATGCTTAAGAGTATGTGAGCCTTTGAAACATTCCACAGAGTGTAATGAAGAGAAAATTAGACTATAATGTTTTTCAATAGCTTATATTTTTTTGTCATGTTGGAAAAAAATGGAATTTGGTCAAAATTGGATGAAAAGATTTAGCAATGTGTTTATTCAGAATATAATTACACTTAAGAATTTTCCAAGGAAGGAATTACCTGTATGCATGTGATTTTTTGGTGGGGGGCCACTTTTTAAGCTAAGATGGAATCTTTCACCATGCTGTTTTGTGAGGCCATGTGGTTTTCTTGTGTGTTACTTGTTTTGAGTTTTTGTTTTTGCGAGAGGGAGGCACTCCATTTAGACAGTAGCTCAAAAGACAAATATGTAACCCGTGGTATACCATCCATTTCTGGCAGAAAAATAACCATCCCAGTAAGAGATGATAGCTCACGCTTGACAGATGAACCCCAGCCCATCTGTCTGCGGGGAGTTGGTCTGCACTGGGGACGTTGCACAGGGAAGGGGCAGGACCTGGGCAGGCATGAGGGGTTTCATCAGCTCAGAGAAGCTAATTGGAGCCTCCTGGGAACATTCTGGTAGCTTTCTCTTTGTGGTTAGAGACACCTTCTTAACTAGGTTCATGCTGAAGTTAGACTGGGTGGAATTTTTGAAAATCACTGCATAAGAATGCTCAGTGCAGATACTCTTTCCAGAATACTTCAGACTCTGGAGCCCGATTCTGCCCCCATATGTATTACCTGGAATTTCTGGAAGTTGTGGCTGTTGAAAGTTACAGTCTTGGGGGGCTGAGGGAATAGCTCAGTGGGTAAAGTGCTTGCTGCATAAGCGTGAAGAGCAGTTAGTACCCCCAGCACCCATGTCAGTGCCCACCTGTAATTCCAGCCCTCGGAAGCAGAGACAGGGCATCCCTGGGGCAAGATGGTGGCTACACGGGCTGAAGCAGCGAGCTCTGTGTTCACGTGAGAGACACTGCCTCAGCGAGAGAGTGGGTAAGCCAGGGCCTCCTGCCACTACAAAACTCCAGATGCAGGCACCACATCTGTGCCTCTGTGCATCTGGCTTTACATGAGTACCAGGGAACTGAGCCCAGGCCATCAAGCTTTGCAAGCAAGCTCCTTTTAGCCACTGAGCCATCTCCCCAGCCCTCTAGTGGGCTCTAGTTATGACTCTGTACTGCAATGCTTATAATATGCATTCTTTTTTAACTTTTTAAAAATATTTTTATTTTTATTTATTTATTTGACAGAAAAAGAGGGAGAGAAAGAGAGAATATAGGCGTGCCAGGGCCTCCAGCCACTGCAAACGAACTCCAGACGTGTGCGCCCCTTGTGCATCTGGCTAACGTGGGTGCTAGGGAATCTAACCTGGGTCCCTTGGCTTCACAGGCAAATGCCTTAACTGCTAAGCCATCTCTTCAGCCCATAATATGCATTCTTAATTTTGTTTTTGGTTTTGGTTTTGGTTTTCCAGGGTAGGGCTTCACTCTAGCCCAGACTGACCTAGAATTCACTCAGGATGACCTCGAACTCACGGAGATCCTCCTACCTCTTCCTCCCGAGTGGTGGGATTAAAGGCATGCGCCACCACACCCGGCTTCTTAATTTAGTTGAGTTTCTTTCCCATAATAAGCTCCCATTTCTTGGAAAACTTTACCACAGTAAAATTCCATTTCTTTTCACCCATAACTTTGTGCTCATATTAAACATCTTGCTTCTAATATATATTACCAGTGTCATGCATCATCGTTAGTATTTTACTTCAGATAAAAAAAGATGGGGCTGGAGAGATAGTATAGCAGTTAAGGTGCTTGCTTGTGAAGCCTAAGGACCCAGGTTCGATTCCCCAGGACCCATGTAAACCAGATGCACAGGGTGGTGCATGTGTCTGGAGTTCGTTTGCGATGGCTGAAGGCCCTGGCACGCCCATTCTCTCTGTCTCTATCTGCCTCTTTCTTATCTCTCTCAAATAAATAAATAAACAAATAAATGTATTTAAAATTTTTTTCTTTAATCCCAGCACTGGGAGGCAGAGGTAGGAGGATCACTGTGAGTTTGAGACCACCCTGAGACTACATAGTGAATTCCAGGTCAGCTTGGGCTACAGTGAGACCCTACCTCAGAAAAAAAAAAAAATGCTCATACATTTCTTTCCAATAACCTTTATTCTTCCATGTAGATCAAGGCTCCCATCTCCTATTATTTCCTGTCAGTATTTAAACAACAACAACAACAACAAATAAAACTTCCACATTTTGGCAATATGGGTCTGTGATCACTTCTCTTGGCTTTTGTCTGAGAAAAATGTCTTCCTTCCATCTTTTTTTCTTTTCTCTTTTTTGAGGTAAGGCCCAACAGACCTTTTTTCTTTTTATATGTGAGAGAGCGAGAGTGGGAGTGAGAGAGAGAGAAAGAGAGAGTGAGAGAGGGAGAGAATTGGCATGCCAAGGCCTCCCCCTACTGTAATCGAACTCTCCAGTCCCTTTCAGGGTTTCATTTTCTGTGTTCACACTCCATCTTCCATTTCCTGTGTCCCAGCTTTTCCACTGGCCTCAGTAACATGTATAAGAGTGATGATAAAATTCTCACTTGTCCGTTACAGCATCAAAATCATTGCATTTGACTTTGGTCTTTTAATCCATGTAGCAATGGCTCCCATCACGTCTCGTCCTTTTGGCTAAGATCAAGAGTAGTAACAATGGGTTCTGTTTCCCCCTAAATGTAGCTTTGGTTTTTTAAAAAATATTTTATATATTTATTTATTTGAGAGAGACAGAGAGAGAGAGAAGAGAGAAGAGAATGGGCACACCAGGGCCTCCAACAACTGCAAACAAACGCGAGACACGTGCGCCCCCTTGTGCATCAGGCTGACGTGGGTCCTGGGGAATCGAACCTGGGTCCTTAGGCTTTCAGGCAAACGCCTGAACCACTGTAGCTTTGGTTCTTGAGTAACACTGTGCGTGACGCGCATAGCAAGTGAAGGTAGATAGAACACAGCCCGCCCGGCTCGGCTCCTCCGTGGGATGCCGAGCAGGAGCTTGGGGCTCCATTTGCGGCTGCTCTTGGATCGGTGAGGACAGCTGTGGGTGCCCGCACTGTGCCAGCTCTTTGGAGAGCCACGGCTTCACAAGGGTGCACTCAGGGCCTGCTCTCTCTTTAGCAGGTTTTGGGAGTTAATACCCATGAGATTTAGGGCATGTCTCTTGGCAGTTGGCTCAACTGCTGGCTTTCGGGGCCACTGGAGAGCCCATCATCTCGCCCCACCTCCAGCCTCCCACGCCATGGGGTTTCTTTCTCGCCTCCACTCCCTGCTGCCAGCATTGCCATGCTGTGTGCCCGCTGAAGGCACCGGGTGGAGGACTTGTTGGTGGTGTGGACCTGCTGTGCACCCCGATCTTCTGTGCAATGCCAACCCGTCCCCTGGCCAAGTCTCCATGGAAGGTTTGTCCCTCTGTCGTCCTGGGGCTGGAAGAAGCATAGGTTTGCTGCCGCTTAGGAAGGGCTCATCCTCCCTGGAAGTGGTTCACCTAGACTTCCCGGCACCTTGAGCTGCTTAAGGGGGTTTATGAAAATGTATTTTGAGTTTTGTTGTTATGGCCTAAACAGCTGTCTTTTGCGGTGTCCTTTCTGATGTGAAGCAGTGTTATCTCTTAATTGAAAAAATATTTTATTTATTTATTTTCAAATAGAGAGAGACAGAGAGAAGAGGCATATACAGAGAGAGAGAGAGAGAGAGAGAGAGAGAAGGAAAGAGAGAGAAAGAGAATGGGTGCACCAGGGCCTCTAGCCACTGCAAATGAACTCCAGACGCAGGTGCCACATCTTGCTTTATGTAGGTACTGGGGAATCGAACCCTGGCCATTAGGCCTTGCAGGCAAGCGCCATAACTGCTGAGCCATCTTTCCAGTCCCTCTCTTATTCTTTTTTATTTTTCGAGGTAGGTTCTTACTGTAGCCCAGGCTGACCTGGAATTCACTATGTAGTCCCAGGGTGGCCTCAAACTCATGACCATCCTCCTACTTCTGCCTCCAGAGTGCTGGGATTAAAGGTGTACACCACCATGTGCATCTGGCTTACATGGGTTCAGGGGAATCAAGCCTTGGTTCTTAGGCTTCGCAGGCAAGTGCCTTAACACTAAGCCATCTCTCCATCTCCAAGCTGGAGATTTTTACAGGCTTATTTTATTGTTCTTTTCCAGAAAGCATCGTTTTAAAAGTTGCCATAGAATTCTCACAGAAGGGGCCTAGGGCATGTAGCTCAGTTGGTACAGAGCTTCCCTGGCATGCGCGAGCCCTTGGTTCAACCCCCAGCACAGCATAAATCCAGGCACGATGGTACACAACTGTAATCCCAGCACTGGGGAGGTAGAGGCAGGAAGATCGCCGTGAGTTCAAGGCTACCCTGAGACTACAGAGTGAATTCCAGGTCAGCCTGGGCTAGAGTGAAACCCTACCTACCTCAAAAAACTCAAAAAAAAAAAAAAAATCCCTAAGAGTTCACTGTTTCTGACTTTTGGCACAGATCACAGGTCACTTTGGGGGCTTCTGGTAGATTCATTCTGCTCTCCTTTAGTGGACAGCTTTGCTAAGGGCATCTAACACTGAAGGAGGGGGTCCCCCACCACCCCTCCCGACCCCACTGATCTGAGTGGAAAGCAGCAAGACTGTAGAACTGTCATAGCAGGGGCCGCACTGTTTCCTCAGATCCCTTCTTAGGAAGCCAAGGATTTACTTATTTTAATATCTTTTTATATATTATTTATTTGCAAGGAGAGAGAGAGAAAGAGAGAGAATGGGCACGCCAGGGCTTTTGGCCACTGCAAATAAACTCCAGATGCACGTGCCATTTTGGGCATGTGGCTTTCCGTGGGGACTGGGGATTTGAACCCAGGGCCATGGGGCCTTGCAAGCAAGCACCTTTATCCACTAAGGATTTCTTTCTTTGCCTTTGAAGGTGAAACCAGTAGTCCACAGCAGGATCCACGTGTCTGCTCGCTTCAGGAAGTCACTCCACGAGCCTTGCACCATCTTGTAAGTCAGGGCCCTTACATTTCAGGCCTGCAGCCGGCTGCACGGTTTCCTTGGGGTCTGGAATTTCAGTTTTATTTGCAAAATTATTTCAAATGGTTTGGATCTTTTTTTTTTTTTTTCCCCCTGCCCCTGCAGCTTGATTGCAAATGGAGACCTCATAAGCCCAGCTTCTCGCCTCCTCATCCCTTGGAAAGCCTTGGATCAGTGGGACCACGTACTGCAGATGATCACAGAAAAAATTACTCTCCGGAGTGGGGCTGTCCACAGGTGCGTCAAACCTCTTCCTGTGGATGGATGGGGTTTGGTGGGGGAGGGTTGCTGACGATGCTACCAGTAGGCTCTGATCCTTAGGTTTGAATTTGGTTTAGTTTTCTAATGGTCTGTTTTGCGCTGTTATTAAAAAAGAAAGAAAGAAATCTTGCGGACACTTTGGTAAAACAGCACCGTTCCTGGAATAAGTGACATATTCATGGTAGTTTACAGTAAAGGAAGGCTCTGGTAAAAACCCTGCGGCACTGGGCGGGGGAGGGGCGGGGGGGGGACATGGTCCCACTGGCTGGAGGTTAAAAACGTAGCAGGAATGCTGTGCTGTTCTGTGTCATTAATGCTGGGCCAGGACTGTCACCTCCCCCCTCTCACCTCCTTTTCTGACCCAGTTCTCAGTGGGTTTGACAGACTTTGGCCAGAGGCTATTCTTAACAGAGAATATGGCCAGAAGTTTCTCAGCCGATGGACACACCAAGAAAATACACTTACACAGTGCTCACAGAGCATGAATTTTAAAAAGTCAGTCTTCCATGGAAGTTGAGCTAGATCTAAACTCCACATCCTCCTCTACAAGTTACGTTTTTTTGTTTTGTTTTGTTTTTTTTCATCTAAAATCTCACCATGGCTTCAGCGTGGATCCTGGTGCTGGATGCTCGTGTGACTTTATGATTCGGTAATCAGAAGAGTGACCAATGGCTGAGTTAAGAATGAGCCATCTCGGGGCTGACGAGATGGCTCAGCAGTTAAGGCACTTGCATGCCAAGGCACTTGGGTGTGATTCCCTAGTACCCTCGTAAAGCCGGATGCACAAAGTGGCTCGTGCTTCTGAAGTTTGTTTGCAATAGCTAGAGGCCCTGGTGCTCTCTCTCTTCCTGTGCTTGCAAATAAATAAAATAGGGGTGGCGGGATGGCTTCGCGATTAAGGCATTTGCCTACAAAGCCAGAGGACCCAGGTTCAATTCCCCAGGACCCACGTGAGTCAGATGCACAAGGGGGTGCACACATCTGGAGTTCGTTTGCAGTGGCTGGAGGCCCTGGCGCACCCATTCTCCCTCTCTCTCTCTCTCCCCCACTTTCTCTGTCAAATAAATAAATAAAAAAGTTTAAAAAACAAAGCAAATAAAATAAAATAAATTAATCCAGGTGTGGTAGCATACGCCTTTAATCCCATTCAGGAAGCAGAGGTAGGAGGTAAATTACTGTGAGTTCTAGGCCACCCTGAAACTACATAGTGAATTCCAGGTCAGCCTGGGCTAGAGATAGACCCCACCTTGAACTCCCCTCTCCCCCCCCAAAAAAAACCTCATGAGCCATCTCTAGCCCATCTTCTAGGGACCAGATGACACCACACAGAGGAAGTGATGATTTAAACATGAGTGCTCCCGACAGCCTGTGTCAGGGAGATGGTGGCAGACACCAAGGACACTCAGAACTCATGAACGCAGAAACCCCCAGGCTGCTGAGAGCTCAGCACTCAAGTGGACGCATAACCGCCCGGCGAGGCTCAGGGAACATTGCAGGAAAGACTGTAAGGGCCGCAGGGTGGGAAGGCGTATCCTGAGGCATTGCCCCTCCCCACAGACTGACTGACACATTCATAACTTCATGGAGAAAATACCAGTAACGCCACCGAGGGGAGCCTCAGTGAGTTGTGAAAGGATAACACGAGGGGAGTGGGACCAACATGTGATTTGTTCATTCATTAATGCATAACTAATAAAACACAAAAGAACAGAGTGCTTCCAAGACCTGTGCAAAGTGCTGCTTTATGCGTTTGGCTTTATGTGTGTGGAATCGAACCTGAGCTGGCAGGCTTTGCACGCAAATGCCTTAGCTGCTGAGCCACCTCCCAGCCCCAAGAAGGGAGTGGTTTTTTTTTTAAAATATTTTTTGTTGTTTATTTTTATTTATTTGAGAGTGACAGACAGGGAGAGAAGCGAGAGAGAGAGAGAGAGAGAGAGAGAGAGAATGGGAATGGGCACGCCAGGGCTTCCAGCCACTGTAAACTAACTCCAGATGCGTGCGCCCCCTTGTGCATCTGGCTAACGTGGGTCCTGGGGAATCGAGCCTTGAACCAGGGTCCTGAGGCTTCGCAGGCAAGCGCTTAACCACTAAGCCATCTCTCCAGCCCGAGAGTGGGTTTTTTGTTTTGTTTTTCGTTTTGGTTTTGGTTTTCCAGGGTAGGGTCTCACTCTAGCTCAGGCTGACCTAGAATTCACCCTGTAGTCTCAGGGTGGCCTCGAACTCACGGCGATCCTCCTACCTCTGCCTCCCGAGTGCTGGGATTAAAGGCGTGCGCCACCATGCCTGGCGAGTGTTTTTATTTAGCTTGTAATTTTAAGTAGTTTTTGAAATTCTTTAAAAACGCTCACTAGAGCTCTCCGTGTTGACATTTGACATTCCGACAGACTTTACACTTTGGAAGGAAAGCTTGTGGAGAGTGGGGCCGAGCTGGAAAACGGGCAGTTCTACGTGGCAGTTGGCAGAGATAAATTTAAGAGACTGCCTTACAGTGAACAGCTCTTCGACAAGTCGACAATGAGAAGGCCTTATGGGTAAGTGTGCAGCTCGCTCACGGGCTTCCTCATGCTTCGGTTGTGGTTTGAAAGAGCATGGGGACTATGTGGGTGCAGAGGGGGCTGTGAAAGGAGGGAACAAGAGAAGGCCATGGGGGAGGAAAGGTACGTGTCACTGTGTCCCTCATGTTTGGAAGCTCTCTCAGGCATGCATGTGTGTATCTGTCTGTGTGTATGTATGTGTCTGTCTCTATACCTGTGTATGTATCTATCTATCTATGAATGATATGAAACTCCTTGGGAGGGGCAAGGGGACCAGCAGGAGTGGGGAAGAAGGGCCAACAGTGGGTAACTGCCTGCCTGCACCTCCAAAGTGCTGAGATTACAGGCCTATACTAACCACTACATATTGCTTTTACCCCCCCCCCCCGTAAACACAATTGTAAATTGTTAATGCAAAAAAAAATTAAGGCTTACACACATTTAATTTACACGTGCACTATGATTTTTTTTTCTCATGAGGTGTCTTATGTTTGTGAAAGATACCATATGTTTTGAATATTTATTTTTATTTATTTATTTGAGAAAGAAGAGGAGAGGGGGGGGGGAAAGGAGGGAGAGAATGGGCACACCAGGGCCTCTAGCCTCTGCAAGCGAACTCCAGATGCATGGGCCACCTTGTGCATCTGGCTTACCTGGGTTCTGGGGAATCGAACCTGGGTCCTTTGGCTTTGCAGGCAAGTGCCTTAACTGTTAAGCCATCTCTCCAACGCCAAAATGTCATATTTTTGCCTCTCGTCATGAGCCTTAGCCCTAACCCCAGGACCCCGGGCCTGCCCAGGACCCATCTCTGTGGCTCTGCTGGGACTTCTCATGGTTTCCTTCTGTGAGGTTGAGCGCGATAACCCCACACATGGTCTCTACTAACTCATAACTGGCGAGGCCCCATGGGCGAGCTGGCTAAGAGAAACCCAGGAAACAGAGCTTCGGGGGCGGGGCTCTACCTGTGCAAGGGCACAGTGCCCGTTTGCTCTTGAGAATTCCTTCCCAGCGGACTGGCTGGCCGCCAGCCGTCCTTACTCATCCATGAAATTAGATCCTTTTGCCAATTTCCGCCTGTCAACAGGATGACCCTGCCATGGGCGACACTGCATCCATCTCTGGTGGAGATGTCCAGACTATAAATATTTTATTTATTTATTTGAGAGAGAGGATAGAAAGAGAGAATGGGCACACCAGGGCCTTCAGCCACTGCAAACGCACCCCTTGTGAATCTGGCTTTTGTGGGTCCTAGGGAATCGAACCAGGGTCCTTAGGCTTTGCAGGCAAACGCCTTAATCGCTAAGCCATTTCCCCAGCCCCCTTGATAGCTTTTTTTCATACACATCAATGAGATCTATCTTTCTACACATGTCCTACTGTTTTTTGGGGATTCTAAGTTGAGATTCAAGATTTTTTTTTCTTATGACATAGGCTTCTGTGAAGCAACTTACAGTATAAAAAGGAATTATTGTTATTATTTGGTGGCAATGACTGGTTTAAGATCTCCCTAAATAGAAATGCCAGCCTTCTATCATTTTCTTCTATCAGAAGTGGACATAGCAGACACCATGTAAAATATCATTATTATAATTATTATTAAATTTTATTTATTCTTTTGCAATTTCAT
Organism: Dipus sagitta; assembly: GCA_036346955.1. Classification (NCBI taxonomy): domain Eukaryota; kingdom Metazoa; phylum Chordata; class Mammalia; order Rodentia; family Dipodidae; genus Dipus; species Dipus sagitta. Next base: position 3,329,623 of record CM070782.1, read on the forward strand.
ATATATATGCAATGTATATGTATTTTGAACATATTCACCCCAATATCCCTCTCTTGTCCCCCTCCCATTCCTGATGTACCCTTTCTTCCCAACTAGTCTCCCTCCTACTTTCATGTCTTTTTGTCATTGTTTTGTTTTTATACAAATATTTTTACTTATTTGAGAGAGAGAGAGAAAGAGAAGAGTGAGTGAGTAGGGTGCTCTAGAGCCTCTTGCTGCTGCAGATGAACTTCAGATGAAGCAACACTGTGTGTGCCAAACCCGGACTAGCCGGCTTTACAAGCAAGTGCTTTTAACCGTTGAGCCATATCCTCATTCCATCATGACTTCTTTTTTTTTTTAATTAATTTTTATTTATTTATTTGAGAGCGACAGACAGAGAAAGAGGCAGGTAGACAGAGAGAGAATGGGCATGCCAGGCCCTCCAGCCACTGCAAACTAACTCCACATACATGCGCCCCCTTGTGCATCTGGCTTACGTGGGTCCCGGGGAATCAAGCCTCGAACCGGGGTCCCTAGGCTTCACAGGCAAGCGCTTAACCACTAAGCCATCTCTCCAGCCCCCATCATGACTTCTTTATTATTTTATTTTGAGACAGGTTCTCATGTAGCTCGGGCTGAACTTGAACTCCTGGTCCTCCTGTCTGCCTTCCCAAGGGCTGGCATTACCAGCAAGCATTTCCCAGCATGCACTACCAGCACACACCACCCAGCATGTGCTACCTTGCCCAGCAAAGGTTCCTGTGTTTTTTCTCTTTATCTGGCATGGCTTGGGAAACGAGTTCTTGAGATGCAAATAGAAACTTGGGGGATTCGACTCAAACTTAGAAGAAAAGATTAAACTGATACCAAAGGTTTATGTGTAACCATGAGATAAAATAGTAGAAAAATATGAGAAACCTTTGGAGTGGAATGTGGAGATTTTTACGGGGCTCTGTGTACAGGTCCTTTTTGTGAAGGAACGCGTGCCAGGGGACAGGTGGCTCCTGGGTTGGGAGGGCAGGTTGGCATGACAGTTATCATGGAGTGTTTAGCATTTGCAAATAACATTCAGATGTCTAAATTGCAATTCGCCTCCACAGCCAGAAAGCTTCTTCCCTACCTCCTATTGTTGGATCCAGGAAGTCCAAAGGGAGTGTAAGTATCAGACGTGTTCCTCATTAATGTTCTATATTTCTATGCCTGAGATTGTCCTTGGGGTTTCAATTAAATTCAGAGAAAGAGATTGTGGCGTGTAAGCAATTATGTGGCACGGCAATGGATCTTTAAAAGTTTCACAGTTAAAGTTCTAAGAGAGAGCGCGTGTTTTTAGAATGCAGATCTCAAAACGTTTTTCTTGTGTAGGTATGATGACATCATTTATATTGCGGCTCTGAGAGACACCTTACTAATCACATCAGTGGTCTGCCTAGTCGTGTTTTCTATGTCTGACAATGACTAAAAGGAAGTTTGGGTGAGAAACTGGTCATCCTCAGTTGTGTTTCTCTACAAGATTGAGACCCATTATAGGTATTTAGATCTGCACCAGACTCGTTCTCTTCTGTCATCCCCTCATTTTTTTTATTTTTATTGTCACCTCAGCAAACATTTGTGAAATGTCTGTTGTGTAGGATGGGACCAATATTTGGTAGCTAATTTCTTTTTAAATTTTCCATTTATTTATTTATTAGTAAGGAGGGAGAGAGAGAGACTGGGGGTGGGGGCACACCAGGGCCTCTAGCCACTGCAAACAAACTCTAGATGCATGTGCCACTTTGTACCTCTGTCTTTATGCAAATGCTGGGGAATTGAACCTGGGTCTTTAGGCTTGGCAAGGAAGCATCTTAACCGATGGACATCGCTCCAGCTCCAAATTTCTTTTTTTTTTTTAATTTAATGACCCAGTTCTTTATGTTTCTGGGTTATTTTGAGAAAGCTTAGGATTTATTTATTTCTAAAAGTATAGGCTTAAATCGCTGTCCTATACAGCCTTTTCAAGGTATGTTTCTGTTTGACAGTAAGCCTTTTAGATTCTAAAAGAATAAAGCATGGTTAACACAAAATAGTTCCATAGATTCCAATATGGCTACCCACTGGTATCCAACCCCTGCAGATACCAAAATCCACAGATGCTAAAGTCTCTGGTAGCTAATTTATTTTTTAAAAATTATATATTTTTGCAGGGAGGAAGGGAGAGAGAGAGAGAGAGAGAGAACTAGACAGACAATGGGTATACCAGGAACTCTGGCCACTACAAACTAACTGCAGATGCATGCACTACTGTGCATCTGGCTTTATATGGGTACTGGGGAATCAAACCTGGGCCATCAGGCTTTGCAAGCAAGCACCTTTAAACACCAATCCATTCCCCCAGCCCTTTGGTAACCAATTTCTTTTTTTAAAAAAAAAATTTAGGGCTGGAGATATAGCTTAGTGGTTAAGGTGCATACCTGCAAAACCCAAGGACCCAGGTTCAATTTTCCAGTACCCACATAAACCTTTGCAGTAGCTTAGAGCCTCTACTAGTACGCCCATTCTCTCTGTCTCTCTCAAATAAATAAAACATTAAAATATTAAATAATATTTATTTATTTACTTGAGACAGAAAGACATAGAAATACAGAAATACTTGAGACAGAAAGAAATATTGGGAGAGATAGAGAGAGAGAGAGAGAAAGAGAGGGAGGGAGATAGAGAGAGAATGGGCACTCTAGGGCCTCTAGCCACTGCAAATGAACTCCAGAAGTGTGTACCTTCTTGTGCATCTGGCTTTATGTGGGTCCTGAGGAGTTGAACCTGGGTCCTTAGGCTTTACCAGGCCTCTTTGGCTTCTTCTTCTTCTTCTTTTTTTTTTTTTTTTTTTTTTTTAGGTAGAGTCTCGATCTAGTCCAGGCTGACCTGGAATTCTACCTGTGCCTCCCGAGGGCTGGGATTAAAGGCGTGTCCACATGCCTGACTTCTTTTGTTGCTCTTAATTGCCTGACCCAGAATGATCAGAATAGATCCAGCAGCCTTCACCCACCCCAACTGGCTAAGCTTCATTCTTATTCTTTTATTCTGTAAAATAACTACTTGACCCCTGTTTTTGTTACATGAAATTCTTGAGGAAAAAAAAAAAGATTTTTTTTACATGTGTATATATAGTATGTTTGGTGTGGTGTGTGCACGTGTGCGTGGGTGTGTGCACGCTGGTGTCTTCCTTTATCACTCAGCCATGTATTTCCTGCACCACACCCAGAGCTACCGGTTTTGGACAGGTTGCAGGCACATGCGGCCCTACCCAGTCCTTTACGTGGGTGCCGAGGAGTCAAACTCAGGGTGAATCCAGCCCTCTAGGGGCCTTTGTGGTCTCCCCAACCCCAGGAAAGATAATTTTGCATGACACAATCTAATGGAAATAGAGAGGATCACCTGGAAAGGTCAGGAACGGACTAAAACTAAGCCGTAAGCATCTTGGTGGTTGGGAAGGCTGAGTTTGGATCCACGGCCATTCCACCCTGAGCACTCCCTGTCTTGTCTGATCCCGGACGCTAAGCAGGTTTGGGGCCTGGTTAGTACTTGGATGGGAGAAAGCTGGGTTTGCGCCTTGCCTCTGAGGCCTAGTTAAGATTCTGTAGCATGAGGGGGTGGATGACAGTGCACTGGGGACCACAGAGGACCCAGATGTGGGGAACCTAACCTACCAAATGGAGAGGAATGGCCGTGAGAATCAATACAACATAGCTGAAAAGTATTTGTTAATATTTATTTATTTATTCATTCATTTATTTGAGAGAGAGAAAGAGGCACTGAGAAAAAGAGAGAGCGTACACCAGGGTCTCTAGCCACTGCAAATGAACTCCAGACACATGCACCACCTGGTAAATTTGGCTTGACATGGGTCCTGAGGCTTTGCTGGCAAGTACCTTAGCTGCTGAACCATCTTCCCAGCCCTGAGAAGTATTTTAGAGCCATTAACATGCTAAATGAAACCCATAACCCTGCTCATTTGGCCTCATGGCGAATCCCTTGTGCATGCCATGTAAAGATGAGCCCCACCCCCACCCCGCTTTCCACAGCACGGCAGACAAGCACAGGTTCGACAGAGGCCTGGAGTCTGTGAATAACTGACCGAGGGGCACGGGGAGAGTTAATGGCAAGAATGAGGTCATGGACCCAACCAGTTGCATTCCCAGCTCTAGAAGTTTGCGACTTTGGGCTTCCTATTCTGGAATCTGAAAGCATATATATATATATAAATCTTTTTTTTTTGTGAAAGCCTGATGTTTCCTGCTTGAAACCACATGGACCAGCACACACATGCATTCCTCTTTCTTGCTCGCTTGTTGGGATGGTTTTCAGGGTCTGTGTCGTGAACGTTGCTTATCCCGTGATGACTCCGTTTTCTGAGTGTCTGGCCTAGTACCGAGCCTCAGGGAGACAGAGATGAGCAGCAAGACGTGATGCTCATGGTCTCCTGGAGGAGACAACTGCTGAACCGATTCAGAGAATCAGGGTGTAACTGCAAAATGAGACAGCGAAAAGAAATCCAGGCACCGGGGAGAGAGTATAGGGAAAACCCGCTAGACAGGTGTGTGCAGCGTCCTTGCTGAAGAAGTGACTTTTGAGCAAGGACTCAATAAGTATAAGCTATATTTCCATCCCACAGGAAACTAAGACCCAGATATATCAAACATGAATGCATGCGATGGCTTAGAAAAGTAAAACGATAATGGAGCTTTTCTGTCTTCCCACAATATCCCCACAGCATCTACCCACCCATCCATCCACCTGCCAATGCATGCACCCACCTTCCCATTCATCTGCCCACCTACCCATCTATCCATCCACCCACCCACCCACCTGCCAACCCATCTCTCCACTCACCTTCCCATTCATCCGCTCACCTACCCATCTATCCATTCACTCATCCATCCACCCATCCATCCACCCACCCACCCACCCACCCACCCACCTGCCAACCCATCTCTCCACTCACCTTCCCATTCATCTGCCCACCTACTCATCCATTCATTCACTCATCCATCCACCCATCCACCCAGCTACCTACCTGCCAACCCATTTATCTACCCACCTTCCCATTCATCTGCCCACCTACCCATCCATCCATCCATTCAATCATCCATCCACCCATCCATCCACCTGCCTACCTGCCAACCCATCTACCCACCCACCTTACCACCTTACCATTTATCCACCCAGTTACTCATCCATCCATCCATCCATCCATCCATCCGTCAGTCCTCTCAGGCACCCATCCAGTCTATCAGCTATGCCGTCATCCTCTCTGTTGTCCGTCTGTCCATCTGATCAGCAGATCATTCAGCATGTATTCACTGAGAATCAAGTAAGTGCCAGGAACAGCTGCAAACCCGAGTGTGCTGGGTTGAAGAGAGCCATCAGGATTTGGACCTTACCAAGTGTTCGTTCTAGTGCACATGTGTGTGTGTTTGTGTGTGTCGGGGGGGGCGTTGAACGGTAGACTGTTAATTCACAAACACACAACTAATATCAGGCAGAGATGAGCGCAAACCGGAATGCGGCGGGACACTAATTCATGTAACCGTCTCTGCGGCTGAGACCTTCATGACATGCACGAGCCGCTCGTGAATGGGAACGAGAGGAGAGTCAAAGGATCGAGGCAGAGGGACAGGACTGGGCGATGGCCACATGGCTGAAGAGGAAGTAGGAGGGGCCGGGGTAACCATGGAGGCCAAGCAGGCAGCTTGGGTCCAGCCCGCAACGCTAAAAGGCTCTGGAAGTGGCACTTTGCAGGGATCACTCTCTCAGGCTGTGGTACATATAGAGGCATATGTGAGAGCTGGGATGGAAGCGGGAGGCCAGGTATGTGATGCGGGTGAGGCTCGGTGGCACTGGGGGCAGTGGTGATGGACCTCTGTCACAACTCTGCTTTGAGTGACTGTCTGGGGAGGGGTCGTGCACCCTGTCTGCTAAGTGCGGTGCTCCAGTGCCCCGCTGTCTCCATTCTGGGGCAGGAGGGAGACAGACACCTGCTGCCTTTGATGTCAGTCAGGGGAGAGGCGAAGATGACAAGGGAGGAGGAAGCGAGCAGGGAAGATGTCGCTGGGGTGCTTGGGGGCGCCTCAGGCAGAGAGTAACCTGGAGCAGTGTGCCTGGTGCACACCCACGTTCTTTCTTCCCATTTCGTGTGTGTGTGTGTGTGTGTGTGTGTGTGCGTGCCTGGCAGTGAGCCGCTCAGAACCTCCTACCCCAGTAGACCCAAAGTCACAAGCTCAGTTTTTATTTTTATTTTTATTTTTTAAACAGCAGGACTCATTTTTACTGTTTCCCTTTAATTGATAGGCTTTGGGAGAATGCAGGGCCTGAGAGATCCCTAACCGTCCGGCCTCGGCGGAAGGTCCAGCGAGGGGCTGTGCGTGGAGGCCGCTGCGCTCCTAACGCTGTTGGGTCTCCACCAGACCATCCCTGCGCGGGGCTCAGAGGGGACACCGCAGTAGATTTTGAGGAATTTATGTCTTCTATGTGGTTTTCTAGGAATCACTTTATTGTATGAAGAGAGACAGAGAAAAAGAGCGGGAAAAGAGAGAGAATGAATCGGAGAATAGAGAAGAGAGGAAGGGAAGGGACGGAGGGTGGAGAGAGAGCTGCAGTCATCATCACAGGGGACCCTTGCTGGTCCTCATGACACCCACCCTGGGGTGTAAGAAATAGGGGATGGGTGGAGGAGGCAGCCCGAGGAATGCATTGTGTAAAACACTGTACCGACTCATAGTGATGGGCCAGTGCGGGAATGAATACGTTGAGCATGACTCGAGGTAGCAGTTCTACCCTCAAAGCCAAAGGGAAGATACAGAGAATTGTCTTGAGTTGGCTGAGTTCGGAAAAGTTCAGCTGTCTTCTGCCTGGGCGCTCACAGCTCATAGAGTGAGCGCGCCCTCTAGTGGAACAGAGCTGAAACCACGGACGCGTGGGGAAGTGATTACCATGTGGCAAATACTTAAAATTATTTATTTATTTATTTATTTGAGAGAGAGGCAGATAGAGAGAAAGAGAGAATGGGTGCACCAGGGCCTTAAGTCACTGAAAACAAACTCCAGACGCATGCACCCCCTTGTGCATCTGGCTTATGTGGGTCCTGGGGAATCGAACTGGGGTCCATAGGCTTTGCAGGCAAACGCCTTAATCGCTAAGCCATTTCACCAGCCCCGCAAATACTTTTTTTCTCAATTTTTATTAACATTCCATGATTATAAAAAATATCCCATGGTGATACCCTCCCTCCTCCCACTTTCCCCTTTGAAATTCCATTCTCCATCATATCCCCTCCCCATCTCAATCAGTCTCTCTTTTATTTTGATGTCATCATCTTTTCCTCCTCTTATGATGGTCTTGTTTAGGTAGTGTCAGGCACTATGAGGTCATGGATATCCAGGCCATTTTATGTCTGGAGGGAGCACGTTGTAAGGAGTCCTACCCTTCCTTTGGCTCTTACATTCTTTCCACCACCTCTTCCACATTAGGCCCTGAGCCTTGGAAGGTGTGATCGAGATGTTACTCAGTACTCCAGTCACTATGTAGTCTCAGGATAGCCTCTAACTCACTGTGATCTTCCTATGTCTGCCTCCCGAGTGCTGGGATTAAAGGCATGTGCCACCACGCTCGGCTTTGGAAAAAAATTTTAAAAACTTGATTTATTTGCAATGAGAGAGAGAGAGGAGACAGAGAGTGAATGGGCATGCCAGGGCCTACAGCCACTGCAAACAAACTGCAGACACATGTGCCCCCTTGTGCATTTGGCTCACATGGGTCCTGGGGAATCGAACCTGGGTCCTTTGGCTTCTCAGGCAAACAGCTTAACCGCTAAGCCATTTCTCCAGCCCTTTTTCTTTTTTAATTTAATTTATTTATTTGCAATGGGAGAGAGAGAGAGAGAGAGAGAGAGAGAGGATGTAGCCTGCTCCTTGATTCCTTCCACTGGTTGATAAAGCTAACATGGTCTCTTCTGGGATAGCTCTGGGAGGGCCACACTCCATAGTGGAGTTAGGCTGGGCTGGAAGCTACTGGAACTCAGCCTCCCCCCTCTTCCCCAAGGCCCCCACTTTCTGCAGGTGGAAGGATTTCATTGAGAGAGGCTGCTGGTCCCGACACAGCCATGGAAGGTGCGGTCACCCTTGGCTGCCACATGGGACTAGGGGACACGAGGACCATCCATCCTGTTGTCATGGGAATGAGTCGGGGCGCGTGGTCCTGGGCTGCTCCTGCCTGGGAGCCATTCAGGATTTGTGCACCTTGGTGACAATGGCACTGTCCCACAGCGGAGCTGACACTGCTTGGCTGATGGTGGTACATTCGCTGTGACCACAACCAGCTCAAAAACTATTTGCATGTGTGTGTGTGCACGCGCATACACGTGAGCGCACCAGGGCCTCTTGCCATTGCAAACAAGCTCCAGCTGCACGCACCACTTGCCGTGCATGGCTCTCCCTGGGCACTGCAGCACTGAACGCTGTGGCAGCAGGCTTTGCAAGGAAATGCCTTCAACTGCCGAGCCACCTCCCGAGCCCACTTAGTGACTCTTGTTCTCCTTTCTTGTCCCACAGACCCTTCTCCCGCGTCTAGGATGCAGTTAGGGTTAGTGCTAGGATGGGTAGACGTGATGGGGTGAGGCAGGGCACCTCTGCCCCGTCCCGCGGACCACCAGTCCGTCACACGCTTGCATTGGGAATCCCTTCGGCAGCTCATTAGCCAGTGATGCATCTTTTGCCGTTTAGGGAAATGATCGCCAGTCTAAGTCAACGATTGGCTCCAGTGACAACTCGTCCCCTCAACCTCCGAAGAGGAAAGGGAAGAAAGAGGGGAGTTCAGAAAAACCCACGGCAGGGAAAAGAAAAACGAAGTTGAAGAACTCCCAACAGACAGCTCCCAACGGGGGTAAGTGTCATCACCCGTCACGGCGGTCCTCTTTAGTTGTGGTTTTTCTTAAAGTTTGTTTATTTATTTATTGGCAAGCAGAAAAAAGAGTGAGGGAGGAGAAAGAGCACGCTTACTGAGAGCACTTGATTGACATTTTTACCCCGTGCTCCTGAAGCACATCTCTCTTCTTTGACAGTCTGGAGCTGGCATCCACATTTGTTATAATTTACTTTTATTCGCAAGTGACTTTTCCTGAAAAGCTGTTCCGATCATCCCGCTGGTATCTGGGGTCCGGGGAGATGGCTCAGTGAATGGGAACGTGAGTTGTGCAAGAACAAAGGCCTGCGTGGTTCAAGGTGGGGACACTGAGGAGCAGCCTGAGGTCCTGACATCACTGCAGGCTTCCGCAGGAGGGGTGGTTGGGGCTGCCTCTTCCGAGCGTCTCCCCCAACACCAACCTCCCCCTTCACAGATTTACCTGTTACTTCTTTTAAAAAATTATTTTGAATTTTATTTGTTTATTTGAGAAAGAGGCAGAGAGAGAGAGAGAGGCAATGGGCACTCCAGGGCCTCTAGCTATTGGAAACAAACTCCAGACACTTGTGCCACCTTGTGCATTTGGCCTTATGTAGTACTGGGGAATTGAACCTGGGTCCTTTGTCTTTGCAGGAAAGCACCTTAACTGCTAAGTTATCTCTCCAGCCCTAAAAAAAATTTTTTTTGAGAGAGAGAGAGAGAGGGAGAGAGAATGAGTGTGTGTGAGTAGGCACACCAGGACCTCCTGTTGCTGTGAACAAGTTCCAGACACATGCGTCACTTTGTGCATGTGGCTTTATGAGGGGACTGGGGACTGGAACCCAGGCTCACGGGCTTCGCAAGCCCCTTAACAGCTGAGCCATTTCTCCAGCCCCACCTGTTACTTTTAAGCAGGACGTTTTTTCCTTCTTGTCCCACCAAGGGCTCCGACAGTTTCGCAGAATTTCCTCCTCCTGTATTCAAAGTCAGGTCTGGACCTTTCTGTAGCTCACTGTAGATATTCCCACTTACTACAGCAGAAACAAGATTCCTGGGCCGGGCATGGTGGCACATGCCTTTAATCTCAGCACCTGAGAGGCAGAGGTAGGAGGATCGCCGTGAGTTTGAGGCCACCCAGAGACTACATAGTGAATTCCAGGTCAGCCTGGGCTAGAGCGAGACCCTGCCTCGCAAAAAGATACCTATCTTTCAGATAGACACTGAGATGGGACCACGTGACCTTTCATCCTGGGGTCTGAGGCAGAGCCCAGTCTCGGCCTTGGCTAGTCTGATGTCATAAAGGTCTGTGAGATAGACGCCCTTCACAGTGGGTGACAGGGCACAGGAAGGGAAGAAGTCACTGTAGGATTCACCATCCTTCATCCCTCATGCTTGGGGAGAAATAAGATCAGAGTGGGGCCTGGTCCAGGAGTGGGCCAGCGATTCCTTAGCCATCAGTCACCGTGCGGGGACTCAGTGAGCACAGGTGAGCGGGGTGTGGTGCACAGAGGAGCACAGTTGCTGTCTGTCTAGAGAGTGTGCGTGCACGGGGGCCGTGGGGTCAGTTATGTCTGAATCACATTGATAGTCACATTTAAAGGTTACGACAAAAGACATCATAGCTCTCATGTACTCAGGCTTAACTCTCTTAACAAGCTAGCCACGAGTCGCACTTGGATGTATTTGACTCTCCTGAATGAGGAGGCTGCACGGGGGGGAGAAAACCTTTTACCTGATTATTTCTATGTACACTTTAATATGTGTACTTTGTCATACGTCATGAGCAGTGATGGCATGACTGTAGCATTTGTTTTTATACGGTCTTCACTTAAAGTGAAATGATATGGTTTGTGGATGCAGGGGAATAAACTTATAATCATTAAAAAATTAAAGGTTATGAATTGTAAATAAATCTGATAAGGTTTGCAAGTCAGTGGTGGGTATTAACTGATATATCACTTTTAGTTTCTTTTGTTCTTTTTAATTCTCACGCCTTTAATCCCAGCACATGGGAGGCAAAGGTAGGAGGATCTCCATGAGTTTGAGGCCAGCCTGATATGACATAGTGAATTCCAGGTCAGCCTGGGCTAGAGGGAGATCCTACCACCAAAATAAATTCATTTATTTGCAAGGAGAGAGAGAGAGGGAGAGGGAGAGGGAGAGAAAATGGGCGCACCAGGGCCTCCAGCCACTTCAAACGAACTCCAGATACAGACACCACTTTGTGCATCTGGCTTTACATGGGTCCTGGGGAACTGAACCTGGGTCCTTTGGCTTTGCAGGCAAGTGCCTTATCTCTCCAGCCCCAAACAAATGTGCCACTTGGTGCATCTGGTTTTATGGGGTCCTGGGGAATTGAACCTGGACTGGCAGGCGTTGCTAGTAAGTGTCTTTAACCATGGAGCCATTTTTCCCAGCCCAAGTGTGACAGTCGTTGTTGGCTACAAATCCTCAGACACATGATATTTTATCGACAGCCTACCTTCCACCATTCTTATGCCTTATTTTTACAAGCCAATAAACTCAGGGAAGGAAGTCAGATGCACAAAACATTGACATGAACTGGTTTTAAAAATTCTTTTCTTTTTATTTATTTATTTGAGAGAGGGGGGAGGGAGAGAGATAGACAGAGAATAAATGGGTATACCAGGACCACCAGGCACTGCAAGCAAACTCCAGATGCATATGCCAGCTTGTGCATCTGGCTTATGTGGGTCCTGGGGAATTGAACCTGGGTCCTTTGGCCTTGCAGGCAAATGCCTTAACAGCTAAGCCACCTCTCTAGCCCTGGATTGTTTGTTTAATATAGACGTTTCTTTGGGGACTTGCCTGTCATTTACACAGACTCAGTTCCTTGTTTGCCAGCATCTACTGCAATGTATCCTGCAGGAATCTGATAGGTTGGGAACGGGAGAGGGGATGCTTGGGTCACAAAAGCAAAGTTTCTGGAAGGTGTTTCCAGCAGGGGCCATGGCACATGCTCTGTGTTTTCCTAGAGTGAGCCGTCCTTCCTTGTGTTCCTCCTGAGCCTCCTTGGCAACTATAGAGCCCACTGCACGTGGTCTCATCACTTGTTTTCAAAATGCGCAGTTTAGGAGCCGGGCGTGGTGGCGCACACCTTTAATCCCAGCACTCGGGAGACAGAGGTAGGAGGATCGCTGTGAATTTGAGGCCAGCCTGAGACTACATAGTGAATTCCAAGTCAGCCTGGGCTAGAGCGAGACCCTACCTTAAAACAAAACAAAACAAAACAACAACAACAAAAAGTATAGTTTAGAATGTATTGAAGAACCACACGTGGTTCACTTAAATGGGAATCTGGACTGTGTGAGTGTTCTTAGAATTTCATTCCTCGTAAGTTCAATAGACACAGTTTCAGTGACATGAGGAGCTCTTTACTTAACAGTGTTTCCTAAACTGTGAAATGCATTGATGTATGGCTAAATTCATTTGGCCACGGGCTTAAATTTTTTTAAATTTTATTTAAATTTATTTTTACTTATTTATTAGAGAGAATGAGAACGAGTGCACCAGGGCCTCCCATCACTACACATTAACTCCAGACGCATGCGCCACTTTGTGCGTCTGGCTTTACGTGGGTCCTGGGGAATCGAACCCAGGCCACCAGGCTTCACCTGTATCTTTAACCACTAAGCCACATCCCCCATGCCTTCAAATTATTTTAATTTCTGATTCATGGTTTGCTTTACTTTTGTCAGAAATGAGTCTGGGGTCGCAAGAACGCCCAGGCCACCGGCAGCATCTTGCTTCTGCAGGCGGATGCCCACGGAGGAAAGTGGTCAGGCCACGCAGCACACCCAGCGGGAGGTCCTGTGGGATTTTATCTCCACCGCCAGGGTCCTGGCTTGTCAGAACTCATCCTCATGCGCTCACACTATTGGCTATTTTATATTGAATGGTGGAGTGTCTAGGGACAGATGAAACTTTCAGATTTTTTTGTTTGTTTGTTTGTTTTTCAAGGCAGGGTCTTGCTCTAGCTCAGGCTGACCTGGAATTCACTATGTAGTCTCAGGGTGGCCTCGAACTCATGGCGATCCTTCTACCTCTGCCTCCCGAGTGCTGGGATCAAAAGCGTGCGCCACCACGCCCGGCTGCTTTCAGAATTTTTAACCAAATAAGGGAATGGGAACAAGTTCTAGGAACTGGTGACTCAGGGAGGGACTTTTAGCAACTGTTGTCTTCTCTCAAAATGGAGCTTCCTGGGCTGGAGAGATGGCTCAGCAGTTAAGGGCACTTCCCTGCAATGCCTAATGACTAGAGTTCATACACATGCAAAAATAAAAAAAAAAGAAAAGAAATTGTTAAAATAAAACATGATTTATGAGTAAACAGAGATGTGAGATAGAGAACGAGTGCATGGGAGGAGGAAGAGGTTGGTTTGGGTTGGTTTTGTGGCAGGTTAGGAGGAAGACTGAGCCCAGCTGCAAAGTCCTTCCCACACCCACACGTACAAGGTTGTGTTACTGTCCGTAGCCAAAACAGACATTCTATCAGAGCTCTGCTCTCCTGGGTTAGCCTTGTTTTCCCATTGAAACACAGAAGAGTTGGAGGCTTGGGAGTCTTCCTAAATCCTATCAGTTAAAGGGGAACTGAAATGCTACTGAAAAGTAATCACTGGGCATTTTGCTGTCATTTCAGCATTCAGCCACACGATGACGCAAATGAGCTTATCTTTACTGTGTGTCTCGCCAGATGAAGGTATTTTCAAAGCTGGGGAGGAGAGAGCTGAAACTCGAGGGGCTGCGGAAGTGCAGGAAGATGAAGACACTCAGGTTGAGGTTCCAGTGGACCAGGTAATCTCCTTGCCCTTAAACACCAGCCGGAACCACTCACCATAGCCACATGTTGCTCTCCCACCTGCCACCGTCAACATCGGTCATCAGATGACCAAGTGTCCAGATGACCTTCAAAACACTCTCAGCTCCTCCTAGTGTTCCTGCGCAGAACAGCTCTGGGGCGGAGTTTTTCTTTCTTTCTTTCTTTCTTTTATTTTAGGTAGAGTTGAATTCACTATGTAGTCTCAGGGTGGCCTTGAACTCTCAGCGATCCTCCTGCCTCCACCTCCCGAGTGCTGGGATTAAAGGTGTGCGCCACCATACTCGGCTCAATTTTATTTATTTTTGGATTTTGTTTTGTTTTTCGAGGTAGGGTCTAGCTCAGGCTGACCTGGAATTCACTATGTAGTCCCAGGCTGGCCTCGAACTCATGACGATCCTCCTACCTCTGCCTCCTGGATGCTGGGATTAAAAGCATGTGCCACCACGCCCGGCCCAAGTCTTTTTACACTAACGTGGGACATGCTATATCTTTAACAAACAGTTTTGAAGAGTAAGAAAGGATGGAGTTAGGTATGAGCTACTACCAAGGGTAAAGTTTGATCCAAGGAGTACTGGTTGAGAATTTTTTATTGAGAACTTTAATATATGGATGTACTGTAACTTGATTGAGCGTCCATCTCAGTGTCCTCTTTGCCCCTGTCTCCCATCCCCTGAGAAGACTCCTCTTTCAAGGTAGCTCTTCCTCTGTTTTGTTGTCTCAGTCCTTTTGGTCTTCCTCCATATCAAAATATGGATGGGCGTGCTGGTCTTGTGTGGGTATCGGTTCTGCCTGTGGGGTCATGAACACACCAGTCCAGTCCATTCATGTCAGGAGGACAGTTTGGCTGAGAATTAAAAAAAAATGTTAATTTTTATTTATTTATGAGAGAGTGTGTGGGCACACGAGGGCCTCCAGCCACTGCAAACAAACTCCAGATGCGTGTGCCACCATGTGCAGCTGGCTTACATGGGTACTGGGGAATCAAACCTGTGTCCTTAGGCTTCACAGTCAACTGCCTTAACTGCTAAGCCATCTCTTCAGCCCTGAGAATTTTTAAAAAATTTTATTAAAATTTCTTTTTTTTTTTTTTAAAGAGAATGTGAAAGAAAGAGAGAGACAGAGAGGGAGAGAATTGACACATCAGGGCCTCAGCCACTGCACTCAAAGTCCAGATGCTTGTGCCACCTAGTGGGCATGTGCAACCTTGTGCTTGCCTCACCTTTGTGCATCTGGCATACGTGGGATCTGGAGAGTCAAACATGGGTCCTTAGGCTTCGCAGGCAAGTGCCTTAACTGCTAAGCCATCAATCCAGCCCTGAGAATTTTTATCTAGGGAAAAAAAATCCCCCACTGAGAATTTTTTTTTAATGCCATGATATTCTCTTTTACAGCCTGTGATATTGTTGTGGTTGGAATTTGTTTTTTGGTGAAGGAATTGCATACATAAATGCATCTGAGATATTTCATATCGGTGTGGTGATTGTCCTTCTGAGGCAGGGGGAGCAGTGTACTTTCAGGAGCGTGTGCGCAGGCATGGGTGGGTCTGTGTACCGGGGCCTGTGCTTGTAAACAGAACTAAATAGTATTGATTCTGGCTAACTGATGCAAAAAGCCCAGTTACACCTTTTCATCCAATTCTTTCTTTAAAATATTATTATTTTTTAAATTTTCAAACAGAGACAAGCAGAGAGTGCATGCTAGGGCCTCTAGCCACTGCAAATGAACTCCAGATGCATGTGCCACCTTGAGCATCTGGCTTTTCATGGGTACTGGGGGATCGAACCCAGGTGGTTAGGCTTTGCAGGCAAGCACCTTAACTGTTGAGCCATCTCTCCAGCTCCTTATCCAATTCCTAACAATTCTAACTAGAGGGTTAGAGTTTAATCCTGCCTTCTGGGGGAAGGGAAGAAGGTAAGAGTAATTGGCCTGTAGCCTGTATTATGAGCTATTGTTTCCTTTGCTGAAAGTCAATTTCACAACCAGGCAGATCCATTGGTGATCCATGGGTGTTTGTCTTCGCAAAGCAGAGGCAGGATTGATGCTTAGAGTGACTGCTGGGGCAGTCATCCTTAACTGGAGGCAGTTTTGTCTCTGAAGGTGTATTTGACTAGATCAGGGGCACATATGGTTGTCACAGCCGTGTAAGTGTTACTGGCTTCTAGTGGGTAGTAGTAAAGGGTGCCACCAAGTGTCTGTAATGCACACAAAATTCCTTACAGCAAAGCAGATATCGGGCTAGAGAGATGCCTTAGTGGTTAATGTGCTTGTCCACAAAGCCAGAGGACCCAGGTTCGATCCCCAGGACCCATGTAAGCCAGATGCACAAGGTGGTGCATGTGTCTGGAGTTCGTTTGCAGTGGATGGAGGCCCTAGTGTGCCCATTCTCTCTCTCTCTGACACTGCCATAAGTAAATGAATGAATAAATAAATATTTTTTGAAAAAAACTTTACAAGACGAAAAACAAACAAATGCAGCCCTGAATGTCAGTAGCCATGAGATTGAAAAAAAAAAAAAAAAAACAGTTTTGGGGCAATGGCCAGGCTTGACTGTTATCTAGTACCATAAAGGTAACAGGTCCCTGTGGCTCAGGCTCAGGCAGATGTACTTACCCATCACAAACAGTTGCTGTCATGATTTCTAGGGCAAGATGGTGAATTTCACATTACACATATCTTGTGCATCTGGCTTTACTCGTGTACTGTGGAATTGAATCTGGGCTTATCAGACTTCGCAAGCAAGCGCCTTTAACTGCTGAGCCATCTCTCCAGCCCTCTTTCTGTGTTTTATCTCCGCCTCCACGTCAGAGGCTCCGCACTTGGAGGCTCCCACGAGGTATTAAGGAAACCGCATAGGCAGAGTTTGCCAGGGAGGCGTTTCCAGAAGCTCACTGGTTTTGGCCCTCGATTGACAGAGACCTCTAATTTTGAGGACTTTTGGTATTACCCTTTGGTGTTGGTCTGTTTCCTTTGAGAGGCGTCTTCAGGATTCACCTGGGTGGTGCGAGTGCACTGGTCAGCACTGGGCTCTGACGGTGGGAAGAGGCTTGGGACTCTTGCCACTAGTTTATTCTCTGTAGTTTCAGGGAGGGGGCCGTGCCAGCCTTGATTCCCGAGTTCTCTGTATGCAGGTTAAACTTGGAGGTTTTCTCTCCTTGGCCCCAAAGCCACTGGCTTTGTTGCTTTCCAATTTTCATGGTTGCCTTGTGTTTTGGTCTTCTTTGTCTTTTGGGTTAATTCCTTTAAAAATTGAAGAGATGACTCAACAGTTACGGTGCTTGCCTGCAAAACCTAAGGGCATGAGTTCAGTTCCCCAGGGCCCACATAAAGCCAGATGCACAAGGTGGCACGTGCATCTGGAGTTTGTTTGCAGGGGCTAGAGGCCCTGATGCGCCCGTTTTCTCTGTCTCTCTCTGTCTGTCTGTCTCTTCTTGCAAATAAATAAGTAAATATATATATATATATATATATATATATATATATATATATATATATATATATACACACACATTGTTTTGGTTTTTTGAGATAGGGTCTTACTCTAGCCCAGGCTGACCTGGAATTCACTATGGAGTCACAGGGTGGCCTCGAACTCAAGGCAATCCTCCTACCTCTGCCTCCCGAGTGCTGGGATTAAAGGCGTGCGCCACCACGCCCGGCAGTAAAAATATTTTTAAAGATAGGGCTGACGAGATGGCTTAGTGGTTAAGGCGCTTGCCTGTGAAGCCCAAGAACCCATGCCAGATCTCTCGCCAGATCCCACATAAGCCAGATGCACAAAAGGTGAGGCAAGCGCAAGTTCGCACAAGTGTGCTAGGTGGCTCAAGCGTCTGGAATTTGAAGGCCCTGGTGCATCAATTCTCTCTTTCTCTAAAAAATGATTTTAAAAATAAATAAATAAAAATTCCGATTACCGATATTTTAAAGGAACATCCAAAGTGTGCCAAGAAAAAAATATCCCATGTTTATTCAATTTCCTGTTTGAACTAGAAGTATTTTATTTTATTTTGCGAAAGGGAGAGAGGGAGAGAATTGCACGTCAGGGCCTTCTGCCACTACAATGTGTGACCTTACACTTGTGTCGTGCGCATCTGGCTTACGTGGGATCTGGAGAGTCAAACATGGGTCCTTAGGCTTCAAAGGCAAGTGCCCTAACTGCTCTAGCCCCAGAAGTAATTTGAAAATTTAGTTACTTATTTATTTGAGAGAGAGAGAAAGAGATGTGTGTGGGGGGAGGTTGTCTCTGTCTTCTGGTGGACTCTGCCTGGTCCTGATGAGAACAGCGGTCACCTGGGGCTTCTCTTGGGAAACCAGCAACAAGACAGGCCTGTAGGCATCAGTTGTGCATAAGTATAACCCGTCCCCAATCTACCTCCATGAAATGCATTTCCTAAGTAGCGTTGTAAAGTATGTAGAACCAGAAGGGAGCCTGCTCAGAGGTTTGTGTTTTATTTTCATTTTACTTATCCATTTGGGGGTGGGCAGATAGAGAGAGAGAGAGAATGGGCACATCAGGGCATCTAGCCGCTGCACACAAACTCCAGTGCATGCTCCACCTTGTGCATGTGGCTTACGTGGGCACTGGGGAATCGAGCCTGGGTCTTTAGGCTTCACTGACAAGCGTCAGCCACTAAGCCATCTGTCCAGCCCGGGTTTGTGTTTTGTCGCTGAGGAAGCAAAGTCCCTCTTGTTGAAAGCCTGCTGGTGGTGGTGCCGTTGGCACAGGAGCCCAGGGGTGCTGCTCTGCTGGGCTTGCGTCTGTCCCCGGACTCCTCATGAGGGGAAGTGGGGGGATGTGTGGCTCTGATGAACCCACTAACAGACACTGCCTGCGTGAACAGGAGTGCGCAGCCTCCCGCTTCCCTAACTGGAAGGAGCGAGTGCCGGTAGCATGTCCAGCGTGCTTTATTTTCAAGCCACAGCCTCTTGGCTGCCATCTGAGGCTGCGAGCCTCGCAGAGAGCCGGAAGAGTTGGCATGAGATGACCTGCCCCTGCACTCAGGCTCTCGATGGACGTGTTTGTCCCTCTGCGTTCAGTTGACAGAAATAGGATGTCAGACATGCAGCCCTCAGAGACTTCGGTGGAAACGAAAGGAAATCAACATTTCCTTCTAAAGTGAGAAAACTTGGGGCTGGAGAGATGGCTCAATGGATAAGGAGCTTGCCTGTGAAGCCTAAGGACCCAGGTTCAGTTCCCCAGCACCCAACAGATGCACAAGGTGGCACATGTGTCTGGAGTTCATCTGCAGTGGCTGGAGGTCCTAGCATGACCTCTCTGTCTCTCTATCTGTCTCTCTCTCTCTCTCTCTCAAATATATATATATCTCCCTCAGCGATGACCAAGTGTATCAGCATACTGTCTAAGTAAGAGCTTCCAGTTGGTCGTGTACACAGACCCACGGGAGCTCACGGAGCTCGGGGGGCCTGTGCCTCTGCCGATAACTACCTTTTCTGCAGTCTTTGTGACCTCAACTGCGCATCCAAACCTCTTTTTGGGGGGCTGCTGAGATGTCTCAGCAGTTAAAAGCACTTGTTTGCAAAGCCTGCAGGCCCAGGGTTCAACTCCCCAGTTCCCATGTAAACCCGGATGCACAGAGTGGCACACTGCCTCTGGAGTTCATCTGCAGTGTCAGGAGGCCCTGGCACACCCATGCTCTTTCTCCCCTGGCAAATATATAAAAAATTTAAAAAACATATTACATACTAAGGTTTTCTTAAAAAAATATTTTTTTCTTTTGTGAAAGTAAGCCTCTGAAAACTGAGAACAAAAAAAAAAAAAGCAGCACTTTGCTATCATGAAAAATTGAAACTGATTATTTCAAAATACCTCATTCAACTCGGTAGATGATCCTTAGTTTCCATGGCAACAGAAACAAAAACAAGCGCGATTATTTCTGTACTTTCATCATCGATGCCTCGGCCACAAAACCCCCGGACACACCTTGAACTTACTCCAAGGCCCCACCCTGCCCCTCATTTCCAACAGAGCAGACATTACCCAGGCAGTGGACAGCCGCGGGAGTCTCTCCGCGTGGTTCTGGTCTCCGTTCTCTGGCTCTGGAAGGAAGGAAAGACTGCTACATGGGAAAGGCCTCCTACCTCGGCCTCCCTGGTGCTGGGACCCAAGGCGTGCCCAGCCACGCCAGGCCCCGCTAATAATTTCCGACGCATTTGTCACCATCAGAAGCCTGGTGGGCATTTAAAGCATCAGTCCCTTGGGCAGCCCCGTCTTTCTGCGGAAGCATCTTCCAAGCTCACCGCTGCTTTCGGCATCCGCTGCCTGATCTCCATAGATCCGTCGTCTTCTTTCCTCCTGCCACTTGGAAGCCCCGAGCTAACCCTGGCAGCTGCACGCGCACTCTCCAGAAAGCCTGGCAGCGCTCCCCTGAGTCACCCCGCTGGGATGCAGCAGGCATAGCAACTGCCAGGTCTTTCCACACAAATCAACCATCTCCCCCCTCCCCCACCCCGCCGTAATGTCAGGGACAAAACAAATAGCAAGATAGGCATATAGGCAGGCCTGGGCAAAATGCCCTCAAAATGCCAATGCTGGTATCATGGTTGGGTGAGAAATCTGCTGTCACTTTACTCCTAGTAAATACTTAGGATAAATGTTGTGCTTTATCAAGGTCAAAGTTGATCACTTTTTCTATTTAAAAAAAAATTTGTTTTTTATTCATTTACAAGGAGGGAGAGAGAAGGAAAGAGAGAGTGTGTGCATGTGAGTAAGTATCAGGGTCTCCTGCCACTACAAACGAACTCCAGATGCGTGCGCCACTCTGTGCATCTGGCTTTACATGGGTACTGGAGAATTGAACCTGGGTCTTTAGGCTTTGCAAGCAAGTGTCTAAACTGCTAGGCTATCTCTCCAGACCTTTTTAGATTTATTTATTTATTTATTTGTAGCATGGGTGAGAAATGAGTAAGGGAGCACCAGAGCCTCCTGCCACTGCAAATGAACTCCAGACGCATGCACCACGTTGTGCATCTGGCTCTACATGGGTCCTGGGGAACTGAACCTGTTCAAACAAGCTTTGCAAGCCACCTTTAAACACTGAGCCAACTCCTTGGCTCTCATTTTACTTTTTCAAAAATATTTTTTACTTATTTGCAAGGAGAGAGAGAGAGAGAGAATGGGCACACTAGGGCCAATTGCCACTGCAAATGAGCTCCAGATGCATGCACCACTTTGTGCATCTGGATTTACATGAAGACTGGGGAATCAAGCCTAGGCTGTCAGGCTTTGCAAGCAAGTGCCCTTTATCTGCTGAGCCATCTCTCCAGCCCCCCAGTTGATCTTCTTTCTGTAGTATCCACAACTGTGTACATGTAAGGTGTACATGCCTCTAATCCACTAACCCACCGGGCTATGGATTCATGCCAGCGAGGCTGGGAGGTCGAAATGACTTCTGCAACCACTGTTAATTACTGTGTACATAAGTTTAATGAATATCTAAGATAGACTATGATGAGTACCTTTCTTGGCTCCATAACATAATAATTGTGTCTTTTCAACTAGTTTCTCTTCTATTTTGATGTCATCATTTTTCCCCCTCCTATTGTGCAGGTCTTTTATAGGTAGCATGAGCCACTGGGAGGCCGTGAATACCACAACCACTTTGTATTGTAATCACTCCTCCCCTTTCTTTGGCTCTTATATTCTGTCCACCACCTTTTCCACAATGATCCTTGAGTCTTGGAGGATGTGACAGAAATGCTCCCTTTTATCGCCAAGTATCTTTTTATTTTTTTACCCTTTTTAAAATTTTTATTTATTTATTTTATTGGGAGAGAGCCAGGGAGAGAGAGGGAGAGAGAGAGAAGGAGGCACAAAGAGAGAATGGGCGCACCAGGGTCTTCAGCCTGCTGCCAACGAACTCTAGACGCGTGCGCCCCCTTGCGGCTCATGTGCAGCATTGCACACTTGCATCACTGTGCGTCTGGCTACACAGGACCTGGAGCTTTGAACGTGAGTTCTTAGGCTTTGTTGGCAGGTGCCCTAATCGCTAAGCCATCTCTCCAGCCAGCTTAGTATCTTAATATCGCTTTTTGTTTTGTCTCTGTGTGAATGAGACTTAGAAGGGAGATGACTCTGTGTGAACAGTTTCATTCTTGCATCAATCAGAGCAAGCCCAGTACTTGAGCTTTTCATGATACAGTTCACAGGTCCTTCCAGGCCAGTGACAAGGACAGAGTGATGAGCATGAATGTGTATGTGGCCTGTTCACTCTCCAGCTGTCTTCCACGTGTGTGACCTCACTTAGTCCTGCTGCAGTCCTCTGAAGCCTGAATTGTTGTCCCCGAATTACCCGAAGGGACAATGAGGCAGGGTTAGGTGACCTCACCAGGTGGAGGCTGCTGTGAGCCCTGTTTCCGTCCACACCACAGCAGCCTTCCCTTGCACAGTGTAGTCTCCATCTGCAAGTTCATGTCCTCCTTGTGACCACCTCAGCGGATGCAGAGCTTGCCTTGGAATTCCCTAGCATGAACATGAGCTGTGGGTTTGTGTGACGTGGACAGGGCGATCGTGGGAGCCCTGTGTCCCGTCTCCTTTGCTGCCTCAGCGCACTCTCCCGTGGGAATCCCACAGTCGCGACTGGAGTTAGGTCCGAGGTGTGCTCAGGTCCCAGCGGCTCCTTCAGGCATTTTGTTTGTTTCTTTGTCAGCAGGAGGAGGCAGGGAATCGATGACATCTGAAATTTGCTTCTCGGTTTGTCTCTTGTTTTTTTTTTTTTTTTTTCCCCCTGTTTTGAGTCTTTCACCAGGGAGTCGGGGGACAAATGTCTGCTGATGGCAGATAGGGACCAGGCTAAGACCAGCAGAGTAAAGAAACAAGTCCACCCAGAGCTTGGCGAACCAGCGCATTTGTGGGTGTTACTTACAGAGCATGGGTGAGGGGTGACTCGCAAACACGGGTGACTCGCAAACACGGGTGACTCGATGGCAGCTTCATTCATCACGGAACAGGCCGGACTTAGGGAAGCCGAATCACTGGGCTTCACGGCTCAACTTGCAGGCAGCGCCGTCACGGGGTCTCCTTTCTGCACAAACTGTTTGCTTCGCGTTTCTTTTCTTGTTGTCAGAGTCTGACTGTAGCCCAGGCTGACCTAGCATTCATTCCGTAGTAGTCCCACAGTGGTCTTGAACTCACAACAATCCTCCTACCTCTGCCTCCCAAGTGCTAGGATTAAAGGCGTGTGCCACCATGCCCGGAATTTTGTTTGCTACTTTAAAAAAATATTTTATTTGTTTATTTGAGAGAGAGAGAGAATGGGTGTGCCAGGGCCTCTAGCCACTGAAAATGAACTCCAGATGCATGAGCCACCTTGTGCATCTGGCTTTACATGGGTATTGGAGACTGGAACCTGGCACCTTTGGCTTTTCAGGAGAGTGCCTTAACCACTAAACCATCTCTACAGCCCTGTTTGGTACTTTTCTAACCTTGAAGAAGCCTTGTGAATTGTAACTTTCTGAATATTGTTTGTTTTATTTTATTTGCACATAGAGAGAGGCAGAGAGGGGGAGAGAGAATGAATGTGCACACCAGGGTCTCTGGCTACTGCAGGTGAACTCCAGGTACACGCACCACGTGGTGCATCTGCCTTTACCTGGCTGCCGGGGAATCCAACCCAGGTTCTTAGGTTTTGCAGGCCATCACCTCCACTGCTGAGCCATCTCTGCAGCCCCAGCACTGTAACTTCCTAAGCTTCCCAAGCCTTGCGAGTTTGGCTAGCTTCTTGAGTCTCCTGAGCATCCCTCCTCCCTCCAGGAGGGAGCGTTTCAGTTTGGAGTAAACAGCTAGCCAACCCTGTCACCACGGACACCCGCTCCTCATGTGGCGGGAGGGTTCCTTCCCATCTTTGTGGTCCCACAGCAGGGTACAGAATGTATCTGTGTACGTATGCAGCGTGTGCGTGTGCGTGTGCGCGCATGTTAAGCCGGTGTTCCTGCTGGGATAGTTTGATATACATTCTGGGAAAACCTTTAATAATTTAATGCCTGCTTTAAAGGGGATTATACCAAAAATTACATTGCTTTTCATTTATTTGTTAAAATCTGCCCTGAATTATACTATCATAGTAATAGTAATTTTTTTTCCAAGTCTCAGGGTATTTTAAAGGACTATAACCCTTTTAACTAATGTTATCATCTTATTTAAATTGATATTTTGGTATCACAACCTTGCACTGCTTTAAGCTGAGCTAACCAGCTGTGGCTTTATATGATGACTAACAAAATAGCTGTGCTGGAAAAGTCCAATGGAAATAATGGGTTGAAAGCAGCTGTGATGGTTAGTGATGGTAGTGAGGACGGCAGGGAGCCAGAGCCCGGAAAGAGCTCAGGAGACACACCAGCCACTGCACTGAAAAGTGTGTGTGGAGGGGGTGTTTGGGTGGGCTGGAGAGATGGCTCAGTGGTTAAGGCACTTGCCTGCAAAGCCAAAGGACCCAGGTTTGATTCTCCAGAACCAACTAAGCCAGATGCACAAGGTGGCGCACGTATCTGAAGTTTGTTTGCAGTGGTTAGAGACAGTGGCACGCCCATTCTCTCTCTCTCTCTCTCTTTCTCCACCCCCCCGTCTCTCTCTCAACTAACTAACTTAACTGAATAAATAAATGGAAAATATGCCAGGTGTGGTGGCACACACCTTTAATCCCAGCACTCGGGAGGCAGAGGTAGGAGAATCGCTGTGAGTTCAAGGCCATCCTGGGACTACATAGTGAATTCCAGGTCAGCCTGAACTACAGTGGGATCCTACCTTGAAAAAAAAAAGCTTGGGTATTTGCTAAAGAGTCTAACTCAGGGAGCATTGTGGAAAAACTAGCAGACAGAATGTAAGAGGCAAAGGAAGGAGAGAAGCGCTTACAATGCTCTCTTCCAGACACCAAGTGGTAGTGACACTCATGACCTCACTGTGCCTGACACTACCTACACAGGACCTGAATAACAGGAGGAAAAAATGATGACATCAAAATAAAAGAGAGACCAGTTGGAAAGAAGAGATTCAGTGGAGGGGGGGCAGGTTGGGAGAGGGAATGAGTGGGAGGGGATTATGATCGATCACGGTACATATTGTCTATATGCAAGGAGGTTGTCAATAAAAAGTTTGCTTTTTTTTTAAACTTTATTTATATTTATTTATTTGAGAGAGAAAAAGAGGCAGAGACAGAGAGAGAGAGAGAGAGAGAGAGAGAGAGAGAGAATGGGCCCGCCAGGGCTTCCAGCCATTGCAAACGGACTCCAGACGCATGCACCCCCTTGTGCATCTGGCTTACGTGGGTCCTGGGGAATCGAACCAAGGTCATTTGGCTTTGCAGGCAAATACCTTAACCACTAAGCCATCTCTCCAGCCCCTGTTTTTTTTTTTTTTTTTTTTTAAGAGGTTAACACAGAGGGGGAAATTCCCTAAAAGCTAAGAAAAGAAAGCTGGGTGCCTGACTCTCTGCCTTTGTTTCTCATGTGTAAGATGGGAGTAATGCCAACCTCACAGGGCTGTTGTGAGGGCCAGGGGAGAAAACACTGTGAAGTACAGTCCACGGCAGCTACTCGGCAAAGGTCCACAGAGCGGACACTGCAGAGGAGGGCGCGGCTACCAGGAAGTCATTCTTGACTCTAGTACACTCTTTTTTTTTTTTTTTTTTTGAGGTTGGGTCTCACTCCAGTCCAGACTGATCTCAAATTCACGATGTAGTCCCAGGCTGGCTTCAAACTCACAGTGATTCTCCCACCTCGGCCTCCCGAGTGCTGGGTTAAAGGTGTGCACCACCACACCCATCAGAGAGCACACTTCAGGGCCTTTGGCTTTACAGGGGCACTAGGGCATCAAACTCAGATCGTTAAGCTCCACAGGCAAGCGCGTTAACCGCTAAGCCATCTCTCCAGCCCCACTAATGATTTATTATGTTACTGAGATGTCCTTGTTACACGTCTTACTTTTACCTGCCATTTCTTTTGCTCCCTAAAGAGGCCAGCAGAAATCATTGACGAGGAAGAAGAGGAAGAAAAAGCAATCAATGATGACGACCAGAAAGAGGACTTCACGGGAATGAATGGTGAAGTTGAAGAGGGAGAAGGTAGGGCGGCTGCCGACGCTGCTGAGCAAGTGGAGGAGGACCCGGGTCACGGAGAGGAGGCCAGCGCCACCTGCCACTCGGGTAAACGGCGGCACTGACGAAGAAAACGGCGAGGAGCTGGACCAGCCTTCCAGTGAGCGCCAGCCGGCCAGCGGATGAGGCGAGGAAGTCCCAAGGAGCTGATGAGGTGTGTCTGTCTGCCTTTCTTTTCTTCCTTTCTTCCTTTCTTTCTTTTTTAAAAAATTATTTATTTGTTTGAGAGAGCAAGAAAGAGGGAGAGAGAGAGAATGGGCACACCAGGGCCTCCAGCCACTGCAAATGAACTCCAGGTGCATGTGCATCTGGCTTACATGGGTCCTGGGGAATTGAACCTGGGTCTTTTGGCTTTGCAGGTAAACACCTTAACCACTAAGCCATCTCTCCAGCCCTCTTCCTTCCTTCCTTCCTTCCTTCCTTCCTTCCTTCCTTCCTTCCTCCCTCCCTCCCTTCCTTCCTCCCTCCCTCCCTCCCTCCCTTCCTTCCTTCCCTTCCTCCCTTCCTCTCTTCCTCCCTCCATCTTTTCCTCCCTCCCTCCCTCCCTTCCTCCATCCTTTCCTCCCTCCCTCCCTCCCTCCCTTTTTTCTTTTCTTTTTGGTTTTCCAAGTTAGGGTCCTTTATTTTTTTTCTTTTCTTTCTTTTTGGTTTATTGAGGTAAGGTCTCACTCTATTTCATACTGACCTGGAATTCACTATGTAGTCTCAGGGTGGCTTTGAACTCACAGCACTTCTCCTACCTCTGCCTCCCAAGTGCTGGGATTAAAGACATGCGCCACCACCCCCCGGCTAGAGTTAGGGTCTCGCTGTAGCCCAGGCTGACCTGGAATTCACTATGTAGTCTCAAGCTGGCCTCGAACTCAGGACAGTCCTCCTACCCCTGCCTCCCAAGTACTGGGATCAAGGCATTTGCCACCATGTCTGGTAGTATTTCTTTCTTCAAAATTTATTTATTTATTTATTTATTTATTATTTTTGTTTGTTTGTTTTTTGAGGTAGGGTTTCACTCTAGTTCAGGCTGACCTGGAACTCACTATGCAGTCTCAGGGTGGCCTCGAACTCATGGCAATCCTTCTACCTCTGCTTCCCGAGTTCTGGGATTAAAGGTGTGTGCCACCACGCTCGGCTCAAAATTTATTTTTTATATGACTTAATTTTTTTTGAGAGAGAGAATGAATATGGATACACCAGAGCCTCTTGCCACTGCAAATGAATTCAAAACATGCATCACTTTGTACACCTGGACTTACCTGGGTTCTGGGGAATGGAACCCAGGCCAGAGGGCTTTGGTAGCAAGTGCCTTGAACTGCTGAGGCATCTCCCCAACCCAAGAGATGAGGTATTCTTATTGTTGGCTGTGTGTGCACAAATACGTGTGTGCACGTGCTCACACACACATGTACATGCTTGAGAAATCCCTCATGGTAGAGCAAGAAAGACTATGTGCCAGTCAATTCATTTCAATTTGTACTTACTTCAGTCAGTCAGCAAGTATTTTCATGAACTTGTTTCATGTATCTGCCAGTCCTTTTGTCTTCCATCCATCCACCCATCATCTAACCATCCATCCATCCCCCATCCACCCATCCATCCATCCATCCCCCCGCCTACCCACCCATCCATCGATCCATCTATCCCCCCACCCACCCATCCATCTACCCATCCCTCCATCTGTAGCAGTTCATTGCTGGGTAAAACTCCCAGCCAGAAGCAGCTTATGAGAGGAAGGGGTTTACTTCAGGCTTTATGTTTCGAGGGGACGCTTCATCATGGCAGAGGACACTGGCTCACTCCATCATCCGTAGCAGAGAGAGAACGCAGCAAGCATAAGCTGGCTCTGCACACACAGTAGGCTCCCCAACCTCAAGGCCCGCCCCCAGCGATACACCTCCTATAACAAGGCACCGCCTCCCAAAGGCTCCATCTGCTGGAGCCTAAGTAGGAAACTAAATCAAGTAGGAGCCAGGGGCCAGAGAGATGGCTCAGCAGTTAAGGTGCTTGCCTGCAAAAACTAAGGACCTGGGTTCAATTCCCCAGGACCCATGTAAAGCCAGATGCACAAGGTGGCGTATGCATTTGGAGTTTGTTTGCAGTGGCTGGAGGCCCTGGCGCACCCATTCTTTCTCTCTTTCTGCCTCTTTTTCTCCCATAAATACACAGATAAATAAATAAAATCCTTTTTTTAAAAGACTTGAGCCACCTGGGTGTGGTAATGCACACCTTTAACCCCAGCACTCAGGAGGTTTGAGGCAGAGGGATTGCTGTGACTCCCTGCCTGAGATTATAGAGTGAGACCCAACCTCAAAAAAATGACAACAACAAAAATAAAATACCTGAGTCTATGGGGAACATTTACATTCAAACCATCATACCTCATTATACAAAAAAAAAAAAAATTACAGAGCTGAGCTAAAGAGATGGCTCAGCGATTAAAGATGCTTGCTTACAAAGCCTGATGTCCCGGGTTCAATTCCCTGCTAGTCGTGTAAAAGCCAAAGGCAGATGCACAAAGTGAAACATGAGTGTGAAATTTCACCTGGCTCGCTCGTACTCTGGCCTCTCTCTCCCAAGCAAATTCATAAATAAACATATTTAAAAAACAATAAAGCAAGGCAAATCGAAGGGCCGTGTTGGGTTGAATGCTTATATAGTTGAATGGAATATTTTCCCCATATAAACATTTTTTTTTCCTTTGGAAATTTTATTATCCTCATGAACAAAAGAGCTAAGTATATTTGTTTTGATCTATATTTTCCCTCTCCAGGCTGATTTAGACCCTCAGCGACCACCAAAGCCGGAAGTGACGGTCACTAGCCCTGAAGAAAATGACGACACTGAACAGAACAAGGACAGTGCCGTGGTGGCCTAAAGGACACTAAAACAATACAAGAAATGTCCGAAAAAGGAAAGGGTGTTAGTACTTAATAACAAGCACTCAGTCTCTGCTAAGCGCAGCGCCACGGCCAGCGTGGTGGGATGCGACCTGTTGAATTTTACACACGGGCCTCAGGGAGGATGAGGCCACTTTTAACCACAGGGGGGAATGGCTCACTTTGTGTCACATGATTTTAGAAGTCCCGTAGAGGAATTAAATAAGAGACACGGAGGAGAATTCGCAGGAAAATTCGCGCTGGAAGACAGTCCGCTACTCGCGTTTGTAAAGGATAGGATGAGAACAGACTCCTGCCGTACCCCTTACGGGCTCTATTACAGTCCTCGAGCCGAGGTTACTAGACATGAGCGTGTCCTGAAGCGTGTGTGTAAGAAGTCACAGAGCCTGCGAGAGCTGTGACCGGAAAGCCGTGTGCGATTTTCTTAAAGAAATAAACTCCCGACCGAGCCAGTGCCAGCACAGCTTCGGAAGTGATTTTGGAGGTGGCCACAGATAGAACTGTTTCTGCAGCCTGCCGGTACCCCTTCCTTCCTCCTCAGCCAAAGCCCGCCTGGAGTGAGCTGAAGGAAGGAGGCAGGGTGTTCACCTCGGCAGCATGAGACACTCGTTCAGGTGGCTGCCGCAGTCACACGTGCAGCTTGCTGGTGGCGGTCCCCTCCCTCAGGCAGGAGTCGGGAACGCCCGCTCTGTGACTGAGCCTGGCCTGGCACACAGTGTGCCCTGGACGCCCCGTGCATTGCCCTGGTCTAATCTAGTCAGAACCGCTTTTCCGCCCCACTCATAGCAATGCATTGCAAAACTCAATATTGATTAAGATTGAATTCTTCTCAGGTTTCTTTTTTTTTTAAACAAAAAATCCCCAAGAAAATGTAACAGGAAGGAAAAAAGGTAGACCATAAAGAGTTTATTCCTGCCAGTTTCTTTGCTTTTTTTTTTTGCTTTATTTCTATAAGAGTTGCCATGTGATGTTTTGTTACGGGAGATATCAGAAAATATACTTCTTTTTCCTAGTTAAATGTATCCTTTCAAGCAGATTCTTTTCTGTAAATTTAGACTCTTTCTGATGGAAATTGGTGAAAAGATGCTGTACTTCCTGACACAATCTGTGGACTGACTAAATCAACATGCTTTTTCACGGCTTGGTGGTTAGCGGGAAACGATGCCGCTTATCTCTAAATAGGGCAATCATATATTTTTCTCACATTAAAGAATATGTTTTTAATTATTTAGAAGTTGTAAGTTGGAACTTTTAACTACTAGTGTTTTTGTCAGATTCATCATATATCAGAAGTTTAAAAGATTCTTTAGCCCTTCCAGGCTTCATCACTGGCCATTTGGAATCAAAATAGTTGTTCTATATTCTAAGAGAATATAGAAAATGGATGCATCTCCCCTCAAGGCTATTCTAGCTTTTCCGTAAACAGGAAGTAGGAACAGATTATCATGTGGCAGCGTTTGCGATTGTGGCCCAAGGCATGCTACTTTGGAGGGCGACTTCTAAATGGGACACAGTGTGACACAAGGCCTGCCGTTCTGAAGGGTGAATTTCAAGTGGGACACGTGTGCCACCGGGCATGGCAAGCCGGAGGGGGAGTGATAAACAGGACACCGTGTACCCTTGCTTCCGTGTGCTGCCCGGCTTTTGACAAACGGGAGCACTTTGTACTGCTGACGGCCATCTTTTGTTGTTAGGGCAACAGAGCAATGGGCCTTCTGATGTTGGGTCTGGGGTTAATGATTTTAAATACCGTAAAAATATAAGGTTGAATACAAGACAGTTTAACAAAGTCTCCAAGTGTTTCTTTCTCTTCCCCTTCAGTGAAGATGAAACGGGAATTTGGGGGTTTCTTGCCAATACACCAATATGCCAATGCACCCATAAATTTAGGGCACCCCAGACTGTTGTCTTAGGAATTTGAAGAATTAAAATCCATAGACCAGAGAGTAAGGTTTCGTGAGACTTTACTAGATTAAGAGAAGGAAAGAGAAGAAAGTGCAGAGAGCTCCTGCTGGGCTGAGATGAAGGAAGGCCAACAGAGCTTATCCCCTGGTCATGGTCTGTTTATGACCTGACTGTGGTGGGCCAGAGTGAGGGCTGATTGGTCTGGACTAGGGGTTCGCTCAAGGAGAGGCCGGCCAAATTCTGGGGCTGAGCCTAAGCAACCACAATGTCAGGATTAGATTTAAATTCCAGGAAAGGGGGACCTCCCTCCCAGGAGCCACTCAGGTTTGTGGAAAAACAGATCTAGGGAACTCCTTTAGGCAAGAGATAAGGAGAAGCCAGCTTCCCTTCGGACTTCTAGCAAAGCCCAAAGTCATTCCTGCATTTTACTTTCAGGGACCCAGTCACCCTAACTGCCTCTAAGAGTTTGTCTCTTTAATAAAATGTTTATTTCTTTGTTTCCTTTTCTTCATTACCCTATGAAGTTTAGCCTCATTAGCCATTTGAATGAAGCACAACTTTGACATTTTACTTGAAAAATAAACTTTTTTTTTTTCAAGGTAGAGTCTCAGTCTGGCCCAGGCTGACCTGGAATTCACTTTGTAGTCTCAGGCTGGCCTTGAACTCACAGCGATCCTTATATCCTTTGCCCTCCAAGTGTTGGGATTAAAGGCGTGCATCATCACGCCCAGCTCTAAACTTTTATATTTTATTTTTATTTATTTATTTGAGAGCAAGAAGAGAGAGACAGAAGCAAATAGAGAATGGGCACACCAGGGTATCCTGCCACTGCTAACAAACTCCAGATACATGCACACATTGCACATCTGGCTTTGTGTGGGCACTGGGGAATCGAACTTGAGCCATCAGGCTTTGCAAGCAAGCACCTCTAACTGCTGAGCCATCTCTCTAGCCATAAACTTTGACATTTTAAGTATACTTCAAGAAAGTTATAAGGCATAATAACAGGCAAACATTTAAAAATGGAAACATAGATAAACAAGAAAAAGAAAAAATGGAAACATAGTCTTTTCTTGTGTGTACACCTTTTAATATGTATTTAATATCAATTTAATATATATTTATTTAATATTTAGTTAATAATAATAATTTAATATTAAGATTATTTAATATCTATTGTCAAGACAACCATAAGGGAGTGAATACTAACTTGCAATATTAAAATAGGCTGCAAATATATATTTAAGACAAATGAAATGTATCATCTAACCAAACAAGAGCTCATCCATAGGGAATTACAATTACAGATGTCACTCGGTAAAAATGCCTTTTAGAAGTGGCTGTGTCCTCTAGAAATTGGTGTGTCTATGGTAGGCTAGTTCCACAAGTGAGACAGATTTGGGGCACGTATGGAGAGGAGGAAAGCTCGTGGTTAAAGGTCAAGCTCCATTTTACAGAGAAGGGGCACCATGAAAAAAAAAAAAAAGTCTGTTCCTTTCATGTAAGGTCCAGTCACAGCCCTGAAACTGACTTGATAAGCATATTGGTTTCCAAAACACATATAAAGAATGTGTTTGTTGGTGAAATTGGAATATGAGGAGTGTGGTAGTTTGAATGTAGGTTCCCCCACAGACTCAGGTTTTTTTTTTTTTAATTTTTAGTCCTTTTAAATGATTATTATTAACAACGTATTTTGCATGGATACATCATGTGTTGGGACCCTCTTTTCCTTTGTCTCTGCCTCCCATTCCGTTGGGAACGCTCTCACTGGGGTTGCAGGTTTTCCCCATGAAGTTGTGGTTTATGCATTGTGGGAGCAGCAGTCAGTTATTTTGGGGGAGTGGGAGGCAATACCTCTGGGTATGATGTCTCAACCTATGGCTCTTAAAATCTTTCTGCCCCCTCTTCCACAAAATTCCCTGAGTCGTGGTGGGTGACTTTTAAGTCTACTTCAGTGGTGAGCTCTCGGGAGCCCCAGGATCTCTGCTTTGGTGGGTGTCGAGTGTCCTCAGGGTCTGTCTCCTTCACCCTGGAGCTGATTATCAGGTTCAGCATGGAAGCAGCGCTCTTGCTCGTCTCCCCAATTCCTCTGTGGACTCAGCTGTGGCTTGGCTGAAGTGCTAGGGGTGGTTTATCTCCTCCGGTCGCAAGACCTTCCGAAAAAAGAACAGATCCTCTTTGCGCCCCCTCCAGCCTCAGGTGTTTAGTTTGTAACCCGGACCTCCAGCTGCCTGGCTAGAGGGAGTGTCACCGGGGGTGGGTCCATCTCTAAGGTGTGTCTGGGGCCGATCTGATTTCCAGCCCAGAAGCATGCAGAGCAGTCTGAGCTCTGCCTGGGTCCCTGCTGCTTTCTGGTGTGTCGGCTGGCTGGGGACAGTCTCTCTCTGCCCGGATGTATGGATCGAGCATCTTCCGCCACTGATGGAGCGCCCCCTGGATCTGTGAGCTCGAAATGAACCCTCCCTCCCATCGCCTGTGCCTGGTTTGGATGTCCATCCCAGCAGCGTGGAGCTGTCTACAACAAGGAGTTTTTCAGAGCAATTAAGATTTTTGACTAAGGGCTGGAGAGATAGCTTAGTAGTCGAGGCGCTTGCCTGCAAAGCCAATGAACTCAGGTTCAACTTCCCAGGACCCACGTAAGCCAGATGTGCAAGGCGGTGCATACATCTGGGGTTCCTTTGCAGGAGCCAAAGGACCTGGCACACCATTCTCTCTCTATCTCTCATCTGTCTTTTTCTCTCCCCCTCAAACAAATAAATAAAAATAAAGAAAAATTTAAAATAATTAAAAAAAGATAGATAGCGGCGAGTGCCCCTCAACTTCTTGTTGTAAAATATGATACTGCCAGGCGTGGTGGCGCACACCTTTAATCCCAGTACTTGGGAGGCAGAGGTAGGAGGATCACTGTGAGTTCGAGGCCACCCTGAGACTATGTAGTGAATTCCAGGTCAGCCTGGGCTAGAGTGAGACCCTATCTCAAAACACCCCCCCCAAAAAAAAATCCAATGCTGTTACCTTGCTGGAACCTTCTACACATTGCATTTTTCTGCCATATGATGATGTTATTTACGACTTTTTTCTTATGTCTATTTGTTACTATTAGCTTGTCAGGCCTGGGAAGAACATGGGATGATCTGCCTCCTGTTTGTTCATTCTTGCCCTGGTGTCTAAGGACAAACATCTGTATGTGTGTAGAGGCAGCCGTGTGTGTGTGAATTCACAGGTGTGGAGCCACCCTGATAGGTGTCCTTGCCCTCCTCCAGGTGCAGCCAAGATCCAACACCCTCAGATGAGCTGCCTTAACACAGAAGAAGTTCATCCACTTACAAAAGAGTTCATGTATTTAAGATGGTGGCTGAAAGGACCCAGGTTCGATTCCCCAGGACCCACAGTAAGCCAGATGCACAAGGGGACGCATGCATCTGGAGTTCGTTTGCAGTGGCTGGAGGCCCTGAAGTACCCATTCTCTTCCTCTCTCTCTCTTTCTCTCTCTCCCCCTCTTTCTCACTCTCTCAAATATAAAATAAAACGGTGGCTGTGCCTGGCTGTGGTGTCTCATGCCTAGTACCCCCCGCACTTGGGAGGTGCAGGTAGGAGGATCAGGAGTTTAAGGTTGGCCTCGGCTACAAAGCAAGTTCGGGGCCAGCTTGGCTACACGAGACCCTGTCTCAAAAAACCAACCAAACAACCAAAACCCAAAACTTAAAATGGTGACTGCAAAACAGAAAGACTTGTTTGTCTTGTTAACCACTTCTAAAGAATTAGCTCTACACTTTCTTTCTTTCTTTTTTTTTTGCCCTCAACTGAGTAGCAAAAGCAAGCTTGAAAGGTAGATTGATAGCTAAAGAGAAGACATCTGAACTGTTGTCAACACAAACAGACACTAAGGATATATATCAAACACTCACACAGAAGTACTCACTTTAAAACGTTAAGAAGAGCCGGGCGTGGTAGTGCATGCCTTTAATCCCAGCACTCCGGAGGCAGAGGTAGGAGGATAGCCACAGGTTTGAGGCCAGTCTGGCACTACAGAGCAAGTGCCAGCTCAGCCTGGACTAGAGTGAGACCCTGCCTCAAAAGCAACACAAGAGAAAGCATTACAAAGGGCTCCTTAGGCACAGTGCTATTGATAGAATAGCCTCTTGTGAGGGATGGAAGCAGTGTCTAATAATGTAACAGGGACTATTAAATGATACTTGGGGTTGGAGAGATGGCTTAGTGGTTAAGGAGCTTGCCTGCAAAGCCAAAGGACCCAGGTTCAATTCCCCAGGACCCACATAAGCCAGATGCATAAGGTGGCGCATGTGTCTGGGGTTTATTTGCAGTGGCTAGAGGCCCTGGTGCCCATTTTCTCTCTCTCTTCCTATCTGCCTCTTTATCCCTCTCAAATAAATAAATAAAAAATTTAAAAATATACCTGGGTTGGAGAGATGGCTCAGCAGTTAAAGTACTTGCCTGTGAAGCCTAAGAATTCGTGTTTGAATCTCCAGGTCCCATGTAAGCCAGACACACAGTGACATAAGCGCACAACGTTGCACATGCACACAAGGGGGCGCATGCTTGTGGAGCTCGTTTGCAGCGGCTGAAGGCCCTGGCATGCCCATTCTCTCTATCTGCCTCGTTATCTCTCTCAAGTAAATAAATAAAAAAAATTTTTTTAAAGATACTTGGTTCGAGGCCACCCTGAGACTACATAGTGAATTCCAGTTCAGCCGGGACTAGTGTCAAACCCTACCTCGCAAGACAAAAATAATCAAAAAAAGATACTTGGGTTGGAGAGATGGCTCAGAGGTTAAGGCACTTGCCTGTGAAGCCTAAGAACTCATGTTTGAATCCCCAGGTCCCACATAAGCCAGATGCACAGTGATAAAAGCACGCAATGTTGCACATGTGCACAAGGGGGCGCGCACTTCTGGAGTTTGTTTGCAGAGGCTGAAGGCCTGGGTGCGCCCATTCTCTCTCTCTCTCTCTCTCTGCCTCTTTCTCTCTTTCAAATAAAATTTTAAAAAATGATACTTATCATTATTGCTTCCCTGAGACTAAGAAGCGATTTTTTTTTCCAAAAAAAAGTTACAAGCATTTTAATGCAAAGATTATTTCAAGAAAGGATGTTAAAATCTTTTTTTTTTTGTTTTTTTGGTTTTTCAAGATAGGATCTCACTCTAGCTCAGGCTGACCTGGAATTCGCTATGTAGTCTCAGGGTGGCCTCGAACTCACAGCGACCCTCCTACCTCTGCCTCCCCAGTGCTGGGATGAAAGGTGTGAGCCACTGCCTGGATCAGATTACAGTTCTTGTCATCAGCCTTTAAGTATCATATACTTCAGATAGAATATTTATTTTATTTCATACTAACAAAAGCACTCACAAAAGGTTCATTCCTCAGAGAGAGAGAAAGCAGAGAGAGAGAGAGAGAGAGAGAGAAAGTGAAGGACAGGGATTTGCTTGAGTGTGTCAAGATTCCTTTTGTACCCAGCACAAGTACATCCAAGGTTGAAGTACCACCCAGGCTCAGTGTAGAAACATATAAGCATTCTCGTGGGAACACAGTGTGATGTCCTTCTGCAATGGAACCTTCTTTTTTTTTTTTTTTTTTTTTTAAGGTTAGTCTGTTATTCTAAGGCATTGACCATGTGTAGTTCTTTGTTATTGGCTATAATCACTACAAAGGCAATAAGATTTCTGCTTTGGAAAACTGTCCCGGCATTCCGATGGGTCTGGTTTTTGCTCTTCTCCCACGAAATTGTATCTTTTGCCTCATGAAGTTGGAGTGGCAGATGGAGAAATGAAAGAGTGTCCATCCTTGCATGTTGAAGAGGAAAAGAAGTCTTGTTCGTGATGACTCATAACTTCCTGTGGGAGGGGAGGTAGGAGAGACTATGTTTTTTGGGTAGCAATAAAGCCTTTGTAAAATATAGAGGTGGGGGCTGGAGAGATGGCTTAGCGGTGAAGGCACTTGCCTGTGAAGCCTAAGGAGGCAGGTTCGATTCCCCACTATCCATGTAAGCCAGCTGCACAAGATAGTGCATGTGTCTAGAGTTTGTTTGCAGTGGCTAGAGACCCTGGTACACTCATTTCTCTCTCTCTCTCTCTCATCTGCCTCTTTTTCTCTCAAATAAAATAAATAATTAAATTTTTGAATAAACAAATCTGGAGGGACTTTCATCAACTTAAGAATGGGACCGAACGAGGCAGCCCAAGCCAGACAGCGCAACAGTGTCTCAGCAACTGTCACAGGTATGGGGATGGGCGTGGTAACGGTGGATGTAGGAGTTTGGAGAAAGCCTATGGTATTAGGGCTCTAGGGGAACAGCACTGATAGAATGAATTGGCATTAAAAGGGGATTTGTTGGATTACTTTATGGCACTCTTGAGAATCAAGGAACTCGGTCTCTGCTCAGTCCACGTGGCTGGATGCCTCAGCAGTCCCAGTCCAGGCACTGCAGGCCTGGAGGCCTCCTGGGGAGCCGCTGCTCTTCGGTCCACGCCGGAAGGCTGAGGAAACTCGGGTCTGATCAGGAAGGACAGCGGGCAGGAGAGGTGCTCGGGCGAGTGAAGGCGCTCACCAGCAAGCGCTCAGGCCGCCAGGGGGGAGGAAGGGCCCGCGTCCTCTCAGACCTTCCCTACATGAAGCTCACCTCCAGGAGGACCACCGCTCTGGGAGGGGGCTCACTCCGGAGGAAGGGCCTCCCTCCTTCAGTCAGTCCTTTCTGGAAGCACCTCAGAGACCCAACCAAGAGGAATGTCTGTGGATTCCTGATGTGACCAAGTGGACAACAGAACTTAACAACCATACCTATTTTGTTGGCTTTTATGTCTTTCTTGTCTTGAATCGTTAATGTGCACAATAGTGGTGGAGATTATGCCTGCAATAAGTAGGCCAAGTGAATCTCAGCGTTCCTACAGCGTTTGTTAGGTGCAGAATGTCTTCTGTAAGTAAAATGTGTGCTTTGCTCACGAGATGGGCATGCAGGCACTCCGAGAGGCACACGTGCCTCTGAGTAAATACACTGCCATTTTGTGTCATTAACTCGTTTGGACAGTTTATCGTTTATGTTGTGTTGCTGATATTTCGTGTAGCAATCCTTTCGTGGCATTTCCTGTGAACACAACAGAAGCACTTTGATACATAGAAATCCAGCCTTTAAAAGGTACTTATGTATATAGCATAAATATTAAACGCCATTATGTGAAATTCCTTATAGTTTCATATACATGTTGTTTATTGGATCAAAACATTCAGGTAAGGCTGGACAGAAGGCTCAGTGGCTAAAAGTGCTTGTTTGCAAAGCCTGACGGCTCGGATTTGATTCCCTAGCACCCACATCAAGCCAGGCACACTAAGGGGCCCATGCATCTGGAGTTCATTGGCAGTGGCTAGAGGCCCTGGTGCACCCATTCTCTCTCCTCTCTATCTCTCTGCTTGCAAGTAAGTAAACAGAAATATAAAATGAAGCATTAAGAAAACCCTTTTCCTGAACACCGGCACTGTTTCCTTTTCTGTCGCGTTCTCTCTCTGTTCGTATCGCTAATATTCCCCTCTGCTCCTGCGTCTTCTCTTTCAGCCAAATGCCTCACTAATTAGATTCTGGCTTCTTTCATTTCTAGCATATGCTTTTTAGGCTTTTAATTTTTCAGCATGTTTCACACTAGCTACAACAACAAACTTTGATATAAAATATTTGACTGTAGACAGTTTTGTGTGTGTGTGTGTGTGTGTGATTTTTCCCCCCTATTTCTTCTTGGATACATAGGTTCATAGTGAGCCACGGGATGTGCTGCCCCTCCCAGGATGCATTTTGATTGGCTGGTTCTCCACCCACTAACCGATGACAGTGCTGGCTGTTCAGACACTTGCCCTCAGTCAGATGGACACTATCATGACCAGGATGGTCTAGTTTTGGATTACTGGCTTGCAGCCAAGGGCTGAGTGCCATATGAGGCAAAGATGTCAGCTCCTCGCCTCCCAGTGGAACTGACTCTGAAGCGGTTTCCAGCCCAGAGCTCCTGTACGCTCAGGCTGAATCTTTTTCAGTAGGGTCACTCATGCCCTGGCTTAGCCTTGCCTACTGGCCTCTCCTTCTCCTGTGCCCCCTCTGGAGGCTGAAATGAATCTGCTTTTGTTTGCTTGTTTTTGTTGGAGTGGAGATTGAACCAGGATGTATTAGGCAAGTTCTTTTCCACTGAGCTACATCTCCAACCAACCCCTTCACTTCTTTCTTGATGCCTGTCATTGATTAAAAAAAATATTCGGGGGCTGGAGAGATGGCTTAGTGGTTAAGGCATTTGCCTGGGAAACCAAAGGACCCAGGTTCAATTCCCCAGGACCCATGTAAGCCATATACATAAGGTGGCGCATGTGTTTGGAGTTCATTTACAGTGGCTGAAAGCCCCGGCATCCCCATTCTCTCCCGTGCTCTCTCTCTCTCTACCTCTCTCCCCATAAATAAAATAAAAGAAAAGAAAATAAAAATAAATATTCAGGCTGGAGTGATAGTTTGCCTGTGAAGCCTAAGGACCCATGTTCAATTTCTCTGTAGATCCCACCTAAGCCAGATGCACAAAGGTGAGGCAAACACAAGGTCATACATGCCCACTAGGTGGCACATGCTTCTGGAGTTCAATTCAGTGGCTGAGGCCCTGGTGTGCCAATTCTCTCTCTCTGTCTCTCTCTAAAAAAATTTTTTTTTTAATTTTAAAAAGTGAGAGTAGTACTAATCCACAGGCATAAATATTTAGGGCAATTTAATGGGCACAACAAATTCATCTAGCCAAAAAACATGAGTATCTTTGCTTCTAGGACCTAGGGCCATAGCTGTTAACTAGGATTTTAGTACCAGACATGAATTCCTGCCTGTGGAGCAGGCCTCGATACCAATCCAAGCAGTTGGTTACCCCCATAAAGGTCATGCCACTATTGCACTGGTGGGCACACCTTGTCTGACTGGGAGGTTGTGTGGGTCTCAGGGACCACTCCTGGGTAAGACTCTTGACTTTTCTCCCATAGCAATTATTAGGCACTACATTTTAATGCTTCTGATCTAACAAGAAAACAAAGAATAGAACCCAAAAATAAAAAAGTGGATTTTATCTGTTTATTTGCAAGAAGAGAGAGAGTGAGAGAAAGAGAAAAAGAGGATGGGTGGGCCAGGTAGTCTTGCTACTGCAAACTCCAGATGCATGTGCCACCTTGTGCATCTAGCTTTATGTGGGTACTGGGGAATTGAACTCCGGGGGCCATCAGACTTTGCAAAAAAGCACCTCTAACTGCTGAGCCATCTCTCCAGCCCCAGAATGTGAATTTTTTTTTTAAACTCCCGCTCTAGGTTAAAGCACATCTTGCAGAGCAGTAGTGAGAGAATAATCAGTAATTTCTGCTCTCTTCAGGCAGCCTCCTCAGAGGAGATTAAGCATTTCAACTTGAATGAAGCGTTGCGATGAAGCAGGTGAGGCTGTAGTTTAGAAATGGCGGGCTGGAGGGATGGCTTAGCGGTTAAGGCATTTGCCTGCAAAGCCAAAGGACCCAGGTTCGATTCCCCAGGACCCACATTAGTCAGATGCACAAGGGGGCACACGTGTCTGGAGTTTGTTTGCAGTGGCTGGAGGCCCTGGCACGCCCATTCTCCCTCTCTCCCTCTCTCCGCACCTCTTTCTCTGTCAAACTAAGTAAATAAATATAAATATAAACAAATAGAAATGGAAGCAATACTGTGGGCCAAGTGGGAGCAAGAAAAGGGGGCTGAGGTTCAAGTCCATGAACTCTGATGTTGGTCTGTAGAAAGCAAAGCAGGCTGCTCAAAGCCACGGCTCCTCCTTGGAGACAGGTCACCCTGCCAACCTGGTCAGCACCGTCCACAGAAGGAGGAAACTGAACGTGCTGTGAACCCCGCGCGACCCCCCTATTGCACATGGCCATCCTGCATGACACCAAAAGCAGGTGGGTCTAAGTTAACCCCACACTCGATGATGTCGATGTGGCAACAGGAAGATCTGGTGATGAAGAGATACTAGTCTTGGAAATGGGGGGGAAAAAATCAGAGTCTATTTTAGGTCTTCTCTGGGGTAAGCAGCTGGCTGGAGATTACTATCATTCTGAAAAAATAATAAATCGTTCTCACTGAACGGACGTGGAAAGAGGTTAAACATCACTGTTTAGCATTAATTAAACTTGATGTTGAAAAGGTCAGTGCCCTGTCTGGTAGGTTCCAAATCACTTCACACTTTGCCAGCTAGGGGTGACCGCAGAGGTGAAAGTAAGTGGTCACACGGGCAGATGGGAGCCACCCGCCGCCAGCAGGGCCACAGATAGGTGCATTTAAACAGGCCAGCACCGTACACTAGTTCTCCCCTATTTTCTTTTGTTATTTTATTTATTTGAGAGTGACAGACAGAGAGAGAAAGAGGCAGAGATAGAGAGAGAGAATGGGCGTGCCCAGGGCCTCCAGCCACTGCAAACGAACTCCACACGCGTGCGCCCCCTTGTGCATCTGGCTAACATGGGTCCTGGGGAATCGAGCCTCGAACACGGGGTCCTTAGGCTTCACAGGCAAGCGCCTAACTGCTAAGCCATCTCTCCAGCCCTCTCCCCTATTTTTTGTTCTCTGTAAACTTGCAGAGCCCGCTGACAGACAGCAAGCGTTTCATCCGGGAAATTCTCACTAGAGACAATGCATTCCTCCTCATTCTTCCTTGAAGAACACGTGCACACGAAGAGAAGTCTTTCGGCCACACTGCTTGGGCTTCCGTGCTGCTCCGATCAGTTTCTGGCTGTCTGAACTTGAGGAGATTACTTGGGGAAAAGTATCTGTAAAACAAAGGCAACAGTAGCAGTTGCTCTTAGAGTTTTTTCCAAACAGGGTCTTGCTGTGTAGCCGAGGTTGACCTTGAACTAATTCACTAACCTCCTGCTTCTCTCTCTCTCCCTCTCTTTGGTTTTTTCGAGGTAGGGTCTCACTCTAGGCTGGCCTGGAATTCACTATGTAGTCTCAGGCCAGCCTTGAACTTGCGGTGATCCTCCCACCTCCGGAGTGCTGGGACTAACGGCGTGCGCCACCACGCCCGGCTCTGCTTCAGTTTCTTCAATGCTAAGATGACAGGCACGTGCCCCCCAGTGCCCAGCAACTCAAGGATAAATTATGCTAGATACAAAATGCATAATGGATTTTGTCACATTCTCTGGCAATGAGAAAATTCTCCATATGTCTTTTCTATTTTGATTATTTTCTCTGCATTATCCTGTATCTGAGATCCAGCTCTTTTTGTCATACTCAGAGACATGAGCTACCAAAAAAAAAAAAAAAAATTTTTTTAAATCACGATTATAGATGCTCCCCATTTTTTTTCTTTTCTAAACCAAATAGAAAAATGTCCCAGAGGCAAAATACAGGCATGACATTCGTCAGAGGTCACATGGTTAGAAAAGCCCAACATTTCCTACCGTCATTTTACAATTCTCAGAAGGCAAAGACAGCCACCGGGGACACAATTGCTCTGGGCTTGATTCTGAAGCCTTGCGTGAGGTTGAGTCGGAACCTGGAGCCCGGAGCAGACGCAGATTAAGGGTTGGGACACAGATACCACCTCCCCTCTGTCACCCGTGTTCACTTGTGGCTCCCTGATGGCTGCCCCTTGCGTCCTTCGGTTTTTCTCTGCGATTCTGGCCTGTCCTTGGCCTTTTGTAGAAAATCTCCCCTCGGTCCTCAGGGAGCGACCCTGGTTCCCACCTCTAGGGGGCGCGTTTGGCACTGGCGTCACAGTCCAGGCGGCTGGTGGAGCGTCCTGTGGTCCCAGGATGCTCCTGCAGGGCTGGGGCTCCGGGGGATCCGCACAAGACGCGGTCTTGTGTCTCCCTCCCCAGCTCCTGTGCACAAAACAAACCAAACCCTCAAAGCCAGTTCCCATTAAGCTAGGATGGCTAGGTCAAGTCCCCTCGCAGTTCAATGCCCAGGCTAAACATCACCTCCTCTGAGGCCTTTCCCCAGCCTTAAGCAACAATGCGTCCTTCAAGGTGTGCCTAAGGTGTGCGTGGCAGGAGCACGTGACAGCTGCTCGCCTTGCAGATCCACAGTCAGGAAGGAGAGAGCCGCGAATGAACGCTTCTGCTCAGCTCGCTTTCTCCTTCGCATTTTGTCTGGCGCTCTAGCTCACGGAAGGTTGCCACTCACATCAGAGATGTGACCCGCAGGTGATTTTCTAGACTCAGTTAAATCGACAATTGAGATTAGCCATCACTCACTTCCTGTTTGAAATTCTCCCAGTGACTTCTACCATTACTGTCAATCATAGCCTTATTATTTATTGGTTTGTTAACTGAGGTATTGATTGACTTCCTACAATGAGAGTTGAGAGTTTAATTTACTTCCCTACATTTGTCTTTTTTGTTTGTTTGTTTTTGAGGCAAGCCTAACAGACTGGTCTTTTTTTTATGCGGGAGAGAGGGGGGGTTCGGGGATTGTCACACCAGGACCTCCAGCCACTGTAATCAAACTCCAGATGCATGCGCCACCTAATGTGCATGTGTGACCTTGCACATTTGCATCACCTTGTGTGTCTGGCTTATGTTGGATCTGGAGAGTTGAACATGAGGCTTGGCAGGCAAGTACCTTAAACACTCAGCCATCTCTCCAGCCCCCTACATCTATTTTTTTTAAAGATTTATTTATTTGAGAAAGAGGCAGAAAAAGGAGATACGGGCATGCACTCCTGGCACTGCAA
Organism: Dipus sagitta; assembly: GCA_036346955.1. NCBI lineage: Eukaryota > Metazoa > Chordata > Mammalia > Rodentia > Dipodidae > Dipus > Dipus sagitta. The sequence goes on from CM070782.1 coordinate 3,372,964, forward strand.
ATGAACTCCAGACACATGCACCACTTTGTGCATCTGGCTTTACATGGGTACTGGGGATTCGAACCCCAGTCCTTAGGCTTTGCAGACAAGTGCCTTAATCACTGGGCCACTCTTAACCACTCTCCAGCCCAAGGCTTGTATTACTTTTTAGTGCCTTAAAAATATTTAATTAATTTATTTATTTGAGGGAAAGAAAGACATAGGGAGGGAGGGAGGGAGCAAGAGAGAGAGAGCAGGAGAATGGCCTCTAGCCACTACAAAAAAAAACCCTCCAGATGCATGCACCACCTGTGCATCTGGCTTACGTGGGTCCTGGGGAATCAAACCAAGGTCCTTTGGCTTTGCAGGCAAGTGCTTTAGCCACTAAGCTATCTCTCCAGCCCTTTACTGCCTTTTTACTGCTTCACAGAGTGTGTTTGTCTTCATCTTTTCTCTCCTCTAGTTTTCATTTGTTCCAATGAGAGTTCTGGTAGTTTAAATGTGCTAGTTTAAATGTATGGCCCCATAGACTCGGGTGTTTATTCAAATTGAGCTTGAGACGTGAGCCCTTAGTAGGCAGATCCCTGCTTGGGGGGCGGGGAAGGTATGTCGCTGCGGACAGATTCTAGAGTCCAGCCCTAAAGCGTGTTTGCTGGGGGGGATCTTCATTGCAGCCCAAAGGTGTGGAGAGAGCAGTTTTGAGCCCAGGCAGTTCGCGCTTGCTGGTGTTGGTGTTTTCTGGCTGCAGTGGTGTCTCTGTGCTTGGGTCTGTGGAAGGAAGCAGCTCCTTCCTCCACTGATGGAGCTCCCCTGGATCTGTAAGCCGAAATAAACCCCTTCCTCCCACAAGCTGTGTCTGGTTGGGCATTTGTCCCAGCAACGTGAAGCTGACTGTGACAAGGATGTTTTACTTTCTAGGAAATACTTGCCATATTTTTCTTTTAGTAATTCGTTGACCTCCTTGTTGTTCTTTTTCTCCCCCCACCACCCCCTTGATGTTCTTTTGATGGCATTCTATTTTTATCTCATTCATATAATTTCTTCCTGTGGGATAATTAGATTTGTTCCGTTCTCCTGTGATTTCTGCAGTCTTTGTTTCCTGGGGAGCTTATTATTGCCTCTCTCTGTCTCTCCCAGGATGCTGGCTTTCTTCAGAGGTCTGAGGACACTGCTGTCACTTTCTTACTTGAAGACGAGACAGTGTCAGCTCAGCTCTGGGCCAGCAGGCCCAGGTCTTCGGGTTTCTCTTACTGGGATGGGGAAGGGTGAGTGAGAACCTGTGCGTGCGGTAGAGGATGCTGCGTTTCGATACGGCAGTGGCCAGCTAACCAGGAGCCCGGCCGCCCCTTCCCCTGCGCTGTGTTGAGGCGAGCTTCAGTCCTAGCACCCACATCCATGCACACGCTCACCCTCGGTCCTTTCCAGAAGCATCTGTTCTGTTGCCTACATGCTTCTGGGGGTCCACAGAGCATCTGGCTTACGTAGCTGGCTGCATGTGCACAGATGTGGCGTCGGAACTTCCTTCCTGTGCTGTGGCACTCTGATCCTGCTTACGGTCTGGCAAGATGCTGGCAAGTGCCCACTCCAGCACCACCTGGGTGAGGCGGGCGAGGCAGGGTGTGCAGAATCATCCTTTCAGATACAGATGATAAGTAAGTAGACAGCTAGATGATAGATAATAATCCTGAAGGACTCAAACAGTTGATACCGAGGGAGGTAATTACACACCACCAATCTTCTTTTATAAATTGTAAAACTAGTTACCAATCCACTGAGCTCTGATCTCCTTGCTGCCTGCACTGGAGCAATAGGGTATCTCTGAAAGGATCCGTGGGTAGAAACGGGTTCCAGATCTTCTATTCCTGCTGATATAACTCTAGCATGCCTGGTTGTAAAGTGGCAAAACTCTAAGCAGGTTTTCATGCCTTCCTGCACACACTATGAAGCTGATGGACTCTCTCTCTCTCTCTTTTTTTTTTTTTTCAAGGTAGGGTCTCACTCTAGCCAAGGCTGACCTGGAATTCACAATGGAGTCTCAGGGTGGCCTCGAACTCACGGCGATCCTCCTACCTCTGCCTCCCGAGTGCTGGAATCAAAGGTGTGCGCCACCACGCCCAGCTTATCTATCTTTTAAAAAATGTTTTATTTATTTATTTGAGAGAGAGAAAGAGACAGATAGATAGAAAATAGAGAGAATGGGTGTGCCAGGGCCTCTAGCCACTGCAAAGGAACTCCAGATGCATGCACCATCTTGTGCATCTGGCTTTAGGTAGGTACTGGGGAATCAAACCCAGGTCGTTGGGCTTTGCAGGCAAGCATCTTAACCACTGAGCAATCTCTCCAGCCCCGTCTATCTTTGTTCTGTTTTGTTTTGTTTTTGTTTCTCCGTGGTAGGGTCTCACTCTAGCCCAGGCTGACCTGGAATTCACCCTGTAGTCTCAGGGTGGCCTCAAACTCACAGCAATCCTCCTACCTAGGCCTCCCAAGTACTGGGATTAAAGGTGTGCACATCATGCCTGGCCCCACCTATGTTTTTTTTTAAATTATTTATTTGTAAGAAGAGAAATGGGGGATAGGTATGCCAGGGCTCTTGCCACTGCAAATGAACTCCAGATGCATTTGCTATTTTGTGCATCTGGGTTTACATGGGCACTGGGGAATTAAACCCAGACCATCAGACTTTGTAAGCAAGCGCCTTTAAGCACTGAGCTATTGCTCCAGCTCCTATTTATCTATGTTTAGGCCTTAGTCTAGGAGTGGAGCTGATTTTAAATTGTTGATTTAATTTGTGTGTGCTGTGTGTGTGTGTGTGTGTGTGTGTGTGTGTGTGTGTGTGTGTGGCATATATATAATTTCCCTCTCTAGTCTCTCCCAGGAAGAATGTGGTACTAGAATATATATGTATGTTTTGTGTGTGTGTGTGTGTATAAAATCACATATTATGTTGTATTAAGGTTCGCTAGAGGAACAGAACGGATAGAATGAATTGTATTAAAAGGGAATTTAATGGATTAGCTTACAGCAGTCCAACAATAGCAGGTTGCAGGCCTGAGAGTCACGGAACCTGGTAGCTGCTCAGTCCATGAGGCTGGATGCCTCAGCCATCCCAATCTGGCACTGAAGGCCTGGAGGCTTCCTGGAGAGACGCTGCTCTTCAGTCCACACTGCTCTTCAGTCCACGCTGCTCTTCAGTCCACGCTGCTCTTCAGTTCACACTGGTCTTCAGTCCATGCTGCTCTTCAGTCCACACTGGTCTTCAGTCTACGCTGCTCTTCAGTCCATGCTGGTCTTCAGTCCACGCTGGTCTTCAGTCCATGCTTGGTCTTCAGTCCACGCTGGAAAGCAGCAAACAGCCAGGTGGGAGGAGGGGATACTGTCCTTCCCAGAGCTTCCTTAGATAAAGTCCCCCCTCCTAGAGAGGGGCCACCCACTCTGGGGGAGGGGCTCACCCTGGAGGAAGGATTCCTCTTTCAGTTAATCCTTCCTGGAAGCCACCTCAGAGACCCACTTATGAGGAACATTTGTGGATTCCTAAACAGATCAAGTTGACACAAACTTAACCATCACGTATGTATATGCACATATATGTATGTTCACGTGTACCAGAGTGGATGTGCACGTTCCACATGGCACACGTGGAGGTCAAAGGACAACCTCCAGTGTGGCGAGAGCTTTATCCACTGAGCCATCTACCTAGCCCACAAAGCTGCTCTATTAAAACTATTTTATTTTTATTTATTTATTTATTTGACAGAGAAAGAGGGGGAGAGAGAGAGAATGGGCGCACCAGGGCCGCCAGCCACTGCAAATGAACTCCAGATGCATGCGCCCCTTGTGCATGTGGCTAACATGGGTCCTGGGGAATTGAACCTGGGCCCTTTGGCTTTGCAGGTAAGCACTTTAACCACTAAGCCATCCCTCCAGCCCCAAGCTGATTTTTAACTACTGTTACTCATGTACACATACACAAAAGAAGATGAAAACTTGAGCGTCCCTACCAGACTCGTAGCGAAACTGCAATGATTGTGTCAGATGACCACATAATAGTCTCACTGATTTCACGGCTCATTAAGCTATGCACTCAGCACCCAAGAGGCCGATAGTCTAATTTAATGGAACAAACGAGTGTATCAACAAATCATTGTTGTAAAGAGACATGAAGTCTGAACCGGGGTGTCAGTGAGTGTGTGCATGTGTGTATGAGAAAGACAGAAAGACACCAGGGACAATGAGAGAGGAGACAGTGCTTCTAGAAATGGCAGAGCACATTGGCGGTCTGCTTGGATTTGAATTGTGCCTCTGCCACTGCATTTGATAGTTTATCATCACTGAGACCAAACACCCAACAAGAAGCACCTTAAAGGAGGAAGGATTTCTTTCTTTCTTTCTTTGTTTCTTTTCTTTTTTCTTTTTTTTTTTTTTCTTGAGGTAGGGTCTCACTCTAGCTCAGGCTGACCTGGAATTCACTCTGTACTCTCAGGGTGGCTTCAAACTCATGGTGATCCTCATACCTCTGCCTCCCGAGTGCTGGGATTAAAGGTATGCACCACCATGGCCAGCCTGGAAGGATTTCTTTTGGATCCCAGCTTGAGGAGATTCACAGCCCCTTGTGGGTGGGGAAGGAACGGGGTAAAGGATGCTGGCTGGAGTGTGAGGCAGTTAGTCACTTTGTGTCCACAGTCAGGAGGCAGAGCACAACAGGCACTTGGCGCAAAACCTGCCCCTAGCGATCCGCTTTCTCCAGCAAGGCTCCACCCCTTAAAGGTTCCACAACCTTCAAGCTCTACCAGCCAGGAACCAAGGGTTCAAACACATGGGCCTCTGGGAGATGGTTCACATTTAAACCACAACAGCCACATACAGGTTATTCCTGGTCGGATTGATTGGTCTCTCTTTGCTTGTTTCCTCCCCTATAAAGTGAGCATATGGAAACAGTCCTTGATGTCATGAAGTTGTTTTGTTTGTTTGTTTGGTTGGTTTTTCAAGATAGGGTCTCACTCTAGCCCAGTCTGACCTGCAATTCACTGTGTAGTCTCAGGGTGGCCTTGAACTCATGGCAATCCTCCTACCTCTGCCTCTCGAGTGCTGGAATTAAAGATGTGTGCCACCATGCCTGGCCAGACTGGCCTTTTTTATGAAGAGAGAGAGAGAGAGAGAAAGAATGGGCACGCCAGGGTCTTCAGCCACTATAATCGAACTCCAGATGCCTATGCCCCCTTGTGCACATATAAGACCTTGCGTACTTGTGTCACTGTGTGTCTGGCTTACATGGGACCTGGAGAATCAAACTTGGGTCCTTAGGCTTTGTAGGCAAATGCCTTAGCCACTAAGTCATCTCTCCAGCCCTGATGAAATTTTTGAAGGATTAAATGAATTCATGAGATATAAAATGTTATGATGGAAGCTGGAGGGGTGGCTTAGCAGTTAAGGCATTTGCCTGCAAAGCCAAAGGACCCAGGTTTGTTTCCCCCAGGAACCACACAAGCCAGATGTACAAGTATGTGCACGCATCTGGAGTTCATCTGCAGTGGCTGGAGGCCCTGGCATGCCCATTCTGTCTCTCTCTCTCTCCCTCTTTCTCTGTCAAATAAATAAATAAATAAAATATTTAAAAATAAATAAATAAATAAATAAAAATATGTTATAGTGGGAGGCCCTGAGTGTCATCACACTTTGAAGGATCTTCAACATCTATTGCGTGCTCAGCTTCTGGGGGAGGGGCCGGCGCTCATTTCACAGACGGCAGAGACGCATTTGGAACATTAGGAAAGATTCCAAGAAGAAGAGAACCTGCAAGACGACAGGACGGAAACTAAAAGGAGAAAACTGTGTTGCCCAGGGTAGGCAGTTAGTTGTGCAATCAATGGAAAGATTAAAAAGGTAGATTTTCTTTTCTTTCAACAAAGAAGGGTTTTCTAACCGTACAGAGCCCTGGCAAGATGTGAGGCCGCCCTGTCACACGCCACCACACCCGGCAAAAGTCTTTTTTTTTTTTTTTTTCCAAATATTGATTTATATAGTTGAGAAAGAGACAGAGAGAGCGGAGGTAGATAGAGACAGAGAATGGGTGCTCCAGGGCCTCCAGCCATTGCCAGTGAACTCCAGACGTATGCGCCACCTTGTGCATCTGGCTTACGTGGGTCCTGGGAAATCAAATATGGGTCCTTAGGCTTTGCAGGCAAGCACCTTAACCGTTAAGCTATCTCTCCAGCCCTAAAAAAAAAAAAAAATGTTGATTCCCACTTGCTGATTACGCATGGCTTGCAGTCCTTCAAAAGAGCCACCATCTTTCCTAATACCATGTGGCCTTAGTCTTTCCTTCACTTTGCTAAACTGACCCACAATCTCTGCCCTAAGGGCTGGGAGTGATTTCTGATAACTACTTCCACTTTCACAAGTTTGGCCGGGCTGGGCCAAAGGGCAGGGCATGCTGAATTGCCTGTTCAGACCCAGCTCATAGCTCATCTGATCCCTGCCTGCATGGTGTGTATGGACGCATGTGCACGCCACAGGTCAATTTCAGGTGTCTTCCTCGTTTACTCTCCACCTTACTTTTTTTTTTAAAGATCTTATTTTTATTTATTTGAGACAGAAAAAGAGAGAGAGAAAGTAAGAGTGAGAATGGGCACGCCAGGGCCTCTAGCCACGGCAAACGAACTCCAGATGCACACGTCACCTTGTGCATCTGGCTTATGTGGGACCTGGAAAATCGAACCAGGGTCCTTAGGCTTCCCAGGCATGTGCCTTAACCGCCAAGCCATCTCTCCAGCCCCTCCACCTTACTTTTTGAGATAGGATCTTTCACTGAACCTGGAGCTCACGGATTCAGCAAGACAGTGATCCTCCGCTCTCTGCCTCCCCAGCACTGGTCCGACAGGTGCATGCCTCCTTGCCTGTCTTCCACGTGGTGCAGGGGAGCCACACTCAGGCCCTCATGCTTGTGCAGAAAGCACGTTACCCACTGAGTCATCTCTCTAGCCCTTTCTTGGCTTCTTTTAGGCCTTTGTAAAATGGAGCTGCTTAAAAAATACTTTTTTTTTTTTTAAGAGAGACTGAGAGAGAATTGGTACACCAGGGCCTCAGCCACTGAAATCAAACTGCCAGATGCTTGCGCCATCTAGTGGGCATGTGCGACCTTGCACTTGCCTCACCTTTGTGTATCTGGCTTATGTGGAATCTGGAGAGAGATTTAACATGGCTTCTTAGGTTTCACAGGTAAGCACCTTAACCGCTAAGCCATATCTCCAGCCCTAAAAAAAAAAAAAAAATACTTTTATCTACTTATTTGAAAGAGAGAGAGAGAAAGAATATGAGTGCACCACGGCCTCTTGATGCTGTAAACAAAACTCCAGACACACATGCCACTTTGTGCATCTGGATTTATGTATGTGGCTGGGGAATTGAACCCTGGGCCAGCAGGCTTTGCAAGCAAGTGCCTTTAATTGCCAAGCCATCTTCCCAGCTTTTTTTTTTTTTTAATGAGTGTTTTCATGCCTGAACTAAACATTCCCAAGCCCCAATAGCCATTATTTCTGCCTTCTGGAAGCTTTTAAAAGCCAAGCCCCGTTCTCTAAGATTCATCCGTTCCCAGGATAGCAGCAAGCAGGGAGAACTTCCAGAGACACTGCTTGGCGCAGATGTCAGGGGATCTTGGGTAAGGCTTTAGAGGATGAAATTAGAGTGGTTCTCTCACAAGAGGCAGCGAGCCCAAGGAAGCTGGGACCATCTCTCCCAAATGTGGCTACAGAACCCTGTGAGGGTGCCGATTTCCTGCGTGTTGCCCTGGAGTGTGCAACACCGACGCAGCGCACAAGACCACTAACTGCTTCCTTTATTCTTCCATTTAGTCAAGGAGACATCAGACCATATTCAGCCTCAGAAGGGGAAATGACATGCTGGAGAGAAAGCCACAAGGAAGGAATGACAATGCTATTCCAGTCTGGCTCGTTCACGTGTTTTATTTATCCAGTGAAGGAAGAATTTTCTTTCTTTTCTTTTTTCTAAAAAAAAAAAAGAGACAAAATCCTAAGGTGGCACATATTCTGAGAGTACCACGGTCACACCGTTCAGGTTCCTCAGTCAAACTTAAATCTGCAGATTAAGTAAAAGCACGAGGGACGAGAGGGGCATCTTGTTGGAATGAAACCCAAGGTTTCGTCTTCGTTCCCATCGGCCCGGGTTACCATCTACCCCACAGCCTGCTCACTTGAGGGTGGCTCACTCTGGTCTATAAAAACGGGACAGCATCGCATTAAGTGCTCGGGTTAGGGTATTTAAGAGTAGACTGTGTGAAGCCTGTAGAATCAATGACTTTTTAAGAGTCCAATTCTGAAAAAAAAAAAATCTTAACACAAGGACCATCGAAAACACCCTTGGGGGAGAGATTCAATGACGCACTGACTGAGAAAAAGAACTCCACTCACCAGAGCAAGAGGGTCCTCCCTACCTTGTTCTACAGATGGGGAAACTGAGGCTCGGGGAACAAATTGTTTCAGTAAAGTTACCCGGCAAGGATGGTAGTAGGACCTCAGACGTCTTGGCCTCTAACTTAGTATTTTCACATACTTCATAAGCACATGGTCCTGATATTACTGTTTTTATTGTATCAAGATTCTAAAATCAGCAATTTTTACCTTTTCAAGTGAAATTTAAATTAAAATTTTTTTTCTGCGGGGGGGGGGTTCTAGGTAGAGTCTCGCTGTAACACAGACTGATCTGAACACAGTCTCAGGCTGGCCTCAAACTCACATCGATCCTCCTACCTCATCTCCCGAGTGCTGGGATTAAAAGCGTGCATCGCTCACGCTAAAATCTTGAGAAAACAGAAAGATGTCTGCGGAACGCTGAGACATTTGCGTCCGGTCTCAGGCATCTGGTGTTAAGATGCCGGCTGAAAGACCAATGGTGGGCTGAAAATCGGGGGCCTTGGGAGTTTCTATGGGTGCACAAAGATACCTTACACACACAGATACCGGCACGGGAGGCAGCACCACGGACAGGATTAGGAGAACGAGTATCAGACAGTGAAGTGGGCCCACGAGGAGCACCGGTAGCTTGGTCTAAACTGCTCAGTGCTTCCACGTAACACAGAGAATGAACACGAAGTCACGGGATCTGAAAAGGGGGAGCTCCAGAGAGGCCCACCAACCCCGTCTACAGCGTCTGATGCCAGCGCACGGGTCGGCGAGAGGCACCCACAAGTCACCTGAACCAAGCACACCTGAGCTCCTGTGTCACCGCCCTTGGCCACACAGGGCTCTGGGCATGCCTAAGTGCCAAACCCTTGTTGCCTCAGAAACCGGCTACGTCTTTTGTTAAGGGTGTGTGTGAGTCGGACAGGGGGCAGAGTGGAGGTGGGGAAGGTTTCAGGTGGCCGACAGAGGTTGGACATTGTGAACCCTGGACAGAGTGACTGGAATCTTGGTTTCCCCTGGGCCCGGAGCTCTGGTGACAGGCTGCGTGTGGGACTTGATGTCTGCGATTCGCTCCTTGAACTTCAGCTGAAGGAACCTCTCTTCTCTGGAGTAGCTCCTCGCGAACACGGACATCAGCAGGCACCCTGCCATGGACGTGCCCCCGACGCAGAACAGCACGGCCCCCGCCAGCTTGCACGAGTCGAGGGCTCCGTTGAAGTGCACAGCTTGCTTGTCGACCACCACAAAATCAGCTTCTCCAAAGGCTTCGATTTTGGGGGGCACGAGAAAGCCCACCGCCAGAACAGTCAAGCCCAGGACCACGAAGACGGTGCCTGAGATGAGTCCGACCTAGAGACAAGGACAGAAGCAGGGGACAGTAAGGAAGTGCGTCCTCCCTTGATCCCATCAGTTTGTTTCTTGAAAGGACACAGGCGTGGTGGCGCACGCCTTTAGTCCCAGCACTTGGGGGGCAGAGGTAGGAGGATCGCTGTGAGTTCGAGGCCACCCTGAGACTATAGAGTGAATTCCAGATCAGCTTGAGCTAGAGTGAGACCCTACCTCAAAAAAAAAAAAAAAACAATAAAAAGAATAATAATGAAAAAAGGACAGTGTTTTTCCATTCACTCCAAATCTGCATTTAAAAAAAAAGATTTAATTTTCCTTTTTTGTTTGTTTGGTTTTTTTTTTTTTTGAGGTAGGGTTTTGCTCTAGTCCAGGCTGACCTAGAGATTCACTATGTAGTCTCAGGGTGGCCTCGAACTCACAGCGATCCTCTACCTCTGCCTCCCCAGTGCTGAGGTGAAAGGCGTGCGCCACCTCACCTGTAAGACTTAATTTTCTAGCTAACACAGATGCGTGGCTCAGAATGTAAAATGTCCCCACAGGTCCCCAGCTGTTGGCTTTCTTTCTGCTCCAGCCATTGTAGGGGAACACCCTCTACTTTCCACCACAGATGAGCACATGGGGAGACACGCCACACCACACTGTACACACACATGTGCATGAGCACACACGCACACATGACATCTCACACACACATGCGCATGAGCACACACGCACACATGACATCTCTTACACACATGCGCATGAGCGCATACACGCACACATATCTCTCACACACGTGGAAAAAATTGAACAAAATGCCAAATGATAGCATCTGCTTTATGCAGTTGTGAAGATTAAATACAACTATGTATGAAGGCATGTAACCTTGTCTTTTGCTAAGTAATAAATTGCAACAAGTAGCTATTATTTATTATTATTTGGAAACTCCTTGTAAAATTGTTATGCTATATTGGTTGACTGTATTTAAAAAGTTGCTCAGTATTAGAAATAAAGAACAGCTAGGGGGCCAGAGAGAGGGCTCAGTAGTTAAAGTGCTTACTTGCAAAGTTCCACAGCCTGGGTTCGATTCCCCAGTACCCAAGTAAATCCAGATGGACAAAGTGACACATGTGTCCAGAGTGTGTTTGCAGTGGCAGGAGGCCATGTTGCATCCATACTTTCTTGCTCTCTCTTTGCAAATTCATAAATAAAAATGATTAAAGCTGGGCATGGTGGTGCACTCCTTTAATTCCAGCCCTTGGGAGGCAGAGGTAGGAGGACTGCTGTGAGTTCCACCCTGAACTACATAGTAAATTCCAGGTCAGCCTGAAGTAGAGTGACACACTACCTTGAACGCCCCACCCTCCAAAAAAAAAATAAGAAAGAGGGCTGGAGGGATGGCTTAGAGGCTAAGGCGTTTGCCTGCAAAGCCAAAGGACCCAGGTTCAGTTCCCCAGGACCCACATAAGCCAGATGCACAAGGGGGCATATGCATCTGGAGTTCATTTGCAGTGGCTAGAGGCCCTGGCACACCCATTCTATCTCTCTCCCTCTTTCTCTGCTAGATAAATAAATAAAGTATTTAAAAAAAAAAAAGAAATCACATTTACTAAAAAGAAAGAAAGAGAGAAAGAACATTTTAAAAGAATAGTACAGGTGTTCAGTTTTTACACTCCCCCCATTTCCTCCCATCACTCATTGCATTGTTAGAATAGCAAGACTAGGAAGATACCCAAATATATAAATCCATTTAATATATTTTTAAATTAAAAAAATTTTACTTATTTGCAAGCAGAGAAAGACAGATATGGAGAGGAGACAAACAGAAGGGGAATAGGTGCGCCAGAGTCTCTAGCCACTGCAAATGAACTCCAGATGCATGAATCCCTTATGCATCTGGCTTACATGGGTACTGGAGAATCGAACCTGGGTCCTTTGGCTTCTCAGGCAAGTGCCTTAACCACTAAGCCATCTCTCCAGCTCCATTTAATATATTAAAAAAAGTATTTATTTGGGGAGGGAGAAAGAGAGAGAGAGAATATGGACATGCCAGGGCCTCCTGCCACTGCAAATGAATTCCAGAAACATGTACCACTCTGTGCATCTGGTTTCACATGGATGCTGGGTAACTGAACCCAGGCCATCAGGCTTTGTAAGCAAGCACCTCAACGGCTGAACCATCTCTCCAGCTCCTTAAGCCCACTTAATCTTGAATACATCAAGTGTGTGTATTTACTGAATTTTAGAGGTAATACATTAGTTGGGAAAGTTTGACAAATGGAAGGAAAACATCTACCCATAAGCCCATGGCCCTGACAAGTGCACTATTGCTGTTGAGCACGGCTAGCGCAGACACAGGGCTAGGTGTATTCTCAGTTAGTACTCACGAGCATCCTATGAGAAACAGACGTTGCTATTCTCTTCTGTCAGAAACCGAGGCCTGTGGATCAAAGAAGCTCACTTCCAGCTCTCAAGTCAGAGGGGGCATCTGGGTTCCCTTCATAGCTGTGTCTCTCTTCCTGTTTATGCCCACAAGCCTTCATCAATGACTACTTTGCATATTTCCTTACTATTATAGTAACAAATGTCCTTTTTATCTACTTATTTATTATAAAATATTTTACTTATTTGCAGTCAGAGACAAACAAAGAAAGAATGGGTACACCAGGACCTCTAGCCACTGCAAAAAACAAACAAACAAACAAACAAACAAATCCCTTCAGATACATGCACCACTCTGTGCATCTGGCTTTACGTGGGTACTGGGGAATCGATCCCAGACCATCAGGCTTTACAAGCTAGCACCTTTAACTGCTGAGCCATCTCTCAAGTCCCCTTGCTATTATTTTTTATCTTAATAGCAACAGGGTTGTAGCCACCATATATGGACAAATTTCCTCAAATAAAATACTGTGAAGAAACTGAAAAACAAAAATGCCAAATGACACTTTTTAAAATCAGAGAAACTATTTCACAGATTTAAGTATTGCAGGAAAAAAAAATTGGGGTTGTAAACTATACCATTTTGGATTGCTGTCTACGTTTTTTTTTTTTTCTTAAAATAGTGGTAAGTAAATTCACTTCCAGAGACTAACCATTATTTATAACTCTTCAGAAATGACTCACAGGGAAATTCAGAATGCACAAACCAAATTAACTTAAATATCCATGGTGACATGCTTCCTATGTCACCAAATTACATCCGTCCTCAAAAAACTGGTACCAGAGCGCAGAGACCGGGCAGCAAGAAGGCGCCGGTCCTAGTTTCTTGGCTTCTGAAGAGCAAAGGAAGCCACCGTGTTCTTTGCTTCCGTCCTGTTTCGCCACAGCTTGTCTCCTGCTCAGTACAGTTCCCTGTGTACATGTCCCCTGTGTTCGCAAGCACAGCAGAGCAAGGGGCCGGGGATGGACTCTGAGCGCAGTCTGAGCAGCACGAGAAGAAATCCACTTTCGCACTATGACTCCAGAGCTAAAAGGCAAACCCATGGTTTACAGATGGCGTCCCTCCTGCTCGCTTTCAGTACCCGAGAGTGGTTGGCTGGGGCGCGGGGGGGGGGGGGCTTCTGTCTGTCCTATTTCCATTAGAGTCTCAGGGGAGGGAGAGGACAGAGTCATAGACAACTGGCCTCAAGGATTCTGAGGCTACCATCAAAGCCTGTCTCATGAGGACCTCCAAGAGATGTGCCCTCAGAGGCACTCCAAATTGTTAGAACACAGATATGGTCACTTTAAGAGGCCCTGCTGCCTGGACTAAAAAATAATGCTTGGGGGCTGGAGGGATGGCTTAGCGGTTAAGGCGTTTGCCTGCAAAGCCAAAGGATGCAGGTTCGATTCCCCAGGACCCATGTTAGCCAGATGCACAAGTGGGCACATGCATCTGGAGTTTGCCTGCAGTGGCTGAGGGCCCTGGTGTGCCCCTTCTCTCTCCCCCCCCTTTCTCTGTCAAATAAATAAATAAAAACTAAAAGAAAATAATAATGCTCGGGGCTGGGTGTGGCAGTGCACACCTGTGGTAGGAGGACAGCTGTGAGTTCGAGGCCGACCTGAGACTAATTCCAGGTCAGCCAGGGCTAGAGTGAGACCCTACCTCACGAAACTAAAAAAACATGGGCTGGAGAGATGGCTTAGCAGTTGGAGCACTTGCCTGCAAAGCCGAAGGACCCAGGTTCAACTCCCCAGGACCCACATAAGGCAGATGCACAAGGGGGTGCACACATGTGGAGTTCATTTGCAGTAGCTGGAGGCTCTGGTGCACCCATTATCTCTCTCTACCTGCATATTTCGGTATCTCTCTCTCAAATAAATAAATAAATAAATAATTAAAAATTTTTTTAAAAGGCCGGTTGTGGTGGTGCACACCAGGTAGGATATTAAGGCCAGGAGTGGTGGCTCACGCCTTTAATCCTAGCACTCGGGAGGCAGAGGCAGGCGGATCGCTATGAGTTCGAGGTCACCCTGAGAGCACATAGTGAATTCCAGGTCAGCCTGGGCTAGAGTGAGACCCTACCTCGAAAAACCAAAACTAAAAATAAAAATAAAAACTAAAATTAAAAAAAACCCAACCAACCAACAAACAAAACAACCTCTTGGAATTACAACTTCATTCTCTATCTAGTTTCTTCCTAACTTCCCGCCCCAAGTCCCCACCCCTTCGAGACCTTCTCTACCTCCCACTGTGCTCTCCACTTCCTCTGTGACTTCTCTCACACAGCCCGCGTCCAGACACACCCCTTGCCCCCACCAGAAACTCACAGAAAGGGACACTATTCACTCCTCTGGCTTCCGACCCCACCATGGGCTCCGCTAATGAAACTCCGAATGTGAAAGCGCATTTCATCTCAACGCCTCTCACTGAACCAGCCTGCCCTCCCCCTTTAAATTGTCTCTCAACCCTGTTAAGACAGTAGAGGAGAGTTTGTGGTGACAGGCATGGACTAACGGAAGAATCAAAGGGATGCTGTTTCTGCAAGTATTGTGTGTAGCTGGGAACGTGTTGGAATCCTAGAAGGAATCAAAGTTCTGGGGGGGGGGTGCGGGGGTTCCATTTGACACCATGCAGATTGTCTCTGGACACGGTTCTGAGCTGACACAGTCCCAGGTCTAAGGGGAGTCAATAAAATCCACAGCAACTCAGGCTTCACTGCAGGTCTCACAGCAGCTCGGTTGAAGGCCATGCTGGGGGGACTGGGATGCTGCTAGGGAGCGCCCTAACCCCCAGCCTCCACTCCCGCCCAGCAGACCGTCTCTCGGGCACTGGGGGTGGTGAGAAAGACACACCTCGCTGGGTGACGACAAACCCCCAGAGCAGCGGGGCCAGTGGCCTGACTTCTGATGTCCTGCCTTGGCTGGACAGAGCAGGGCTGCAAACTTTGTCCCCTCTGCACAAAGGCTGGTTCGCTAGGCTTCCAGAACTCCTGCTGACAAAGGGCTACCATCCAGAAAGTGATGCTATTTGACTAACATCCCTTCCTTGTTTCCCAGTGAGCTGGTGAAGTCTGAGGACATAGTCTGTGCCAAGCCCATGGGCACAGCCAGCAGCAGCCGCAGCCCAGCTGTTTGGGTGGAGGAGGCAGTCATGGCTGACGGGATGACCCAGCCGGGCAGGGGAACCAGCCAGTGGGGGAGAAGGCAGGACACAGGCACAAGACAGGGAACCATCTGCGGTGGCAGGTGTTTGAACTCACGCCGTCTAAGGTCACGAGTCACTAGGTGAGTTGTCTCTTTGCTACAGAGAACTCCCAGCAGACTGCGAGTTTAAGCCAGCGTTCTGTCGCGTCAACCGCTCTGGGGTCTTTTGCGAGTTGCAGGCATGCTCTTGCCTTACCTTCCAGAACACGGAGCTCCACCTGTTCGGTGATTTCTGGATCTGGAAATCATCCCCGTGCTCCCAGATGGAGGCGGTACAGTCCTCGTAAAACTGGTGCAGGTAGGACCGCACTCCATAGCGCTGGTACCCGCCCTCGCCGGCAGCCTGGCTTTGTTTGGACCCACAGATGTGGCCGCAAGAAGCCATCTTCCCGGCTAGAAAGAAAACATCCATAAAGACCCACTCAGGGTTCGAGCCTCAGGACTAGGAAATGTGTTAAAGGCAAAAACCAGGCTGAGTCATGTCAGTAGTTTATTTAAACCATTCTCTTTTCCTAAAAGAAAAAGCATTAAAAAAAAAAGAAGAAGAAGAAAGAAAAGCCCTAAAGCCGGGTATAGTGGTGCACTCCTTGAATCCCAGCACTCGGGAGGCAGAGGTAGGAGATCACCATGAGTTCGAGGCCATCCTGAGACTACGTAATGAATTCCAGGTCAGCCTGGGCTAGAGTGAGATCCTCCCAACCTTGAAAGAAAAAACAGAATTCTCAGTGACTAGAGTGGGTTTTCCATAAATAAAATGAAACATGACAATTTAGGTCACTTAAATTATGCAGAAATATCAGCAGGGGCCACAGGAGAAACGGCAACAAGAAGCTGAGATGTTCCTCGCTGTGACAACAAACTATTCGCCCCAGAAGTCAGTAGGGTTTTTTGTTTGTTTGGTTGGTTGGTTTTTCAAGGTAGGGTTTCACTGTAGCTCAGGCTGACCTGGAATTCACTATGTAGTCTCAAGGTGGCCTTGAACTCATGGTGATCTTCTTATTTCTGCCTCCCAAGTGCTGGGATTAAAGGCACTGTGCTACCACGCCCGGCTAGAAATCAGTAGTTTTGACACTTGCATGATACAGATGTAGGCAGGCACTTAGGTCCTATGCATCTTCCTCTAACATGTTAAGTGAGTGTTAGGATGCATGAAGGGTTACTAGCCTTTCCTGAAAACTAAAGGGAACTAAAGAGTTAATAACTACACCTAAAGTTGAGGGCAAGAAAAAAAGAAACAGGGGTGTTTGGCCTCATTAAGTTTGACACCTTCCCTGATTGATATACTTCCCTTATCCTAGATAGCCTTGAAGGACTAGGGACCATCTGAGTATCCTCCCTTAAACAATCCTGGCTGAAGAAGCCTATATTGAACAAGGACACACACAGCTACAATTTTCTTATCAACTGCACCTGGTACAGTCTGTTTTTCTTAAAATTCTCCTTATAAACTTGTAACCCTAGCCTAACTCAATACTTCAGCCTCCATCCCACAGAAAGGTTGCTGCCCCTTGCTGTTTTCTCTAAATAAACAGTCTGTCTGCAAAAATCAAAATCCAAGCTGGGCATGGTGGCACACGCCTTTAATCCCAGCACTTGGGAGGCAGAGGTAGGAGGATCGCTGTGAGTTTGAGACCACCCTGAGACTCCATAGTGAATTCCAGGTCAGCCTGGGCTAGAGTGAGACCCTGCCTCGGAAAAAAAAAAAAAAAATCAAGATCCAATGTTCTCTTTTACTTTTCTCTTACACTTTCCTTACAGTGCATCAAGATGTATTAGAAAGCTGCTGGACAAGTGAGACCCATTCTTTAGCAGTCCCAAGTGGCAGGGACAATCATTCACACTCGCTCATTCTGGCTCCCTACGCTTCAGTGATCGTTTGTGGGTGTGGCTGTCTATGTGACTGGTCAAAGTGTAAAGGAGAGTAGATCCACCCAGCCCTCTTATTATTTTTCTGCAAAGTGTCGGGGGTAAGTAATACTTAAGAGAGAGAATTATTAAATGAAACTATGTCACAGGTGGGCAGCCCGGGGCTCTACCTTTCGTAGGTGGAAATTTAAACTTGATTCGATCTAATTGGTACCTTGGAGAAAGAAGCTGTTCATTCATATGGATTTGGTTAATAACTCGTGTTTTTTTAAAAAGGAAGCAAGGGCTGGAGAGATGGCACAGCCGTTAAGGCACCTGCCTGCAAAGCCTGAAGACCCAGATTCAACTCCCCTGATCCCACGTAAGCCAGATGCACATGGTGGCACACATGTCTGGAGTTCGTTTGTAGTGACTGGAGGCCCTGGCATGCCCATTCTCTCTCTCTCTCAAATACATAAATAATTAAATAATATATTTAAAAGAAGAAGAAGAAAGAGCCAGCCATGGGTGGTACACATCTCTCTCTCTCTCTCTCTGTCTCTCTCTCACTCAAATAAATAAATAAATAACATATTTTTAAAAAATAAGAAGCAGCCAGGCAAGGTGGCACATGCCTTTAATCCCAGCACTCGGGAGGCAGAGGTAAGAAGATTGCAGTGAGTTTGAGGCCACCCTGAGACTACATAGTGAATTCCAGGTCAGCCTGGGCCTGAGCAAGACCTTACCTCACACTCCCAACGCCCCCCCCCCCCAAGAAAAAGAAACCCAAAAGGGTTTATTTTGGCTTACAGTTCTAGGGCGTACATTCCATCTTGGAGACAGGAGCAGGAGGCTGGCCACAACACATCCACAGCCAGGAAGCAGAGAACAGGCAGGATGTCGACCTGGTCTATAGAGCCCTCAAGACCCATCCCCTGTGACCGACTTCCTCCAGCAACGGTCCCACCTCCTAAAGGCTCAACAACGTTGCCAGACAGCGCCACCAACAGGGGACCGTGTGTTCAAACAGCCGAGCCTTTTACATTGGAACCACAATGGGCACAAACAAATTTGGTTAGAAAATAGAGTGTAATTTGGGAAAATTGGGTCCGGATGTTAGAAATTGGTGCAGGCAGACGGTACTCCAATCCAATTGTCTCATCTCCCAACGGGCTGGTCAATCTGACATGTACCATGTGTGGGCTTTCCTGGTCAAGGAGCAGCTACCGCTGAAGATATCACCCAGGGGAGGAATTCAGGATTGACAAAGGCTTGCACCTTTTAAACCTTTAAGCATCCAGAGGGATGTTATCTCACAACGAGGCAAGATGCTAGAACGTACTTTGAGCACAGTGGCAAAACCTGATGAATCATAAAGAAAGAAAAGAACAAAAAGAGAAAGTTTCCTAGTTTGATATGACCTCGTCTGTTCTCTATGGAGTGCTGACACAGGGAAGATGATGTATGGGAGTCCACTTGCCAGTGACATGTAGGCAGAACACTAGTGTTAGAGGCATCCTGTCTCTCGTCAGAACGTTAGTCAAAGGGAGATGGGGCTGGCATTGCTAACACCACTTTGTCACGGAGGAAACTGAGGCATGGGAAAATCATCCTGCTAAAGGTCACGCTGTGAGTCAGGGAGCTGCAAGGTGACACGCGCTACCGTAAGCAGAGGCACGGGCTGAGTCACACGCGTGCACAGTCACAGCCGACTCACATGTTCAGGTTCCCACAGAGCACCAGGGTCCCTGACAGAAAGGAAGGACAAGCCAGGTACAACAGGGGCAGAAGCATTCCTCCACAGCAACAGGAGAGATACCCTTCTTGGAGCCCGACTGCACTGCATACAGGCCTCCTTCCCTGCCTAGCTGGTTTCTACTGTTTTTCTGAGACTCAGTAGTTCAACTTCACTTAAAACAGCATGGGTAAAAGGAAATAGGATCACAACACAGGTACTTTTTTTTTTTTTTTCAAGGTAGGGTCTCACTCTAGCCCAGGCTGACCTGGAATTCACTCTGTAGTCCCAGGCTGGCCTCAAACTCACGGTGATCCTCCTACCTCTGCCTCCCAAGTGCTGGGATTAAAGGCATGCGCCACCACGCCCTGCTGAAACAAGTACTTTTGAGCCTGACCTTGTACTCTGGAATACAAATTTTTGTTGTTGTTGTTGTTGTTTCTATGGGAACAAAGTGAACCTACAGCTTCTTGTGGCCTTTAGCCACAACTGTGTTTTGGTTAAACTGAAGTCAAATTTAGGTAAATAGGACCCTGTCATTAGCAAAATGGATACATTCCAGAAGATTCCTAATAAACCCTCCTTTATCCTTCAAGAGCACAAAGTATGAACAACAGTGTAGCCTGCTGACCACACAGGGCAGAGAATAAACAGGAACATTAAGTACTGATGCTTAATTTCCAGAAGGTTATGAGATCTCTGATGGGCTCATTAACCTCTCTGGGCTGAGATTTCGTCATCCTTACAGTAGATGGTTGGATTACATTGGCTTCTAATTCCTTTCCAATGTGGTTTTCTAGGATTTTTTTTTTCCTTTACCTTTTGGCTACAGATCTGCAGAATGAGTCGATGACTTTCTGTTCAGGAAAAAACTGAGGGGCTGGAGAGATGGCTTAGCAGTTAAGGCATTTGCCTGAGAAACCCAAGAACTCGTGTTTGAATCTCCAGGCCCCACGTAAGCCAGACACACAGTGACACAAGCACACAATGTTGCACATGTGCACAAGTAGGTGAACGTGACTGGAGTTCATTTGCAGCAGCTGAAGGCCCTGGCGTGCCAATTCTCTCTCTCTGCCTCTTCTCTCTCAAATAAATAAAGGCAAAAAGAAAAGAAAAAATGAGTTTATTAATTCCTTACCACCTTCTACCCTCATTGACTGTGTACCTAATTTTGGAATGTATGAGGCTGCAATTTGAAGGGAACATAAACTCTTGCTTAGGCTAGCTACCATGCTATTAGGTAGATACATTGAAATAGCTACATGTTATTAAGTAGAGTGTTAACAGAAAGCCTTAACTACCCAGGAGGAACATGAATAAATAAATGTGAATAAAAACACATTATATATATACACACACATATATATACACATATATGTATGTATGTATATATGTATGTATGTATGTATTTGTGCACGTGTGTGAGTGTGTGTGTGTGTGGTCTCTTGCTGCTACAAACACATGCCCATCCATTTTTTACATGGGTCTCCGGGGAATTGAACTGGGGCTGGCAGACTTTGCAAGCAAGCATCTTCAACTGCTGAGCCTTCTCCCCAGGCCCCCTAGAGTTATATTTAAATGAACCTCTGTTGGTGCGTACTTTCTAAATTCTCTAGTGGAACCCCTGGCATCTTCTTTGGCATCCTGGAATCCTGACAGCACATTCATAACAACCCACCTGTTGGGGCTGTTTGATCACTTAGGAAGAGGAGTTGTTTCCATCCTTGCAGAAGGATATATGTGTGTATGTATGTATATATATATATATATATATATATATATATATATATATATATATATATATGATATCCGTGTGGGTGATGGCAGACAAGGAGCCAGCCACGGCTTTCTTCTTATTGTTCAGAAACTACCTCAACTGTACATATGGTTATACCCGAAAAGGATGGTCCACTGTTAGCAACACAGCCTGGCATCTGGAACATTCTAGAGAACTCACCTGAGTTCTCTTGCCATGTTTCCTGCAATCAGAAAATTTGAACATCAGCTCTGCCCTCCTGCCCAGGTTCGTTTCTCTTCACTGCTCCTGTTTCTACTCGATGCCCTATGTGTGGTTTTATTCATATAGGGCCTGGGGACCATACAGCTGGCAGACTCTAAGTTCCACGAGGGCAAGGACTTTTTCTATCCTGTTTACTGTCAATGGACTTTGAAGCATCCTGACACAGAGTCTCACATGGGTTGATATGAGTGATGGTCTGGGTTGTCTTTTTTTTTTTTTTTCCTCCACCCTCATTTCTTTCACTGTTCATAAAACATGAACTGCGTGTCAGGCCCCGGTGTGGTCACGGCTTCGAAGATGAGCGGGGTGCTGTGTACTTCAGCGGGCTGCTGGGTGAGATGGGAAGCCCCTGGCGGCAGTGACTGCAAGATGGACATCAGGCAAGGCAAGAATATGGATGCTGAGGCTCTCCCAAGTAATTCCTTACTAAGCAAACAGACCCACACATATGCTATGATGGCCACGTGTACCAATGAACTGTCTTATCAATTGGTTGGGAATTTTAATTTCAGTCTAATATATGCAGTTACTGTTCTTTTTACTTAAAAAAATAATTCTCCAAGCCATGAAAACAGAGATAAGCTCTCATGCCTCATGAAACTCTGAGAACAGCAGCCATGGTATTATCTGTCTTCACTGTCTCCTTGAAAGAACAGAGGCAGCAAATTGAGGCACAGAGAGAATGAGTGTTTTTCCCATGGCTCTTTGTGTGAGTCAGTTGTGGGGCCGGGCACAGACCCGGTTCTATTTATTCACTTTGAAATATCATTCAATTTTCATACTCTCTCTGAATAATCCCGAGATAATGAGAGTGTCATTCCCATCAGAGCCGCTTTCCACAGGGCCAGGGCTGCAAGAAGCAAGATGCAGACATACAGGCCGTGGAGAGCACTTATCCAAAACTAACCCAAAAGATCAATTCCTTATATATAAAAAAATAAATAAATAACAGCCAGGCGTGGTGGCGCACGCCTTTAATTCCAGCACTCGGGAGGCAGAGGTAGGAGGATCGCTGTGAGATCGAGACCACCCTGAGATTACATAGTGAATTCCAGGTCAGCCTCAGCTAGAGTGAGACCTTACCTCAAAAAAAAAAAAAAAAAAAAAAAAAAAAAAAACAGAGTCGAGAGTCCATCAGCTTCATAGTGTGTGCAGGAAGGCATGAAAACCTGCTAAGAGTTTTGCAACTTTACAACCAGGCATGCTAGAGTTATATCAGCAGGAATAGAAGATCTGGAACCTGTTTCTACCCACGGATCCTTTCAGAGATACCCCATTGCTCCAGTGCAGTCATCAAGGAGCTCAGAGCTCAGTGGATTGGTAATTAGTTTTATAATTTATAAAAGAAGATTGGTGGTGTGTAATTATCTCCCTCGGTATCAACTGCTTGAGTCCTTCAGGATTATTATCTATCATCTAGCTATCTACTTACTTATCATCTGTATCTATTTATATGCAAGGAGTACAAGATCCAAAAAACCCAACTAACAGGTGAAAAAGTACTCATTTTCTCCTTTTAAATCTTCTTTTCATACACGCAGACCACAGGGGGCTCATGCACCTGCAGGATAAAGGCGGGCTCTTACCTCTGACGGTCTCCTTGTTTCTGCTTGCTTATCCTTTGACCTTTCTTAGCAGCACATTCTCCAACCCTATTTAAGGACAAAACAACTCTGCAGATAGGATCCAGGACAAAATGAAAATTCCACAAGCCATCCCTATGACTTATAGAAGTCATTTCCATGTTGAGAAAACATCGGCCAATAGCTTTTTATTTAAGAGTTTTTCTTTAAAAGAAAAAAAAAAAAGACATACACTAAAAGTCCAACATGTCTTTATTAAACTTGCTACTGGGCTCCCAAGAAAATCTGTAGAGTGAATGAACGACATAAGTCAAAACTGTTTTCTAAACCACAGCACGCTGTACAGATGCCGTGGGATCAATGACATTGATCTATCTGTACCCCTCACATTGTAAATGATAAACCATAGCACGCTGTACAGATGCTGTGGAATCAATGACATTGATCCATCCGTACCCCTCACATTCTAAGTGATAAAATAGTTTGCTTCCTAGACACCCCACAGCTGCCCTACCCAGAGCTGGTATCAGACAGGTCTCAAGTCACTGTGTCACCTGATCTGTTTACATGCATTTTTAGTAAAGCTCTTTGGACAATTTACTCCTTAGGTTTCATTTTACTTCTGTGTCCATTTTCTTCCTGTCACAATCACATTACTTTCCAGCTGCATAAGACAAGCAGGTGCCTGTGAAAAATTCAATTAAGAGGCTGTTGCCAGCTACAGGGTTATTGGTTTCCTACATTACTCTACTCTAGTGAAATAAAATAAGTGAGGCCATGTTTTCCAAGAGGCCAGAGCCTTCATTCATCAATGTAGGAGAAACTAGACAGTAGGCATGCCTAGAAAAGGCCAGACCAACTGTTGTTAGCATTTTAAGTCAGTCTACAGGGAAAAATAACTGTACTCTCTTCAAGACCGTTTTTATTTCCTTCCTTCTTCCTTCTTTCTTTCTTTTTCTTTTTTTCTTCCTTTTTTTTTTTTTTTTTTTTTTTTTTCTTGTTTTTGGCTCCAAAGTTGGAGTGGTGTATGTAAGACATGAGGGAAGAAAGCTAAATTTTATTCAGAATCTGGAACTTGGTAAGCAAAAGAAAACAAGTTAATTATAAGTCACTACATTCATTACACTCTTCTGTCTATGTCCTTGTCTCTGTCTTTCCCAGTTAAATGTCCCTTCCTTTGAATCTGTCGCTTCGCTTGTTTTGTCTGCAGAAATTGCTGGTAGATCTGCCCTCTCTCTACCCAAGGCGCTGGCCTGTCTGGAGCCCGGGAGCTCTCCAAGGTTCTGAAAACCATTTCTGCCACCCTGCCAGAAACCAATTAAGCAAATGGTAGCCGTTCCAACTCCAGCTGCCCTCTGAGGTCGCCAGCCTGGGTCTGACCTCCAGCCCGGCGTCCCTTTCTAATAACAGAAAGAAGCAGGTCCTGAGATCCCATCAAACCCTTCAAAAACATCTTCAGACATGGCCAAGGACAGGGGACATTGGCTCTGGGGGAGGGGGAGGGGTTTTCTATTCAGCCTGGCAAACAAATCCAAAAAGCCCTTGCCTGCTCCAAATGCATTTATTTTATCCTTACCTAACAAACAACTTTTTTTTCTTTGTCTTACAGGAAGGAAAAATTTTAAGCTAAAAAGAGGCACAACCCCCCCAACCCCAATTTCTTACATAACAGAAAGCACCCCCCACCAAAGCATGGAATTGGCTGCCCCTAATTTCTACGTTTTTGTGTGTTTTTATGCACACGGTTCTGGTGGATATGTATGTGCATATAATAAAGATGAATATGGGAGAGAGAGGGAGAAAGAGGGAGAGAGAGAGATACGCGCGGAGGGAGGAAGGAGGAGACTAGGAGCCCAGACAGCCTCCTCCCTGGGCGCTCCAGGCTTTACCTGTCTTCGATCGCCTGACCCGTGGAGCAAGTGCAGCCGTCTAGCCGCAGATCTCTCGCTGGGGTCCCATCGCCGCCGCCGCCGCCGCCACCGCCGCTGCCGCTCCTCCTGCGCCGAGCTCAGCCTGCGCGTGATTGACAGCCAGCGTCCCGCGTGCCCGCGCAGCCGCCGCCGCCGGGAGGGATGGAGGGCGGCCAGTGGGCGGGGCCACGGCCTGCGGGCCACCACCCCCCGCCCCCCCCCCCGTGCCTGGCCCCTGGCTCTGGTGACCCCACCCCTTCCCCGGCCACGCGGAGGCTTTGCGCATTGCTTCATACTCTAGTTAGGGATGCCTCCCTCCACCCTGGTACCGAGCATTGAACCCAGGACCCCATGCGTCGTAGGCAAGCACCCCACCACTCCCTGGCCTTGTATTAACTTAATTATTTATTTATTTTTTATTTTTTTTTTTTTTTTTTTTTTTTTTGGTTTTTCGAGGTAGGGTTTCACTCTAGCCCAGGCTGACCTGTAATTCACTATGGAGTCTCAGGGTGGCCTCGAACTCACGGCGATCCTCCTACCTCTGCCTCCCGAGTGCTGGGATTAAAGGCGTGCGCCACCACGCCCGGCTTAACTTAATTATTTATTTACGATGGAGAACTGCTGCACCAGGGCCCCCCGCCCTCGCAAACGAACTCCAGATGCACGCACCCCTTTGTGTGTCTGGCTTTAAGTAGGCACTGGGGGATGGGACCCAGGCCGTTCGGCTTTGCAAGTGAACACCTTTAACCACCGAGCCATTTCCCCAGCCCTTTTTTGTTTGTTTGCTTTTGCCTTTAAATATTTATTTATTTATTTGTGAGTCGAGGAGAATGAGCCCGCCAGGGCCTCTTGCTGCTGCAAAGGAATTTCAGATGCATGCACCACTTTGTGTATCTGGTTTTATGTGGGGACTGGGGAATTGAACCTGGGCCATCTGGCTTTGCAAGCAAGTGCCTTTAACCACTGAGCCATCTCCCCAGCCCTGCTTTTTACTTTCTTTTTAAAAAAATACTTATTTATTTGAGAGAAAGAAAGAGGAAGATAGAAAGAGAGAATGGGCACACCAGGGCTTCTAGCCACTACAAATGAACTCCAGACACATGTGCCCCCTTGTGCATCTGGCTTACGTGGGTCCTGGGGAATCCAACCTGGGTCCTTAGGCTTCATAGGCAAACGCCTTAACCACTAAGCCATTTCCCTAGCCCTTTCTCTTTTTTTCTGATTTTTTTTTCTTCTTCTTGAGGTAGAGCGTCAGTCTAGCCCAGGCTGACCTGGAATTTACTATGTAGTCTCAGGATGGCTTTGAACTCGTTAGCGATCCTCCTACCTCTGCCTCCCAAGTGTCCGGCCTACTTTTTTATTTTTAATCAAAGTCTCATTAGAGTGCTCAGGCTGGTCTTGAACTCACTCGAGTTCAGGCAGGCTGTGAACTTTCTCTAATTAGCCTCTGAGCTGGGATGATAAGTTTGTACCATCAAGCACAGCTTTCTCCCTCCCTCCCCCACACTTTCTGTCTCTCTTGAGCTGAATGGGGAGGCAGACGGATTCGCTGCCTGTTTCTTCCACCACCACCTCATTTGAGCGGTGCAGAGGCGTTTTCCCTGTTGTCTGTCTTTGGTGAGTCTGGAGGTGTGTACGTAGCTACTCGGGGCTGGCAGAACACTGCCCAACTGTGAGAATCTTCCTCTGCTGGAGCCTGGAAGTTTCCCACTCCCACCCAGACATCAGGAAGTTCTAAGTGGGTAAGAGGAGAACAGATGAGAAAAAACTGGCTGCCATGATGATATTCAAGTGGTAGAAACATGTTTTATGGTAAATCATCCTAGCTACACTCTCTCCAGCTCAGAGCTGCCTGGCACCTGGGCTTCCCTGCATGAATTACTTCTTTCTTTAAAAAAAAAAAACCAAAAAAAAAAAACAAAGGAACTATTTATAGGGCTGGAGAGATGGCTTAGCAGCTAAGGCGCTTGTCTGCGAAGCCTAAGGACCCAGGTTTGATCTCTCTCCAGATCCCACGTAAGCCAGATGCACAAAAGTGAAGCAAGCACAAGGTTGCACATGCCCACTAGGCGGCACAAGCATCTGGAGTTCAGTTGCAGTGGCTGAGGCCCTGGTGTGCCAATTCTCTCTCTCTTAAAAAAAATATATATATTTGCAGGTGCAGAGAGGAAGGGGCAGTGGTGTGCCAGGGTCCCTTGCTACTGTAAACGGACTCAAGGCGTATGCACCACTTTGTGTACCTGGCTTTATGTGGGGACTGAGGAATAGAACCCTGGGCCGTTGGGCTTTGCAAGCCAGCACCTTTAACCACTGGGCAGTCGTATAAGTTGCCGTATTGGTATCAGGAAAAAAGCCCAGGAAGCAACTCTATTCTTACCCAAGGGCAGACACACCAGAGCAAATATTGAACAAGTGCTAGAAGGGCAGCCTAAGAAGGGTGACAGTGTCCTCTGCTCCTGTGTTGTCACAGCTGTGTCCCCAGCACTGCTTACATCTATGAGAGCTCATGATTCTCCTTTCCAGTCTGCACAAGAAAGTTCCTGTTTCAGGATTTATCCCAAGCTGTTTCATATATGTAGTATGTATGTATGTATGTATATATATACACACATATCTCCATATATATGAGAGAGAGCATGCTAGAGAGTGTGTATGTGCTTGTGTATGGGTGCACAAGGGCCTCTTGCCACTGCGAATGAATTCCAGACACATGTGCTACTTTGCACTTCTGGTTTTATATGGGTACTGGGGAATTGAACCCAGGTTGGCAGGCTTTGCAAGCAAATGTCTTTAACCGCTAAGCCATCTCCCCAGCCCCTGCTGCTTTTCAGCTGACTTTTCTCACACTTCCTGTGTGGATCCGACCAAGGAGTACTCATTCTTAGATGAGCAGGCACCTGTGTATGTCTCCACGTCCTTAAAACATCGGCCCAGCACTCGGGAGGCAGAGGTAGGAGGATTGCCATGAGTTCGAGGCCACCCTGAGACTACAGAGTGAATTCCAGGTCAGCCTGAGCCAGAGTGAGACCCTACCTCGAAAAACCAAAAAAAAAAAAAAAAAAAAAAAAAACATCAGGCAGTGATCAGCATACAGGCAAGCCTCCTTGTCTACCTGGTTGTTTCCTAGCAACATCCTGGACTCTCTTGGACAAGCCTTTATTCATTCAGACAGGTAGGTTAATCATTACTTAGAATTTCACCTGAATGTACATAGTCAAGTTGCTTCGCCACTCTGCACACCATTATCCTCTTATAAAATGTTTATAGCCGGGTGTGGTGGTGGTGCACACCTTTAATCCCAGTGCCCGGGAGGCCAAGGTAGGAGGATCACCATGAGTTCAAGGCCAGCCTGAGACTACATAGTGAATTCTAGGTCAGCCTGGGATAGAACAGGACCCTACCTGGAAAAAAAAAAAAAAAGTGTTTATAGACAGACCTACCTCATGGTGGTTTGAATATCAGCTGTTCCCCCACAGCCTTGTGTTTGTGATGAAACCTCATCTTGGTCCTCAGCTGGTGGAGCCTTTGGGAGGTGGAGCCTTGCTGGAGGAGGTGTGGCAGCGGACACAGGCCTTGGAGTTTATTAGTCCTGCCTTACTGGGTGTTGAGAGCTAGTGGAGTCTTGCTGCTTCCTCCAGGCTGAGGTGACAAGATGTGACGCTCAGTTGGCCATTCTTTCGTGCTTTTCCTGCCATGGTGAAACTTCCCCTTGAAGCTGTAAACCAAAACGATACCTTTCTCTCCATAAGCTGCTTCTGGTTGGGCATCTTGTCCAGCAACAAGAAGGTCACTGCTATAAGGAGATGCTTGTAAGAATTAAATGAGTCGGGCGTGGTGGCTCACAGCCTTCAATCCCAGCCCTCGGGAGGCAGAGGTAGGAGGATCGCCGTGAGTCCGAGGCCACCCCGAGACTACATAGTGAATTCCAGGTCAGCCTGGCCTAGGGTGAAACCCTACCTCAAAAATAAAAAAAAATTAAAAAAAATAATTAAATGAAAGTATATCCACAAAGCACTTATTATTATTACTATTTTGAAGTAGGGACTCACTCTAGCCCAGGCTGACCCGGAACTCACTCTGTAGTCTCGGGTGACCTCTAACTCATGGTGATCCTCCTACCTCTGCCTCCTGAGTCTGGGATTAAAAGCGTGTGCCACCACCTCCTACTCCCACAAGGCACTTATTACAAAGGTTGGTGCAAATAAAATAGAGCTATTATTATATTATTAATATTATTTGATGGCTAGTTAGC
This sequence comes from Dipus sagitta, assembly GCA_036346955.1. NCBI lineage: Eukaryota > Metazoa > Chordata > Mammalia > Rodentia > Dipodidae > Dipus > Dipus sagitta. The sequence goes on from CM070782.1 coordinate 3,401,656, forward strand.
TGAACTTTTTTATTTTATTGTTTTATGAGAGAGAGAGAGAGAGTCGGCTTGCCAGGACCTCTAGCCACTGCAATTGAATTCAAGACACGTGCACCATCTTGTGCACTTGTGTCACACTTGTACGTCTGGCTTATGTGGGTTCTAAGAGAGTAGAATCTGGGTCCTTAGGTTTTGCAGGCAAGCACCTTAACCACTAAGCCATCAGTCCTTCGCTGAACTCTTTTTTTTTTTTTTTTGGTTTTGCGAAAAAGGTCTCATTCTAGTCCAGGCTGACCAGGAACTCAATCTGGGATTTCAGAATGACCTTGAACTCACTGCAATCCTCCTACCTCTGCCTCCTGAGTGATGGGATTAAAGGCATGTGCCACCACCAGGTCTGGCTTAGCTGAACTTTTATTTATTTGCAAGGAGAGAGAGAGAATGGGTGCACCAGGACCTCCTGCCACTGTAAATGACCTTCAGACACATGCACCACTTTGTGCATCTAGTTTTACATGGGTACCAGGGAATCGAATCCAGGCTGTAAGGCTTCGAGAGCAAAGCTATCAGGCTTTGTAAGCAAGTGCCTGAACTACTGAGCCATTTCTCCAGTCCCTGAATATATATATATTTAATTAACTTATTTTTTATTGACAAATTCCATGATTGTAAACAATATTCCATGGTTTCCCTCCCTCTCCCCACTTTCCTCTTTGAAGTGCCACTCTCCATCATATCCCCTCCCCTTCTCAATAAGCCTCTCTTTTATTTTGATGTCATGATCGTTTCCTCCTATTAGATGGTCTTGTATACGTAGTGTCAGGCACTGTGAGGTCATGGATATCCAGGCCATTTTGTGTCTGGAGGAGTTACAAGGAGTCCTACCCTTCCTTTGGCTCTTACATTCTTTCCACCACCTCTTCCGCAATGGACCCTGAACCTTGGAAGGTGTGATAGAGATATTGCAGTGCTGAGCACTCCTCTATCACTTCTTCTCACCACTATGGTGCCTTCTGAGTCATCCCAAGGTCACTGCCATCTAAAAAGAAAAGGTTCTCTAACCAAAAGTGAGAGTAGCATTAATATATGGGTATGAATATTAAGAGAAGTGCTTACTGGGCAGTTTGATGAGCATAGAATATACATTTAGCCAGACAGCAGCAGACGTTACACCCCTAGGACTCATGACTACCCTGTTGTAGGTTTTCAGTACCAGGGATGTATTCCCTCCCATGGGGCAGGCCTCCAGTCCAATTAGAGGGCAGTTGGTTTCCCCCATAACAGATGTGCCACTATTGCACCCATTGGCTCATTTGGCCTGGCTGGCCAAATATAAGGCTTGTAGTGTCCACTGCTGAGTATCTTCACTGGTGATTTCTCTCTCTCCCATTGAACTGCATGTAGTGTGGCTTTTCCCAGCTTTCTGTTAGCTCTTCTACATGGAGGAGGTTATCAGCTCAGCTCTAGCAAGATTTCTCAGTGACCTTGTAGCCCAAGTATGTGAAGTCTTCAGCAATAGAGTCTTACCATCTATTCCTGGTGGGAAACCAAGGGCCTTGGAAATGGCCTGAAATGCTTTGGGGGCATCAGAGACCTCCCTGGCCAACAACTCACTGGAAGGTCTCCTATCCCTGGCACTGAAAATTTTCTAGTAACAATCTGTGGCTCCTGAGTGTTCCATTGTTCAAAACTTTAGTTCCCATATGATTTATTTATATCCTCTTGGATTTTGATTAGTCCTCCCTCTACCATTCCTTTACTCAATCTCTTCTCCTGACCTCACTTACCTGAACATATTTTGTGAGCCAGGGTCTTACTGTAGCCCAGGCCAGCCTTGAACTCATGGTGATCATTCCATCTCAGCCTCCAGAGTGCTAGGATTAAATGCGTGTTCAACCACACCTGGCTCTTCACTGAACAGTGTTGGAGCCTGTGAATGTCTTGGGGCTTTATCTTCTTCTTTCCTTTCTTTTGTTTCCGAGGTAGGGTCTCACTCTAGCTCAGGCTGACTTGGAATTCACTATGTAGTCTCAGGCTGGCCTCGAACTCACGGCGATCCTCCTACCTCTGCCTCCCGAGTGCTGGGATTAAAGGCGTGTGCTACCACGCTATGCTGCCTATGAATGTCTACAGCTTGGTGTCTCAAGCTTTTATGTTCCCTGGGCACTTTTCCTTCTTGGCAGACACATTGCCAACTTGTGCCATCTCTGGCCCACACCTACGAGAGAGACTGAGGACAAGCTCCTCCAAATTCCACTAGCACACTGTCGCAGTCAGCTCCATGCTGCTGGGATGAACCTCCCAACCAGGCACAGTTTATGGGAGGAAGGGGTTTATTAACGGTTTGCAGATCCAGGACAAGCTCCATAATGGCAAAAGAGGCTCACCCCCTTTCACAGATCCAAGTAGAAGAAGAAACAACCACCAGCACCACCAAAAGTAAGCACCAAATCCACAGCAGGGAACCCCGGGCAGAGCTCGTGCACTCGGGGTATCTTTAGGCTGGAAACAGATCCCCAGTAATACCTTAGGGCTGGACCCCAGGATCTGCCCACAGTGACACCTCCTCTGGCCAAGCAGCTGGAAATCCACATTACATGCTTTAATAAAACATTTGAGGGCTGGAGAGACGGCTCAGCACTTAAGATGCTTGCCTGCAAAGCCTATCGACCTAGGTTCAATTCCCCAGTACCCACATAAAGCCAGATGCACAGTGGCACATGTGTCTGGAGCTCATTTGCAATGGCTGAGGCTCTGGCACACCCCTTTTCTCTCCCTCTCTCTTTCTCTCTGTCTTTTCTCTCTATCTCTACAAATAAATAAATAAAATATTTTTTTAAAACATTTGAATTGGGCTGGAGAGATGGCTTAGTCCAAATGCGATCCTCCAGGACCCATGTAAGCCAGATGCACAAGGGGCATGTGGGTCTGGAGTTCGTTACAGTAGCTAGAGGCCCTGGTGTGCCCATTTTCTCTTTGTCTCTCTATCTCTCTTTCTCTGCTTGCAAATAAATAAATAACATTTTTAAATCCATTTGAGTCTATTGGAGTACATAAATTGAAACCACTACACGTGCCGTTCTGAAGCTCCCTGAATTATTGTTGAGATGAAGGAAGAGATGTCTGCATAACCCAAGAGACCCTTGACTCTGTTCTTTCCACCAAACACGCCCACTCGCTCACCTTTCAAACATCCGTTAGCCAAGATGGTTACTTTGAGGCAATGAAGTTCGGACTAAGAACTTAGCTCAGTGGTTGTGGGTTATAGTCCATGGAAACACTGAACAGGGAGTAACTTATTCGTGCCTTATTCAGTGTGCGTCATTGAAGGCCTGCCATCTAGAACGCGGAGGGTTAGAGAGAAACTGAAGCACCGTGAGAAGCCGGAGAGGAGGAGTCAGGAGGGCTCATCGTTTCCTGGGTTGCTTGCCAGAAGGGAGGCTGTGATTTGGATTCGGGCTGTCTTTCTGTCCTCCTGTCCATGAGTCTGCGGTATCCATCCTCATTGTGTGGATACACTCGGTGCTCTTCACACACCCTTGAGCTGTTTCGTCTTCACTCAGCGTCCTGGTTATTGCCGTTTCTACCCACCTCTGTCTCCGTGTGCTGCTTTTTAATATTTTATTTTTATTACATATATATTTCTTTCTGTCTTTTTTTTTTTTTTTTTTTTTGGTTTTTTCTAAGTAGGGTCTCACTCTAGCCCAGGCTGACCTGGAATTCACTATGGAGTCTCAGGATGGCCTTGAACTCACGACAATCCTCCTACCTCTGCCTCCCGAGTGCTGGGAGTAAAGGCGTGCGCCACCACCCCCAACTATATTTCTTTATTATATATAATACATATGATACATATATGGAGAGAGAGAGAGAGAGAGGAGAATGGGTGTGCCAGGGTCTCTAGCCATTGTAAATGAACTCCAGATGCATGTGCCATCTTGTGCATCTGGCATATGTGGGTCTTGGGGAATTGAACCTGGGTCCTTTGGCTTTGCAGGCAAGTGAAGTACCTTAACTGCTAAGCTAACATGACTGACACCTTTGCAATAAAGCCTTCTTCTTTTTTTTTTTTTTTTTTTTTGATCTGCTTGAATGCAACTCGAGTGTTCTTTAAAAATTGTGTGTGTGTAACTGGGCGTGGTGGCGCACGCCTTTAATCCCAGCACTCGGGAGGCAGAGGTAGGAGGATCGCCGTGAGTTCAAGGCCACCCTGAGACTCCATAGTGAATTCCAGGTCAGCCTGGGCTAGAGTGAGACCCTACCTCGAGAAACCAAAAAAAAAAAAAAAAAATTGTGTGTGTGCGTGCGCATTCATATGTGGACACCTGGGTCTCTTGCCACTGCCAACGCCCACCACATGCATACACCACTTATTTCATCTGTCCTTACGTGGGTACTGGGGAATCGAACCAAGGCCATAGGCTTTGCAAATAGGCATCTTTAATCACTAAGCCATTTCTTAGCTCCCACTGTTTCTTTATATATATTTTTTTGTTAACTTTGTTTCCAACATAGGGTCTCACTCTAGCCCAGGCTAACGTGGAACTCACTCTGGAGCCCCAGGCTGGCCTCAAACTCACAGAGATCCTCCTGCCTCTGCCTTCCAAGTGCTGGGATCAAAGGTGTGCATCACATCTGGCCCACTGTTTCTTTATGTTGATGCCTTGTAACATTCACTCTTGTGGGTCTTATGATGCTGGTAGGTATGTTCCCCGTATATTAGAATTATTTTTGAATCTCTGTACTTTTCCCCATTATGTTTTAATATTTTTTATTTATTTGCAAGGACAGAAAGAGAGACAGAGACAGAAAGACAATGGGTGCATCAGGGCCACTAGCTGCTGAAAATGAACTCCAGACACATGCCCTACTTTGTGCATCTGGCTTTACACGGGTACTGGGGAATCAAACTCAGGTCTTTAGGCTTTGGAGGGAAGCGCCTTAACCACTGAGCAATATCTCCACCCTCCTCATGTTTGTAAGCGTCGCAAAGCAAGATGTTATCCGCGATTCCCTTTGTATTCCACACATAGACTTAACACTTTGCTCTGCACAAATGAAACATGCGTCTTGGGGACATTAAGAGACTCGCAAGGGAGTGAGGTGGGCCTGGAGCTGGGCCTTGGATAAAAAGAAATGAACAGCACATGATGTGGCTGAGCGTTCGGTTTCTGGAGTGCTGAGCCCGCGGGACAAAGACGGCACAAGGATGGAGAAAAGGCTTCATTCTGTTTCTTTATGCGGCACAGCCTCCGGTCACTGCCCTCTCGTCCCAGATGCCCATGTACCGCTCAGCTGCGCGGCCTGGCACGTCCCCGCCGTTTATGATTAGTATGCTGTGTTCCGGGACAGAACAGATGTCTGCCCGGTGGTTGTTTTTTTTTTTTTTTTTCTGCTTAAAGATGATGGCAGGTCCCCAATGACTGAGATCCAATTTCACATTTTCTCAATTGCTGTGGCTAAGAAATTCAGTCTCGCTGGTTCTGAGGCCCACACTCACCCTTGAGCAGGGAAGCGTGGCTTGCCACATGAGTGATGTCCTGAGGGTGCTGAGACCAGGGCAGCACGCAGAGCCTGGCTGAGGTGGGACAGCTGACTGTCACAAGCACAGGCGGGATCTCCACCCAAAATTACGTTTCTTCCTCCCTCTCCACGGCACCTTTGCCGATGTTATACGCCCACCGCTGTAAGAGAATATCTGGCTGGCCTCAAACTCCGGATTCTCCTGCATCTACCCGTGTTATCTCCTACTCCTGTGTACGCTATCGCCAGCTGAGAGAACATTCGTATAAGACAATCTTTTTTTTTGTTGTTTTTTTTTTGAGAGAGAGAAACTGAAAGAGAATTGGTGCTCGAGGTCCTCAGCCACTGAAATTGAACTCCAGGCACTTGCGCCACCTAGCGGTCATGTGCAACCTTACACTTGTCTCACCTTTGTGCACCTGGCTTACGTGGGACCTGGAGAGTCGAACATGGGTCCCTAGGCTTTGCAGCCAAGTGCCTTAACTGCTAAGCCATCTTTCCAGCCCCATACTATCTTTTTACAAGTGTCTCTTTGGAAAGGGGAAGGGATTGAATACTACCATAGTTCTTTTATTTTTAATAGTTTTGAAATTTTATTTATGTTATTTATAAGCAGAGAGAGATAGAGAGAAGAGAGACAGACAGAGAGAATGGGTGGCCAGGGATACTGAGGAACCAACCCCCAGTTGTTAGGCTTGCAGGCAAGTGCCTTAACCACTGAACCATCTCTCCAGCCCACTACTATAGTTCTTAGTGACCAACTAGATCTTTTCTTGCAACAGAGTGATTCTGAAAATTGCCAAGGAAATAAAATGGGGCTAGAGAGGAAAAATAGATTGGGAACTTGAAAAACTGCCCCAGGTCAAAGTGGTTCATCTCCATAGTTTTTGTTTGTTTGTTTGTTGTTTCTGTTTTATTTATTTAGAAGCAAGTTGGGGGATGGGGGAGCAGGGAAGGGGATCTTTTGAGACAGAATCTCACTCTATAGCTCAGGCTAGCCCAGAACTCACTAAGTAGCTCTTGCTGGCCTTGGACTCACAGCAATTCTCCTGTTTCACCCTCCTGAGTACTGGTATGTGAGCAGTACCTCACTTGCTTGAGTGGAGGATTTTTAAAAATATTTTATTATTTATTTATGTATTTGGGAGACACAGAGAGAGACAGAGAGACAGAGAGCGAGGGCACGCCAGGGCCTCCAGCCACTGCAAATGAACTCCAGACGCATGCGCCACCTTGTGCATCTGGCTTATGTGGGTCCTAGGGAATCGAACCTGGGTCCTTAGGGCTTTGCAAGCAAGCACCTTAATAGCTAAGTCATCTCTCCTGCCCAGAGTGGAGGATATTTTAAAAAATATTTTATTTATTATTTATTTTCAAGCAGAGGGAGAGACAGAGACAGAGATAAGGGCATTCAGGGGCCTCCATAGGGGGGTGAGGGTAGGGATCCCAGCATATCTGGGACAACAGGGGACCACATGGGATGAGCAGTTACTTAGCAACCATCACAGACATTCTTGAGAGTTCTGGAAACCCGGAAGGTCATACTGACCTTCCCAGTTGAACATGAGCCCTGTCGGTGTGATGTGCGAGATATTTAATGCTGTGTCTCTAGTTCTTTCTTGCTTCACCTGTCAGAGGGATAGGCTACGATACGGGATTAAGTGCTAAAATTCATACTTGTTGTCTGCCGTGTTTGAGGCTCTGTGCTGGGTTATGTTGAGATTCACAGACACATAGACTCTGTCCTCCAGAGGTTTCTAATTAGATGTAGCCCTAGAGAGAAGACACAGACATAAACAATTCTAATAACAAGAAGAAAATGTTACAGAATAGGAGCAGAGAAAGCTGATGGGAGAGTTCTGTCTGCTGTGGAGGCTAAAGGTCATGGATCTGGGAAAGCTTTGAGAGCAGTTGTGGCCGTCACCTGGGCCTTGGCATATACTTGATCTTTAAAAACTCATTGCCAAATTGGAGGATGAGATGAAGGAAATGCTCACTGTATAGGCCCTCCAGATCTACAAGTCTGAGGGTATTTTTGTTTGTTTGTTTTGTTTTTCAATATAGGGTTTCACTCTAACCCAGGCTGACCTGGAATTCACTCTGTAGTCTCAGGATGGCTTTGAACCTATGGCAGTCCTCTTACCACTGACTCCCGGGTGCTGGGATTAAAAACTCTCCATCTCAAAATTCTGAATTTTTATTTCTGGGCTCTTTATTCTTGTATTTCTTACATCCAATATCTTTAAATTAGAAGAGATGACTCAGTGGTTAAAGGTGCATGCTTGCAAAGCCCAGGCTCAATTCTCCAGGACCCATAAGCAGCACAAAGTGGTGCATGCATGTGAAGTTTGTGTGCATTGGCATGAGGCCATTATCAGCAGGCTAGGATTACAGAAGCCTGCCATGGGGGAGCTTGACCTCTTTGACCTCTTTGCTACCAGTAACCTTCTAAGGGTTAGTGAAGGGTAACCTGGGCAAGGCACACGTCTAGCAGTATCACTCTCAGGCAGTTCCTAAGACCATTTCAGGGACTGGGGAGATGGCTCAATGGTTAAAGACACTTGCTTGCAAGCAAGTGGCTCCAGGTTTGATTCCTCAGTACCCATGTAAATCCAGACCCCAAAAGTGGTGCATCTGTCTGATGTTCATTTGCAATGGCATAAAGCCCTTGCACACCCATGCATGCACACACACACACATACACACACACACGTGGGCTGGAGAGATGGCTTAGTGGTTAGGCACTTGCCTGTGAAACCTAAGGACCATGGCTCGAGGCTCGATTCTCCAGGACCCACGTAAGCCAGATACACAAGGCAATGCATGAGTCTGGAGTTTGTTTGCAGTGGCTGAAGGCCCTGGCGTGCCCATTATCTCCCTCCCCCTTTTCTATCTGCCTTTCTCTCTCTCTCTCTCTCTCTCTCTAATGAATAAAAAAGAAATTTAAAAAAACACAAAATAAAACCATTTCAGGCTGATGTGTTTGAATGTTCACAAGACTGGCAGGGCCTGAGCTTATAGATAATTGGTTCATGTTACAAGTTTCTGGCAAGTCTTAAATGACACACAGTTGGCATCCTGCCTGCTGGAGAGGATTCTGTTGTGACAGACAGGAAACTGGCTGATGTGTAGGATCTCCAAAACTTCCGGGTCTCCAGGGAAAGGCGCTGCTGCTGAGAAGTCTTTATCAACTTCTGGGCCATTTCTGAGGCACTCCAGTTGTACTTCCAGTGTGTAGCTTTCTGTAAAATTCTCCATGAGGAGTCGATAGTTCCTTTTAAGCTCCTGGCCAAGAAAGGGCCAGAGAGCGTGGGGGATGCCGGCACAGTGGGACCAGAGAAGAACGTCGTGGTTAACAGTGACCAACTTTCCTCTCTTTTTTTCTTTTCAATATTTTGTATTAACAACTTCCATGATTGTAAACAATATCCCATGGTAATGCCCTCCCTTCCCCCACTTTCCCTTTTGAAACTCCATTCTCCATCATATCCCCTCCCCTTCTCAATCAGTCTCTCTTTTATTTTGATGTCGTCATCTTTTCCTCCTCTTATGCTGGTCTTGTGTAGGTAGTGTCAGGCGCTGTGAGGTCATGGATATCCAGGCCATTTTGTGTCTTGTGGGAGCACGTTGTAAGGAGTCCTACCCTCCCTTTGGCTCTTACATTCTTTCCACCAAGTCTTTCGCAATGGACTCTGAGCCTTGGAAGGTGTGATAGAGATATTGCAGTGCTGAGCACTCCGGTCATTTCTTCCCAGCACCATGATGCCTTCTGAGTCATCCCAAGGTCACTGCCATCTGAAAAGAGAAGATTCTGTACCAAAAGTGAGAGTAGCATATATATATATATTAATATATGGGTATAATATATGGGTATGAACATTAAGAGAGGTGCTTACTGGGCAGTTTGATAAGCATAGTATATACATTTAGCCAGACAGCAGCAGACATTACACCCTACGGCTCATGACTGCCTGTTTTAGGTTTTCAGTATCAGGGATGTATTCCCTCCCATGGAGCGAGCCTCCAGTCCAATTAGAGGGCAGTTGGTTTCCACCATGACAGATGTGCCACTATTGCACCCATTGGCTCATTTGGCCTGGCTGGCAAAATTTAAGACTTGCAGTGTCCACTGTTGAGTATCGTCACTGGTGGTATCTTTCTCCCATTGAACTGCATGTAGAATGGCTTCTTCCAGCTTTCTGTCAGCTGGTCTACATGGACGAGGTTATCAGCTCAGTTCAAGCAAGATTTCTCAGTGGCCTTGCAGCCCAAGTATGTGGACTCTTCAGGAATAGGGTCTTACCATCTATTCCTGGTGGGAAGCCAAGGGCCTCGACAATGGCCTATAATGTTTTGGGGCATCAGGGACCTCCCTGGCCTACAACTCACTGGAGGTATCCCATCACTGGCACTGAAAATTTAACTTTCCTCTTTTTTATCCTTTTTTGAAAAAATATTGGGATGGAGAGATGGCAGTTGCTGGCAAAGCCAAAGGACCTAGATTCTATTCCCCAGAACCCACATAAAGCCAGATGCACAAGGTGGCACAAGCATTTGGAGTTTGTTTGCACTGGCTAGAGGCCCTGGTGTGCCCATTCATTCATTCATTCTCTCTCTCTCTCTCTAATAAATAAATAGATTTAAAAACTAGTTTATTTATTTACTTGCAAGCATAGGGAGAAGAGAGACACAGAGAGAATGAATGCACCAGGGCCTCCAGCTGCTACAACTGAACTCCCCGACACATGCGCCACTTTGTGCATCTGGCTTTACTGTGGATACTGGGGACTCAAACCTGGGTCCTTAGGCTTTGCAGGCAAGTGCCTTAATCTCTGAGCCATCTCTCCAGCCCCTTTCTTTGTTTTGTTTTGTTTTGTTTTGTTTTGTTTTGTTTTGTTTTTGAGGTAGGGTCTCACTCTAGTCCAGGCTGACCTGGAATTCACTATGTAGTCTCAGGGTGGCCTCGAACTCACAGTGATCCTCCTACCTCTGCCTCCCGAGTGCTGGGATTAAAGGCGTGCACCACCACGCCCGGCTCCAGCCCCTTTCTTTAAAATCCTTTTTTATTTTGTGACAAATACACCAGCCCATCATACACCTTGCAAGATCAATGAACAGAGGGAAGCTTGGTGATGTTCCTCTCTGTCGGAGAGGAAGTTGGTAAGGATGTCTGTCCTTCCGAGTCCTACAGTATAGAATGAGCTGATGGAGCAATGAACAAGTTCTTTGATCTCGTGGAGGAGGCACAGAAGTAGATTTTTATAGCTGAAAATGACTAAGTGTAGGTCACGGCTTCCTTGTCTCAGTGGTCGTGGTTGAGGCTTTTCTTTTTATTTTATTTTTATTTTTTTTTTGTTTATTCATTTATTTGAGAGTGACAAGCAGAGAGAGAGAGAGAGAGAGAGAGAGAGAGAGAGAGAGAGAGAGAATGGGCGCTCCAGGGCCTTCATCCACTGCAAACGAACTCCAGACGCATGCGCCCCCTTGTGCTTCTGGATAACGTGGGTACTGGGGATGGAGCCTTGAACCGGGGTCCTTAGGCATCACAGGCAAGCGCTTAACTGCTAAGCCATCTCTCCAGCCCTGGTTGAGGCTTTTCTAGCTGTGCATACAAACTCTAAGAGAGCCCCTCTCATGAAATGGTACACCATGGGTAACACGATTTCCCTCAGCTTTTAAAAATTTACTTATTGGGTCTGGAGACATGGCTTAGCGGTTAAGGCGCTTGCCTGCAAAGGCTAAGGATCTAGGTTCGACTCCCCAGACACCACGTAAGCCAGAGGCACAAGGTAGCACATGTGTCTAGAGTTTGTAGTGGCTGGAGGCCCTGACGTACCCATTCTCTATCTGCCTCCTCTCTCTCTCTCTCTCTCTCTCTTGTTCATTATTTATTTATTTATTTGAGAGCGACAGACACAGAGAGAAAGGCAGATAGACAGCGAGAAAGAATGGGAGTGCCAGGGCCTCCAGCCACTGCAAATGAACTCCAGATGCGTGTGCCCCCTTGTGCATCTGGCTAATGTGGATCCTGGGGACTCAAACCTGGGTCCTTTGGCATTGCAGGCAAATGCCTTAACCACTAAACCATCCGTTCAGCCCCCAATTAGCTTTCTTTTTAAAACGTAGCCAAGAGTCGGGAAATGTTGAAATTTAATGGGAGCAGATTGTCACAGAGGAGGTGATCGCTCATGCCTACAGGGAGTTTTGCTAGATTCCAACACTAGTTTCAGACCAAACTTTAAGACTGATGACCCCTGATTCACAGTCTAGTTCTATTTATGCAGCTTCCTGGTGTGGTGTCTGATTCATTTGTGCCACACTGAAGGAGGAGAGGGCGTCATTAGTCATCTTTTGCCCAAGGTCCACTCAAGTCTGATGTCATAAAACCAGAACAAGGGAATCATATGTCACTTTATGATGGTACCCATATGACCACCAGGGCCGTAATAGCCAAGTGGAACTTTAAAGGGTTGTTTCTTCTACTGGGAAATAGAAAAATGGAGGAGAAAATTGACTTACATGCATTAAGAGCAGTGTTTCTAAGTTCACTTATCAGCAGTATTATGGGGCTGGAGAGATGGCTTAGTGGTTAAGGCGCTCGCCTGCAAAACCAAAGGACCCAGGTTCGATGCCCCAGTACCTATGTAGATCCAATGCACAAGGTGGCACATGCAGCTGGAGCTCGTTTGCAGCTGGAGCTGGCATGTCCATTCTCTCTTTCTCTCTCTCAAATAAATAAGTAATTTTTTTTTTTGCAAGCAGATAGAGATAGATAAAGAGGGAATGGGCATGCTAGGGCCTCTAGCCACCGCAAACGAACTCTAGATACATGTGCCCCTTGTGCATCTGGCTTACGTGGGTCCTGGGGAATTGAACCTGGGTCCTTTGGCTTCACAGGCAAATGCCTTAACCACTAAGCTATCTTTCCAGCCCCAAATAAACTTTTTTAAAAGCCAATGCATCAAACAATAATGAAATATGTGTATGCCTAGGGATGTGAGGTTGGATCAGCCCTTGTAACTACCGTCATACTTTTTGTCAGATAGCTTTGAACATGGGCATAAGGGCCACATCTTCGGGAGTTCTCAGATAGTCATACAGATGCCTGTATAAGTATGAATCAAAAGTAATATTTCTGTACATTACTAACACCTTAGCACTGGAAGAAATGTTAAAGTCCCACCCATCTTCCTTATCAAGTTGGATGTCCCGTGATGGTGCCTCTAGAAATTTCTTACCACTTGAGATGACTTCGTCCCACCTGAGCTGCGATTTGGTGTTCATTAACGTCTTCAAAAAAACATCCATATTTCTTCTTAGTTCTAATTGTTTCCTTTCTTGCATTTGTTTTTCAAGTAGGGTCTCACTCTAGCCCAGAATGACCTGGAACTCACTGTAGCTCCAGGCTGGACTCAAACACACAGCGATCCTCCTACCTCAGCCTCCTGGGTACTGGGATTAAAGGTGTGCACATCATGTTCGGCAACCTTATATTAATATTGTCCCTTCTGGGTCTCCTTCTTTCATTGGATTCTTTTCTTCTAGTCGCTCTCTCCTTTCTACTGTCCTCCACCTTCGGTTAGCTTAACTCAGTAACAAGCAACAGTGTTGAGAAGACGTGTATCCAGCTTGTGCTATAAGGCCAGAGAAAAGACAAGCCTTCGAACGTTCAGGTAACATTTCCAAAGCAGTAGGTGATCCAGTGTGCGCTGAGGCAGACGGGAATCCTAACAAAATGCCCCCAGGCAAAGATGCTAAGTCCATTGATGAATGAGAGACAGCTTTACTGAATTACAAGTGAGGGAAACCCCGCAGTAAAATGACCAGGGTCCCTTTTTTGTGAAGGGTTAAGCTGGAAAACACTTTTGCAATCTTTCCTTTCTTTCTTCCTCTCCCTCCCTCCCTCTCTCTCCTCCCTACCCTTGCTCTCTCTCTCTCTCTTTCTCTCCCTTCCTCTGTTTGTTTTTCAAGTTTCCAATGTGTCCTCAGCCTGCTATTAGACTCTAACCACACCAGTTTAATCGGCTTTCCAGAAACTTGTTTGCAAGCTTTCTCTCTCTGGTCCATTTATTACTTCCGTTTCTCGAGTGTTGAAATGACAGCCATCTTGCTACACTTGGTTCAAAGTTCGTGTCCTGGGGAGACACTTCCAAAGCTGCTTCCCCCACCACCATAGACGATACGCGGCCACGCCCAGCTAGATATCTTATTTTTATTTATTATGGGGGGAGGGAAGAATGGGCCTGCCAGGGCTTCTAGCCACTACAAGCGAACACTAGATAGATGCGTGCTATCATGGACATCTGGCTTACACGGGTTCTGGGGAATCAAACCTGGGTCTTTAGGCTTCGCAGACAAGCGCCTTAACACCATTGAGCAATCTCTCCAGCCCAGTTTGTAGAAACTTTAAGGAGGTGGAATCTTGTTGGAGGAAGGGGGTCACTGAAGGAGGGGGAGAGCTTGAAGTCTGACAGCCCTCTGCTCCACTTTCTGTCGGGTCTTGGCTTCCTGCTGGGCTGAGATGCCAGCAAGCAGCCCATGCTCTTCCGCCACCCTGCGAGCTGCTGGGTTGCCATGGCTTCCCCACCGTAAAGGTCCCCGTGTCCCCTCAAGTTGCAAGCCATAACAAATCCCTCATCCTTCAAGGTATTTGGTTCCAGGGATGAGAACAATGACCAATACATTGCTCTTTGTCTCCTGTGCCCTTCAGTTAATAAAGACATATATACATATATTTTCAGGGAGAGAGAAGAAACGGTTGTACAAGGCTTCCTGCCACTGCAAATGAACTTTGGATGTATGCGCCACTTTCTTATCTTTATTTTATTTTCACTTATTGGTTAGATAGAGAAAGAAAGAATGGACATGCCAGGGCCTCTAGCCACTGCGAACGAACTCCAGACGCATGCACCACCTTCTGCATCTGGCTTACGTGGGTCCTGAGGAATCGAACCTGGGTCCTTAGGCTTTGCAGACAAGCGCCTTAACCACTAAGCCATCTCTCCAGCCCATGCACCACTTTTTGCATCTGGCTTTACATGCATGCTGGGTCATTGAACCTGAGCCATCAGGCTTTGTGAGCACGTGCCGCTAACGGCTAAGCCATCCCTCCAGGCCCTTTATTAAGATCTCGCATCTAATCTTTCCACTGACAAAGAGGGCCCAGCCCACCTCGCTCTTCTGGCGCCCCAGGAAAAGCACAGCTGAGTCCCCGGCGCTCATGTGCTCCCTTAACGACAGAGATGGGAACAGTCTGGGGTGGCAGATCAGAGTGATAACAGCAATGTTATTTCTTTTGATTTCCCCAGTGTTTGTACGCTCTGAGCAAAATTGCTGAAGGGGACCTCTCCAGTTTGAAGTAATAACACTTTGGTACCATGCTGGATGACAGAGCCATGATTAATAAATGTGATAGGGACACAGAAGCGCAGCACACGAAGGCATTGCTTTCATTATTGCTATTGTATTATTTTTATTTGGGTTTTTTTTGTTTTTGAGGTAGGGTCTCATTCTTGCCTAGGCTGACCTGGAATTCACTCTGTAGTCTCAGGCTGGCCTCCAACTCACGCTGACCCTCCTACCTCTGCTTCCCGAGTGCTGGGATGAAAGGCATGCGCCACCACGCCCGGCTTGCTTTTACTCTCTACAATAACCTGATGGGCAGAACATCTGTACTTGGGTGGCCGAGGGCAAAGTGGAAGGCTTCCAATTAGAACGCCCGCCCGCGGCACCCACGGTTCCATCCATGTGTGGAAATGGACATTAGAAGGGATATTCAAGCAGGGAATGAGATTAGAGATCTGGAGTGAGTCCCGGTTTTTATTTGACTCTCATAGAGGGTTTCCAATTAGCCGGTGACAGTGTTTGAGAAGCCTACTGTTCAGAGAGTATCCGTCTGAAAGGTCGTCTTCCTCGGTAGAATAATCGCTCCCTCCAGGCCGGCAGGCATTGCAAGCAAGCGTCTTCAGCAGCTGAGCTCCTCCTCAGCCCCGTGGATAGGGTTCAGATGAAGATAGACGAAGAGGCTCAGATGTCTCAGGAAAGTCACTCTGTCGCTGTCTTCTCTGTCCGTCCGTCTCTCTCTTTTCAATCTAACTGGGGTAATTAGATCCTGATGAGTACTCAGAGCTTTCTCAGTAGCCTCTGGGTAGGGGGTGGGGGATACACTTGGGTGCCAAGCCCTGCCCAGCAAAGGTCAGCTCACCCTCAGCCCTCCTCCTCTAACCCACTGGTCTTCCTCTCGCACTTTTCCTTTAGGTGCTAAAATACAGTTCCATGAAAAATGGTTCTTTTTAAAGTATTTTACTTGTTTATCTATTTGAGAGCGAGGCAGAGAGAAAATGGGCAAGCCAGGGTTGCCAGCCACTGCAAATGAACTCCAGACACATGTGCCACCTTGTGCATCTGGCTTATGTGGGTCCTGGGGAATCAAACCTGGGTCCTTAAACGTTGCAGGCAAGTGCCTTAACGGCTAAGCCACCTCTCCAGCCTGAAAATGGTTCGATTTTGCTGTTTAGAATTTTTTCCTCTAACCTCAGTAAATTCCAATTTTTCCAAAGAGTGAAACTGACACATGAGTTGGTCTACATTATTTTTTCCATCCAAGAAGTTGAAGAAAATGGAAATCTACTAACAATCCCCAAGTTCTCTAAACATGATTACAGATTACTTATTTTTGTTTGTAAGTGATATATTAAAAAAAAATCCCTTGGGGCTCTTTTCTTTGTTGAAAATCAGATTTTTTTGTTTTCATTTTGCCCATCTGAATCTTTGGTGTCCTGGTACCGTGCAGGGCATCTTACTTGCTGGTTAGGAGCCAGTAGGACCTTGCATGGGTCAGTTGTAAAGGCATCAAGAAGACTATGTTGAGGGGCTGGGAAGGGAAACAAAATGTGTTGGTTTGAAAACCCATGATAGTGGCAGGGTGCGGAGGCACTGCCCCCCCCCCCATGCACACAGAGACTGACTGATGCACTCGTGACCCCCCCTTGGTGAATACCAATAATCCCACTGAGGAGGGCCCTCAGTGGAATGGGGGGGGGGAGAGGGGATAGCCCAAGGGGAATATGGCCAACATGCAATTTGTTCATACAGTAAAGTTCATAATTAAATTTTTTTTTGAGGTAGGGTCTCACTCTAGCTCAGGCTGATCTGGAACTCACTATGTAGTCTCAGGGTGGCCTTGAACTCACAGCGATCCTCCTACCTCCTGAGTGCTGGGATTAAAGGCATGCGTCACCACGCCCAGCTTATTGTATGGTTTTAAATTGAGCAATGACCTAATCAGTTGGTTGATTTGGAAAGGTCCGTCCAGGGCTGAGGATGTAGCTCAGTTGGTACAGGGCGTGCCTAACATGCCTGCAGCCCTGGATTCCATGTCTAGCACCACGTCAACTGGGCGCGGTGGTATGCGCCTGTAATACCAGCTCTTGGGAGACGAAGGCAGCAGGACCAGTTCAAGGCCATCCTAGACTACATAGTGAGTTTGAGACTGGCCTTGAACTATATGAGGCCTCATGTCAAAAAAACGGGGTGGGGGTGGAAAAATGGCTTACCAGTTAAGGTGCTTGCCTGCAAAGCCAAAGGACCATGGTTCAATTCCCCAGGACCTATGTAAACCAGATACACGAGGTGGCACATGCCTCTGGAATTTGTCTGCGGTGACTGTAGACCCTAGTGTGTCCATTCTCTCTCTCTCTCTCTCTCTACACACACACACACACACACACACACACACACACATGTCTGCCTCTCTCTTAAATAAATAAAGAAATAAAAAAGACTGGAGAGATGGCTTAGCAGTTAAGGTGTTTGCCTGTGAAGCCTAAGGACCCAGATTCGATTCCTCAGGATCCACGTAAGCCAAATGCACAAGGTGGCGCATGTGTCTGGAGTTCATTTGCAGTGGCTGGAGACCCTGGCATGTGCTCATTCATATCCCCCCTCTTAAATAAATAAACAAAATATTTAATAAATAAGTGTGTAAAGAAAAAGCAAAACAACATAAGGGCTGGAGAGATGGCTCAGCAGTTAAAGCACCTTGTCTGCAAAGCTTAACGACCCGGGTTTGGTTTCCCAGGACCCACATAAAGCCAGTTGTACAGAGTGGTGCATGCATCTGGAGTTCATTTTCAGTGGCTGGAGGCCCTGGCGTGCCCATTCTCTTACCCTCTTTCTGTCTCCTTGCAAATAAATAAAACATTTTTTAAAAACTTTTTTAAAAAAACAGGGCTGAAGGGATGGCTTAGTGGTTAAGGTGTTTGCCTGCAAAGCCAAAGGACCCTGGTTTGTTTCCCCAGGACCCACGTTAGCCAGATGCACAAGGGGGCACACGCGTCTGGAGTTCGTTTGCGGTGGCTGGAGGCCCTGGCGGGCCCATTCTCTGTCTCTCTCTCCCTTTTCTTCTTTCTCTGTCAAATAAATAAATAATAGTTTTTTTTTAATTAAAAAAAAAAAGATAGGAAAGACGACTGTGGGCGGTTGTGTGGAAGGTGGGAGGACCTCCTGAAGAGGAAGGGATAGAGGGGAGAAGTTGGGGCATCAGAGGAACAGAGGGGAGGGGTGTCACACAGGTTCTTACAGAACTTCCTCCGCGAAGATGAGTTGGCCTGATGACTCAGAAGGACGTCGAAGTGTGAAGAGTTCATTCAGGTGACCTCTTTCACCCCCTGTGGTGTTATTTCTGAGCCCCGAATCTGGAATGGAGAGAGAGAAGCCAGACTTCACAAAAGCCCTGGTTGGATTCCAGAGTGGAGCTGGCGGGGGTGGGGGGCTGCTGGGTGTGTGGGCAGCATGCCAACTGCCACGCTCTCTCTCTCTCTCTTCTGAGCAGGGCGTGAAGCTGGCCAAAGACCGAAAGAACCATCCCTCCGCAAAATAAGTAAATAAGTGACAAGTGCCAGAGTTTCAAAGGAATCGGGCCTCTCATGGGTTTACTGTCACTCTCTTCATTCTTATCCGCGTGAGGGGACAGAAAGGACTGTGCATGGCCAGAGGACACATTCGTGGATCGTCCTGGTCTCGACCACGACTGCTGTTATGGAGCTTCTTAGATACATGCGTTCATTAATGTCGCCTGTTTTCCCTTTGTTCTCTCTCTCTGTGGTGTATGTATTGCGTGTGTGTGTGCATGCCGACACGAACACCCTGTGCACACATGTACGGAGGCCCAGAGGAAGCTGTCTGGTGTCCTCTACGGCTCTTCCACTTTTGTTTCCCAGGTACAGAGTTTCTTCTTCCTGAACCTGGAAGTCTCCTTTTTCTCAGCTAGTCTGGCTGACCAGTGAGTCCCAGTGATCCTCCTGTCTCTGCCTATTCAGCTGGGATTACAGGCATTCCAGTCCATGCCTGGATTTTTGTTGTTGTTGTTGTTATTGTTAATTTTTGAGTGGGGAGGTGGAGGGAGAGACAGAGGAAGAGAGAGACTTGGTGCATCAGGGCTTCAGCCACTGCAATTGAACTCCAGACACTCGCGCCACCTAGTGGGCATGTGCAACCTTGCGCTTGCCTTACCTTTGTGTGTCTGGCTTACATGGGATCTGGAGAGTCAAACATGCGTCCTTAAGCTTCACAGGCAAGCGCCTTAACCACTAAGCCATCTCTCCAGCCTCGTGTCTGCCTTTTTATGTGAGTGCTTGGGACTGAACTCAGGGTCTCATGCTTGCCCAATGAGAACGCTTACCCACTGAACCATCTCCATAGCTTCTGCCTGGTTTTCATTTTACTGATCATTCCATTAAGATATTTCTGTCAGGGCTGGGGAGATGGCACAGTGGTCAAAGGCACTTGCTTGCAAAGCCTGACAGCCTGGGTTTGATTTCCCAGTACCCACATAAAGCCAGATGCTCAAAGTGGCACATGCATCTGGAGTTTGTTTGCAGTGGCTAAGAGATCCTGGCATGCCCATTCCTTCTCTTTCTCATTTTCTCTCTCTCCTTTCTCTCATTGCTTGCAAACAAATATTTTTTATGCAAGAGAGAAAGAGAGAGAATTGGTGGGCCAGGCCCTTCAGCCATTGTATTCGAACTCCAGACACATGCGGTACCCTGTGTGCCTGTGTCACCTTGTGTATCCGGCTTATGTGGGATCTGAAGAGTCAAATCTGGGTCCTTAGGCTTCACAGGCATGTGCCTTAACCCATAAGCCATCTCTCCAGCCCCTAAAAATATATATATTTAAAAAAGATAATTCTCTATGGGGCTGGAGAGATGGCTTGCTGGTTAAGGCATTTGATGGCAAAGCCCAAGGACCCATGTAAGCCAGGTGCACATGGTGATGCACGCATCTGGAGTTTGTTTGCAGTGGCTAGAGCCCTGCCACACCCATTCTCTCTCTCTCTCTCTCTCTCTGTCATAAAATAAATAAATAAAATGTATTTTTTAAAAAGATATTTTTCTCCTCTCACCAGAGCAGACACATTGTGTTTTCCTTTCTGGCTCCCAAAGATGAGTGTTGTGAATAGACAATGTTCCCCATAGGCTCATGTGTTTGAACACACGATCGCCTGTTGGTGGCGCTGTTTGGGAAGGTCGTGCAACCTGTGGGTAAAGGAGCCTTGCTGGAGGAAGTGGGTCACTGGTGCAGGAGCTTGAGGGGTGACAGCTGGCTCCCACAAGCTGTTTCCTTTCTGCTTCCTGACTGCTGGTGTGAGGGTGGGCTACAGGTCTTCCTCTAGCTCGCCATGCCTTCCCCATTATGATGAATTCTCCCCTGGAAACTGTAAGCTTAACTAAACTGTTTTCCTCCCATAAGCCGCCTCTTGTCGGGTACTTGATACGGTGAGAGTCCTTACCTGGGATGAATTCAATTGACTTAGCCAGCAGGCGCTTGTCCCTTGAGAACTGACTTCCATGGAAAGGACCAAACCAGATGGCTTGCTGACCTGTAGTTTCCTCAAGGGCGTTAGCGGCCCGCTATGGGGACACGTGCTGAGAACAGAGTGGAGATATCCAAGTCCTCGGGGGAGGCTGTCAGCTGCAGGCACAGGCTGAGAGTCTCTGCCCCTTTCTGGCAGCACGGGCTGGCACGTGATCACCCGTCTGGAGGAGGGAATGCCACCCCAGGCCACAGAACATTCCACATCTGTCTGCGGAGGTGTCGCCTGGGACAGAGTGTCCCTCTGGCTCTGGAGACATCGGTGAGGAAGGCTGCCCCTCTTTTCCTGCAAGTCTAAATCTTTGTGTTGATTTTCCAGTCTCTTCCTTGCCCCTTTGGAAACTGCCTCTCTCCTGTTCTTCCCACACCCGTGCTTGCCTTGTGGGCTGCGGCTCAGGCGTGGCACCCCGCGCTCAGCACCTCCTGGCCACACACGCTTGGTGCGCGCATATCTAAGTTCATTCTTGCGTAGGTGTATTCTCGGGTAAGCTGTCACTTTTCTTTGAACTCTTCTAGACTGCTGTGTGTGTGTGTGCGTGCGTGTGTGTGTGTGTGTGTGTGTGTGTGTGTGTAAGATAAGATGCCACAAGGCAGAACATGGAAGCAAGCAACACCTTTGTAATGCACACCTGCTGAGGCCACCCTGGTCTTTGAAGTTCAAATGGAATTCACTTGAACTTTTATTCTTCCAGCAAAGGGATTCTTCTGGTCGTTCTTGGGATCTGTGGTGGTTTAAATGTGAATGTATGTCCCCCATAGCTTCAGGAATTTTTTTTTTTTTATTAAGATTGGGCTTCCTACTTAAGTCTGGTTTTTTAAAAAAAATATTTTATTTATTTCATTTATTTACTTGAGAGAGAGAGGGAGAAGGAGAGAAAATGAACACGCCAGGGCCTTTAGCTACTGCAAACGAACTCCAGATACATGTGCCACCTTGTGCCTCTGGCTTATATGGATACTGAGGAATCAAACCCAGATCCTCAGGCTTCACAGGCAAGCACCTTAACCACTAAGCCATCTCCCCAGCCCCTACAATATTTCTTATGTGTGCAAGAGTTTGCTTCCAAACTTGCCATTTATTCTTTTTTTAAAAAAAAAATTTTATTAATTTATTTAAGAAAAAGAGAAAAATAGAGAGAATGGGTATGCCAGGGCCTCTAGCCATTGCAAACGAACTCCAGATCTGGCCTTATATGGGTACTGGGGAATTGAACCTGGGTCATCAGGCTTTGCAGGCAAGCACCTTAACCACTGAACCATCTCTCCAGCATGGAGGTTCTATAGGGATTAACAATTTAATTAAAAAAAATCAACTGACTGCTGCTCTCACAACTCATAACCCATAACCTCATGGTGAATACTAGCACCCCATTGAGAAGGGCCCTTAGTGGAATGGGGGTGGGGAGGAGGGGAAGGGTACCAACACATGATTTGTCCAATCAAAGTTTCTATTTAACAAAAAAAGAAAAATCTAAAGCAGTAACATAAAATATTAAAGAATATGTCTATTCCTTTAAGACTAGAATTATTTCTTCTTCAACAAAATGAAAATATATAAAAATAGTAGAAAAAAATGATAAATTTAGATACACTAAAATATAAAACTTTGATTTGTCAAAGGTGACCTAAAACAGAGGCAAAATATACACAGAAAGTTGGAGCTTGCCTATCTCATTCCTGGTAGCTTTCCTAGGGAAGTATATACACAAGTAAGCTATGTAGCATTGATTATGAAAAGGAAAAACTAGAATTAATCTGAATGACCATCAGCACAAAAATTATTTAAAAATATTATGCACACACCCTAGGGCATTCTGAAGTCATTAAGATGTTATGAACTTGAACTGATCTCTAAAATATTCCTGTGGTGGGGGAGCTGTAGAATAGTGTGTAGTTCCTTTGGAGGAAAAATTATATCAATGCATTGCAAAAAAGATTAGGAAAGCTACTCAGAGAACGTGGTAGGAGTGCTTGCCTCTCAATAGAGATTAAATCAGAAGGCTAAATTGCTTAAGAGCCTTCACTGTAATATTTCCAGTTTTTTTTTTTTAATTTATGAGAGAAAAAGAGAGCAAGAGAGAGGATTGGCATGCCAAGGCCTTAGCCACTGCAAACGAACTCCAGGCACCTGCACCACCTGTGCGCGTGTGCCAACCTGTGCGCATGCGTCACCTTGTGCATCTGGCTCACGTGGGTTCTGTGGAGTCAAACTTGGGTCCTTAGGCTTTACGGGCAAGCACCATAATCGCTGAAGCCATCTCTCCAGCCCAATGTTTCCATTTTTTTTTACAGTGATAATATATTTTATATCATTTAATTTACAACCAAAACTTACTTGGTATGTATTGGAAGCTTATACATCAAACACTGTAAAAGTACTTTCTAGCTATCATTTCCTTTGAGATTCACAACAGCTGTCCATGTCTTACTTTTCTCACATTCCAGAAGGCAAAGCTGAAGGGAAGAGGAGGTAAGTTTTTGTTTTTGTTTTTGTTTTTGAGGTAGAGTCTCACTCTAGCCCGGGGTTGGAATTCCCTATCTAATCTCAAGGTGGCCTGAACTCACGGTAAACCTCCTACCTTTGCTTCCCCAGTGCTGGGATTAAAGGTGTGTGCCTCCAAACCTGGTGGGAGGTAAGTTATAAGTCCATATGGCTCCGCTCTGTATTTTGGTGCCCAAATACCTGAGAAGAGCTGAGAGGAAAGATGTATTTTGGCTCATGATCTGAAGGGACACAGTCCATGATGGCGAGGAAGGCATTAACAGTGGCAGCTCCACCGGCAGTGAGAACTAGTGACGATTGGCTTACACCCCATCAGAGCAGGAAACAGAATGCAAAACCAGGCTGAAAGCAGAGCTGGACTATAACCCAAGACCCGGCCCCTCCCTTCCTCTAGGCCCCACCTCAAGGTTCCGTAGCCTTCCGAAAAGATCGCCACCAGCTCAGAACCAGTTGTTCAACCCCGTGGGCCTGTGGGGGACATTTCACATTCAAGCCACCACCCTGCCTTTTCTCGAGGTTAATTTGAAGGGTGCTTGGGGAGATGTTGAGATTCCTGGCCCACGCATGAGTCTTCCTGTAAAGCAGCCATCATAACTTTGAATCTCTGCATCCTAAAGAACACAGATGAGGCTTGGAGAGATGGATTCGCAGTTAAGGCCCTTGACTGTGAAGCCTAAGGACCCAGGTTGGATTCTCCGGCACCCACGTAAACCAGATGCACAAGGTGGGCGCTTTTCTCTGGATTTCGATTGCAGTGGCTAGAGGTCCTGGTATGCCCGTTCTCTCTATCTCTATCTTTCTCTCTCTCTCTCCCTCTCAAATAAATAAAAAAAAATAAAATAAAAACAGATGAATTGTCATATTAATCTTTCCTGGATTTCCGTTTCAATTCTAATGGGAAGGATTTCCATTTCTAGAGGAAGAGCTGACTCCTGGGCTAGGAGAGTCAGGATTAGTACCAGCATCCTCATTCACTCTCATCCATCAAAATCCATTATGCCCTACAAAATGAGACACAATTCTAGTACTAGATTAAGGTTTCTCAAAGCTTGGAGCATATGGTGTAGCAGTTAACACCCCTTAAGAGAGAGTCAAAAGCAATGTTCATGTTCTATGGAAGGGACCCTGTGCTAATGACACCGGTTTTAGGTATACCAGGGTCTCCAGCCACTGCAAATGAACTCCAGACGCATGTGCCACCTTGTGCATCTGCCTTACTTACGTGGGCACTGGGTAATCAAACCTAGGTCCTTAGGCATCACAGGCAAGTGCCTTAACAGCTAAGCCATCTCTCCAGCCTGACACTGGATTTTCTACTAAAGCCATTTTCTCCTAGACAACTTCACATAAGAAAATGGTGCACTGGAGTCTCATTTGGAAACACTAATGAATTATTTAGCATTTGCCAAGCAAAAGGAAAACATGTCCTCCATCAACCTCGTCTGAGATGTAGGAAGAAAATCCCAAGCAGACTGGTAAGAAAATAGAAAGTAGGGAGCAGTGTTAACTCCCTCTCAGCTGGACCCCCCAGGATCTCCAACCTGATCTGTTTCATTTATTCCAATGCACAGAACGAATCACTGTGAAACTCTATTTTGATGAACCTTGTCCCTGTTTTTCCCTTTGTCCCACATTCAACTCTCATCTTCGCTGGTTCCTGCCTTCCTGAGTTCTACCTTGATTCCCACACAGAAACAGGATTTGACTCAGACCTTGACATGGCTCAGTGGTTAAAGACAAGTGTTTGCAAAACCTGCCAACTGGGTTCAATTCCCCAGTATCCACGTAACGCCAGATGCACAATGTGATGCAGATATCTGGAGTTTGTGAGCAAAAGTCCCTGGTGCGCCCATACTCTTAAATACACACACACACACACACACACACACACACACACACACACACATACATCCCTGTTTGCTGAACTTGCCTGCGTGTTTAGCAACTGGGACAGTAAATAGAGAAGTTTGAGGAGGAGAGACAGCTGTAACCGTCACCTCTGGACCTTTTACGTGGGATATTTTTCCTTTGGTTTAAGGGTTTGCTGTGTTGCAATCTACATTCCTTCTATGACCTAGAGCCCTCAGTCAAAGTCAGGCTCCTGTGGGAATGATATTCTCAAGGGAGAGCCATCATGGGAGGTTGTTAACATGAAATACTGCAGCTAGGGCTGGAGAGATGGCTTAGCGGTTAAGGCATTTGCCTGTGAAGCCAAAGGACCCAGGAGCAATTCCCGAGGACCCACGTAAGCCAGATGCACAAGGTGGCATGTGCATCTGGAGTCGGTTAAAAAAAAAGAAAGAAAAAGAAAGAAAGAAAGAGAGGGCTGGAGAGATGGCTTAGCCGTTGAGTGCTTGCCTGTGAAGCCTAAGGACCCCGATCCCCAGGACCCACGTTAGCCAGATGCACAAGGTGACACACACGTCTGGAGTTCGTTTGCAGTGGCTGGAGGCCCTGGCGCGCCCATTCTCTCTCTCTCTCTCTCTCTGCCTCTTTCTTTCTCTGTCACTCTCAAATAAATAAATAAAAATAAACAAAAAAAAAAAAAGAAAAAGAAATAATGCAACAAGAAGAAAGAAGAGTGCAGATGGTGTGATGGCTGCGACAGCTCCACGAGGCACAGAGACAGCTGAGGAAGAGAAGTCGCCTGGATTACCGCAGCAGTTGCTCTCTGCTGGGACCGAAACAGCCGACCGGAAGCAGTTTAGGGTGGGAAGGGTTTATTTCCGGTTCACAGACTCCAGGGGAAACACCATCAGTGACGGAAGAAGCTGCCTCACTTCCGTAGATGCATAGTTGACAGACATCCACAAAACAGCCAACAGGGCTGGAGAGACGGCCCAGCAGTTAAGGCGCTTGCCTGCAAAGCCTAAGGGCCCGAGTTTGAATCCCCAGGACCCACTGAAGCCAGATGCACAAGGTGGCGCTTGTGTCTGGAGTTTGTTTGCAGTGACTAGAGGCCCTGATGTGCCCATTCTCTTTCTTCTCTTTCTCTCTCTCTCCCTCTTTCTCAAATAAATAAATGAAATAAATTGTGTGGTTTTTTTTTTTAAAAAAAGAAATATTGTAGCCAAGTTTGTAGACAGATCCCAGGGACTTGGCTGTACTCAGAACCAACCCTGGCTCTTGTCCCCTCAAAGGTAGAGAGCTCTTCCATAGCAGGAGGAACCCCCCCCCCCAAATATCACCACATCTTCCTATTTCTCTGCCTTTAAGATGCTGTCTGGGAGAATTTTCCAGGCAGAGCCTCCTAACCTCCCAGGCGTCTCATCCCAACAGCTCCTTCGCTTCCTTGTCCTGCATGGGGATATTAAATCTAATGTTCTCATGGTTGTGGGAATTGTGCACTGTGGGACCTGGGGCTGATGATAAGAATGTCAAAAAGCACCCACCGCCGGCTGTCTGTCCTTGGTTGCAGGTCACAGCCCTGTGTTTGGATCATGTACTATGCTTGTACTTTGAAATCGTGAACATAATACCCACTGTTCTTTTCACCTATGAATGCCCAGGGATGCTGGAGGTAAGTCATAGGAAACTTAATTTGTCGGAGTAAGACAAGCGGTCTTGTCAAATGCAAGCAAAAGTTAAAAAAAAGAAATTCAAAACCCTCACAAATTCACACCTCATCTGGTGATTGACTCTTTCTACAAATGACCGTAAGTAACGTGAAAGAGAGGGGCTGTCAGGCGAGATGGGG
Source organism: Dipus sagitta (assembly GCA_036346955.1). Lineage (NCBI taxonomy): Eukaryota > Metazoa > Chordata > Mammalia > Rodentia > Dipodidae > Dipus > Dipus sagitta. Next base: position 3,428,232 of record CM070782.1, read on the forward strand.
GCTTCACTAACACTCGGTGTAGTCATACAGTGAAAGCTTTCAAATGAGCCCCTTGTGGCTAACAAGTTAATCTTCCTTCCCTTCCTTCCTCCTACCCTCTCTCCCTTCTTTCCTTCCTAGACATCATGCTGTAACTTGGCTCTAAATTAAAGCCACCAGGAGAACGTTTTTCAACCTTAAAACTAGTGACTCTGCTCTGAGAATTTTTGAAATCTTCTGCATAATCCAGACACGTGGACACTGTGTTATTAGTGAAAGATGCATCTTGGGGTAGAGTGATTGCTCCTTCAGAAGTTTGGGCGACTGATAAGATCCACCTCAAACCCCACCCCCAGCGCCCTTCCCAGGTCGTGGGAGCAGAGTCGTCTATGGTGAGAAGAATCCTGCCCCTTGCCTTCCGGCTTTAGCCATGACTTGAGTTCAGACAGGCCTAGTTTGAAGTCCTAAGCTCAAAAACTGTCCAGTCTGTATCCTTAAGTCGCTTCTCTGAATCTTGAATTCTTTATGAGTATAGCAGGAATAATAAATAACACGTCAAAGCACCAGGCTTTTAGGAGGGTCTCAATAAGATTTTATGGAGGTGCGGGAGAGAGGAGGATGGTGGTAATAAGAGTAATTACTAAGGTTTGCATGTGTCTGGTCCACTTGTAAATGCTTACAGTTTATTAATTTAGTTACCCATCATAGATAGATAGATAGAAAGAAAAATAGATAGATAGATAGATAGATACTGTTGCAGTCAGGTTCGCATTGCTGATAGAAATCACCCAAACAAGAGCAGCTTGTGGGAAAAAGAGGTTTATTTTGGCTTACAGGCTCGAGGAGAAGCTCCATGATGGCAGGGGGAAACGATGGCATGAGCAGAGGGTGGACATCACCCCCTAGCCAACATCAGGTGGACAATAGCAGCAGGAGAGTGTGCCAAACACTGGCAAAGGGAAACTGGTTATAACATCCATAAGCCCGCCCCCCAACAGTACACTGCCTCCAGAAGGCGTTAACTCCCAAATCTCCATCAGCTGGGAACCTAGCATTCCGAACACCTAAGTTTATGGGGGACACCTGAATCAAACCACCACACTTACATACATACATACATACGTCAGTAACTATAATAGTCAGTATGGAGTACATTAATTCTTTCCTGAATGTGGAGCTAAAATAGGAATGGGGTGTGTGTGTGTGTGTGTGTGTGTGTGTGTGTGTAGGCGTGTGTGGGAGCATGTATGTTTGGGCATGAGTGTGTATGTGGGGATGTGAGTGTGTAGGGATGTGTGTGAATGAGCATGTGAGTAGGTGTGAGCATGTGTGTGTGGACATGAGTGTGGGGGGTTGAGCATGAATGTGTGGGCATGAGTGTGTGAGTAACTGTGAGTGCCTGGGCATGCTTGTGTTTTAGTGTGAGTGAGCACGTGTGTGTGTGTGTGTGTGTGTGTAAGTGAGCATATGTGTGTGAGAGGGTGTTATAGAGTAGAGACAGAGTAATGAGTTCACAGTCAGTTCAGAAGTGGGTCTACTCCAGTTGCATAGGAAGGGAGTGTCCTCAAAGCTCCTCCTAGACTGTCTTGCTTGCTTGAATCTTGTGTGGTCATGAGAGCGGCCCGGCTTACCCCATCTGTGTCTCTCCCTTGCTTCCTCTAAACACGCTAGAGCTAGGGGAGTAGGAGTAACTTCTAATGACACGGTCTGTAAGATCCCCCTTCTATATCACATTCACCCCACCACAGATCCACCAGTGCTTAAGTCTAGTACAAGGCGGAATTGGGGGGCAGTTTCCAGAGAGGCTCTCAGCACCTATTAGGGTGAAAGCATTGAGTGAGAATGGACTTGAGAAAGAATATGACCAACTGATCTTCTTAAGTGCATACTAAAATAGTTCTTTCTCTTGGAAGAATAGGTGTGAAACCCTGGTGTACATGATAGAGGGAATTACTCATTTTATTTCTCTCTCTTTCTCTCTCTTAAAGAAAGAAAGATAGATTGAGGGGCTGGAGAGATGGCTCAGTGATTAAGGTACTTGCCTTCAAAGCCTAATGACCTGGTTTTATTCCCAGTGCCCATGTAAGCCAGATGTACAAAGAGGAACATGCATTTGGAGTTTGTTTGCAGCAGCTGGAGGCCCTGCCATGCCCATTCTCTCTCTCTCTTTCTCTCTCTCTCCTTGCAAATAAATATTTTAAAAATATTTTACTTATTTATTGAGAGACAGAGAGAGAGAGAAAGAGAAAATGGAGATGCCAGGGCCTCCATCCACTGCAAATGAACTTCCAGATGCATGCATCACCTTGTGCATCTGGCTTATGTGGGTACTGGGGAATCAAACCTGGGTCCTTAGGCACCCAAGCAAGCACTTTAACTGCTGAGCCATCTCTCCAGTCCCAAATGACAATATTTTTTAAAAAAAGAAAAAAAGGTCTGGAGAGATGGCTTAGTGGTTAAGGTGCTTGCCTGTGAAGCCTAAGAACTCATGTTCAACTCTCCAAGTCCCATGTAGCTAGACACACAGTGACATAAGTGTGCAATGTTGCACATGTGCACAAGGGGGCACACGTGTCTGGAATTTGTTCACAGTGGCTGAAGGCTCGGATGCACCCTCTCTCTCTCAAAATAAATAATAATAATAATAATAATAATAATAAAAAGAAAGAAAGACTGTTTCTGGACTGGAGAGATGGCTTAGTGGTTAAAGGCACTTGCTTGCAAAGCCTGCTGGCCTGGGTTTGATTCCCCAGGGCCCACATAAAGCCAGATGCATAAAGTGGCACATGCATCTGGAGCCCATTTGCAGTGGCTGGAGGCTCTGGTGTGCCTCTTCTCATTCTCTCTAAGGTGGCAAATAAATAAATAAAAATATTTTAAAAGGTAGAAAGGCAAGTCGGGCATGTAATGTTTTCAGTTCAATGCTTCATGAAGTTTATGTCCTGCTATGGAAAGGGCACAAGGGAGATGCTGTCATGGCCATGCTGCCTAGTGGACCTGTGGGGGTAGTCCTTGCCACAGCCATGCCCCTCATATTCTTCAAGGAACATAGAGCAAAATCAAGGTCAGCTTGGCCAGAGTGACTTGGATATTTTACATTGTTTTTCAGACAGCAAGAGCCACGTAGGAAACAGCTTTAAAAAAAATCTATATAACCTCACAGTATTGTATTGAAACTGAGTTGGTAGGTTGGGAACTACAACAAAAAAATCCCTAGACAAGGTCGTTTGCATCGGCGGCATGTTTGGATCTCACAAGTGAATCATCTGCCTCCTTCACTGCGTGAGTGTGCTGCCCCCCGCCCCCCCCCCCCGCAGCGCTGAGTATCTATGTTTGGGTAAATGTGACGAGCCAGTGACACTGTGTGTGCTGTTGCACGCTTGCCATGAGTGTCACCTGCAGTGACAATTCATTGAGCCCAGGTGAAACAGATTGCCGATTAGTTAGGACTGTTTCAGGTCCCTGTGCCGGTCACAGGGAATTTTGCTTTCTGAGGGTGGATGACCTTGGAATGACACTGACCGGGGACAGGGGACATCCATGAAGCTGAAGAAACGCATCCTGTTGGCTCAGTTGTTTGTGGATGCAAACTAACTCGTGTGGAAAAAAAAAAAAAAAAGCTGGGCTAAGGTGTTCTGTGTCTCAAGTTTACATTTTTCTTCTCTTCCTCCTTTATGGAGACAAGGTGTTTTATTTATTTATTACTTATTTGAGAGAAGGAAGGAGAGAGAGAATGGGCGTGCCAGGGCCTCCAGCCACTGCAAAAGAACTCCAGACTCATGCGCCACCTTGTGCATCTGGCTTATGTGGGTCCTGGGGAATTGAACCTGGGCCCTTAGGCTTCCCAGGCAAGCACCTTAATCACTTAGCCATCTCTCCAGCCCTGGAGACAAGGTTTTGTTATGTAACCCAGGCTTGCCTCGAACTTGGAACAGTCCTCTTGCCTCTGCCTCTCAAGCACTGTGCTCACAGGTGGGCATCACTAGGCCCGGCTGTATTCTGTTCTCGGACATGAACGTCTTGTGGTAACTGGAAGTAAGAGTGAGGCTTGGAAAGTGGTGCCTATGGGAGCAGGGGAGCGAAATCATGTGTGGTGCATTGTGGGATTTTAATTCTGTGAATTAATCAAAATATGGCTAAATAAAAAATCTTAAAATGAAGTGTTCAAATCCCACATGGTCCAGTTTATCGCTCTGTTACTTTGTTATCACGACCCAAGAACTAGTTTGGGATTACTCAAGAGGGAAGAAGTTGGGTGACTCAATTGAAAGTGGGCATAGAGGCCTGTCACTAAAGAGATTTGTCAGAAGATCACATGCAAGCCTCTAGCCCAGGATCTGACACCCTAAGACTCCTCAAGCACAGTTTGAGAGCTGCTATAACACACTCGATAGTATATAGGATTACTTAAGGCTTTTTTGGGGGGGAGTTGTTGGTTTATTTCAAGGCAGGGTCTCACCCTAACCCAGGCTGACCTGGAACTCACTCTATAGCACCAGTCTGGCCTCCTACCTCAGCCTCCTCAGTGCTGGGATTAAAGACATGAGCCACCACACCTGGCCTAGCTTTTAAGTTTTTATTGACAACAATATACCACAACCAAAATCCCCTCCCACCAGTCTCCATCCCCCCCCCCCCCGCCAAGTCCCTTCCCCCTCCACTGAATCCCTTCTTCTTCTCCAGCTAGTCTCTCTTTTATTTCATCTCATCATTTTTTTTCTTCCTCCTGCTATGCAGGCCTCGTATAGGTAGCGTCAGCCACTGTGAGGTCATGAATATCAAGGCCCTCTGTGTCTGGAAGACAGCATTGTAGGCACTCCTCCCCTTCCTTTGGCTCTTACATTCCTTCCTTCACTTTATGCTTTTTTGGTTTGTTTGTTTGAAGCAAGGTGTTCCTCCAGCCCAGGCTGACCTGGACCTCTCTCTAGAGCCTAGACTGACCTCACACTCATGGTGACCCTCCTACTTAGGTTTCCTAGCGAAGGGATTTAAAGGTGTGCTGCCATGCCTGGCTCTAGGGTTACTGCATGAAGGAAAAGATCAGTCATTTGTTTTTGTTTATTTTTTTGGGGGGGGGGGAAGGAGGGTTGAATAATAAACAGGTCAGGGGCTGGAGAGATGGCTTAGGGGTTAAGGCGCTTGCCTGCCAAGCCAAAGGGCCCAGATTCAGTTCCCCAGTACCCATTTAAAGCCAGATAGCACAAGGTAGCACATGCATCCGGAGTTCATTTGCAGTGGTTAGAGGCCCTGATGTGCCCATTCTTTTTCTCTCAAATAAATAAGAATAAATTTTAAAAAATTAATAGGTCCGGGTGTGGTGGCGCACGCCTTTAATCCCAGCACTTGGGAGGCAGAGGTGGGAGGATCGCCATGAGTTCGAGGTCACCCTGAGACTCCATAGTGAATTTCAGGACAGCCTGGGCCAGAGAGAGACCCTACCTCGAAAAGCCAAAATAAATAAATGAATAAAAATTAATAGGTTGTATTCATTCATATGAGAGTTAGGACTGTTGTCAACTTCATGAGATAAGGAGTCAGTTATGAATCATGGCTGGTGGGTGGGTCCACAGGAAGGCTTGGAGGAGGGAGGAGCTTTCTTCTGGAACTGGCCACGCGTCTGTCTAAGGAAGCTCCAGCAGGCCACGGGGCCTCTTCCCTACCTGCCTTTACTACTGGCTGGTGAGTTCAACTACCCTGGGGCCACCATCCTTGCTGGGCATGGGAACCCAGCTCCATCGGCCTTCCAATTCAGACTAAAGACCAGTGCCGGGCTGGAGAGATGGCTTAGTGGTTAAGGCATTTGCCTGCAAAGCCAAAGGACCCAGGTTCAGTTTCCCCAGGACCCGTGTAAGTCAGCTGCACAAGGTGGCGCACGCATCTGTAGTTCGCTTGCAGTGGCTGGAGGCCCTGGGGCACCCACTCTCTCTCTCCTCTCTCTCTTTCTCAGAGACCAGTGCCTCTCCAAGAACACTTCCAGCCTTCAGTACCACATGGGGACTGCTGACACATCCAGCCTCATGGACCGAGCAACTACTGCCTTCACTGACTCTCCAGCCATTGGTGGACAACCCAACCCATGTCATGTACACTGATTTTCAAAACTCCCTTTTATAATATATATTCATCCTATCAACTCTCTTCCTCTAGAGAACCCTGACTAATCTCATACCTAACTGGCTTAGTAAACTCACTCTACCACATCAGTTGTTTATGCTTTGAAAGGCACACTGTTTATCACGTGATAGAAACCAAGTTGAACCCTGGTCATTAGGTCCTGTGGGCAAGAGCCTTAACCGCTGAGCCATGTCTCCAGCCCCCATCCTACTCATTTTTATTAGTAATGGTCATGTACCTTTTGGGAGTTTGGTGCACATGTGTTGGTAGATGAGTGAGTTGCTTTGTTTGTAGTAAGAGGGAAAAAAATCAAAGAAATCTAGAAACACCCCTCATGTGAAACTTCATTTTTCAATATTAAGTGGCAAGTTTAGATTTAATCTGAAATTTAGATTTTGATTTCATATTACCATCAAACAACCCTCTGCTAATTTATTCACCTGATTCAGAGATGAGATTGTCACATTGGTTAAAATTATTATTTTTATTTTGTTTTTGTTTTTGTTTTTTCGAGGTAGGGTTTCACTGTAGTCCAAGCTGACCTGGAATTCACTATGTAGTCTCAGGGTAGCCTCAAACTCATGGTGATCCTCCTACCTCTGCCTCCTGAATGCTGGGATTAAAGGCAGGCACCACTACGCCCAGCTAAAATTAATTTTTTTATGATTTTTCTCCCTGGACAATTAATTTCAAAATTTTGTATGCAAATAGTTCAGAAAAAGAAATTTTCTAGTTCCAGCCAGGCAGGTATGGTGGCACCTTCCTTTAATCCCAGCATTCGGAAGGCAGAGGTAGGAGGATCACCATGAGTTTGAGGCTACCCTGAGACTACATAGTGAATTCCAGGTTAGCCTGAGCTAGATAGAGTGAAACCCCTGCCTTGAGGGAAAAAAAAAATTAAAAAAAAAACAAAAACAGTTTCAATGGAAGCAATTCTGAATAGCAGTGGATAAAATTGAGTGTGGGGGTCACGTGACCCTTTAGTCCTTACCCTTGCATGTGTGTCCTTGGTGGGGGTGTTATGAACGGTGATGCGTTCTGATGGTACCTTACAAGGTTTGCTTTTTCAGAGACAGGAACCCATATCAGAATTGTGGGTTCTCTTGGAACACTAGGAAACCACTGATAGAGATTGGATTCCTGTAGGTAATTTATCATGAGTTGGAGCCATAGGCATAAATGAGTCCTATTGGTGAGGGCCTGATGGCTCCTGTTTCCTCAGAAGCAGATGAAATTCTAGAAAGACGCAGTACTCTGCTACTCATGTTCTCAAGTTACAGATTTTGTGGCTTTCATGTTGTGTTGCTTTGTTTTTGTTTTTGTTTTTTATTTTTTGTTTTTTCTTCAAGGTAGAGTCTCACTTGAGTCCACGCTGACCTGGAATTCACTCTGTAGTCTCAGTCTGGCCTCGAACTCATAGCAATCTTCCTACCCTCTGCCTCCCTAGTGCTGGGATTAAAGGCGTGCGCCACCACACCGGCCCATGTTGCCTTTTCTATTTTATAGCAGTTGCCAAAGAAAAGCTGAGTTCTCTCATAGCTGCCTTGTTTATCTAGTTGGTTAGAGACCATGAGAGAGTTCGCTCTGAAGTGACTGAGGATACCACCCTCTGGAAGATAGGGGAAACAAAGAGAACTAAATTCATTTCCTGCCAAGTTTATCTGAGAATGAGTTCATTTCCTGCCAACTTTATCTTACTCATTCTGGTATAACCGTCAAGTTTTATGAATTGAAGTTTCAAAGCTACTCAGGAAAGGTAAGAAGGTTAAAAAATCTCCTCGTTTTAGGAAAGCAAATGTGGGAGTGTGTGTTGGTGGCGCTTTGGCAGGAAGATGGGATAGACACTGTTATTACCCAGTTCTGTGAATCAGATCCTATTGCTAAGCTTGACTCTTCTGCAAGTGGGGAGTGTTCAGAGACGCCCTGTGCTTCGGTGCCAGGTAAGAACAGGCTGGTGAGGATACACAGAAGAGGCTAAGGAACGAACACATCTTCCAGCGTTGCACCTTGCAAACCTGACCTGTTCCCC